>CM060681.1:130360135-131063842 GCA_030686995.1 Artemisia argyi
GTGTACCGGTGACCTGCAAAACCTGCTAGTCCTACGTGGAGCAGGTTAAATTAACGATCGGTATTTTATTATTGCAACATTAGTCCTTTATACTAACGATCGTTAGTCCTTTAACAAGTTTTCGCCCGTTTTCTTACCTTTTCTTACGTTTTAGCCCGTTTTCTTATGTTTTCGCCCGTTTTTATACGTTCTTACCACGAAAATGTAAGAAAACGGGCAAAAAACATATATAAACGAATAAAAACGTATAAAAACGGGCAAAAACGTAAGAAAGCGAACGAAAACGTATGAAAACGGGCGAAAACGTATAAAAGGACTAACGGTCGTTAGTATAAGGATTAACGCTGCAAATGTTTGTTGGATAGGCAACCTGTTAATGGTCAAGCAGGTCACGCGGTACACACAAAAGTCGAGTTTTGAAAGTTTATTGACAGAATGTGAAATATATATATATATATATATATATATATATATATATATATATATATATATATATATATAATGAGAAAAAATGACAAGTTAATTACATTTTTAGGTAATTTGCCCATCTTTAAATGTATCATGAGCTATTTGAAATTGACTTAGAAACTACTAAAAATCAAAATCAAATATACTTAAAGAGTCACTTTATTTTCAATACTCATTTTTTTTCTACATATCAATGGAAACATCTTGACCATTAGATCAAAGGAACAAAAATTATGGAAAAAAGAAAACACGAAAGGGCTAATAATATAAATATTTAAACAAAAACGGAGGGACTAAATATATAAATTACATAATAACTATCATTAATTCATTATCTCATTTTTCTCAAATCCCACACACTTCACCTCACTTTTTCTCTCTACCAGTATTCAAACCTTAGTCATTAAAATCATAAATCAACCATGATTAACGGTACAAATTACTTAAAGAACACAAAAATTACAAACATGAATACGGGGAAAAAACCGGTTCAAATGAACTGATTGATGTCATCCTGGCCCATTGATGTCATCGAAAAAAACATTCTTATTGCTTGTTCATATGTGCCGCAGTGCCATTACTCAGATTCATAAGATATAACAACTTTTATACTATATTTTTTACAGGGGTGAATTATAGCGACGGGGCTATTGGTTAGCTTAACTCTCTATAAGTATTTTAGGGTGTACTTGTTTATATATATATATATATATATATATATATATATATATATATATATATATATATATATATATATATATATATATATATATATATATATATATATATATATATTTTGGCTTTTATCCTATTTTGTCGTTTTTTTTTTTTTTTTTTTTGTTTAAATTAAATGTTTTGTATATTTGTGTTTAATAATATCTTGTATATGTATAATGTTTTGTATAATTATTTTGTTTGTATAATAGCACGTTAAATATTACCACATTAAATAACTGCAACAACAACTGTTATAATTAAATTAAACGACAATGTTATACATATTATTTAAAAACAACAACATCTACGACATATGAAGATTATTCATTTCATTTAAAAGATCAAGGAGCCTTGCACCCGACTGACAAGCGTGATCCTCATGATTCCTTGCCAATTCTAACTCCATCTCGAGCGTCTTTATTCTTGTCTTCAACAACTTGTTCTCATTATCTTTAGCAACGCAGTTTGAGCACTGCGTTGAAGAAGTGGCTGTTGAAGAAGAGGCTTGATTAAAATACTCTTCTTCAAATTCATCTTTCCACCTGAAGTATCGACACTCATAGTCTTTTGTACCTGGCTGTTACATGTTAAGAAAATAATAAGAAATGTATTTGAAGACAAACAAATTATTTACATAACTAAGCAAACGTATGATTATTTACCACTGAAAGAGGACATGCATAAAACGGTCGCCCCACGACTACCATCTTGCCAGGATTTCTGTTCTATAATAAATCATCTATCACATCGATACCAGAAATGATTTCTTCGGCCCACCTGACAAAAGAATTTGCATAATCAATCAATAATGTTATTTACTAATTTAAATAAATATTTAATCATTTACTATATAATGTTATTTACAACATAAATCAGTAATTATTTACAATGTTTTACAAATACAAAGAATACATTTTTACAAAAATAAATAACTATTACATATGATTCACTATGTTTTGTCGGTATCTCTATTATTTACAACATAAATCAGTAATCATTTACAATGGTTTTGTCGGTATAATTATTTACAACATAAATCAATGATTCATTAGTCGATGTTGATACAAAGTTTCCCATTCGGCTGCATCTGGCACTCTGTAAAACCTCCATTGTGGGTGGATATGGGGTAGTGGAGAATCTCTGTCTAGCGTTGGTAAAATGAAGTGAGCATAGTCTCCATCCCCCACACGCGCAATCACAAGGGGGTCGGTTCCATGTGATGAGTTTGAGCAGGTAAAAAGCAGAAAACATGTGTTCCAACCTTGCTCGGATATAAATACAACAGGTTGGTGAATCATTGAAGCGATAACCAGCCCCGTGAGTGGCATCACCATCCAGCGACCGATAGGTGCACCTCCATTGAACCAGTCTATTGTATACCAAAGAAAGTCAAAGTCATGTTGCTGCCACATACTTATGTAAGCTTGCCTATGATAATCTAACTCTTGCAATAACATGTGTCTGACTTCGCCCCACCTATTTTTGTTTTGAAAAAGACTGTGGGCAACGCACCGAAACCCACAATTTCCATCACCCCGCACATTACGTATGCTTATTACGTATGGACGGAAAATATGTGGAATATGCTCAATAAACACATTGCTCACACTATCTCCAGCATATAATCGGTGGCGTAGACTATCACCCATGTAAGAGCTATGTCTTGCAGGTTCTTTTCGCAAGTTCGGGACTTTTGTAGATCTTGAATATGTACTTCTTCGGTGATCTACGATTGGTACTTCATCCAAGTCAGGTACTTCATTCAAGTCTGGGGCTTGTGTAGCCTTGCCCTTTTTGTCCTTTACGCTCGGACGTCCACGGGTATTTTTTAAATAGCTGGTTCACGTGTGTCAATAGATTCAGGCTGGAATATCTCTCTCAACTTCGTTGACATATTTTTCTTGACAGACGACGTTGATTTGCTAAAAATATTCTTGACTTGTCGCACGCCATCATTAAACGAAGTATCATCATCATCACCAGGTTCGCTGGAAGAGCCATCTTCAGACGGGGGCCTATTGATAACAGGTCACGGAACAGATAGGGTTCTCCAAAAAATATCAATTTGATCCAGTGGAATGGGGCATCCTGAATTCAATTAAAGTGACTTGTATAAATTACTGATATTAATGTGGAAAACAACTTGATAGTTATAAATTTAATATACTTACCATGATCTATAAAGTATTGCATCTCGTGAAAGCATGGTAGTCCAAAATTTGACCGCAACTTTTGGCTACAGTCTGCTGCGGTGATCTTAAGGTGGAGTTTTTTGTGCATGAGGTTGAAAGCATGTTTGGAAACTTTATACCACAATTCTTGAAATAGAGGTATATTACACGTATTTAGTTTCTCGTTGATGCTTCTATTGAAAGTCTCTTTTATCGCATTTTCTTGCGAAATGAGAATCTTATCGATCGACCTCAACAACCTGTCTAATTTTGACTGTGTGCCGTCCAAATATAATTTCAACAACGCGTGGTGAGCTTCAACTTACGTTGTTGTCTGGCCGTAGGAGCAATATCGGTCGGTAATATACGAGACAAACATGGGTGAGTAATCTCGCATCCAGTTATCCAGATACGCAGCGATATCTGAAAAAAATGAATTAATAAAAGGTCATTCGGGTGCTTATTTATTAAATAATTAAAAACAATGAATTAATAATTAAGTACCCGGATGGTTGACCAATCGCCGTTGTAGGCGTTGATAATGGTCCCTGAAGGATTCGAATGTCGGAGCTTTAACCATCCAATCCCATCGGTGTTTAACGGACTCATACTCTTTTAACTCATTGAATTTATTTCTGCAATACTTAAGCAAATTTTGCTCTATATGCCATCGACAGAGTAATTTGTGAGCGTCAGGGAATTCTTCTCTTATTGCCCCAACCAACGCTAAATCTCTGTCAGTGACGATAACACGTGTGTAATATCTTTCTTCTATCACTTGCTTCACACGTTGCATTAACCATCTAAAATTATGCCATTTTTCACTGGATAAAAAGCTATACGCCATTGAAAATGTTTTATTTGTTGAAGTTACTCCAACAATTTCCAACAACGGCAATTTAAACATCGTGGTATTGTACGTGGAGTCCATCAGCATGATTTGAGGGAATGTACACCATAGAGCATACGACGTGGGGTGCACAAAAAATAGCTCCTCAAGCTCGTTGGTATGCTCATTTACCCTCGGGTACCATGTATACCCTGAATCCCTCAAATGCGAGTAAAGGACTTGAATTGGAGTTCTATCACCTAGTTCTATCACCTACTATGGCTCTCTGGAACTTATTTTGTGCGTTATATATAGTTCTAACGCTAGACACGTTATCCGGATTACGACCCTGTATTGTCGAAAGTATATTAAGTGGTCGTACGTTATAATCTGTTAATTCTTTGACCAAACCCAACTCATCATCCTTTAATCGCATTACATATGCCACACCATGCAACGACTCTAGCATATCATGATTATGCGTATCATCCTTCACCCTCAAAATCCAATAACTTTTTGTTCGATGATATTTTGCAACTAATCTGAATGGACAATTGGTTTTATATGTTTTGGTTTTCCATTTTCCACTACCTCGTACGATATAATTCCCACCCTTTGTACACCTATAATTGATTTCGTTCATCTGACCATCTTCTGATTTGGTTCTATTTTTAACAATTACAAAACCGAGCTCCCGAGCTATATTTTGCACCCACTCAGTTACTTGCTCGTGAGAATCGAAAACCTGAAAATACATAACATTTTTTATAACATTTACATTTTTATAACATTTACATTTTTTAGAACAATTACATAACATTTTTTATAATATTTATGTGGAAAACTAGAAGGGGGGGTTGAATAGTTTTACGTCTTTTTAATTTGTTATAAAAATAGTTTTGGTGTTTTCTTAGTTTTTAAAATTTAGATTCGATAATATATGATCTCAAGTCTTGTACAGTATAAACAACTATCAATAAGTAAGATATAGCAATGATAAGTCAGGAAATAAATAAGAGATGGAAAGATCGAACTGCGAGACAAGAGATTTATAGTGGTTCGGCTACAAGGACACCTTCCTTGCCCTACTCCACTCCCCGAGCACCTAACTCGAGAGTTTTCTTCACTATATCAACAAACTCCCTTATGGCGGAGAAAACCTTACACACCACAACTAAGTCACAACTTCTACACAACTTCTTCAAACCAATCTACTTCACAACTAACTACTCCACGCCTATCTTCTTCACACCAATTTTCTTCACAACTAACAACTTCACACCTAGCTTTTTCACTACAATCTAATTCCTAACTTTTCTTCTTCACATCAAATAACTAACTAATCACACAATCAATCTACCTAGCACAACTATCTACAATCAAATATTCACAACAATCTTCACAAAGAATAATGTAAATAATCTTGATGATGCACCAACAACTTGTATGTGGAGGTCACAACAAGTTGTAATACTTCTTGTCTTGGGGGAAAGAAGTATTCTTCTCTTGCACTTGAGAGGATGATGTTTGAATCACTTTGAAACAAAGAATTATGTACTTATGATCAAAGGATTAAGAGAATAGAAATGTGGATCTAGAACAGAAAGTTTAGGAGTGCAAAAGGTGAGAAAATTCTGTGGGATGAACCAGTATTTATAGGGGAGAAAATTACTGTTCTGGAGCATGGCCGGTCCCCTTAATTAGAGGTCGGTCCCCTTAATGATTAAGGGGGCCGCCTAAGGAATTAAGGGGGCCGCCCCTTCAGAACGTTGGATTTTCTTGTCTTTTAGTGGGGAATATTTTTCTGGATAAAATTTGCCATTTTTGGTTGGAAATTTGAAATTATATATTTATAATGAATTAAACATATTCTTTTAATTCCAAAAGTAATTTTGTAAAAGATATAGAATGTTTAATACATTTTATAAAAATTCTAGTGATTAGAAAAATTTCCTTTGATCATGAAATACAATAAACACTTTGTTTATTCATACCTTAAGTGATATAGATGCAAAGAAAAATATTAAGCACTAAAAACTAATTTATGGCATAAGTTTTAGATTAATGAGTTTATGCTTTGTAATTATCAAAATATAGAGACATTGTTAATATGCTAACAATGTTTTTAGACATTATTTATGTCAACAATCTCCCCCTTTTTGATGATTACAAAACCTTAAACTCATTAGGTCTAAAAAATAATTTTAGACAAGTATTATTAGAGTTTAACATTCTCTTCTCCCCCTTTTTTGTAAAATCAAAAAGGTTAATGCTCCCCCTTAATGTATGCTCCCCCTCATTTGAGAGCACCAAGGGAATGAGCTATGGAAATCTTGGCTACACAAAATATTAGAAGAGAACAAGACACATATACATGCAAAGAAATAATTATATAAATAAAAATAGATTCATTCAAGCATCATAGAAGTAATTAGCATTACAACATTCAATATGCTTAAAGCATATTGATTACAATAAAACAAAAGAAAAGACATAGTCCTATATTGCCTAAGAGAGCACTTGGACTTGCTTGCAACCCATGGTTGATAGTTTTATTTGCTTGAAGGAGAACATAAGCATAAAGCTTAGTTGTTAGATGGAGAGGGATATGGAGTGGGGTATGGAGCGGAAGAGGTGGATCTTACGATATTGTATCGTGTTAAGGGTGGTATGGGATGAGGACGAGTGAGGAGATATTCAATCCAAGAAATATCTTCACTCAAGTATAGGATTTGTTTTTGAAGGAAGATGCAACAAGGGCAATAGTGAGTGTGGTTTGTAACTTGATCCAAGTTGAGAGAGTGAGGAAGGCAATTGTTGTAGGGTGATGATGGAGGTTGCCCTTTGTTGCGTTGTGCAAGATGCATGGCATTGAGATCACAAAGATCATGGATTTGTGATATTTCATCACAGAACTTTTGCTTTTCCGTGGCAATGTGGAGAAAGTCATTGTGTGGATATGGATGAATTGGGTTTGTGTAGTTGGAATTGTAGTGTGATGGTTGATCAAACTTGTATGGATCATTACAAATGGTTGGAGGATGAGATGAGTGATTTGGCATGAAGGAAGATGTTTGGCCAATGTTGTATGGTTTGTAGAGAGGATCAAATGAATGTCCTTGTGAATTTGGTGTAAAGTTTGGGAAGTAAGTGGTTGGAGGTGTTGAGTGATTTCCAACTTCATTGGTTATGATGGATTTGTTTCGAGGGCTTTTTCTTCACCAAACGGGTTTTTCCGTCATTCTTGCAAGCCTTGAGGCTTTTGGTTTTGATTTGTTTGGAGAAGTCGTGAAGGGATGAATGGAGAGTGTGGAAGATTTGGGGTATTTATAGTGTAAGATTTGTGTGTTTAAGGATGGATAAGGTTTGTTTGAGAGACTAGGACAGAATATGTTGGTGAAAAATGGGAAATGTAGGTGGAAATGGGCTAAAAAGCAGAAAAAATTATGTAAACCCGACCATCAGATGGCCGGTCCCCTTAATTAGGGGGCGGTCCCCTTAATGATTAAGGGGCCGCCTTACAAAATTAAGGGGGCCGCCCATCTAGTGATTTCCAGGTTGCCAGAATTGGGTTTTTGGCAGAAAATTTGCATAAAGGTTGTGTGTTTGGATTAGAATTCAAGCAAGTTCAATCCCTTTAGGCAATATAGCATCTAATCTAAACAAGGTATAGCATGCATGCAAAAACACATAAGCAAAAGAGCAATTAAGCAACACATAATAAGCAAGAGGAGATAAGTAAAGGCAAGAACACTTAAACTTCCTAAGGCACCTATCTTAGATCAAAGGCAAATGTAACTAGTGAGTGGAGAACTAGTGATGGAACAAGATGACAACATTATTAGTGAATTTGTCCTAGTGTGTGTCTATATGCAACAAATGTGGAGTTGTGATTGTTTCGACTCCTTAATGCAAAGAGAAAAAACGATCCTAAGAAACAATCCAAAAGATCTCCTTGATTCAATTTTTGCTCAATCATGAATGTCAAAGATATATATTAGATTATATACCTTGACAATTTATGTGAGAGTTTATGCATGATTTTGAAAGATAATGTTTTTAGCATTAGTCAACAATGCAAGGAAAATGATGTTCATGTGATTCCTAGATGTGAGAATAATTTTTAAAGAAAATTGATTGGGTTTTACAAAAGAGTTTATGCAAAGTAAATAAACTTTCCCAATCTATAATTTTGTGCGAAATAGATTCCTAGACTCAGAAATGAAGAAGTGGACGAAAAGTAAATTTTATGCAAGTATAAATTTGTATTAGTTCAATATAATTTAGTCAACTTGTTCCATCATTCCTAATCCTAAACGCAAGTGGTTGAATAATTCACGCTTAAGGGGTTTTGTGAATATATCCGCAATGTTATCTTCCGATGCAACTTTTTCTATAGATATGTTTCCTTTTTGTACATTATCCCTAAGAAAGTGGTGGCGTATTTCTATATGTTTGGTCCTAGAGTGTTGCACCAGATTTTTACTTAAATCTATCGCGCCTTTGTTATCGCACATAATGGGGACATTTTCTAACCTAATACCATAGTCTACGAGAGCTTGTTTCATCCATAGTACTTGTTGACATGCCTTTCCAGCGCTTACATATTCGGCTTCGGTGGTAGAAATAGCAAGAGCGGTTTGCTTCTTCGAAAACAAAGATGTTAGACAACATCCCATAAACGTGCAAATGCCGCTAGTGCTTTTTCTATCTACGTAGTCTCCCGCATGATCCGAATCCGCATAGACGATGGTTTCTATGCCGGATCCCTTAGGATATCATAATCCTAAGTGTATAGTGCCTTTAATGTATCGGAAGATACGCTTAACCGCTTCTAGGTGAGAGGTTTTGGGATCCTCTTGAAAACGGGCACAAAGCAAACACTAAACATGATATCGGGTCTACTTGCCGTCAAGTATAGTAAACTACCTATCATTACTCTATACTTGGTGTTATCTACGGACTCACCTTCATCATCCTTTGTGAGCTTTACTTCCGTAGACATGGGAGTTTTCATGGGTTTTGAGTCTTCTAGGCCAAATTTCTTAAGCATTTCCTTAATGTACTTAGATTGATTAAAAAATATTCCATCTTCTAATTGTTTTATTTGTAATCCTAGGAAGAAGTTAAGTTCACCCATCATACTCATCTCAAACTCATCATGCATGATTTTGGCAAATTCATCACACATATCTTGACAAGTCGATCCAAATATAATGTCATCAACATATATTTGGACAATGATGAGATTTGGGTCTTTCCTTTTAGTGAAAAGAGTGTTATCTACCATTCCCATGGAATAATTATGTTTAATAAGAAAAGCTTTTAATCGATCATACCAAGCCTTAGGAGCTTGTTTGAGTCCATACAAAGCTTTCTTTAACTTATAAACATAATTAGGTTTTGCGAAGTCAATGAATCCTGGAGGTTGTGCCACATATACCTCCTCATTTATAAACCGTTAAGGAATGCACTTTTCACGTCCATTTGGAATAACTTAAAATCTAGGGCGCATGCATAGGCAAGTAATATCCTAATCGATTCTAGTCTAGCTACGGGGGCATAAGTTTCGTCATAATCAATTCTTTCTTGTTGATTATAACCTTGGGCAACTAACCTAGCTTTATTCCTAGTGACTATTCCATTCTCATCTAACTTATTTCTATATACCCATTTAGTTCCTATGATGGTCATATTCATTGGATTTGGGATAACTTAAAATCTAGGGCGCATGCATAGGCAAGTAATATCCTAATCGATTCTAGTCTAGCTACGGGGGCATAAGTTTCGTCATAATCAATTCTTTCTTGTTGATTATAACCTTGGGCAACTAACCTAGCTTTATTCCTAGTGACTATTCCATTCTCATCTAACTTATTTCTATATACCCATTTAGTTCCTATGATGGTCATATTCATTGGATTTGGGACTAATTCCCAAACATCATTTGCCTTAAATTGATTTAATTCTTCTTGCATAGCTATAACCCAACTTTCATCTTTTAAAGCCTCATTAATATTCTTAGGTTCTATTGCTGAGAGGAAACAAAAGAAATTGTTTTTATCTTGGGCTTGTGTCCTAAGGGTTCTTTGGTTAAGATGTCCTATTATATTATTTAATGGATGTGATCTAGATTCTTTAACATTAACAATTTCATTGTTTCCTAATTGAATGTCTTCATTATCATTTCCTATGGGTTTTGTTTTACTAACCTCAATAGCTTCATCTTCGACTAAGTCATCATCTTCTAAAGGTAATGTTTTAGGAGGTGGGGGTGTTTCATCAAATGTTACATTTAGTGATTCTTCCACCTTCATGGAGTGTTTGTTAAGTATTATATATGCTTTACTATTTTGTGAATATCCTAAAAATATTCCTTCATATGATTTTGGATCAAACTTAGTGAGGTAATCCTTAGTGTTTAGAATATAACATTTACTTCCAAATACCCTAAAGTAGCTTAAGTTTGGTTTTCTACCTCTTAGTAACTCATAAGGAGTTTTTCCTAGAATTCTCCTAATTGATACCCTATTTAAAATATAAGTCGATGTGTCTACGGCGTGACACCAAAATTTTTGTGGGATGGATTGTTCATTTAACATTGTTCTACTCATTTCTTGTAGTGACCTATTTTTTCTTTCTACTACGCCATTTGATTGAGGAGTACGAGGAGCGGAGAAATTGTGAGATATGCCATTTAACTCACAATATTTTCCGAATTGTACTTCATTATCAAATTCCCTACCATGGTCCGTCCTAATGGAAACTATTGAGCATCCTAATTTATTTTGAATCATTTTACTAAATATTTCGAATTTTTCAAAGGCTTGGGTTTTGTCACTTAAAAATCAAGTCCACGTGTATCGTGAGTAATCATCTACTATTACTAAGGTATATTTGTTTCCTCCATAGCTCCGCACAGCGGATGGACCGAAAAGATACATATGTAATAATTCTAGGCACCTAGTAGTGGATACTATATTCTTAGCTTTGTGACTAGCATAAGCTTGTTTTCCAATTTTACATGCATCACAAAAATGCTTGTCATATTTTAGAATAGGCAAATTTCTAACTAATTCCTTAGAGGCCAAAGATTGTATTTGTTGCATGTTAGCATGTCCTAATCTCCTATGCCACAATGTAGAGTTTTCATCTAGGGTCGTTAGGCATATCCTATCCTCAGGCTTGTTTCCTAGTTTCATAACATATATGCCACCTTTCCTAATTCCTCTACCTATGATTTTTCCATTCTTAACTATTTCGCTATCCTCTTCGGTAAAAGTGACTCTACATTTATTATCACATATTTGTCCTATACTAAGCAAGTTATATGTTAAATTATCCACATGCTCTACATTTTCAATAGTAAGTGAGTCTTGAGAAATCGTACCTTTGCCAATGATTTTTCCACGTAAGTCACTACCGAAAATAACGTTACCTCCATTGTATGCCTTGTATGTAGAGAATAGCTTGCGGTTCCCCGTCATGTGCCTCGAACATCCGCTATCTTTGATCCGTTCGTCAGGCTCCAAGTCAATTCCTAAACATATTTCGTCGGTTTCTTTTGCCATAAAACACTTTTCATCTCTTGGCTTTTCAACTTCTTCTTTGTCACTATCACTCCATGTTCCACTAACAAATGTGCCTTGATTTTCATAACCCGGTGGCTTTAGACATTCGCCAATGAGATGATTTGGACTTCCACATCTAAAGCACTTTCTTTTCCCGTAGTTGTCACTTCTATTTCTTTGGAATGGTTTTCTTTCGTCTCGTGATGATCTAGTGAATCTTCCTCGTCTCTTGAAGAATTTCTTGAATTCTCTTACGGCCAATGCATATTCTTCGTCTTCACTTTCGTCACTTGAATCATCATCATCACTAGGTTCCTTTTTGGCTTTTAGAGCAATGGATTTGGTTTGTTCTTTCTTGACTTTGACCGTTTCCGAATCTCTTCTTATAATTTCTTCATGAACCTTCAAGTTGCCAATTAGTTCATCTAGTGATAACGTCATCAAGTTCTTTGATTCTTCAATTGCCGTGACCTTAGCTCGCCATTTCGGATGCAATGCCCTAAGAAATTTCCTAACACAATTTTTACTAGAAAATGTCTCATCAAGTGCTTTTAAACTTGTGATAATAGTGTTAAATTTAGCAAAAGCATTATCAATTGATTCCTCTTCCGGAATCGTAAATTGTTCATATTGTTGTACAAGAATATCTATTTTATTATCTTTGACTTGGCTATTACCTTGGTGAGCAATTTGTAAAGAATCCCAAATTTCTTTGGCGGTTTTACACATAAAAATTCTTTCATATTCTTTGCGTGGTAGCGCATTATAAATGACCATTTTAGCCTCATTATTTTTTGCTAGTTTCTTTTTCAAATCATCATTTTGTTTTTCAAAAGATACAATTTCATCCATTTTAGTTTCAACATTATATTGAATAGGGAGAAAGTCACCAAAGGTAATAATATGCCAAAGATCATGATCTTTTGATTTCACATACGTTTCGAATCTATTTTTCCAATATAAAAATCCATCACTTTCAAATAGTGGTGGTCTTTGCATAGATTGTCCTTCTAAATATTTTTCAGATTCCATAGATCGTTACAAGTTTTAAAATACAATATATTTTAAAAATCTTGCTCGACGTGGCTCTTGATACCAATTGTGGAAAACTAGAAGGGGGGTTGAATAGTTTTACGTCTTTTTAATTTGTTATAAAAATAGTTTTGGTGTTTTCTCAGTTTTTAAAATTTAGATTCGATAATATATGATCTCAAGTCTTGCATAATATAAACAACTATCAATAAGTAAGATATAGCAATGATAAGTAAGGAAATAAATAAGAGATGGAAAGATCGAACCGCAAGACAAGAGATTTATAGTGGTTCGGCTACAAGGACACCTTCCTTGCCCTACTCCACTCCCCGAGCACCTAACTCGAGAGTTTTCTTCACTATATCAACAAGCTCCCTTATGGCGGAGAAAACCTTACACACCAATTTACACACCATTTTACACACCACAACTTCTTCACAACTAAGTCACAACTTCTTCAAACCAATCTACTTCACAACTAACTACTCCACGCCTATCTTCTTCACACCAATTTTCTTCACACCTAGCTTCTTCACTACAATCAAATTCCTAACTTTTATTCTTCACATCAAACAACTAACTAATCACACAATCAATCTACCTTGCACAACTATCTACAATCAAATATTCACAATAATCTTCACAAAGAATAATGTAAATAATCTTGATGATGCACCAACAACTTGTATGTGGAGATCACAACAAGTTGTAATACTTCTTGTCTTGGGGGAAAGAAGTATTCTTCTCTTGCACTTGAGAGGATGATGTTTGAATCATTTTGAAACAAAGAATTATGTACTTATAATCAAAAGATTAAGAGAATAGAAATGTGGATCTAGAACCGAAAGTTTAGGAGTGCAAAAGGTGAGAAAATTCTGTGGGATGAACCAGTATTTATAGGGGAGAAAATTACTGTTCTGGAGCGTGGCCGGTCCCCTTAAATAGAGGTCGGTCCCCTTAATGATTAAGGGGGCCGCCTAAGGAATTAAGGGGGCCGCCCCTTCAGAACGTTGGATTTTCTTGTCTTTTAGTGTGGAATATTTTTCTGGATAAAATTTGCCATTTTTTGTTGGAAATTTGAAATTATATATTTATAATGAATTAAACATATTCTTTTAATTCCAAAAGTAATTTTGTAAAAGATATAGAATGTTTAATACATTTTATAAAAATTATAATGATTAGAAAAATTTCCTTTGATCATGAAATACAATAAACACTTTGTTTATTCATACCTTAAGTGATATGGATGCAAAGACAAATATTAAGCACTAAAAACTTGTTTATGGCATAAGTTTTAGATTAATGAGTTTATGCTTTGTAATTATCAAAACATAGAGACATTGTTAATATGCTAACAATGTTTTTAGACATTATTTATGTCAACAATTTACATTTTTTTACAACATTTACATTTTTTTATAACAATTACATAACATTTTTTTTATAACATTTACATTTTTTACAATATTTACATTTTTTATAACAATTACATAACATATACAATTTTTTTTTTACAAAATATAACTTATACATTTTTTTTACAAATATAACTTATACATTTTTTTTTACAAAATACTTTTTTTTTACAAAACACAACGTTTTCAACAAAAAAAAAATGCAAAACGCATTAATATATCTCTCTCTCTTTTTATCACACATAACTCACCCCACCACACACACACACACACACACGCTAACTCTCTCTCTCTCTCTCTCTCTCTCTATCTCACATCTGCTCTCGTTTTCTCTCTCTATTTTAGATCTATGATGGTTTTTAGATCTAAAATCACTCTTATTTGTGAGTGGTGGTGTGGTATGTGATGGTTTCTAGATCTAAAATCACTCTTGTTTTTAGATCTAATTAGGGTTTCATCAGTGGAATGGAGGTTCTGTGGTTCTGTGGTGATTATTTTAGGGTTTTTACCACCAATAAAGGTTAGTGCATGATTTTTTTATATAACCACCAAAAAATTGGGGGTTTGAAAACGTAGGGTTTTTAAAATAATTTTTTAGATTTAATTAGGGTTTCGTAAAAAATTAGGGGTTTTTAAAAATTAACTAGTAATCTTTCAATTAACCTATGTTAATTGAATGATTAACTGATTAATTTTAAAAACCCCCAAATTTTTACGAAACCCTAATTAGATCTAAAAAATTAGGGTTTGGTTTTTTTGGGGTTTTTTTAAATTAGCTTGACTTCTGTGGTGATTGGGTGGGGGTTTGAAAAATTAGGGTTTTTAAACCCTAATTTTTTAGATCTAATTAGGGTTTCGTATAAAATTGGGGTTTTTTATGATGGTTATCTGTGGTGATGGTAGTTAAACGTTAACATAATAGTATTTTAGATATTCTTTTTTAGATCTAATTAGAGTTTCGTAAAATATTGTGGGGTTTTTAAATTAACTAGTAATCTTTCAATTAACCTATGTTAATTGAAAGATTTATTAACCTATGTTAATTGAAAGATTTACTAATTAATTTTAAAAACCCCCAATTTTTATGAAACCCTAATTAGATCTAAAGAATTAGAGTTTGGTATGTTGGTGGTTCTGTGGTTATGTTGGTGGTTCTGTAGTTATGTTGGTGGTTCTGTGATGATGAATACCTGTGGTTGTTGGTAGGTTAACACCTTGATCTCCCACCAATGAGTGGTATGAATACCTGCTCTTGCCTACCCCACAGTCCACAGGTATGTGATATATGATTATGTTGTGCTCTGACCCTATGGGGTGGGTTATATTGACGTGGGCTATTTGGTTAGATTAACCCTCTCTAATATGCTTGATAAGCAGATTGTGATGAAACTGCTTATCAAACTGCTTATAAGCAGTTTGATTTGAAACTTGGTTTAAGTAGTTTGCTTTTGAAACTTGATAAGCAGTTTGTTTTAAAAAAAAAAAAAAACTGAGATATGGCAATGGTGATTAAAAAAAAAAAAAAAAAAAAAAAAAAAAAAAAAAAAAAGATTTTGGCATGACATTACCGAATGGACATGCAATTTTTTATTTATTTATTTATTTATTATTTTTTTTTGCAACCTTTGATAATCTGAGCCTAATGTTACCTCTGGTGTGTTAAATGGTGAATTTGACATTTTGGCAGCCTAAGATCTTTGTTGTGTTTCACTTGCGGCTTTCACTTGCTGCTTGTGTTTCACTTGTGTGCAATCTGCTAAGAAATGGTTTGTTAGAATATTTAAATAGTGAGAGTTAATCTAACCAAATACCCCCGTTGTTATAACCCACCCTTTCACTTGTTTGTGATATTGATTGTGGTGAGAGTTGCTTTCACTTGTGCAATCTGCTTCTTTGTGAGCCTTGTTTATAATGGAGCCTTTCTTGTGAATTATTGCAGTGCTCTTTACTTTCTTGTGAGTATTTGCAGGAATCTTTACTTTTTACTGTTGTGAGTAACATGGGTGCAATCTGAGTAACATGGATGCAGTCTGTGCAGTGAATTGAGAATCTTACTGTTGTGTGGAATGTGAGACTTGTGTTTCACTTTTGGTTCACTTGGTTTGGGTGCAATCTGTGCACATTTGGGTGCAATCTGTGCACTTGGGGGCAAATCTGTGCACTTGGGTGCAATCTGCTTGTGTGCAAGCTGTGCACTTGCATAGTTATCTGTTTCACTTGTGTGCAATCTGAACTTGGACAAAAAAAAAATTTTCAAAAAAGGCGATGACGAATGGTTTTCTAAAAAACCGAAAGGCATGGCAAAGTGATATTTTTATCACTTTCCAGCCTTCATATCCGAGCCTAACACTTTTTTATCACGGGGGCTATTTGGTTAGATTAACCATCTCTAAATATGTTAGGGTGTACTTGTTTATATATTTTTTTCTAAATCGACGATGATGAATCTGAGCCTGTTAGCAATCTGCTTGTGTTAGCAATTGGCGATGATGATTGTGTTAATCGGAGCTTGCATCTACTTGTGTGCAATACTACTGATTGTGTGCAATACTGCATTTGTGCTTATGCACTTGGACAAAAAAAAACATAGGACAAAAGTTAATGTGGGACACATAATAAAAAGCAGCAAACAGACAAAAAAAAAAAAAAAAAAAAAAAAAAAAAAAATCTAACATAGGAAAAAAAACAAGTACATGAATAGTACCCTACTTGTTAGGAAATGGGGGTAGACCCCGTTTCCCTAATACATCCCTTTTTATATGATATGATGTCATGCATAGCTTCCTAAAATGTTGTGTATACTTGTTTTGTAGGCTGCGATAGCATACATTGGAAGAAATGAAAGTGCTTTGAATGATTTCACTTACGAGTCTCCACTTCTCATTGACATATTCAAATTTATGAGAGAAAATAAATTGTTAAATAAGTATTTTGTTTCAAACTATACTAATAATGAATCGTTAGCTTAGTTGGACTATTATGATGTGGCTACTACACATTTTTCATATTTGTATTTAGAAGAGGTGCCACCACGGGCCCTAATTCTCTAGTAATTTTTCGTAATAGTTTTTATTGATTAAATTTTGATAATTTGTGATGATGTGATGAGTTTTGTTATAATATGAGAGATTAAAGGTTAGGTTTACCATAACACAAGAGATACTGTGATGCATCTATTAGATTTGTGCTGGATTTTTCTGTATAATGTAATGGATAGATTAGGTATTTGCAAACAATATTGATTATTAGTGTTGATGCAAATAATGACTAAAAACGTTATTCTCACCTTTTGATATCTCTACGTTTTGATGATAACAAAATGTGAAAACATTTTACGTCAAAACTAACGTAAACAAGTTTTTAATCGAAATATCTGATTTCTACGCAAATTACTCTAGGTATGAACAAGCAAAGTGATTACTTGACAAAGTGTTTTAGGAAGTGAATTTGTGTTTTCAACTCTACATTTGTGAGGTGACAAAACATTCTTTTCAAAAATACATTTTACAAATTATTTTTTAATTATAAAGAAATGTTTTATTTGAAAAAATAAATTCAAAATACTTAATAGCTATTCCCCCCCCCCCCAAATAAGCTCCTAACTTCCCCAAATAAGCCTTCAGCACTAAAAACAAAAATGATAGCGTTTTTGTCTGGCACAATACCACTAAATTTAGTGGTACCGTGTAAAGTTTAGTGGTGTCGTCCCTCTATAACGGCCAAATTTTCATTTCTTATAAATACCACCTCACTTCTCAGATTTTGGCAATCCTTTTTCACACATAACTTTCTGGTTTCCATCCTCCTTTTCTCTTTACACTTCTTAGATCATTAGCTAGTTTTCTTTTGTTTAAAGAGTGGTCCTTTCATCCAACCAAAGATCACCTACATTTCTCTACTAGTCAAGAGAAGAACACAAGGTGTCAAGAAGACACAAAGTGTTAGAGTCTTTGAGTAGTGCACTTGCATTACCAATTGTTAGCTTGATTGTATCTTGATATACTTCAAGTGTTGTAATCTTGTAGTTACTATCTTGTGTGGATCATTGTGATCGTGTTGAGATCTTGGGGATCTCTTGTAGCTAGTGTGTTTGTGTGTTGATCAAGTGGATCAAGGTTGATTGAAGAGTGTGTAGATTGTGTGAGGATCATGTTGATCGTGTGAAAGGTTAGGATCGTGTTGATCGTGTGATAAGTTAGGATCATGTAGATCGTGTGATTTGTTTGGATCGTGGTAGATTGGTACTAACTAAGATTAGTACTCGACATCTAGCTTAGTGTCGGAAAATAATGTAAGCGACGTTGTACGGTTTTCTCCGCCTGAAGGGAGGTTGTTAACATAGTGCTTATAACTCTCGAGTTGGTGATAACAATCAAATTGTGCATGTTTTTAGTAGCATTATTTGTGCTTTTGTATATGTTATTTGGTCATTTTCATATGTGTAGAAACTTGAAGGGGGTTGAATAGTTTCACCGTTATTAATAACGTTTTTATAAAATTGACTTTACAAATTGTGTTTGATAAAACAATTCGATTCGAAGCTTACATGAAATCAACACAACAATAGATATAAGCAATGATTAGTAAACAAGTAAAGATAAGGAAAGGAAAGATCGAACCGGCACACGAAGATTTATAGTGGTTCGGCCACGAAGCTCACTCCTTCGTCCCTACTCCACTCCTCGAGTCTCACACTCGAGAGTTTCACAAACACTATATCAACACGCTTCCTTATGGCGGAACAAACCTTACACAAACTTACACCAAGTTTAACGACACTATGCGGAATGTCGAGTCCTAATCCTAGCTAGAACCAATCTACCAAAGCCCACGTGGCTTCACACCTCGTACCAACACGATGGCACGATACAACACAATACATAATATAAGACTTGCACTCAAGTCCTATTACATAAACGAAACAATGAATGAAAATAATGATAGATCCACAACAATGAGATGAGATGAGCAAAACTCTTCTTCAACACTTCGTTTCTTGATTACAATGAATGTTCTTCTCTTGCACTTAGAGGAATGATGAGTGTGATCACTTATAAACAACTAGAACTTGATAATGTGATCAAAGAGTATGTTTTAGAAAGGATTTCGGAATACAAAAGGTTTTGGTGCATAAGAGATGAGGTTTTCTGAAGCAAAACAGTTTTGTATTTATAGGCGTCAGGAGAGAGGCGACGGTCCCTTAAATGTTGGACGGTCCTTTATCGATAAGGGACTGCCGCCCTATTTAAAGGACCGTCCAGAAAAACGCTCCTCGTTTTGTCCTGACGTGGTGAAAAACTATCTGGTGAAGTTTTGTTGTCGGTTTTGAGCGGAAAATACGACTGTTATGGTTTTGAATGTTGGAAACATTTTCTTTATAAAACATTTCTTTAAATTATACAAAAATACTATTGTAAAAATGTTTTGTGACATGAAAATGTGAAGCTTTTAAATCCTTTGATCACTTACACAAGTTGGTAGAAGTTTGTACATACCTTAAGTGATGTTGATGATGAAAACGAGTTTTCTCGATTAAAAACTTATTAGTCGTAGTTTTATGTAACGTGTGTTTGTATTTTGTGATTATCAAAACTAGTAGAGACCGATTAATGCAAATGACTTTTTTGACATTATTTGTATTAACAATATGCTTTTGTCTCATAATCGTATCAAAGTATGTTTGCGAAGCATTTGTAACCAAAAACAGGAAAAAGGAAGAAAAAGTGAAAGAATTAAGAAATAAAAGATGGAATTACAATTGTACGAAGATTCCCAAGCCAAGATCCAATTCGTTTAAGCATTTCATGAAGAAGAATCCAAGTTTTCATCATTCCAAAGTTCCAAGACAAGAAATAATCAAGTTTTTGGTCAAAGAACGAAAAGCCATGAGAAGAAAAAAGTTCCCGTTCGGTTTCTCATCCAACCGGATCGGATGGAAATTGCCACAAAGAACCGATTGGATTATCAGCCATCCGATCGGATAGATGAAATGACCCAAACCATCCGATCGCACACGTCCCGCTTCCGATCAGATGGTCACCTCGTACAGTTTTTTCAAACTTCACTCGATTCTAGGCCATTCTTTCTGGTATTCTAGGTCCTTCTATTCACCTTGAAGGCCAAGTTGCAGTATTTATGATCCTAGGCTTGATGAGTTGTATAAATTGAGGCTTTGCAATCATTTGTAAAAACATCTACTCACAACTCAAAACAACTTAAGATACAACAAATCCCACAAATCATCAATAGCTCTTACTAGTCTCAAAGCTCTCAAATTCGTCCATAAAAGTCCAGGAAACTTTGGAGGCCGAAAAAGTCAACATCCGGAAGTTAAACTCTCAAGAAGTTAACACCAAGACTTAGGAAATCATTTCCTACTCATTTGATTAAATCATATTCCAAACATTGTAAGACTTTAATTATGGTTTCTAATGTTCAATATTCTGAGTTTATGTTCATGTTTGCTATGAGCGGCTAGTTACTTTGTGCATTTGTTTAGATGATGATAAGTACTTTATGATTAGTCCATGATTGTGATAACATGTTTTAATTCAATTTCAACTCAATCCTAGAACCCAATTGTACTTAAGTTTCATAGTGACATTTGTTTAATCAAGTTTAACTAGTTGTTAGTAGTTTCATAGGTCGAAAGATTAATTATTATTCAACTAGTTATAATCATTTGTCTATGAATGATTGTTTTTCCCCATAATTATTCTTGATTAAACAAAGGAACTAAAAGTGTAATTGTAATGAGAATACTTTTTGTTAATCAAATCAGGTTGGTTGTAAATGCCTAATTGGTCGAAAGTGTAGTAGTTTATAATCAATTGTAACATTTTTGTCTATGAATCGGTTACCTTTTGTATTGACCATTTCTTAAGATTATTTGATTGAACAAAAGATTATTTTTTGTGTTTAAGGTTGTTAATCCAACTTTATGAAATTTGCATTGATCTTGAATTGATTGGTCAAAACCTAATGCTTGTTTTTATAAACTAAAATCTTGACGAAGGTTTAACTTGTAGAAACAATATATTAGAAACACCATCTAATTCTAACAACCAACATGTTAAGGGAGTTATCACAATCATGCTTATCACAAGAGTGTTTATCTAGTCTAAGCAAGTGTAGTTTTTAATCATTTGAATCATCTTATTAATCATTATTGCTTGCGTTTGAGATTTACTTTTAGACTTACACTTAGATTCATTCACAAATCCCTGCGAACGATCCCGACTTACCAATATAATCTTGCTATAACGGACGAGTTCACTTGCTCGTATGTGTTATTTCTAGATCCGGTAATCGTGTTTATAAATTTAAAACTTGTACACACCGTGAGCACATCAAGTTTTTGGCGCCGTTGCCAGGGATTTTGATCGTGTTTTCTGTAAGTTTTAAAGTTCCATCCCTTGTTCGTTTTCTAAAAAAAAAAAAGAAAAAAAAGAAAAAAAAAGCCGATTCATCCATCCGATCGGATTTCATTCCAACCGATCGGACAAACAAAAAAACCCAATCCATCCGATCAGATCACATCCAACCGATCGGATAACCACTTTCTGATTTTTCAAAACTGTTTTCATTCTTTGCTTGTGTGTTTAAAAGTTTCCAAGATTCACTCGGTAATTGTATGAACACTCGTGCAACAGGAATAGAACCAATTTCACCTCTTTCCAATCCCGAAAGTTTGATTCGTAAACCAAGAAAAAGAACGCCTTTTGTTCCACCAACCAACCGTGTACCAAGAGTACCAAATTCACCGTTTGATAATCTTGTTGAAGCCTTAGTTGTTTATAACCCATTCACCAATCAACCATTTCCTATGGCTGACGATCAACCCATGTGGGCTAATAACCGAGTCGTAGCACCCACTCCTGGAGCTGCTATAGTTGCCGTAGATTTAGGTGACAATTTCACCGTGAAAGGTCACCATCTTTCTATGATCAAGGACCGTCAATTCGATGGCCGTTCATGGGCCGATCCGCACAAACACCTCACCGAATTCATGGAAATTTGCGGCATGTTCCGATATGGCAACACCGATGTTAATGCCATTAAACTCAACCTTTTTCCATCATCACTCATCGGAGACACAAAAGTGTGGTATAACGAATTAACCCTTGGAATCATCAATACTTGGGAGGAGATGAGGCAAGCCTTTGTGAGCTGATTCTTTCCACCTACCATGTTTGACCGACTCATAGAGAAATCCGTGCTTTCACACAAAACCCAAATGAATCACAAGTTGATGCCTGGCTTCGTATGAAGGATTTACTTCGTTGTTGTCATGGACATGGTTTAGGACGAGGAACCATTATCCAAATCTTCTACCATGGACTTGACGAAGCATCTCAAGGAATCCTTGATGCTGGAGGAATTTTTCTTTATAAGACACCTAACGAGGCATATCAATTACTCGAAGATCGAGTGCTTATTAAACTCGATTGGTCAAAATATTCCAAAACCAAACCTTTATGAAAGACCGTTGCTTTTGTCGAAAATTCCGATACCTCTAAACTCATGGAGAAAATGGAAACCTTAACTTCTAAAATCGACTCGCAATATAAAGATCTTAAAGGAGAAATGAAAGAAATGCGAGATGGTTGTAACAATTGTGGAGGTAATCACACGTCATTTGAATGTGATGATCAACCAATGGACGGACCCAAAGATGGGGAAGCTAATTACGTTCAAGGAAGATACCGTGGAGGAGGTTTTCGAGGTAATTATTACGGAAGAAATTATGGAAATTGGAATGATCGCCAACCAAGGGATAACAACCGTGATTCTCAACCACGAGTAGACAACCAACCCCACAAACTTTTGAGAAAAAACCAGAAGAATCTGATTTCGCAAAAATGATGCGAGATTTTGTTACTGCTCAAAGATCCACCAATGAATTTGTCAAAACTCAATTTTTCAGTCTCAAAACCAAAGTTTAGCAGGGTCAGAAAAATCATCAAGCTTCTATCCAAGATATAGAAAACAAATTCGGTAGACTTTCTGACCAATTCTCTTCCCAAGCAACTGGTGTTTTACCAAGTAATACCCAATCCAACCCAAAGCCTTCTGGATCAAACGATAAAACTTATCGTCCACCACAAACAAGAAATGAGCATATCAATGCTGTATTCACAAGAAGTGGTCTTTCTTATGATCTACCAACAATCCTAATGAAACCAAAATCATCGACAATGATAGTGAAGATGAAGCAGAAAAGGAAGATATTCCTGAAACATCCACCAAAGAAAAATCTATTGAGCCAATCAAAGCATACACACCAAAAATTCCATACCCCCAAGCCTTTAGAAAAGAGAAAAAAGAGGAGCGTTATAAGAAGTTTGTTGAGATGATCAAAGAAGTTAGACTCAACGTACCCCTCGTTGATGTTCGAGTTGGAATGCCCAATTATGGAAAATTTTTTAAAGAACTTCTTAATAACAAGAACAAGTTGGAGCAAATATCTACTACCTTTCTCAATGAAGAATGTTCAGTTATCGTTCAAAACAAAATTCCACCAAAACTCGGAGATCCTGGAAGTTTTCTGATTCAATGCACGTTAGCAAATTACATCACATGCGATGCTTTAGCTGATCTCAGTGCAAGTATCAATTTGATGCCCTATTCGTTGTATTCCAAACTTTCCATCAATACGCTGAAACCTACAAAGATGAGTATTCGATTAGCCAACCATACATACCAATATCCTGTTGGGGTTGCTGAAAACATGCTTGTCCAAGTTGGTAAATTTGTTTTTCCCGTGGATTTTGTAATCTTAGAAATAGAGGAAGATAGTAGAGTACCTCTAATCTTAGGAAGACCTTTCCTAAATACTGCTGATGCCATTATCAAAGTAAAAGGTAAAGAACTCAATCTTGGAGTTGGAGAAGATAGAATTACCTTTCTAATCGATAAAGCAATGAAATATCCACATTCCAGTGATGACACCTGATACGTGGGAATCGCACCAGGCTTTACCTCTCAAGGGATCTTGAGAAGCTTACAACCCCCACCAGGCAGTGTACCTGATCGTTGTAGTATAGTATAGTGACAAGTATCGGGGGATTGATCGTTCAGCTAGGAATAGTGTCGCTAGGATTAGAAAACCTAATTACTAGTGCTAAAGATGATGGAAGATTATTTTTGTATTTTTATATTTTTTAGAAAGCAAGTTAAAATCTCGGGTTTGCAGGATTTGGGCGGAATTAGTTGCTAGTCAACTAACCCAATACTAAAGATGCAATCAAAATTAAATACTAAAAATGAAAATAAACGAAATTATACTAAGGTTGTGAGCAATAAGTGGAGAAAATGTGTTTACTTAGATATCACTACTCCCTAGACATCTTTTACACGTTAATTACTTGTTATAGTTGTGTGGATGACGGATTGTATTCCTTAATACCATTCATGGGGTGGCGCACTTACTTCCCCAATCCTATGAGTGCCTACTTCACTCCTATGTCGAACCGTTAAAAACTCCTAACATAGGATCATTAGAAATTACTCATGCAGTAAATGCAACCAATAAAACCTAGTGCACATCGGTTCATGTTTCTTAAGACGTTCAAGCATGTTACCAATTGGAGATCTGCCAGTTTTCTTAAGCCTAACATCGAAATCATTCATCCAATACAACCATAAACAAGTAATCAACACATAATTAACATCTAGGTTTCATTAGATCTAAGCAAACACAAGATAGATCTAGCCTAGCATGATGGAATTAAGACAAGAACAAGATATAGACAACCAACACATAGACATATTGATTGAATTAAAAGAATACTTATCTCAATTACACATGAAAGGGATCAAAGGCAAAGAACCCTTGAAAAACCTGTAAAATTCGTCTTAAGTTCGGACCTAGGGTTTCTCCAAAACTTCTCTCCTTTTAATGTGAAAATTAGAAAACTATATATAGGAAATAGGGTCTGACGGCGTTAAGACAAATCTTGCGACGCCGTCATCTCGCCGCCAAAATACTTCTCGGACTGCCTTGATCTACTTCTGACGCCGTCATGTGTTAGCATTTTCCAGGCCGTCATGCATTTTACTCTTGACGCCCTACTTCGTGTCGCCGTCAAATCTGTACTGGGTCGTCATGGAAAGTCATGGAATTTACTCTTGACGCCGTCAGAAATTCCTTCTTGACGCCGTCACCTACTGTTCCCAGCTTGCAAAATTGAGACTTTGCCGTTTTCTTCACTTTTATGCTCCAAAAACGTCCAAAATGCCTTCTTTTCCAGATTTTACTCTCAAAGTACCTAAAATCACAAAAGGAACAATTTAGGGCAATATTTGATCAAATAAATTCAATTCCGGGCTTAAATGACCCCCTAAAAGTGGTTCATTTTTCGCCTCATCATATACCCTTACACTTGAGATTTGCTTGTCCTCAAGAAAATGCGCTTTTATTCTACTCAAAATACAAGTTAGGGGTCATTTAACACTAATATAAAAGTAATTACAACAAATAATCATTCCACTAAAGACCAAAGACAAGCACGGAGGTCATACACAAGCACCTCACAAATAGTGTTTAGATACTCACATCTCTCGGGTGTAATAAAGTATAAATTACAATATGGAAACGGAAGATATCTCTCACTACCTGTCATAGCAAAATAGATTACCATAGGCTTGGGAAAGGATCAAACCTCCACCACATGGCGTAAGAACCTAGGATAAACTATCAAAGAGGTCTTTTAAAGGGTTGTAACGTTAGGTGTAGGGATATGAAATACACGGTTTTGTTGGATAAAGGCAGTCTTTACTGGTGGCGAGTTAACAATCTTGGTCAATTACATGTACAACATGGCGTTGCTAAGCCAAGACTAGACTTGACTTAGGCTAATGAATGAAAAATGACAAAAACTTAAAATGAACATAGAATAAAAAGGGATGGTAGTCCGTATGTTTTTTCTCTTTTTTTTCTTTTTCTATTTTTTTTCTTCTTTTTCTTGATTTTTTCGATTTTTTCGATTTTTATTTATTTATTTATTTATTTTTTGTGTGCATACACTCTTACCCTACCATCCAAAATAATACATCATAGGGGATGCACATTCCCCTTACACTTGAATCTTTACATACTTTACAATAAACTAATCTAATGACTCGAATTAAGAAAATCAAAACACTTGGAGCACTTTTAAGATTAACGTACGTATGGGGGTAATAATATGATGTTCTACCCCATTACTCCATAAAATAAGTACTTTACCCATGAGTCCCAATCGTCTCAAAACAATATGTACAAGGATATGACTCGACTTAGCAACCATGTAATCAATTAGAAAGTTAACTTAGGGTTTAACAAATAACAATAATGCACTAAAAATGAGTGCATACACGGAAGGCTAAGGCGGTTTGGGTGTACATTTAAGTGGGGTGTAACAAATTCTTCCTTTAAGTAAGATGCTTAAAGTTAGAAACGAAAAGATAGGCTCGGAGGGGTGTACTAGGGGTTTCGTGTACTAAAAATGAGTACAACGCTAAGGGTGTGGAAAAATTAATTGACTTAACTAGTCAAGTAATACGACTTAAATGGTCAAGTAATTATGATACGGGTTTAACACAAGGGTGATCCTAATGCCTCTTATCATGTAGTAAATCCTACTACACGAATGTAGTCTCACTAGCGGTCTCGGGATGCATCACTAACGCAAGTTCTAGAATCTAAATGCTACCGGTACACTCATAAGCACTAATAATGAATGTTTTTCCTATCAAATCTAAAGGCGAACCTCACATATTTGGGTGGAAAATTTTTCTGAATGATACGGTTATGTGCTAGTCATACAATCTCCTATCCATGAGACGCTTGCTATGGCTAAAGTTTCACTCCTAAATGTTGTAAAAAATTTTAAATTTGGCGCTAAAATTGCACTAACAAGTATTTCTCATAGTTTTATTACACACCTACCATTAAACAAAGCAAACTCAAGCGAAAGTGCATATGTAAGGGATCATCATTTTACCCTCCCCTTACACTTAGGATGAACATTGTCCCCAATGTTCAAGTAAAGAATGTAAAAGTGAAAAAGTAAAAAGAATGAAATCAAATACTCCCCTGATTCGCTCGGTCTGGATAATTAGGTGGCCAGGTTAAATCTTCCTCCAAGAAAATGAACGATCAAAGCTTCCCTTCCAGAATATAAATCATCTTCTTGTCATACATAACCTATAAATCCTGAGAAAATAGACAAGACAACCTCGCATAAAATTGGTGGCATCCTATATAAGTTACTAAATCCTAGAAAACAAAGTAAGATATAATGCTTGTGGAATGAAGTTTGCAGATTTCCTGGAGATTATAAAACTTAATAATTCACAAAAACCATAAGACTCCGTTAGAAAAACAAAACCGGTAAAATTTCCAGATTTTTTTTACCCGTGACGCCATCAAGAGTTAACTCGTGACGCCGTCAGGATTGACCTGCAAAAATTCTTATTTTAAGTTTCCGGAAAATTTCTGGAAAAACTTGGTTCTACTTCCTGGAAAATCCTGCAAAACTTCATTATGACTCAATACAAGCATTTGACTCTAACAAATACGAATATACATGTTCATTTAATATTGTGGAGAATCATGATCGGCTTGTTTCTTAAAAACATATTTGGGGTTTCCCCTTACACTTATCTTTTGCAAAAATACCTTTAGGTGGAGTTAAGACTAGGCCAAAACAACAAAGTAAAGTATTTCCACTCTTTAGTTTAGAAACATGATCTACCAACAATAAAAATAAAGCATGCATACGGAAGCAAATAACAAACAAAAAATGAAAATCACACAAAGCATGGGTTGCCTCCCAAGAAGCGCTTTTCTCTATTTACGAGTCTTGTAGCTAGACTCAAGGTCATAGGTTACTACGTGACCTCGTCGTTGGTTTCATTCTCTAGGTCGTCTTCTAAACCAGTTTTGTATTCCGGACCTAGTTGCAAGCATTCTTTGTAGAAACCAAGCATCCTATTTCTCACATACTCTACTCCTCCACGTCTATCCTCATCATTCCTATAATAAGCAGCTTGTTTGTGTTCCTTTTCGAAATTAGAGAGAAGGCGGTATTGCTCAATCTTGTAGGGCATTTGGTAAGCAACCTCATCATTCTCTTCCTTGAATCTAACTATCCCTAAAGTCGGGTCATAACTCATCCTAGTGGCCTCAACAAATGGTTTTCCGAGTATTACTTGGCTTAGGCAAGCATCAATCACCGGACGAGTATCCTCTACTATCATAAAATCTATCTCATAAGTGAGATTGCCTATAATCACATGCAATCCCTTCACTCTTCCTGCAAAATTACTTATCAAATTCTTATTGGGCATCATCCTAAAATCAAGTTGCTTCTTCGTTACCCAATTGTAGTAGGTCCTAGTCATGATGTTCACGGGAGATCTAGGATCGATGTAAGCTTTCCATATATGCATATGCCCAATGTTGCATGGTATGTTAATGTTAGAGGGGTCTCCCATTTTGATAAGGGGCGTGCCAAGGATATATGGACTCTCGGGACTATCGAATAAATCTTTATGGTATTCCCGTTCTTCCTTGGTGGGTATCTTATCAAAGTATTATTCTTTAGGCTCTACTTCCTCTAATTCTTCTCCCCTATTAACCTCAACTTCCCTACTCTCATCCCTAATCTCAGTTTCAACTCTAACTTCATCCTGGTCACTCTCTTCTATTTCCTTATCCATTGGCTTAATGGTGACAACATTGACAAAGTGGACATGTTTGGATGATGAGGGGTCCTTAATTTGGGTTCCACTATTGGTGTCCCTAGTGTCTTTCCTAGGTGTGGCTAACGCTTGGTTGTTGAGGGCTTTCAACAAGTTGTCTATCTTATTGGTCATCTCCGTTTGTTGTTGGTTGAATTCGGTTTCAAACCTAGCTATGCGGGCTTCTTGAGATGCCATGAACTTGGACATCAATCCTTCAAGATTGTTGGTACTACCATAGTTGTTAGAAGGATTGTTGTTGAAAGTACGGTTGGAGGGTGGACCGTTTGGTTGATAACGATTAGGCGGATTGAAAGAATTGGGTTGATTTTGTTTCCACCTAAGGTTTGGGTGATTTTTCCAAGAGGGGTTGTATGAATCACCGTAAGGGTTTGGCTTTGGCTTGAAAGTGTACCACTTATCTCACGCTTCGTCGGTACGCGAGGATGCGTAGTCCGCAAAAGTTGTTCCGGGGAGTTCCACACAATCACGAGTGTCATGGGGACCACTACATAATTCGCATGAAGAAGTGATTTTGTTCACTTGGCTTGAAGGCTTGGGAGCTTCGTAAGATTTCATGAGAAACTTGACATGGTCCTCAAGTTCCATGATCCTACGGTCGGGAGTGCTAGAGTTGTTCAAAGGCAAAGATATTGCCTTGACCGTTTTGTTCAAATCACGGGGATCATTCCAACTTTCGTTGTCATAGAGAGCAAGATCTTCTATGAGTTCCCATGATTGTTCCGCACTTAGATCACGTAGCTTGCCACCGGCCGATTGGTCAATGGTTCACCTCGTAGAGAGATCGATATGGTCATAAAAGATTTGGACTTGGAGCCAAAGATCTATGCCATGATGAGGGACTTTTTGGAGTAAGTCCTTGAAACGAGTCCATGCTTCATAAAGAGTTTCACCTTGACGTTGTTGGAACATCAAGATTTCATTTCTAAGCTTGGTAGTTCTCCCCGGTGGGAAAAATTGAGTAAGGAAACGAGTGGTGAGATCATCCCATGTGGTGATGGATCCCGCTGGTAAACGCTCAAGCCATTGACTAGCTTGATCCCGTAGAGAGAATTGGAATAGGCGTAATCGAGTAGTCTCTCTAGTTTCAACACTTAGGTCTATAGAATCTACGATTTTAAGGAAGTCCTTAAGATGTTGATTTGGATCTTCGGAACGAAGTCCATGGAATGCACATCGGCTTTGCACCAACCGGATGGTGTCGGATCGCAAGGGGGTCACATTGGCTCCGGTGAGCTCAATGGTGTTTCGATAGCCTTGGTGGCTAGGTCGGGAATACTCTCCTAAGGTTCGGGGCCTAAGGGGTTCTAGTGGTGGGTTTTGTTGTGGTTGGATGACGGGTTCAAAGATGTTCCCGTTGTCCATGGTGTCGGGTGGTGAAGAGTTACGAACAAAGACACAAAGAAGAAGATAGACTAAAGAAACCTAAAAAAAATAAAAATAAAATCTTACTAGAAAGGAATCTAGCAAGTAGACCTAATAAAAAGAAATCCTAACCTAAACAATAACTATTCCCCGGGCTGCGGTGCCAAAAACTTGATATGTGGGAATCGCACCAGGCTTTACCTCTCAAGGGATCTTGAGAAGCTTACAACCCCCACCAGGCAGTGTACGTGATCGTTGTAGTATAGTATAGTGACAAGTACCGGGGGATTGATCGTTCAGCTTGGAATAGTGTCACTAGGATTAGAAAACCTAATTACTAGTGCTAAAGATGATGGAAGATTATTTTTGTATTTTTATATTTTTTAGAAAGCAAGTTAAAATCTCGGGTTTGCAGGATTTGGGCGGAATTAGTTGCTAGTCAACTAACCCAATACTAAAGATGCAATCAAAATTAAATACTAAAAATGAAAATAAACGAAATTATACTAAGGTTGTGAGCAATAAGTGGAGAAAATGTGTTTACTTAGATTTCACTACTCCCTAGACATCTTTTACACGTTAATTACTTGTTATAGTTGCGTGGATGATAGATTGTATTCCTTAATACCATTCATGGGGTGGCGCACTTACTTCCCCAATCCTATGAGTGCCTACTTCACTCCTATGTCGATCCGTTAAAAACTCCTAACATGGGATCATTAGAAATTACTCATGCAGTAAATACAACCAATAAAACCTAGTGCACATCGGTTCATGTTTATTAAGACGTTCAAGCATGTTACCAATTGGAGATCTGCCAGTTTTCTTAAGCCTAACATCAAAATCATTCATCCAATACAACCATAAACAAGTAATCAACACATAATTAACATCTAGGTTTCATTAGATCTAAGTAAACACAAGATAGATCTAGCCTAGCATGATGGAATTAAGACAAGAACAAGATATAGACAACCAACACATAGACATATTGATTGAATTAAAAGAATACTTATCTCAATTACACATGAAAGGGATCAAGGGCAAAGAACCCTTGAAAAACCTGTAAAATTCGTCTTAAGTTCGGACCTAGGGTTTCTCCAAAACTTCTCTCCTTTTAATGTGAAAATTAGAAAACTATATATAGGAAATAGGGTCTGACGGCGTCAAGACAAATCTTGTGACGCCGTCATCTCGCCGCCAAAATACTTCTCGGACTGCCTTGATCTACTTCTGACGCCGTCATGTGTTAGCATTTTCTAGGCCGTCATGCATTTTACTCTTGACGCCCTACTTCGTGACGCCGTCAAATCTGTACTGGGTCGTCATGAAAAGTCATGGAATTTACTCTTGACGCCGTCAGAAATTCCTTTTTAACGCCGTCACCTACTATTCCCAGCTTGGAAAATTGAGACTTTGCCGTTTTCTTCACTTTTATGCTCCAAAAACGTCCAAAATGCCTTCTTTTCCAGATTTCACTCCCAAAGTACCTAAAATCACAAAAGGAACGATTTAGGGCAATATTTGATCAAATAAATTCAATTCCGGGCTTAAATGACCCCCTAAAAGTGGTTCATTTTTCGCCTCATCAACACCTGTTTTAACATCGATGTAATCGATGAAGTCACTGAAGAAGAATTGGATGCATTACTTGACGATTTAGATCCTTTCACATCTACTTCCGAGAAAATAAATGAAACAAATTTTGATAAAGAGTTTGCTGATTTTATGGAAGTAAAATTTGTAGAGGATGAAGATGAAGTTGAAGAAGAAGAAGAAATTATTGAAGAAACTTTTGAGGAAATTGCCATTAATGATCAACTGAGGATCAAAACATCTCTTCAGGAACCACCAACTGATCTTGAACTCAAACCACTTCCCAAAAACCTTGAATATGCTTAGTTGGAAGAAAATTCACTTCTTCCTGTAGTCATATATTCGTTGCTCAAGAATGATCAAAAAGAAAAACTCATTTCTGTCCTCAAGAAGCGTAAACGTGCTTTTGCGTGGAAAACTTCTGATATCCCAAGAATTAGCCCCGATTTCTGTAAACAGAAAATCAATTTTGAGGAAGGTGTTAAACATGTCGTTGAAAGACAACGTCGACTCAATCCCCACATGAAAGAAGTTGTCAAGAAAGAAATCATCAAACTTCTTGACGCCAGAATTATCTACCCAATTGAAGATAGTCCTTGGGTGAGTCCAATTCACTGTGTCCCTAAGAAAGGAGGAATGACCATAGTGACAAATGAATAGAATGAATTAGTTCCTACTAGAACTGTCACTGGATGGCGAGTATGTATTGACTACAGAAAATTAAACAAAGCCTCCAGAAAAGATCATTTCCGTCTTCCCTTCATGGATAAAATGCTTGAAAGATTAGTAGGGAACAAATACTTTTGTTTCCTTGATGGTTTTTCAGGATATTTCTAAATTCCCATTGATCCTGCCTATCAAAAAATGACCACATTCACATGTCCCTTTGGAACCTACGCTTATCGGCGTATGCCTTTTGGTCTTTGTAATGCACCCACAACTTTTCAAATGTGTATGATTGCTATATTCTAATATATGCTTGAAACGTCTATGAAAGTTTTCATGGATGACTTTCCAGTATTTGGAAATTCATTTGAAGCTTGTCTTTCTAATATAGACAAAATGCTTGAAAGATGTGAAGATGCACATCTTGTTCTCAATTGGGAAAAATTTCATTTCATGGTGACTGAAGGAATTGTGCTAGGCCACAAAATTTCAAGTTCAGGAATGGAGGTTGATAAAGCAAAAATTGATGTTATCACCAAATTACCACCTCCAACTAACGTTAAAGCCATTAGAAGTTTTTTAGGACATGCCAGTTTTTACCGATGTTTCATCAAAGATTTTTCCAAAATATCTCGTCCTATGACAAAACTCCTTGAGAAAGATTATGTTTTTGACTTCAATGCAGATTGCATTAAAGCATTCGAAACATTAAAAAGTCAATTGACTAGTGCACCGATTATGGTTTCACCTAACTGGTAACTACCATTTGAGCTTATGTGTGATGCAAGCGATTTTGCTGTTGGAGCTGTTTTAGGGAAACGTGAAGGAAAACATTTTCGTCCTATATACTTTGCTAGCAAAACACTCAACAACGCCTAACAAAATTATACGGTTAAGGAGAAAGAATTGTTAGCCGTAGTTTTTGCTTTCGACAAATTCAGATCTTATCTTGTGCTTTCCAAAACAATTGTGTTTACCGATCATTCAGCGCTTAAATATCTGTTCGCTAAACAAGATGCAAAACCGCGTCTTATCCGATGGATTTTACTACTCCAAGAGTTTGATATCGAAATTAAAGATAAGAAAGGAGCAGAAAATCTTGCTGCAGATCACTTGTCTCGTCTTAAGAATCCAAATTTGGAAGAATTAAAAGAAGAGGAAACCGATGATTATTTTCCCAATGAAACTCTCATGATTATAAATAGAATCGATGAAGAAAATGTGCCGTGGTTTGTAGACTTTGCAAATTATTTAATTGGAAATATTCTTAAGAAAGGTTTAACTCACGCTCAACGAAGTAAATTCTTTTCAGATCTAAAACACTATTATTGGGAAGCACCATATCTTTTCAAAATGTGTCCCGATGGGATGATCCGAAGATGCGTTTTTGGAGCAGAAATGAGAAAAATTCTTGATGAATGCCATTATGGCCTAACTGGAGGACACTATGGTCCTGCCACTACAGCTAAAAAAGTTTTTGATGCTGGATTTTATTGGCCAACTATTTTCAAAGAAGCTTATACTCTTGTTCAAAACTGCAATGCTTGCCAAAAATCCAGTAGTCTTTCTCGTAGAGACGAAATGCCTCAAAAGAGCATTCAAGTCTGCGAAATATTCGATATTTGGGGAATCGATTTTATGGGACCCTTTCCTAAATCGCACAAATACGAATATATTCTTGTTGCAATCGATTATGTTTCCAAATGGGCTGAAGCTGAAGCCTTACCTACTAACGATGCATGAGTTGTTGTCAATTTTCTCAAAAAGCTTTTTGCTCGTTGTGGAATTCCTAAAGCTTTAATCAGTGATAGAGGAACCCATTTCTGTAATAGACCAATGGAGAAAATCATGAAACGATACGAAGTTCATCATTGTTTTGCTACGGCTTATCATCCACAAACCAGTGGGCAAGTTGAAAACACTAATAGAGCTTTGAAAAGAATACTCGAGAAAACGGTTAAAGATAATCCTTCCGTTTGGTCGAGGAAACTCGATGACGCTCTATGGGCTTTTCGAACAGCTTATAAAACTCCAATCGGCACAACACCATACAGACTTTTGTATGGAAAAACATGTCATTTGCCGTTCGAAATCGAACATCATACTTACTGGGCATTAAGAATCTGTAACCCCGATCTCAAAGTAGCTGGAGAGAAAAGATTCTTGCAGTTGCATGAAATCGATGAATTGAGGCTTCAAGCCTACGAAAATTCCAAGTTATACAAAGCCAGAAACAAAGCTTATCATGATAGAAAGCTTAGGATTCGTAAAGAAATCAAAGCTGGGAATAAAGTTCTGCTATTCAATATGAAATACAAGTTCAAAGCTCCTAAGCTTAAACCAAAATGGTTGGGACCTTATATAGTGAAACATGGATTTCCATCTGGATATGTCGAACTTTATGACAAACACGGTGGAAGTTTCTGATGCGTCGGGATTGCACCAGGTTTTACCTCTCGAGGGATCTCGAGAAGCTTACAACCCCCACCAGGCAGTGTACCTGATCGATGTAGTATAGTATAATGACAAGTACCGGGGGATTGATCGTTCAGCTAGGAATAGTGTCGCTAGGATTAAAAAACCTAAAGACTAGGTCTAGAGATGAGGAATGATTCTTTTTGTATTTTTATATTTTTAGGAAAGCAAGTAAAAATCTCGGGGTTGAAGGATTTGGGCGGAATTAGTTGCTAATCAACTAACCCAATACTAAGATGCAATCAAAATAAAATACTAAAAATGAAAATAAACTAATTATACTAAAGTTGTGAGCAATATGTGGGAGAAATGTGTTTACTTAGATTTCACTACTCCCTAGATATCTTTTACACGTTAATTACTTGTTATAGTTGCGTGGATGACGGATTGTATTCCTTAATACCATTCATGGGGTGGCGTACTTACTTCCCCAATCCTATGAGTGCCTACTTCACTCCTATGTCAAGCCGGCTAAGAAGCTCCTAACATGGGATCATTAGAATTTACTCATGCATTAAATACAACCAATAAAACCTAGTACGCATCGGTTCATGTTTCCTAAGACGTTCAAGCATGTTACCAAATGGAGATCTGCCAGTTTTCTTAAGCCTAACATTGAAATCATTCATCCAATACAACCATAAACAAGTAATCAACACATAATTAACAACTAGGTTTCATTAGATCTAAGCAAACACAAGATAGATCTAGCCTAACATGTTGAAATTAAGACAAGCACAAGATATAGACAACCAACACATAGACATATTGATTGAATTAAAGAGAAGACTTATCTTAATAGAACATGAAAGGATTCAAGGGGTTAAAACCCTTGAATTTACAGTAAAATACGAGCTAGGGTTCACAAGGTTCGGCCCTAGGGTTTCTCCACACAAGTTCCTCCTTAATGAATGACAAATAGAAAACTATATATAGATTTTGGAAGGTGATGGCGTCAAGAACAAATGTCTGACGCCGTCATCTCGCCGCCAAATAATTCCTCGGACTGCCTAGATCTGGATCTGACGCCGTCATGTGTACACCTTATGCAGGCCGTCATGATTTTAACTCTTGACGCTCTTGTTGTGACGCCTTCAGGTTTCTTCTGGATCGTCATGGACTTTACTCTTGACGCCGTCAGGATTTCCTTCTTGACGCCGTCATACACTGTTCCTAGCATGGAAAATTAAGTCTTTGGCGTTTTCTTCACTTTTATGCTTCAAAAACGTCCGAATTGCTTCCTTTTCCAGATTTCACTCCCAAAGTACCTAAAATCACAAAAGGAACGATTTAGGGCAATATTTGATCAAATAAATTCAATTCCGGGCTTAAATGACCCCCCTAAAAGTGGTTCATTTTTTGCCTCATCAGTTTCATTGTTAATGGTCATCGAATCAAATTGTATTATGATAAGGAGCAAATGAACAAAATTTCTGTTGAAATTCCACCTGAATTCAAATACGAAGCTATCACATTCATGACACCTTTTCCAAACTCTTACAAGGAAATGTTGCCCTGGGCATATGAAAAAGGTTTTTTCTACGATGCTCTCCCTAGAAGATGGAAAAAAGTTAAATTGGAAAATATAGATGAAACTGGAGAAGGAATTGTGATAGGAAATGTGGTGTATGTTCCAAGGAAGAAATCAAAGATTACACCAACGTAGATGATGCAAAGTTCGAGTTAGGCTGATGACTCGTTAATAAAACAAGCGCTTCTCGGGAGGCAACCCGTGTGTTTGCTATTTTTCACTCTTAGTTTATTTTCAGTAACTACACCCCAAAGTTTAAACCACTTGGTTGAACTTAAGTGTGGGGGTGTTTTCACTAACTTTAATAAAACATATAGTTTGTTTGTTTTTGTTTTTGTTTTTGTTTTTATGATTATTGCAGATGATGATTCCTAATCATGGATACTTGGATCAATGAATAAAGAAGAAGTCAGAAAATATGGTTCATTTTCTTATTTCCCTATTTTCATACTTTGAAGTTCGTTTATCACATTGAGGACAATGCTTAACTTAAGTGTGGGGGGTGAATAGGTAAATAAGAATAAACTGTAAATTTCGAGCTTATTTTAAATTTTGTTGCCCTTGTGATCTAGTTATTTGTCATTTTTAGGATTTAATATATTAGAATAACTGGATCTATCCACTGGAAAAACGATAATTTTTGAAAAATTGAGATGTGTCCCATTTAATATTGCAATTCATTCTAGGATCGATAACATTTGCTAGTACGTTTTTATAACCATTTCCACTAAATAGTGAGGATTTGAGCCTGTTTTATGATGCGTGGGAATTGCACCAGGCTTTACCTCTCGAGGGATCTCGAGAAGCTTACAACCCCCACCAGGCAGTGTACCTGATAGTTGTAGTATAGTATAGTGACAAGTACCGGGGGATTGATCGTTCAACTCAGGAATAGTGTCGCTAGGATTAGGAAACCTAAAAACTAGGTCTAGAGGTGAGGGATGATTCTTTTTGTATTTTTTAGGTTTTATGAAAGCGAATAAAATCTCGGTTTTTGAAGGAGTGGGCGGAATTAGTTGCTAATCAACTAACCCAATTACTAAAGATGCAATCAAAATAAAATAATACAAATGAAAATAAACTAAATTAAACTAGTGGTGTGAGCAATATATGGGAGAATTGTGTTTACTTAGATTTCACTACTCCCTAGATATCTTTTATAGGTTAATTACTTGTTACAGTTGCGTGGATGATGGATTGTATTCCTTAATACCATTCATGGGGTGGCGTACTTACTTCCCCAATCCTATAAGCTCCTACTTCACTCCTATGTCGAGCCGGCTAAGAAGCTCCTAACATGGGATCACTAGAATTCACTCATGCATTAAATACAATCATAAAAACCTAGTACACATCGGTTCATGTTTCTTAAGACGTTCAAGCAAGTTACACAATGGAGATCTGCCAATTTTCTTAAGCCTAACATTGAAATCATTCATCCATTACAACTATAAACAAGTAATCAACCTATAATCAACATCGAGGTTTCATTACATCTAAGCAAACACATGTAAGATCTAGCCTAGCATGTTATAATCAAGACAAGCATAAGATATATTCAAACAACACATAGACATATTGAATGAATTGAAAGAAGACTTATCTTAATTAAACATGAAAGGTTTCAAGGGGTGAAAACCCTTGAAAATACTGTTACAAACGACCTAGGGTTTATTAGGTTCGGCCCTACAATTCTCCACACAAGTTCCTATCTCTAATGAATGAAAAATAGAAAAGTATATATAGATTCTGTGAGGTGACGGCGTCAAGAGGAAAAATCTGACGCCGTCATCTGGCCGCCAATAAAGTTCTCGGACTGCCTAGATCCATGGGTGACGCCGTCATGTGTAATCCTGCTGCAGGCCGTCACCAAATTTACTCTTGACGCCCTACTTCTGACGCCGTCACGTTTTCTCAGGGTCGTCATCCATTTCGCTCTTGACGCCGTCAAAAATTCCTTCTTGACGCCGTCAGGTACTGTTCCCAGCAAGGAAAATTAAGTCTTTGACGTTTTCTTCACTTTTATGCTCCAAAAACATCCAAAATGCTTCCTTTTCTAGAATTCACTCCCAAAGTACCTAAAATCACAAAAGGAACGATTTAGGGCAATATTTGATCAAATAAATTCTATTCCGGGCTTAAATGACCCCCTAAAAACGGTTCATTTTTCGCCTCATCATATACCCTTACACTTGAGATTTGCATGTCCTCAAGCAAATGCGCTTTTATTCTAGTCAAACTACAAGTTAGGGGTCATTTAACACTAATATAAAAGTAATTACAACAAATAATCATTCCATTAAAGACCAAAGACAAGCACGGAGGTCATATACTAGCACCTCACAAATAGTGTTTAGATACTCACATCTCTCGGGTGTAATAAAGTAATATCACAATATGGAAATGGAAAATATCTCTCACTACCTGTCATAGCAAAATAGATTACCATAGACTTGGGAAAGGATCAAACCTCCACCACATGGCGTAAGCACCTATGATAAACTATCAAAGAGGTCTTTTTAAAGGGTTGTAACGTTAGGTGTAGGGATATGGAATACACGGTTTTGTTGGATAAAGGCAATCTTTACTGGTGGCGAGTTAATAATCTTGGTTAATTATATGTACAATATGGCGTTGCTAAGCCAAGACTAGACTCGACTTGAGCTAATAAATGAAAAATAACAAAAACATAAAATAAACATAGAATGAAACGGGATGGTAGTCCGCATGTTTTTCTTTTCTTTTCCTTTTTCTATTTTTTTTCTTTTTTCTTGATTTTTCGATTTTTCGATTTTTTTTTTTTTTTTTTTTTTTTTTTTTTTTTTGCATACACTCTTACCCTACCATCGAAAATAATACATCATAGGGAATGAGCATTCCCCTTACACTTGAATTTTTACATACTTTACAATAAACTAATCTAATAACTTGAATTAAGAAAATTAAAACACTTGGAGTACTTTTAAGATTAACGCACATATGGGGGTAATATATGATGTTCTTCCCCATTACTCCATAAAATAAGTACTTCACCCATGAGTCCCAATCCTTCCAAAACAATATGTACAAGGATATGACTCGACTTAGCAACCATGTAATCAATTAGATAATTAACTAAGGGTTTAACAAATAACAATAATGCACTAAAGATGAGTACATACACGGAAGGCTAAGGCGATTTGGGTGTACATTTAAGTGGGGTGTAACAAATTCTTCCTTTAAGTAAGATGCTTAAAGTTAGAAACGAAAAGATAGGCTCGGAGGGGTATACTAGAGGTTTCGTGTACTAAAAATGAGTACAACGATAAGGTGTGGGAAAAATTAGTTGACTTAACTAGCCAAGTAATATGACTTAAATGGTCAAGTAATTATGATACGGGTTTAACACAAGGGTGATCCTAATGCCTCTTATCATGTAGTAAATCCTACTACACGAATGTAGTCTCACTAGCGGTCTCGGGATGTATCATTAACGCAAGTTCTAGAATCTAAATGCTACCGGTACACTCATAAGCACTAATAGTAAATGCTTTTCCTATCAAATCTAAAGGCGAACCTCACATATTTGGGTGGAAAATTTTTCTGAATGGTACGGTTTTGTGCTAGTCATACAATCTCCTATCCATGAGACGCTTGCTATGGATAAAGTTTCACTCCTAAATGTTGTAAAAAAATTTAAATTTGGCGCTAAAATTACACTAACAAGTATTTCTCATAGTTTTATTATGCACCTACCATCAAACAAACAAACTCAAGCGAAAGTGTATCTATAAGGTATCATCATTTTACCCTCCCCTTACACTTAGGATGAACATTGTCCCCAATGTTCAAGTAAAGAATGTAAAAGTAAAATAGGTAAAAGAATGAAATCAAATACTCCCCTGATTCGCTCGGTATGGACAATATGGTAACCAGGTTAGATCTTCCTCCAAGAAAATGAACAATCAAAGCTTCCCTTCCAGAATATAAATAATCTTCTTGTCATACATAACCTGTTAATCCTGAGAAAACAAACAAGGCAACCTCGCGTAAAATCGGCGGCAATCTATATATGCTAACAAATCCTAGAAAACAAAGTAAGATATAATGCTTGTGGAATGATATTTGCAGATTTCCTGGAGATTATAAAACTAAAGATTCAACAAAAACTTTAAGACTCCGTTAGAAAAACAAAACTGGTAAATTTTCCAGAATTTTACACATGACACCGTCAGGAATTTCTTCCTGACGCCGTCAGAAGTGACCTGCAGAAATTCTTATGTTAAGTTTCCGAAAAATTTCTGGAAAAACTTTGTCCTACTTCCTGGAAAATCCTGCAAAACATCATTATGACTCGATACAAGCATTTGACTCTAACAAATACGAATATACATGTTCATTTAATATTGTGGAGAATCATGATCAAGTGTGTTTCTTAAAAACATATTTGGGGTTTCGCCTTACACTTATCTTTTGCGAAATACCTTTGGATGAAGTTAAGACTAAGCCAAACAACAAAATAAAGTATTTTCACCATTTTATTTTGAAACATGATCTACCAACAATAAAAATGAAGCATGCATACAGAAGCAAATAACAATCAAACAAAATAAAAATCACACAAAACATGGGTTGCCTCCCAAGAAGCGTTTTTCTTTATTTACGAGTCTTGTAGCTAGACTCAAGGTCATGGGTTACTATGTGACCTCATCGTTGGTTTCACTCTCCAGGTCATCTCCTATACCAGTTTTGTATTCCGGACCTAGTTGCAAGCATTCTTTGTAGAAACCAAGCATTCTATTCATCACATACTCTACTCCTCTACGTCTATCCTCATCATTCCTATAGTAAGCCGCTTGTTTGTGTTCCTTTTCTATGTTTGACAGGAGGCGGTATTGTTCAATCTTATAGGGCATTTGGTAGGCAATCTTGTCATTCTCTTCCTTGAAGCTAACTATCCCTACAGTCGGATCATAACTCATCTTAGTGGCCTCAACGAATGGTTTTTTGAACACTACTTGACTTAGGCAAGCATCTATCACTGGACGAGTATCCTCAACTATCATTAAATCGATCTCATAAGTGAAATTTTCGACAATCACATGAAATCCTTTCACTTTACCTACAAAATTACTTATCAAATTCTTACTGGGCATCATCCTATAACCAAGTTGTTTCTTCATTACCCAATTATAATAAGTCCTAGTCATGATGTTTATAGGAGACCTAGGATCGATATAAGCTTTCCATACATGCATGTGCCCAATGTTGCATGGTATGTTGATGTTAGAGGGGTCTCCCATTTTGATAAGGGGTGAACCAAGGATATATGGTGTCTCGGGATCATCGAATAAATCCTTGTGTTATTCCCGTTCTTCTTTGGTGGGCAACTTATCAAAGTACTCTTCTACAGTCTCGACTTCCTCTAACTTTTCTCCCTTATTAACCTCAACTTCCCTAATTTCATCCCTAGTCTTGGTTTCTACTCCAACTTCATCCTTGTCACTTTCTTCTATATTCTTTTCAATTGGTTTAACGGTGACAACATTGACAAAGTGGACGTGTTTGGATGACGAGGGGTCCATAGTTTGGATTCCGCTATTGGCGTCCCTAGTGTCCTTCCTAGGTGTAGTTAACGCTTGGTTGTTGAGGGCTTTCAACAAGTTGTCAATCTTATTGGTCATCTCCGTTTGTTGTTGGTTGAATTCGGTTTCAAACCTAGCTATGCGAGCTTCTTGAGATGCCATAAATTTGGACATCAATCCTTCAAGATTGTTGGTACTACCATAGTTATTAGAAGGATTGTTGTTGAAAGTACGGTTGGAGGGTGGACCGTTCGGTTGGTAACGATTAGGCGGATTGAAAGAATTGGTTTGGTTTTGTTTCCACCTAAGGTTTGGGTGATTTTTCCAAGCAGGGTTGTAGGAATCACCATAAGGGTTTGGCTCGGGTTTGAAAGTGTACCACTTATCTCCTGCTTCGTCGGTACGCGAGGATGCGTAGTCCGCAAAAGCTGTTCCGGGGAGTTCCACACAATCACGAGTGTCATGGGGACCACTACATAATTCGCATGAAGAAGTGATTTTGTTCACTTGGCTTGAAGGCTTAGGAACTTCGTAAGATTTCATAAGAAACTTGACTTGATCCTCAAGTTCCATGATCCTACGGTCGGGAGTTCCCATGATTCTTCCACACTTAGATATTGCCTTGACCGTTTTGTTCAAATCACGGGGATCATTCCAACTTTCGTTGTCATAGAGAGCAAGATCTTCTATGAGTTCCCAGGATTCTTCCGCACTTAGATCACGTAGCTTGCCACCGGCCGATTGGTCAATGGTTCGCCTTGTGGAGAGATCGATATGGTTATAGAAGATTTAGACTTGGAGCCAATGGTCTATGCCATGATGAGGGACTTTTTGGAGTAAGTCCTTGAAACGAGTCCATGCTTCATATAGAGTTTCACCTTGACATTGTTGGAACATCAGGATATCATTTCTAAGCTTGGTAGTTCTCCCCGGTGGGAAAAATTGAGCAAGGAAGCGAGTGGTGAGATCATCCCATGAGGTGATGGATCCCGCGGGTAAACGCTCAAGCCATTGACTAGCTTGATCACGTAGAGAGAATTGGAATAGGCGTAATCGGGTTGACTCTCTAGTTGCAACATCTAGGTCTATAGAATCTATGATTTTAAGGAAATCCTTGAGATGTTGATTTGGATCTTCAGAACGAAGTCAATGGAATGCACATCCGCTTTGCACCAACCGGATGGTGTCGGATCGCAAGGGAGACACATTGGCTCCTTGGGTGAGCTCAATGGTGTTTCGGTAGCCTTGGTGGCTAGGTCGGGAATACTCTCCTAGGGTTCGGGGCCTAAGAGGTTGGTTAGCTAGTGGTGGGTTTTGTGGGTGGTCTTGTTGTGGTGGGTTGATGGGTTCAAAGATGTTACCACCTTCAATGATGTCGGATGGCAAAGATTACGAACAAAGAAACAAAGAAATAAGATAGACTAAAGAGAACCTAATAATAAAAATAAAATCTTACTAGAAAGGAATCTAGCAAGTAGACCTAATAAAAAGAAATTCTAACCTAGACAATAACTATTCCCCGGGCTGCGGCGCCAAAAACTTGATGCGTGGGAATTGCACCAGGCTTTACCTCTCGAGGGATCTCGAGAACCTTACAACCCCCACCAGGCAGTCTACCTGATCGTTGTAGTATAGTATAGTGACAAGTACTGGGGGATTGATCGTTCAACTCAGGAATAGTGTCGATAGGATTAGAAAACCTAAAAACTAGGTCTAGAGGTGAGGGATGATTCTTTTTGTATTTTTTATGTTTTATGAAAGCGAATAAAATCTGGTTTTTGAAGGAGTGGGCGGAATTAGTTGCTAATCAACTAACCCAATTACTAAAGATGCAATCAAAATAAAATAATAAAAATGAAAATAAACTAAATTAAACTAGTGGTGTGAGCAATATATGGGAGAATTGTGTTTACTTAGATTTCACTACTCCCTAGATATCTTTTACAGGTTAATTACTTGTTACAGTTGCGTGGATGACGGATTGTATTCCTTAATACCATTCATGGGGTGGCATACTTACTTCCCCAATCCTATAAGCTCCTACTTCACTCCTATGTCAAGCCGGCTAAGAAGCTCCTAACATGGGATCACTAGAATTCGCTCATGCATTAAATACAATCATAAAAACCTAGTACACATTGGTTCATGTTTCTTAAGATGTTCAAGCAAGTTACACAATGGAGATCTGCCAGTTTTCTTAAGCCTAACATTGAAATCATTCATCCATTACAACTATAAACAAGCAATCAACCTATAATCAACATCTAGGTTTCATTAGATCTAAGCAAACACATGAAAGATCTAGCCTAGCATGTTATAATCAAGACAAGCATAAGATATATTCAAACAACACATAGACATATTGAATGAATTGAAAGAAGACTTATCTTAATTGAACATGAAAGGTTTCAAGGGGTGAAAACCCTTGAAAATACTGTTACAAACGACCTAGGGTGTATTAGGTTCGGCCCTACAATTCTCCACACAAGTTCCTCTCTCTAATGAATGAAAAATAGAAAAGTATATATATATATATATTCTGTGAGGTGATGGCGTCAAGAGAAAAAATCTGACGCCGTCATCTCGCCGCCAATAAAGTTCTCGGACTGCCTAGATCCATGGGTGACGCCGTCATGTATAATCCTGCTCCAGGCCGTCACCAAATTTATTCTTGACGCCCTACTTCTGACGCCGTCACGTTTTCTCTGGGTCGTCATCCATTTTGCTCTTGACGCCGTCAAAAATTCCTTCTTGACGCCATCAAAAATTCCTGCTTGACGCCGTCAGGTACTGTTCCCAGCAAAGAAAATTAAGTCTTTGCTGTTTTCTTCACTTTTATGCTCCAAAAACGTCCAAAATGCTTCCTTTTCCAGAATTCACTCCCAAAGTACCTAAAATCACAAAAGGAACAATTTAGGGCAATATTTGATCAAATAAAATATATTCTGGGCTTAAATGACCCCCTAAAAACGGTTCATTTTTCGCCTCATCATTTCATATATAGCATATATCTTTTATGCTTGGATCTTTTGTTATGAGTGTGCCGGTGATTTTATTTATTCTAGAACTTGTGCTTGTAAATCATTTCGAGACCGCTGTGAGATCACATTTCATGTGTAGTATAAGGATACATGTGTGATAAGAGGCAATCTTAGGATTTAACCCAAATAGCCTTCCATAATGATTTTTAACTAGTTGCATTGACTAGTTAACCACCAATATAACCTTTTTGTTAGCGTTCATTTTTAACGCTAGATACCCCTAGTTACACCTTCTGAGCCTCACTATAGAGTCCATCATTATCAAAGTCTTCGATATTGTCATCAATAAAAGTTGCGTATTTCATGGATCGTTCTAAATCATTAGTTATTTTCTCTTTCCCAATTTTCAAGGAGATTTTTTTGTTGAAATCATCAATCATGGCATGTGCAGTAGCCAGAAAAGGTTTTCCTAACAAAATTGGGACTTCTTCATCTTCTTTCATGTCGATTACCACAAAATCAACTAGAAACACAAACTTATTAATCTTCACAAGGACGTTTTCCGCAATTCCCATTGGGTATTGAGTAGTCTTGTTTGCTAATTCAAGGCACATTTTGGTCGGTTGGAGATCATCTAACTCCAATATTAGATACAACGAATACAACATCAGACTGATACTTGCTCCCAAATCGGCTAGAGCTTTGTTGAAAGTGGTCCCGTTGATGGTGCATGGAAGCGTAAAGCTTCCAGGATCTTTTTCTTTTGAAGGGATCTCATGTGTCAGTGCAGATGAACATCTCTCGTTTAAGGTAACCCGTGATAGGCTCCCTTGTCTTCTTTTAGTGAGGATATCCTTCATGAACTTTGCATACTTAGGCATTTGCTCCAGGGCTTCAACAAAAGGTATGTTGATGCTAAGATCCTTGATACTTTCAAAGAAACGTTGAAACTGTTCCTGCTCTTTTTCCTTCCTCATTCTTCCTGGAAATGGAATAGGAGGAATATATGGTTTAGCCCTCCTTTCATCAGTAACCGGTGTACTCTTATCCACGTCATTGCTTGATGTCGCTTTTTCATTCTCATTGGCATTCATTGTTGGATAAACCGGTTCCTTGTAATATAACCCGCTTCTTGTAGTGATGGCATGAGCTAAATCTCTGGGGTTGGTTTCAGTAGTACTAGGAAGTCCACCAACACCCCTATTTCTGATGGTCTCGACCAAATTTCCTACTTAAGCTTCCAATTTCCTGATTGCACTTGCGTGGGCCTTCAAAACACCATCATACTCCATCTTAATTCCCCAAATTGTTTCTTGGGTTTCCCTTTGATTGCGATAGGAGTTCTTGATAATTTTCTTGACAATTTTCTCAAGGTCTGTTACTCTTCCGTCGATTGGGTCCTTGAAGCTATGTTGTACCATATTCACCTCCATAGTGAGTAAATTCATATCAGATTCAACTTCTTCAAGATTCATTAGGATTGAGCAGAGTTCATCAGGTTTGTGAGAAATGGGTTCCTGCTCTTTGTGCCATATTGATGAATGGCGGGCGATTTCTTCGATCTTTTCCAGGCCCTTGGCTGCAGTCATCTTAGGAATAGGCTCCTTAAAATCCAATATTCTTCGGGTCTCGATGTTCAGCCCGTTGTAAAATATTTGGAGTTGTTCATGTTTGTTGAGCTTGTGTTCGGGACATTTGAAAAGTAAGTCTTCAAATCTTTCCAATGCTGAAAATAAATATTCACCCTGATTTTGTTGAAATCTATGGATTCCTTCAAGTTGTTGCAGAATCTTGCTAGGAGTTCGATATTCTTTGAGAAAAGCTTTTTTCAGAGAGTCCCATGTAGCTATAAGTCCCTGAGGTAGCTTCTTGACCCATGTACGAACTTTTCCTTTAAGTGAAAAAGGAAATGCCATCATCATCACATCATCCCTCGATACTTCGGGAGCTTGAAACAAATCGATGATTTCGCTGACTCTTGATATGTGTTCATGAGCTTCTTCGTGATCTTCCCCAGCGAACCTGTACCTTTTCAATTCATAAAGACATAATTCCCAGAATTCAAATTTAATATTCTCCTCTAGGGCTGAGCATCGTGTCGGAACCGACCGTAACCGAGAAAACCGAAAACCGAAATTCATCAAAAACCGGAACCAAAACCGAACCGACGGGCCGTCGGTTCGGTTCGGTTTTTGTCGGTTTGGTTCGGGTTTGTCGGTCCATGTGTATTTTAGCATGTTTTTTTCAGTTTTGGGCCGAACCGGACCGAACCGAAACCGAAATTCATGAAAAACCGGAACCAAAACCGAAACCGAACCAACGGGCCGTCGGTCCGGTTCGGTTTTTGTCGGTTCGGTCGGTTTCGTCGGTCCGGTTCGGTTTTGAACCTGGAGTGCTCAGCCCTATTCTCCTCTAGAACAGGTCTTACTATTCCTGGTTCACAACGAATAGAAGTCAAATAATCGTTAATAGTTAAAGCCATAAAGAGTAAATAAACTTAAATAAAATCATAATAGCTCCCTGGTAACAGTGCCAAAAACTTGATGCAGGTTTTACCGACCAGGTTTTAATATTTATAAAGTTGCTCGTTTACCTAAGGTCTACCTAATGCACTATCGGGTAGTGTACCCGGTCGTGTGAGGTATAGCTTGTTGGTACAGCTAAGGTCGTCCCAAGAGCTATGCGTGCGGAGTCTATCTAATTTTAGTGTCACGTTTAAAAGTGGTTTATGATTATAGAGATTAATTAACTAATAAATGTAAATGCCAAGACAAGTAAATAAATAAAAGAGAATCAGTAGGGAGAAGCAGTGTTAACCTAATTACTACTCTTGTTATTATTATGATTAGTTTTGTATAAAGTACATCCTATCATTTCATCTGGGGGTTATATACATTTAGGATCAGAGGGTTAAATCGCCTAAATCTATCCTACACCTTGTCCTATTCCCGCCTATTGTGAAGACGAGAGTTCATCGGGCGGCGTGAACCTACGAAGATACAAGAGTCATTAAGTACCTCTACTATCTTGGACAAGTTTAGTGGAATGCGAGTATTGGTCACATCATACACCCCCTATAACTTCTGTAAGCATATCGCATTTGTAGGTGGTCCTAGGGTTAATTCACATATCTATGGTGATATTTTTATCACCAAGTCACATCCTCATTGGCTTGGGTCCTAGGGTTAATTCACCAAGCCCCTAAGGAACTACCAATACTCAAGACTACCAAACTAGAGTGTCCTAAGACTAGACAAGAAAATATACAAACAAGACGATAATAGATGCATAGAAAACTAAATCATAACAATAACAATTTCATAACAAGGCTAACACCAAGAGGTGTTTAGCCACTCATATTCATAATTGCAGTAAAACAAGAGTTTAATATCACAAATGTAAACATGAATCGAATACAAATCAAAGGAATGAATAAACTTATGATTAGTGTGTGAATTCTCCCTTGGAAATGACTTGTATGCAGATTGAACTTCGTTCCTCCTGCTCCCTGAGTTTCTCCCAACTTCTGTGTGGTGAAAAGTGAATGAATAAACTCGGAATTAGGGCTGGTATTTATAGGCCCGACTTTGCTACGGCGTAGCTGGATGAGTTGCTACGCCGTAGCCTTTGTTAATATCAACTACGTCGTAGCTTGATCAGGTGCTACGGGCATAGTTTCTTCCTTAGATGCTTCTACGGCGTAGTTATATGGGAAACTACGCCGTAACTTCTTCTTTGGCCACGTGAGTTCTTTACTGCCTCACTTTGGGTCTACGCCGTAGGTGGAGAGTGGCTACTCCGTAGAGCCCTTTAGTAGATCATTACGTCGTAGTCATGGCTGAGCTACACCGTAGTCTTCATAAGTATTTGCTACGGCGTAGGTAGATGAAACCTCTACGCCTTAGTTGGTGCAGAATCAGCATACTTCACATATTTTCTCTTTAGTCCTTCCATTTCCGCGTTTCTTCATTCCTTTGCTCATCTTTCCCCTAAAAACAGAATATAAACAAATAAGAGTATATATCCTAACATATGAATACAAAAGATGAGTAATTAAAGGGGGAAATTAACACTTAAATCATGGACTTATTTGATGTTATCAATGGCCAAGTTGGACCAAAAACATATTTGAATCTAACTCCTGGAAAGTTACCGGCAGTCGAGTTCTCTATGCCACCGATAAAACCTTCTTCATCCTCTGAAAATTATAAGGACAATCAGTATGTATACGACCAAGAATGGTCCTCTTAAGGCAACGTTAGGTATCGTTGTTTCCATTGTCACCGTCAAATACCACTATCTCCTCCTCTGCTTCATTGACATTAATTTTTCTCATCATCTCACTCAATTCACCAAAGACCAACTATTTATGCAAAGAAAACAAGATGACAATTGAAGATCACACCAAAGATATGAAATAAACATGAAGATGGAAGATTAAAAGAACATTAAATTTTGATTGTAGAAAAGGTAGGTGAAATTGATATTGATGAAGATGGTAGAAACGTGTAGAAGGATTAACCACTTTGGGAAAAACGACTTCAGTTTTTCTAATACTTAATTCTTTAATTTTACTATTACTACTTCTCATTTTTCTTTACAATAAATATGATATGACAAGCGATAAATATATTAACTATCTGATTTAACTTATATCTAACATTTTTTAAATAATCTTTGTATATAAATCAGTATAGTTCACAACTCAAACCAATCACAATCAAATAGCATATTACAAACACTGTAAAACTTAGCAAATTCACCAAGTTTATAAAAGTTGTGGAGTTAAATTAAAAGGTAGAGAGAGAAAAAAGGTATAGAGAAATAATGAATGGAAAGAGGTGAGAATGAAACTAGACAAGAGGGGGTATTTATATACAAACCAAAGCTAGACCAGCCCCCGACGCGCCAGCCCAGTGCGCCAGAGCCTGGTCTAGCTCTTGGTTTGTTTATGAAATCCCTGCTCTTGTTAAACCCCCAAGTGCACTTCACCTTTGACATTTCCAAGTTTATTCCAACACTCAAAGTGACATAAGGTCAACCAACTCAATTAACCTAGGATTAGAAGTATTAAAAATATTTTACGAAGTGTGTAACTAGATAGTTAGAGGCTTGGTCTAATTTGAAAGAGAAATGAAAGAACTGTTGAGTGTGCAAGAAGCTTTGTCATATATGACTTGTAAAGGATGATATTTGAATTTCAAATTCAAATATAAAAGTTGGTTGGTATGAGATTGTTGAGTGTGTAGTAAGCTAGAGGTATAAGAGTGTGTATTGTGTAAGGGAACATGACATAATTTGAATTTCAAATTCAAATGTGTTGATGAGAGATAGAAGTGTGTTGGGGAAGCTTCATAAAATGAAGAGTATTATGAGTATGTGAGATAAATGAGTGTAGGAGGAATGATGGTTGACATGTTTTGTAGTAGGAGACAATATGGTACTAAAATATTATAATTCAAATTTGTGTGAGATAGAAGTGTGTAAGTGATGCATGGAATTGCGCCCTCACAAAAGGTTTTACCTCTCAAGGGATCTTGAGAAGCTTGCAATCCCCACCAGGCAGTGTACCTGACCGTTGTAGTATAGTATAGTGACAAGTACCGGGGGATTGATTGTTCAACTCAAAGAATAGTGTTCGCTAGGGTTAAAAAGCACTAAAACTAGGTCTAGAGATGAGGTATAATTCTTTTTGTATTTTTATATTTTAAATGAAAGCAAGTAAAATCTCGGTTTTGGAAGAAGTGGGCGGAATTAGTTGCTAATCAACTAACCCAAACAACTAAATATGCAATCAAAATAAAATAAACTAAACTTAAACTAAATTATGGCGAAAACAATAATGAGAGAATATTGTGTTTACTTAGATTTCACTACTCCCTAGCTATCTTTTACCGGTTGATTAGTTTGTTACATTTGCATGGATGACGGGTTATATTCCTTAATACTATTCATAGGGCCGTGTACGATCTTCCCTAACTCTACAAGGTTCTACATCTTCCTATGTCGAACCGACTACTAGCTCCTAACATGGCCTCATTAGTAGTTACCTACGCATTAAATACAACCAATATATCGTAGTAGACCTCTGATCATGTTTCTTAAGACGTTCAAGCAAGTTACCAATTGGAAGTCTGCCAGTTTTCTTAAGCCTAACATCGAATTCATTCATCCACAAAAATTATAAACAAACAACCAACCCATAATCAATATCTAAGTTTCATTACATCTAAGCAAACACAAAGAAAACCTAGCCTAGCATGTTAAAGAGAAGACAAGCGTAAGATATAATCAAACAACACATAGACATATTGAATGATTTGATGAAAGACTTATCTTCAATTAAGCATGGATGAAACAAGGGTTTGAAACCCTCTAAATATCTGTAAAATTCGTCAAGGGTTTTCTCCCTTCAAAGTTGCACACAATGAATGAAAACTAGAAAACTATATATAGATTTTGTATCCAGATGGCGTCAAGAGATAGGTGTGATGCTGTCAACTCGACGCCAAAATAATACTCGTATTGCCTAGATCCCCTTTTGACGCCGTCACTCTTTGTGGACTCTAGGCTGTCTCTCTTTGTGTAATACGTGAAGACCTTGGCATTTTGTAGAAAACTAGAAGAGGGGTTGAATAGTTTTACGTCAATTTATATTTTAAAATCTTTGTTTGATAAAAACTTCGATTCTTATTTATGTGAATTTCAACACTTGCACAACTCAAACAATTTAATCTAACTAACTAAATAATGATAATGTAAATATGAAAGTAATGAAAAGATAGAGATATAGAGATCAAACCACAACATACGATATTTATAGTGGTTCGGCTACGAAGCACCTCTTCGCCCTACTCCACTCCTCGAGTCACCTACTCGAGAGTTTTCTTCACTATGTCAACAAACTCCCTTTTTGGCGGAGAAACCTTACACGACTTTCTCTTACACCAATTAACGACACTAAGCTAAATGTCGAGTCCTAATAGTAGCTAGAACCAATCTCACACCACTACATGCCTTCTTCACAACTTGTACACAACACAACTACTACACTACTTCTCACACCTTCACTACTTATTCTTCACACCACAACTATTTCTTCACTACTTTTATTCACAACTACTAACCCACCTAGATCTATCAATTACAATCACTACACAACTATACAATAAATACACGCTACACTACTAATCTTCAACACTTTTTGGTTTGAGATGAAAGGAGTATTCTTCTCTTGCACTTTGAATGAGGATGGATAGAATCACTTGAAAATAAGAACTAATGTGTTTATGATCAAAGTATTTAGGAAGATGATTTGAGTGAATTAGAACAGAAAGTTTTAGTGCAAAAGGTGAGGAAAAAACTCAGATTTGAACCAGTATTTATAGGCAAAGAAATCTGACACAGGAGCGTATGTCGGCCCCCTTAATTGTATGCCGGCCCCATTAAAATTAAGGGGGCCGCCCACAGTAACGGCCTTTTTTCTTTGCCTTTTCTGGGGAAAGTTTATTTTGTGAAAATTTAACTGAATTTGGTTAAAAATTTGAATTCATATATTTATTATGAAATAAACATTTTCCTTTAATTACCAAAAGTGTTTTTCTTAAATATATAAAATGTTTATACTATTTTATATAATTTGTAATTAGTAAATACACCTTCCTTTGATCATAAAATGTATTAGGCACTTGTTTATTCATACCTTAAGTGAATTAGTTGGATATAGTGATATTTTGTCACTAAATACTTATTTACGTAATGATTTTACATTTAATGAGTTTATATTTTGTGATCGTCAAAACATAGAGATATCGAAAAATATTAATAACGTTTTTACGCATTATTTATATCAACAATCTCCCCCTTTTTGATGATTACAAAATCTGAACTCATTAAATCAAAAATTATTATATATGCAAGTATTTAGTGAGTTTTATATCACTTCTCCCCCTTTTTGTAAACATCAAAAAGGTTGTCCCGAAGTTGGATGAGCTCCCCATTGATGTATACTCCCCCCTCGTTTAAAGGTTACAAGACAAGTCGAGATATGGAATGCTTGCAAAAATATTTAGAACATACAATATATATGCATGCAACAATTATATATATATGAATAAAACAAGCAATATAAGCATGGGAGGAAACACTTCATTAAAAGGATGAAAATACAAGTAACATGCATCCAAGATGCATGAATAATACAACTAATAAACTAAAGCCTTAAGGGCTTACAATCAACCAAAAGTCTAATAGAAATGTTTTTCCTAGAGCTTGTTCATCAAAATGGTTAAAAAAAATTATTTTCCAACCATGAGCCATGCTTAGTTTGAGAGGAGCAAAGTTGTGGGTGGAGATGATGGGGTTGATGGAGGTGTGTTTGATGGAGGTGGAGGTGTGGTTGATGTTGGTGGTGGAGGAGTGGATGTTGTTGGTTGGGGTTGAGGAAACAAGCTTTCAATGTATGAAAACATGTAATGTATTTCATCTCTCAAGCCAAAGATGACGGTGCGGTTATGGATGCAACAAAGAGAAGTATCACCATGGGCTTCAAGTAAGCCCCATATGATGGGATTTCAATTTGGTGGATTGAGTGGTGATGGTGAAAATTGTGCATCAAGAGGTGTGATGGGTGACAATGAAAGTTTTATGTCTAAGGTTGCATTTTCAAGAGGTGGTGGTGGTGGAATTCTTGGTGGAGGTGATAGGTGAGTGTTGATGTAGTCATTGATGGATGATGATGATGGTATGGAAGAGGTGGAGGTTCCATGTGTTGATGGTGTTTTGGATGGTGCATTTGGAGCACTAGGAAATGAGCATTGAGGTGGTGGTGATGGAGTGGTATTGTCTTCATTAGTGAGATTAATAAAGAGTTGTTTTGGTGGGATGATAACAAATTTTTGTTTCTTGGCTTTGTTGGAGGTGGTGGTTTTTGGTGATGACATGATGAATTGGTTGAGGTTGATGATGATAATGGAGTGTGGATGAAGGTGTAAAGGGTTATATAGCATGAAATCATGTTTAGAAATGGTATTAATTTGAAATTGCATTGTTAGATTCCAAAATCAGTTTAGTTTTTAAGGGAAATGGTAGCTGGGACTAGCAAAAGAAGTCACAAGTTGCAAAAGAAAACAATGTAAAAAACTGTTCTAGATGGCCGGTCCCCTTAATTCATGGCCGACCCCCTTAAAATTAAAGGGGCCGCCTGTGTTAATTATGGGGGCCGCCCATCTGGTAAATTCCCAGGCGACCAAATTTCAAATGTTTTCTAAAAATAGTTTATTTTGGTTTTGTGTTTGCAGCAAGCTCTATTGGAACATTTTATTTTAGTTTTGGTCTATTAGAGAAGTATATATATATATATATATATATATATATATATATATATATATATATATATATATATATATATATATAGTCATACACAAATTATGCAAGCATAGATTAAAAACAAGTATAAACACATGCATACATGTAGAGCAACTAATAATAATAAGTTAACTAATACCATAGTTTAAAAGTATCTAAGATCATAGCAACAAATATTAATTTCCGCATATATGTCGGAAATATAGCACACAAGAAACAATTATTCAATAAAAGTAGCACACTAATAGTTCAACAACCATGATCAACCAAAGAAAATAATAAGACCCCATCACTTCTTCTTCTTGAACAATCCTCCAATCATCTTAGCAATGGACTTGAAGCCTCCTCGCATCTCCTCGTGTATCCTTCGGTTTTGATTGAGCAAATCGGTTTGTCGCTCAAATAGAACTTGGTTAGTTTGAGAGGAAGGAGATGGCACAAGGTAATCGTCTTCTTCAAGTTCTTCCAAGTATTCAAGAAACGTATTGGGAGAGGGAGCACGATGAATAAATTCATCCTCTTCGTCATCCTCTCGACGAGATGATTAGCCATGGAAACTGTGACGACGAGATTTACCCTTATCACTACGAGGTTTACGGGTTTGTTTAAGAACGAGAGGATGTAAGGTCGGATAGATGGACTCATAGATGCTACCATCCAGATCGGGATAGTGTTGGATAACATGATGATAGAGACAAGTGAGGAACATTCCATACGGAAGATTGGCTTTAGGAGTAAATCTTGCACGTTCAATGCGCTTGATAAAGAAATAAGCCAAATTGTAATGTTGTTCGGCAACAATACAATACAACATATGAGCGAGGCTAGCCGGGAGATGGTCACGGTGGCCTCCGATACCAAACGCATTCTCACGAATGAGTTCTTCCCAACGCTTCATATCGGGGCTTAATTCTTTGAGTAGAATTTGGTTTTCAGTGATATCGACATTTTTGGATTTGATTTTTTGAGTGCTGGTTTCACGGGTTAACCCGAGCATTTGACGAATTTCTTGTGGAGAAGGAATTTCGGAGAAATAAGGACCAAAAGTTGGACGAGAATATTGAAGAGAATCAAGATCCCATTCGTTTGAGAAAACGGATTGACCGGTGAAAGGAATTTGGAGGATTTGACCGAATTGTGCAAGAGTTAAAGTGATGAATTCATGTTGGATCATGAATGAGATGAGAATGTAACCAAAATCATCGGTTTAAACCTTGACTTGGCTATAGAATTCGAGAATGAAGCGAGGAATGATGGGTTCATTTATTTGGAAAAGACATTCAAAACGGATATTTGTGAACATACGATCGATGAAATCGGATTGATAGTAAGTGGGATGTACGATACGACCTTCAGGAATATTTCTATCTTCAATTTGACGATAGAAATGAGCAATGGAAGGAGAGGTGGTGGAAAGTTGTGAAACTTTGAGAATATAGTTTTTTGTTAAGGAAATACCTTCGGTAATAACTTTGGGCATTTTCACCTAAACACAATAACAACAAAAATAAAATTAAAATAAAGTTAACGTTAAAATATGATGCTTATATTTTTATGATATATGTGGAACGTAAATGTACTTCGACTCTAAAGACCTTTAACTTAAGAAGTAGTTTACCATGTTCCTTATTTTTTTTTAACTTGTGTTAGATTTATTTTACGATGTTTATCGAGTTGTCATGGGATAATCCAAACGCCCCTTTAAACATCTTAATATATCATGAAAATTCGCTAGATGTACATTAGATTGTATAACTATCTATTTCCAACAAGTTTCATATGCAAGTGATTTGTTTTGAAAGAGATGGTTTATATTTTGACACGAAAATACCATTTTTCTAGTTAAACCAAACGGTTCCTCATCTAGAAAATTTACTACCAAAATGTCAATATATATATGAATTATATATCTTGACAACTCGTAAATGCTAGTTTTATACTTATATTCATGATGATGTATTATAAAGGTTATATTGGATAATTTTCGACACTATTTGGACATGATCCAAACACCCTCTTATCAAACAAGAAAAATATTTTTACTTCACCAAAAAATTTGTTTTTGTGATTATAAAACCATAATGTGATATGTTTTAACAAGTTTTTGTAGCATTATTCAACAATGTGTATAAGCAAAATTTTGAAAATGAGTGTATAAACTTTTCAAATTTTTTTCAACAAGAGGGTTTGTAATTTTTAGTTTCTAGTGTTAATAATACATTCTAATCCTAAGGGAAGCATTTAGTTATGGAATTCCTAGACTCAATTTGAAAGAAAAGATGAAATTGAAGAAATTAAAATAAAATGCTAAATCATGATTATGACCAAATTTGATGAAATTAAAAGAAACGTGTTATGAAAAACTTACAAAACTTGTTGCTAATCGTGTTATAAGTATTTGCCCTTTCTTGATTGACCTTGATATGAGGATTTGAGGATGGATTTTGAGTGGTTTTGGGTTTTTGGTTCGAACAGCAGCAGCAGGGAATGAGTGGGGAAAGAAAAATGGAGTGTTTGGTAAGTAGAATAAGGAAGAAAAACGGGTGGAGTTTGTCAGATGGCCGGCCCCTTTAAACATTAAGGGGGCTGCCCATTTTAACACTGCCGGTCCCCTTATTTTTAAGGGGACCGCCCAGTTTATTTTGGGTTTTTCGCGGTTTTGATTCTGAAAATAAAAATAAGTACGTATATTATATATATATATATAGTATGGGTTTATAAGACGAGAAAAAGAGAGGGAGACGGATGCAAAAGGGTGACGGGAGTTTGTTTCATCCATAGGTTCTTCAACTCATTTCTCTACATCAACATGAGTATGTTTGAACGTTTAAAGTTCAAGAAGGCCAAAAGAGGGGAAAAGAAAAGGTTCGTAAACGAACAATTTCTACTTCTAGAAAATCAACTAATGAGTTTTCTAGGTTATAAAGGCATATAGTATGTATAATAATATATATATACTTATACATATATATATATATATATATATATATATATATATATATATATATATATATATATATATATATATATATATATATGTATGTATGTATGTATGTATGTATGTATGTATGTATGTATGTATGTATGCATGTATGTATATGCTATAAGAAAAGAAATGTGTATATATATAAACAAGAAAATAAGCTAAGAATAATTAAGAAATAAGCTATAGCAACAATGAACTAGATACTAGACTAAGCATGCAATCTTGACATGGAAATTTAAAAGAGACGTGTACCTTTTTGTCTTCAATAAGCAAATCTTCAAAGTTTTCAAGAGATTTCATGACCATGTGAAAGCGGATAGAAAACCAAGCTTGCCAAGGTATGACGAATTCATCTTGTTGGTCCCCATTGTCTCATTTGACCAAAGTTGTTTGGTCCAAAGATGTTATGCATTTGACTTGGGTGCATGTATGGTGGAATCATTCCCCAATGATTGAAGTTCCACATTTGATGATTATTGTGAAAGTTACGTCTATTTTGGTTTACTCTAGGTTGAGGAGTTTTAGACCTAGGATGAGGACTATTTGGTTTTCTAGGTGGTGGAGTTTTAGATCTTATTTTTGGCTTAGGGGGTTCTACTTCGGGTTGTAAAGATGATTTATGAAAGCTTTTAATTTCTTCATCACTTGCAATAGGTACAAATCTATCTTTCAAAAGTATATACTTTGGTTTTAACTCTAAAGGTTTTAGTTCACTAGTTTCACTTTCAAACTTTACATTTTTAGATTTACTAGTTGATGCTTCGATTGAGTCGTATCCTAAGCCGGTTTTATCTTTGGCAATTCTTTGAGAGCCAATTATTTTACTAAGTGATTGACTACTATTTTCAAATTTCTCAAATCTAATAATTTCTTCCTTAAGTTGTTTATTCTCATTTTTAACAACTAGACATTCTTTACATTCTATAATACTTTCTTTTCCTTTTTCTAGCTTTTGTAGTTTTATTTTTAATTCAAGAATTTCATCCTTTAATTTATTATTAGTGTGTTTTAGTAGTTTATTTTTAGCTATGACTTTTTGTCCTAGTTTGCATAATCTACTATATTCGCTATCTAAATCTTTTTCATCTAACGATAAATTATCATCACTATAGTATTCGGTTTCGGAACGTACCTCATCGGAAGATCTTGCCATGAGACACCTTTCTTCTTTTGTTGTGTCTTTTTCATCGTTGTCACTATCACTCCATGCTCCTCCTACAAAGGCCTTGTGGTTTTGACTTCTTGATAATTTCAGACATTCTCCAATAAAATGATTTGGATCTCCACATTTGAAGCACTTTCTTTCATTCTTGCTAGTCTTGTCGTCCTTGTTTCTTTGGAATGTTTTTCTTTCATCAAATGGTTGTCTAATGTATCTTCCTCGTCTTTTGAAGAATTTCTTGAAGTCTCTTACGGCCATGGCTTACTCTTCATCTTCACTTTCGGAGGTTGAGCATTCTTCGTCACTAGAGTCCTTTTTTGTTTTCAATGCGATTGACTTGGTTTGCTCCCTTTTTCCTTTGACCATTTCGGAATATTTCTTTATTATCACCTCATACACTTTCAAGTTTCCAATTAGCTCATCAAGTTGTAGAGTTGATAGATTCTTTGACTCCTCAATATCCGTCACTTTAGCACGCCACTTCGGATGGAGAGCCCTAAGAAATTTCCTTACAAAATTCTTGCTAGAAAAGTTCTCATCAAGTGCTTTTAAACTTGTGATGATAGTGTTAAATCTAGCACAAGCATTATCAATTGATTCCTCTTCCGGAATCGTAAACTGTTCATATTGTTGTACAAGAAGATCTATTTTATTATCTTTGACTTGACTATTACCTTGGTGAGTGATTAGTAAAGAGTTCCAAATATCTTTTGCGGTTTTACACATAAAAATTCTTTCATATTCTTTGTGTGGTAACGCATTATAAATAACCATTTTAACCTCATTATGTTTAGCAAGTTTCTTTTTCAAATCATCGTTTTGTTTGTCAAAGGGTACAATTCATCCCTTTTGGTTTCGGGATTATTTTGCATAGGAGGAAAATCACCATTAGTAATAACATGCCAAATATCTAGATCTTTTGATTTCACATAAGTTTCGAATCGATTTTTCCAATAAAGAAAACCACTACTTTCAAATAGTGGTGGTCTTTGCATAGATTGACCTTCTAAATATTTTTCAGATTCCATAGATCGTTTCAAGTTTTAAAATACAGTTTATTTTAAAAATCTTGTTTAACCTGGCTCTGATGCCAATTTTGGAAAACTAGAAGGGGGGGGGGGTTGAATAGTTTTACGTCAATTTATATTTTAAAATCTTTGTTCGATAAAATCTTCGATTCTTATTTATGTGAATTTCAACACTTACACAACTCAAACAATTTAATCTAACTAACTAAATAATGATAATGTAAATATGAAAGTAATGAAAATATTGAAATAGAGAGATCAAACCACAACACATGATATTTATAGTGGTTCGACTACGAAGCACCTCTTCGCCCTACTCCACTCCTCGAGTCACCTACTCGAGAGTTTTCTTCACTACGTCAACAAACTCCCTTTTTGGCGGAGAAACCTTACACGACTTTCGCTTACACCAATTAACGACACTAAGCTAAATGTCGAGTCCTAATAGTAGCTAGAACCAATGTCACACCACTACACGCCTTCTTCACAACTTGTACACAACACAACTACTACACTACTTCTCACACCTTCACTACTTCTTCTTCACACCACAACTATTTCTTCACACCACAACTACTTCTTCTCCACTCCTCGAGTCACCTACTCGAGAGTTTTCTTCACTATGTCAACAAACTCCCTTTTTGGCGGAGAAACCTTACACGACTTTCGCTTACACCAATTAACGACACTAAGCTAAATGTCGAGTCCTAATAGTAGCTAGAACCAATCTCACACCCCTACACGCCTTCTTCACAACTTGTACACAATACAACTACTACACTACTTCTCACACCTTCACTACTTCTTCTTCACACCACAACTATTTCTTCACTATTTCTATTCACAACTACTAACCCACCTAGATCTATCAATTACAATCACTACACAACTATACAATAAATACAAGCTACACTACTAATCTTCAACACTTCTTGGTTTGAGATGAAAGGAGTATTCTTCTCTTGCACTTTGAATGAGGATGGATAGAATCACTTGAAAACAAGAACTAATGTGTTTATGATCAAAGGATTTAGGAAGATGATTTGAGTGAATTAGAACAGAAAGTTTTAGTGCAAAAGGTGAGGAAAAAATTCAGATTTGAACCAGTATTTATAGGCAAAGAAATCTGACACAGGAGCGTATGCCGGCCCCCTTAAAATTAAGGGGGCCGCCCACAGTAACGGCCTTTTTTCTTTGTCTTTTCTGGGGAAAGTTTATTTGGTGAAAATTTAACTGAATTTGGTTAAAAATTTGAATTCATATATTTATTATGAAATAAACATTTTTCTTTAATTACCAAAAGTGTTTTTCTTAAATATATAAAATGTTTATACCATTTTATATAATTTGTAATTAGTAAATAAACCTTCCTTTGATCATAAAATTTATTAGGCACTTGTTTATTCATACCTTAAGTGAATTAGTTGGATATAGTGATATTTTGTCACTAAATACTTATTTACGTAATGATTTTACATTTAATGAGTTTATATTTTGTGATCTTCAAAACATAGGGATATCGAAAAATATTAATAACGTTTTTACGCATTATTTATATCAATACATTTTATAACGTGACGCCGTCACCAACTCTTTAGAAAACCTTCTGGCACGTCATGTGTATTTGATTTATCCACCTCTTTGTCAAGTCATGACGTCGTCACTAGCAACCTATGACGCCGTCATGTGCAATTTCCAGCATGATTTTGAGACTTTGTCGTTTTCTTCACTTTTTTGCTCCAAAAACGTCCAAAATGCTTCATTTTGTAAATTTCCTCTCAAAAGTACCTAAAATGACAAAAGGAACGGTTTAGGGCAATTGATACGTGGAAATTGCGCCCCCTCGCACTAGGTTTTACCTCTCAAGGGATCTTGAGAAGCTTACAACCCCCACCAGGCAGTGTACCTAATCGTTGTAGTATAGTATAGTGACAAGTACCGGGGGATTGATCATTCAACTCAGGAATAGTGTCGTTATGATTGAAATTAATCTAACTAGGTCTAAAGGTGAAGGATGATTCTTTTTGTGTTTTTATATTTTATGAAAAGCAAGTAAAAATCTCGGGTTTTGGAAGAAGGGGCAGAATTAGTTGTTAATCAAGTAACCCAAAAGCTACTACTTAAACTAATGTGTAGGAAAATAAACTAGGGTTTTACAAGGTAAGTGAAGCATGTCTACCTATGATATGTTACTCCTTGCTAGCTATCCAATTCTACCTATTGAATTGTCACACCTTGTTTTAATTGACGGGTTGTATTCCTTAATACCATTCGTAGGGCCGTGTATGATCTTCCCTAACTCTATAAGATCCTACTTCACTCCTATGTCAAGCCGTTAAAAGCTCCTAACATGAGATCATTAGAATTCACTTATGCATTAAATACAACCAAAAATCGTAGTACACCTCCGATCATGTTTCTTAAGACGTTCAAGCAAGTTACCAATCGAAAGTCTGCCAGTTTTCTTAAGCCTAACATCGATATCATTCAATTAAACAAGAGACAATAGGAAACAAGAATTATAAGCTAAATCAACTAGACCTATTGAAGTGTCACGCCTTAATTGATGAAGATAGACACAAAAATCAACAAGGAATCAATAAGATCTACTCAATTATATACAAGTTTCACATAAACATAAGTAGACACAAGGTGAATTAGCAAAACATCATCAAAGAAGAGCAAGCAACAATGATAATGGAAAACATAATTAAGATAGAATCAACAAACCAATATAAGATGTTTATGGAGTGATTGAAACCCTCTAAGTTGCTGGAAAAACACCTACCTAAACCCAGGAATCGACCTTAGGGTTTAGGGCTTACAAAAAGTAAAGTAATAAGGTTATATTTATAGGCTGATTTTCTGCCGGCCCGATCTGATGGTGTCAGCTCTAACAAGTGATGGCGTCACAACCATTTTTTCACCAAATCGAAGATTTTTTCGTCCTGATCGTTTCCTTTTTTGAATCGCTCAAATCCGCGTTCGTATGTAAAAGTTATGGCCAAAACAGTGTCAGCTACTACGCGCGCAAGTTGTGACTATTTAACACGTGATGGCCTTCCATCAGATACACTTGACGCCGTTATTTTATGACTTCTGTCGTCGTCAAGTTCATCCATGACGCTGTCTCCTTTGATTATTCTCTGGAGCATCTCGCTTTGTGGTAATAGGTGATACATGTGATGCCCTACGTGACGCCGTCTCGTGTTAAATCCCAAATTCCTTCTCTGGCCCGTCAAGCTCAAAGCAACATATCCATCTCTTGATCCATGAGTGATGGCGTCACCTTGTGATTTGACGCCGTCAGGTACTATTCTAGGCTCAGATTCTTGATTTTGTCATTTTCTTCACTTTTATGCTCCAAAAACATCCAAAATGCTTCATTTTTCATAATTCCTTCTAAAGTACCTAATTTGACAAAAGGAATGATTTAAGGCAATATTTGATCAAATAATCACGATTTAGGGCTTAAATGACCCCCTAAAAGCGGTACACTTTTCGCTTCATCAGCAATATTTGATCAAATAATCTCGACTTTGGCTTTAAATGACCTCCCAAAAGCAGTACACTTTTTGCTTCATCAAATACCCTTACACTTGATATTTGCTTGTCCTCAAGCAAATGCGCTTTTATTCTAATCAAAATACAAGTTAGGGGTCATTTAACACTAATATAAAAGTAATTGCAACAAACAATCGTTCCACTTCAACAAAAAACAAGCACGAAAATTATACACTAGCACCTCACAAATAGTGTTTAGATACTCACATCTCTCGGGTGTAATAAAGTATATATCACAATATGGAAATGGAAAATATCTCTCACTACCTGTCATAGCAAATAGATTACCATAGGCTTGGGAAAGGATCAAACCTCCACCACTTGGCGTAAGCACCTAGGATAAACTATCAAAGAGGTCTTTTAAAGGGTTATAACGTGATGTGTAGGGATATGATAAACACGGTTTTGTTGGATAAAGGCAATATTTACTGGTAGCGAGTTAATCATCTTGGTTAATTACATGTACAATGTGGCTTTGCTAAGCCAAGACTCGACTCGACTTAAGCTAATCAAAAACTAACAAAACATAAAACAAACATAAAATGAAACGGGATGGTAGTTCGTATGTTTTTTTTTCTTTTCGATTTTTTTTTTCATACATTCTTACCCTACTATCCAAAAAATACATCATAGGGAATTTGCATTCCCCTTACATTTGAACTTTTACATACTTTACAATCAATTATTCTAATGACTCGAATCAAGATAATCAAAACACTTGGAGTACTTTTTAGGATTAACGCACATATGGGGGTAATATATGATGTTCTTCCCCATTACTCCATACCAATAGTATTTTACCCATGAGTCCCAATCGTCCCAAAACAATATGTACAAGATATGACTCAACTTAGCAACCATGTAATCAAGTAGACAATTAACTAAGGGTTTAAACAAATAACAATAATGCCCTAAAGATGAGTGCATACACGGAAGGCTAAGGCGATTTGGGTGCACGTTTGGGGTGGATTGTTAACAAATTCTTCCTTTAAGTAAAACGCTTAAAGTTAGAAACGAAAAAGATAGGCTCGGAGGGGTGTACTAGGGGTATCGTGTACTAAAAATGAGTACAACGCAAAGGTGTGGGAAAAATTAATTGACTTTAATAGTCAAGTAGTTATGACTTCATTGGTCAAGTAATTATGATATGGGTTTAACACAAGGGTGATCCTAATGCCTCTTATCATGTAGTAAATCCTAAATACACGAATGTAGTCTCACTAGCGGTCTCGGGATGCATCACTAACGCAAGTTCTAGAATCTAAGTACTATCGGTACACTCATAAGCACTAATAATGAATGCTTTTCCTAACAAATCTAAAGGCGAACCTCACATATTTGGGTGGAAATTTTTTTTGAGTGGTACGGTTTTTGTGCTAGTCATACAACTCCTATCCATGAGACGCTCATTAAGGCTAAAGCTTCACTCCTAAATGTTGTAAAAAATTTTAAATTTGGTGCTAAAATTGCCCTAACAAGTATTTCTCTTAGTTTTATTACACACCTACTATTGAACAAACAAAGTCAAGCGTAATTGTATTCTCTAAGGTATCATCATTTACCCTCCCCTTACACTTAGGCTGAACATTGTCCCCAATGTTCAATGAAAAGGATGTAAAAGTAATGAAGGTAAAAGAATGAAAACAAATACTCCCCTGATTCATTCGGTGTGGATAAATGGATAACAAGGTTAAATCTTCCTCCAAGAAAATGAACGTTGAAAGCTTCCCTCTAGAAATATAAATCATCTTCTTGTCCAATATAACCTGTTAATCCTGAGAAAACAATCATGGCAAACCTCGCGTAAAATCGACGGCAATCTATATATATATACGGATATAATGCTTGTGGAATGAATGTTTGCAGATTTCCTGGGGTTTATAAAACTAAAGAATTAACAAAAACTTTAAGACTTCGTTAGAAAAACAAAACTTGCAAAATTTTTCAGAATTTTTTTACGCCTGACGCCGTCAGGTTATGATCCTGACGTCGTCAGAGTGTTCGGACAGAAATCTCATGTTAAGTTTCCGGAAAATTTCTGAAAAAACTTATGCCTTAATTCTTGGAATTCCTGCAAAACATCATTATGACTCGATACAAGCATTTGACTCAAAAAAATACTAATATACATGTTCATTTAATATTGTTGTGGTTCATGTTCAATTTTCGTTTTTAAAAACAAATTTAGGGTTCCCTTACACTTATCTTTTGCGAAATACCTTTTTATGAAGTTAAGACAAACAACAGAGTAAAGCATTTTACAATTTATTAAGAAACATGTTCCACAAACAATAAAAATAAAGCATGCATATGGAACCAAATAAAATCAAACAAACAAACAATCAAACAAATAAAACAAATAAAACATAGGTTGCCTCCCAAGAAGCGCTTTTCTTTATTTGCGAGTCTTGTAGCTAGACTCAAGGTTATGGGCTATCCTATATAAGTGAGCTCCTCATCGAGGACATCTTTGGGATCAAACTTAGGTTTCAATTTCCTATTGGTTCTCTTGGTGCAGTATGACTTCTCAAATTTTTCTCCATCCGGATCATATAGAATCATCTTCATATGCCATGATCCGTCACCTTCCTTAGGTGGCTTGTCCCAATTCCATTTACATTTATCACCTTCCCTTTTCCACTTGTTCATTCCTATGTTGATAGGCATCACTCCTAGGAATTCAATCATTTTCCTAAAGACTAAGGGATCCTCAAAGGGGTTTAGTTCTTCATCCCTAGCTATGAGTTGCTCTACCGAATGCGTTTTGTTTATAAACTCCTCCTCTAAATAAAATGGGAGTTGAGGTCCTATGAAGTCTCTATTAACCCAAGGTCCGTACCTAGATGGTCTCCTATTCACATCTACCCAATGGGGCGTTGGTTCCTCATTAGTATCATATTCTAGATTCCTTACAATCAATCATCGCACTTGCGGTAGCTAATAATCCTCTTCCTATTAATAACGGGCATGTAGTGTCACTAACCATATCAATAACATGGAAATCGGCTAACATTGTCAACCTTCCTATATGCACTACCACATCCTTCACTACCCCAACTGGATATGCTACACTTCCATCTGCAAGCCCTATGATTACCTCTGTTTCATCTAACTTTCCTGGCTTAAGAGTGGTGTACAGAGATCATAGAAGCAAACTTAGGCTTGACCCAAGATCAGCTAATGTGACAAAAGCCTCAGAATTTCCGATCTTGCATGGTAAAACGAATATGCCCGGATCATCTAATTTCTTAGGTAACTTGTTTTGAACGAAGGCGGTCTCATTCTTACCTAACTTAAGTTTCTCTTCATATTTTCCTAAAAGGGCATTGTAATAGGGAGCACGGGCTAAGACATCAATGACGGGACGCTCAAGGTGAAGTTCCTTGAATTCTTCGCCAAGGTCTTGTGTAGGAAGTGTTTCAACTATGCTATTGACCGAATTGATGTTGGGCATTACATTCAATATGTTCTTTTGAAAGATTTGGGTTTGTTTGAAACACTTGCTCACGGCATTGACCGAATAGTATTGTGGACAAGAAGTAGGAGACGAAACAGATGATATAGCGTTAACGTTTAGTTTCGGATTCTTGACCGTGTTACTTGGGAGTGCTCCCATTTCTCGGTCATTGAGAACTTTCAACAACGTGTCAATCTTATTGGTCATCTCACTTTGCTTTTGTTTGAAATCGGCTTCAAACTTTGCTAAACATGTTTCTTAAATTTGGACATCAATCCTTCAAAATTACTGGTACTACCATAGTTGTTGGAAGGATTGTTGTTGAAAGTACGGTTATAGGGTGGACCGTTTGGTTGATAATGATTAGGTGGAGTGGAAGAATTGTTTTGGGGCATGTTTTGGTTTTGTTTCCACCTAAGGTTCGGGTGATTTTTCCAAGAGGGGTTGTATGAATCACCGTAAGGGTTTTGCTCGGGTTTGAAAGTGTACCACTTGTCTCCCGCTCCGTTGGTACGCGAGGATGCGTAATCCGTGAAAGCTTGTTCGGGGAGTTCCATGCAATCACGAGTGTCGTGGGGACCACTACATAATTCGCATGAAGAAGTGATTTTGTTCACTTGGCTTGAAGGTTTAGGAGCTTCATAGGATTTCATGAGAAACTTGACTTGGTCTTCAAGTTCCATGATCCTACGGTCGGGAGTGCTTGAATTGTTTGAAGGCAAAGATATTGCCTTGACCGTTTTGTTCAAATCACGGGGATCATTCCAACTTTCGTTGTAATAGAGAGCAAGATCTTCTATGAGTTCCCATGATTCTTCCGCACTTAGATCACGAAGCTTGCCACCGGCTGATTGGTCAATGGTTCGCCTTGTGGAGAGATTGATATGGTCATAGAAAATTTAGACTTGGAGACAAAGATCTATGCAATGATGAGGGACTTTTTGGAGTAAGTCCTTGAAACGAGTCCATGCTTCATAGATATTTTCACGTTGACGTTGTTGGAACATCAAGATGTCATTTCTAAGCTTAGTAGTTCTCCCCGGTGGGAAAAATTGAGCAAGGAAACGAGTGGTGAGATCATCCCAAGAGGTGACGGATCCCGCGGGTAAACGCTCAAGCCATTGACTAGCTTGGTCATGTAGAGAGAATTGGAAGAGACGCAATCTGGTCGTCTCTCGAGTTCCAACATCAAGGTCTATGGAATCTACGATTTTGAGGAAATCCTTGAGATGTTGATTAGGATCTTCGGAACGAAGTCCATGGAATGCACATCCGCTTTGCACCAACCGGCTGGTGTCGGATCGCAAGGGAGACACATTGGCTCCTTGAGTGAGCTCAATGGTGTTTCGATAGCCTTGGTGGCTAGGACGGGAGTACTCTCCTAAAGTTCGGGGTCTAGGAGGTTGGTTTGGTTGTGGTAGGTTTTGTGGATGGTTTTGTTGTGGTGGGTTGATGGGATCAAAGAGATTACCACCTTCCATGATGGCGGATGGCAAAGGTTACGAACAAAGGAACGAAGAAAAAGATAGACTAAAGAAACCTATAAAAATAAAATAAAAATCTTACTAGAAAGGAATCTAGCAAGTAGACCTAATAAAAAGAAATTTTAACCTAGACAATAATTATTCCCTGGGCTGCGGAGCCAAAAACTTGATGCGTGGAATTGCGCCCTCGCTTTGGTTTTACCTCTCAAGGGATCTTGAGAAGCTTGCAATCCCCACCAGGCAGTGTACCTGACCGTTGTAGTATAGTATAGTGACAAGTACCGTGGGATTGATCGTTCAACTCAAAGAATAGTGTTCGCTAGGGTTAAAACTCACTAAAACTAGGTCTAGAGATGAGGGATAATTCTTTTTGTATTTTTATATTTTAAATGAAAGCAAGTAAAATATCGGTTTTGGAAGGAGTGGGCGGAATTAGTTGCTAATCAACTAACCCAAATAACTAAAGATGCAATCAAAATAAAATAAACTCAACTTAAACTAAATTATGGCGAAAACAATAATGAGAGAATATTGTGTTTACTTAGATTTCACTACTCCCTAGCTATCTTTTATCGGTTGATTAGTTTGTTACAATTGCATGGATGATGGGTTATATTCCTTAATACTATTCGTTGGGCCGTGTACGATCTTCCTTAACTCTATAAGCTTCTACATCTTCCTATGTCGAGCCGACTACTAGCTCCTAACATGGCCTCATTAGTAGTTACCTACGCATTAAATACAACCAATATATTATAGTACACCTCCGATCATGTTTCTTAAGACGTTCAAGCAAGTTACCAATTGGAAGTCTGACAGTTTTCTTAAGCCTAACATCGAATTCATTCATCCACAACAATTATAAACAAACAACTAACCCATAATCAATATCTAAGTTTCATTACATCTAAGCAAACACAAAGAAAACCTAGCCTAGCATGTTAAAGAGAAGACAAGTGTAAGATATAATCAAACAACACATAGACATATTGAATGATTCGATGAAAGACTTATCTTCAATTATGCATGGATGAAACAAGGGTTTGAAACCCTCAAAATATTTGTAAAATTCATCAAGGGTTTTCTCCCTCCAAAGTTGCACACAATGAATGAAAACTAGAAAACTATATATAGATTTTGTATCCTGACGGCATCAAGAGATAGGTGTGACGCCGTCAACTCGCTGCCAAAATAATACTTGTATTGCCTAGATCCACTTCTGATGCCGTCACTCTTTGTGGACTCTGAGCCGTCTCTCTTTGTGTAATACGTGACGACCTTGGCATTTTATAACGTGACGCCATCACCAACTCTTTAGAAAACCTTCTGGCGCGTCACGTGTATTTGATTTATCCACCTCTTTGTCAAGTCATGACGCCGTCACTAGCAACCTGTGACGCCGTCATGTGCAATTTCCAGCATGATTTTGAGACTTTGTCGTTTTCTTCACTTTTTCTCTCAAAAAACGTCCAAAATGCTTTCTTTTGTAAGTTTCCTCTCAAAAGTAACTAAAATGACAAAAGGAACGATTTAGGGCAATATTTGATCAAATAATCTCGACTTTGGCCGTAAATGACCCCCCAAAAGCGGTACACTTTTTGCTTCATCAGTAAGAGTGTGAGTTGGCTTGTTTCAAATTCACATATGTGGTGTGTGGTGAAAATGGATGAAGCTTTGAGACTAAGGGTGATGATGTGTAGGTGTTGTGTTGGTGGAGAAACTATTAGTTTATTGTGCGGAAGAAGAAACGTGTAGGTGGAATTGTATGGAAACTAGAAGACAATGAGAATCAAGAGTAGATTGTGTTGTGGAGGGGGACAAGAATGTAAGAGGTGTAAGAGAATGTGTATGACTTTGATATTTCAAAACTTAAACTCAAATATTCAAGTTTGATAATCCTTGTTTAAACCACAATTAGTATATTCAGCAATCATATTGATGCAAGTAAGACACATGTTTTGCATCATAAGTAAAGCATTAACCCATAAAGGGAGAGCTGCATTTACGCAAAGTGACCTTGGCTTAATGGACAAATAAGGAAGTAAAATCCTTACGTGATTAGTAATATTATGGTCACTTGAATACTTTCATTTGAAGTTATAGTGAAATTATGAATCTCCTACGTTTGGAATACCTCCATATTAGTGTGACCTAACCTTCTATGTTTTGAAGTACCTCCATATTAGCGTGACCTAACCTCCTATGCCAAATATTTGAGTTATCCACCATGGATGCAAGAGATATTTGTTGTTTGGAGTTATCTTCCAATTTACAAGTGTATAAATCATTTCTTCTATGATCTTTAGCTAGTGTGTTACCATTTTTACTAATGGTACAAACTACTTTAGTGAACTTAACTACACAATCATCATCAAATAATTGATCTACACTAATTAAATTAAAAGCTAAACCACTAGCATGCTTAACATTAGTTATTTATATGGAGTCATGAAAAACATTACCTTGACCGACGACCTTGCCTTTTAGGTTGCTCCCAAATACGATGTGTCCACCTTCGTACTCCTTGTATGAAGTAAACAACATTCTATTTTCGGTCATGTGATTAATGCAACCACTATCCACAATCCAATCATCCGGTCTAGATCACATTTGAGGCACACCTAACCAAATATGCAATTCAAGATCTTGGTACCTGTTGGGTCAAAATCTGATGCAATTGTCACTGACAAATATTTAAATATAAAATAGCCTAAATTCACTCACTGAAGATCAGTGAGTATTCTGGCCTCTGATAATGATCAGAGAGTATGTTACTCTCTGATGTATCAGATAGTAATTCACTCTATGATAACATTAGAGAGTAAGTCACTCCCTTATATATCAGAGGGTTAGTCTACTGCTTGATGGTTATTAGAGGGTAACTTACTCCCTGATGGTTATCAGATGGTGTAACTCACTAAAATCTGATAAATATCTCATTGACTTTGAAGACTTATCTCTGAAGAGCAACTTAGTCTCTGAAGTATGAGCGGGAAACTTCTTGGAAAGATAAGTGCCAAAGCACTCATCAAAAGACGAGAAAGTAGCATAGTTGGTACAAGCTGGTATACCAAAAGTATGCTTAAGCTAGCATACTAGGCACATGCTCTTTATTACAAGTTGGCAAGTTAGTGTGTACCCCATGTGCATCCATAGTATTTCCCTTCTATATAAACAAATGGTTTTAAACGAGATAGGTAGAGATTCTAAACAAACATAAAAATAATATAAAGTGTTATAGTTGATAGGATCCTCCTCTCCTATGATCAATCGAAGCAAAGCTAGCTGCTTGTGTTATTCATATTAGAGAGTTTTATTTGTCATCAACTGGGATAGTGTTCCGCAAACTATTCCTTGTAAATTTTTGATTCATTTCTAATAACATTTATAAACGTCGAAAAGTACAAATGGTGTTATTAGTTGTTTAAGTAGTCTTGAGTGAAGATGTTATTATTTTTATTATCATTCATAAGTTATCGTCATTTGCTCAAACTCCGAGGAACAACACCCTTCGGCTAGCCTTCGTGGTTGATCATCTTCACCATAACATACAGCCTAAAAGTTTTATAGTCTTAACTGGTTATAATACCCGCGCACGCGCGGGTTTGTTTAAATTTTTTTAATGATATATTTTTATTTCTTAAAAAACAAATAATTTAATCTTTTTTTGTTTGATTTAAGATTTTTACTTATATTTGTTTATAATTAAAGATAATCATTTAAAAATTTAATCATTTTCTTAGTTGCATCTTATCTATATTTTTTTTTTGTATATATCTTCTATTTGTGTAGTATTGCATCTTATCTATATTTTTTTGTATTTATCTTCTACTTGTGTAGTATATTAACAAAACAAATTTTTAAAATTTTAAATTAAAAAATAATAATTAAAATATTACCTAATAAGGAAATATTTTTTTTTCTGAAATACGAAAGTACTAGGGGTTTTGTTTTATTATATAAAAGATACAGTGTGTATTCGGAACTCTTGTTTATAAGCGGGGTTTGAAAGTGATCTTATATTCAAAATAAAAATATGGTAAAACCAGGGACGGACACAGAATTTTTAAAAGGGTGTTGCACAAAAGAAATATTGGGCTAACTAAAGTTACCTCGTAAGAAACGAAAGTAGCAAAAAAAATTTAGAGGTCGCACATACCATAAAAACATCAATTTTAAAATCCTTTTATACTTCGTGACCTAAAATCAGGTGTAGCCTGTGCAACCGGCATACATGTAGGTCCATGGGTAAAACATGTTTCATTTGCAATTTATATCCCAATCTAACTTAGGACATAATATAATTAATTGGCAGTGCTCATCACGTAGAAACATGGTGCAAATTGAAAAATGTTGGTCGTTATATCTCCGACATTCAATTCCATGCGTCATAATTAACGACCAAATAATAATGACCCTAACAACAACAGATCTTCATCGTTTCATTTCATCATAAAACCCTAACCTAACCTACATTTCATTCGATCCATCAGGTATATTCATCGCTTAATTATCATGCATTCAGATTCATTGTACAACTGTATTTTCAAATTATATTAGCTAATACATTGTTACATAACGTGACCATTGCATGATTTAAATTTTAGGTGGATTTGATTATATTTCTGTTGGTTAGTATGTTGCACGTACCGTCAACGATCGAGGAACAATTAATATTGAGAGCTATTAAGGAAGAATGTTGTTGGGAGAGTCTCCCTAAACGGCTTCAAGCAAGTTTGGTTACAAAAGAAGAATGGCATCGAAGGTTAACCTTTACTTATCAATTTATGTTGGAAATGCAAGTTACAAGCTATCTCTACACATTAGTACATTGCTAATAAGGATTAATCTTGATTAAATGGAGTATGTTGGTTGAAATTCTTGTAATGCATGTGACTATTGTTGGACTAACAGATGTGCAGATATCTTAGGTGTACACGAGATATATGATTAGATGTACAAAATGTTAATCATGATTATATTTGGATGCAGTTAAACTGGTCATGACTTATTGTTTTTATTGACTAAGAATTAATACTATTTTTTAGAAAAATTATACAACTGCATTTGCTTAATGGTGGATGCTATGTTTGCTGGTTCAACTAGTTTCTTGTAATATTTGTGTAGAATTTTCTGACTACTGTCGAGTTAGGGATGATCTTGTGGTTGCGGATCAACCTATAATGCAAAACTGTGCATTTTGTGGGACAGAGGGAGTATCACTACATATGACTAATGTTGTCAATCCAATTATAAAGAATACAGATATTAATTTTACACTTTGTCACAAATTTTGAACATTTATATCCAGTTTGGAAAGTGGAAAAAACTCTCGTCTTTTTTGGTCATTTGTTTGAAGACTTATAAATTCACAAAGAAGTTTTTAAACCTATCCCTTTCACAACCTAGAGAAAGTAAACTTTGAGATGTTCTCTATTGAATAAGCATACACTTATTTGACCTTTAATGAACCACCACCAAGGTGACATGGTGGTCAGTTCTGTTGATGTCCTCTTGTCTCAGGTTCAAGCCTCACTCTCCCCGGATACCCCTGTTAGGTTGCGTACATCTAAGTCAAAAACTCGCTCTCCCGGAGAACCCATCCGTTTACACGTTCATTTTTTGACCTTCAATGAAATTCTTAGTGGGATAGTCAACTTTAAGAAACCTAATAGAAATGCTTGTATGCAATTCTCTCTGAAAAAGAGTTTGGTGGAACAGTCATCCTCAATGGATATGAGCTTAATGTTGGTCAATGTAAATTCATACATCTTATCTCATGCTGCATTACTTATGTAATTTAATGGTTGTTCACTTCTTCTGCTACTTTTTTACACAACCTTGGATGCAGAACACCTAAGAAATCACTCATTTCATCAAACATAATAGATTTCCTTCTCATTCTTCTCTATAATATTAAAACTCCTTTCAGGTTTTCCATTACTGATCCAGTAATAGAATGACTTAAATGATGCGACAAGTATTAAGATCTCTAAGTTAGCTCACTTTTCCTTGGAAAACAGTCTGGATGGTATTCATTAGGTGTTCTAAGTTATAAATTTGTGTTCGTTCTTCAAGATCATATTGCTGTGCAGGATCATTGCACATTGTATAAGGAGAAGGCTCCTGTGGCGCACTTCTTTTGTGCGTAAAGTATGTAGAGAAGGTGAATATTATGAGGATATGATGCGCTATCTTCGAAAGAACTTGGCGGTAAGCATTTAAGAGAACTTCTTACTTTTATATACATACACGTGCTGCAGAGTGTTCTATTTACTCTTTAATGTTCAGAATTCAAGTTTTATCCTTGATCATTTGTACTCATGTTGTTCCAATACGACCTTAACTCTGAATGAAGTGTTTAGTTTTGTTCTTATTAGTTTCCCTTGACTAAAAGATGCAAATAAAAATCTTTTTTTCTTGCAGCTGTTTCCTTATCATCTTGCCGAGTATGTCTGCCGTGTGATGAGGGTTTCTCCATTCAGATACTATTGCGATATGTTATTTGAAGTCATGAAAAATGGTAGTGAGCTTTTTTGCATTATAGGATTTTGTTTATTTAACTTGTAAACTACCTTATGATGCTACTCCCTGTGGACAAAACTCAGAAAAATGTCCCCTCCTTGCTAATGGGTGAAAGTTAGGCTATAAGCCAAAGTGCATGTGGCTCGCTCTGTGAGCCACCATCATACTGATATTTCGATTTAGTAATTACAAGCTTTGAAATGAGTATGATATAGACTTTCATACGTTATGCCTTGTTTTCTATTTCCAGTAACACTGATCTTCATCTTACTTGCAGAACGGTCTTACGATCAAATTCCAAATTTTAGCGCAGCAGATGCCTTGCGGCTCACTGGGATAGGCAGAAATGAATTTATTGATATCATGAACAAGTGTAGATCTAAGGTAAAAAATTATAGTATTTTACTATTTTGGTTTCAATGTGCTTGTATGACAAAAATATTACATGTGCTTTGCTTAACTAAAAAGAACCGAATTGTACTAAATAGTTCTCCAATGTGTGTTGATTGCAGCTGTTATATGTGTGATATTAGAATATAATAACTCTGCTTATGAAGAAATATGGAAAAGAAAATGCTCCTGCACCATATTACTGATATGGCTAGGCTATTATACATGTCAAAGAATATTATGAACTTACAAATAAGGATGCCTATAATAACTCCCTACACCAGCTCTGATTTGAATTCTTTGTCGAGTTGATATAGGCAGATGCATACAAACAGCCCCCAACAACAAATAAAATCTTCTTTCAGTGTCAACATTTTAGACTTTCAAAGGTTAACACTAATTCTCTGTCATAGTATGCCTTTATGACACCATATGGAAGAAGCAAAGTGTTCTTAAGATGAACTTAAAACTATAGTCACATTTTACTGTTTTTGTTTTCTGTGTACTCAATTCGTTAGTAAATGAAGTTTGCTAACAGAACAGTCCTAGATTATCCGGAATTTACTTTTCATGTTTCACATTACAATCTAAACATAGCTGGAAACATATTCTTTTTTATATCTAATTGCTCATAATGATTTTGGAGCTATTTAGAAAATAATGTGGAAGCTGAATAAGTCAATAGCTAAAGAATCATTGCCTTTACAACCAGTGGACATTACGATTGAACCTTGGTGGGGAGTTTGTCTTGTCAACTTTACATTGGAAGAATTTAAGGTGAGGTTTCTGGTTAATTTGTCTTCTCCTAGAATGATTATCAAGATAAATTCCAATTCTAGTTATAAGAAAATAAAAACTACTATGAAATCTGAATGCAGAAACTTTCAGAAGAAGAAAGTGCAACGATTGACAAGATATGTAAGGAGGAAGGAAACGCATTCATGCTCTTTGATCCTGTTGTCATCAAGGGTCTTCACCGGAGGGGACTAGTCTACCTTGATGTTTGTGTTTATGCTGAGGATCGATTTAAAGGTAATACTTTGTATTTAGCATCATGACATCATAAAATCTGAAAATCTTATTCTTATGAGGAGATGATCAAGTTGTTATTGTTAAACTATTGGGTTCTTTCTGCATTTGTCCTCCATTTCTCATTGGTTCCTTTCTCGAAACCTCTAGATACAGAACTACGGATGGCGTCACGTAGATACAATGCTCATTTATATTGAATATTAGATAAAGCAGCATATATCCACGACATACACAAGCACATATGAAGTCATTCACAAATGTGCATAAAATTCCCAAATACACAATCACATGCAGATTTTCAACATGCATGCAGTCCCCATATATGAGGTTCAGAGTTTGAAAAATGAGAAAGAAGTTCATCCTACACACGACGTTTCGTTGATTATGAAACCTTTCTTATCATTGAATTCAGTAGAGGACTTTTATCTTCTTGTGTAGCTATATCCGTTAGCTTATTAATGTACTTTTACGGCACTGGGGTAGCAATAATGATTTTTTTTTCTTTTTCTTTCCAAGTACGATATTATATTGGTATAGTGTACTTCCTTAGCATTAGTTTGTTGTGATTGTTCTCTAATTTTCCCTATTTTATGAAGTGAATGTTGACATGTCCATATTACAGTATGCAGACTAGAAGGGTTCGTTTCAAACAGAGAGCAGTCCTATGAAGACCCCATTGAGGAGTAAGGATATTGATTTTTTTTTTTTAATTTTATCTAATAACTAAATGTCTGCAAGCAGACGAGTGAAGATCCTTATGTTACACACTTTACTATGCAGGTTGCTTTATGCTGTTTTTGTGGTTTCAAGCGAGAATTCAACTGTTGCTGAACTGGCCACAACACTACAGGTCGAACTCTCTCAACTTCAAGCTGCTTCATCTTTTGCTTGTCGAATAGGATGGGCAGTAAAACTGATTGACCCTGGATCTATTCTTCAAGAAACATCTTCTCCTAGTTCTAGTAAACTCGGTGATGACGAAGATTCCCGTGCCAGTGTTGGCTCTTTAAACATGTCTGTTGATGGCAGTGTATTTCAGCAAGATGGGACAGATGGTCCTACTTCTGGTTATACTCGTGTTGCATTTGTTGTTGATGCTAACATAACATCTTATCTTATGATGGGGTCTGTTTCACCAGGTAGTATTTTACTCCTTCTGTACTGGTTTTATCTTTCCTACTATGTTCTTCGGGAATATCAGTGTTATTATAATGTGTTAGAGTAGATGCTGAAAAATGGGTGGGTAGTGCGGGTTGGGCAACAGTTCAACATGTGTTCGGGTCAAAATGGAGTAACCTTTTGTATAGGTGGGTTCACCTGGAACACATTTTGTCAAATAAAGTCAATTGTATATTTGACAAATATGTCTCAGATATGGTTATTAAATTATTTTGTTCAATAAGAGCGTATTGCTTGATGATATTCTAATTTTTAAATAAAATACTTTCCAAAATAAATCTAAATAAACTGATTTATGATGTTTTCTACATTAAAACACATTTTGGGTAACTTTAACCCATTTCCTTTTTTAGCCTATTCTTATGGTTTTACCCATTTCACACATGGGTCGAAATTGTCATCTCTAGATTTTGTTAATTACTCTATTATGATCTGCATGAAGGTCCGTTGACAGTTCTCCCTTCCTCTTTAATCTACATATAAAGTACTCTTCCCAATGTTATCTTTTTTGTTTTAAGTCAGTGCACTATCAGTTGTATCAGATACTGTCTTGCTGTAAGTCATTTGCGTGATATATATGTGTTTTGCAGGCTTAAAGTCTCATGCAGTAACATTATACGAGGCAGGGAAACTGGGTCATGCTAGCATAAACGATCTCTGCCAAGATCTTAGCTCGTTAGAAGGGGCCAAATTTGAGGGTGTGCTTCAGGAATTTGCCAACCATGCATTTAGCCTCCGATGTGTTTTGGAGTGTTTAACATCTGGAGGGATTGCTCCTAACAAGGGGGACAAGCATGGTACGGATTATTCATGCAATGACGAGACGACTACTTTGACAACAGAAAAATCCCACAAAGAAGAGTCAGAAAATGCTGTTATTAATGAATCAGGCATACACGAAGATAATCATTCCACTATTCCTGTGACTGAAGATACTAATGATGCTAACTCTGTGTCTACAGTATCTGAATATGATAGTTGCAAAGGTGAAGATTCCAAATTGGATGATGGTGTTGTAGGTGCAGATGTTGGAAAAGCTATGACTAAAAGAACAAGGAAATATAATGTAGATATCCTAAGATGTGAAAGTTTGGCTACTCTTGCTCCAGCAACTTTGGATAGATTATTTCGCCGTGATTATGAGATTGTTGTGTCAATGTTACCACTTCCTCATTCTTCGGTACTTCCTGGTCCCAAAGGTCCAGTTCATTTTGGGCCTCCGTCTTACTCCTCCATGACACCATGGATGAAATTGGTATTGTATTCAGCTGTGAGTAGTGGACCATTATCAGTTGTCCTCATGAAAGGTCAATGTTTAAGGTTACTTCCTGCACCATTGTCTGGTTGTGAGAAAGCCCTTGTATGGTCTTGGGATGCATATTCAGAGGACAAGTTTGATGGGCGTTTGGTCAAAGGAAATATACTTTTACATTGTTTAAATTCACTTCTTAAACACACGGCTATATTAGTGCAGCCCTTAAGCAGTTATGACCTTGGCGAGTCTGGAAGATTGAGTACCCTGGATGTCCCTCTACCATTAAAGAATTCTGATGATTCATTTGCAGATATTGGGAAGGATTTAGGCCTTGATATGGATGAAAGTTCGAAGCTGAATCTTCTGTTGAGTAATTTAGCAGATAAGATAGAGTTATGGACAGTTGGTTATATTCGCTTGTTAAAACTCTATAAAGAAAGTGACCCCAACAGCTTTGCACCTGATGATAATGATGATAAATATGAATGGGTCCCACTGAGCGTGGAATTCGGAATTCCTTTATTCAGTCCAAATCTATGCAAAAATATATGTAAAAGAGTGGTTTCCTCACAATTACTTCAAACAAATTTGTTAACCGATTCTCACAATGCAATGCAAGAAGTGAGGGGAAGGTTACAAAAGGTTTGTTCAGAGTACCAAGCAACTGGTTCAACTGCAAGGATGCTTTATCAAAGAGATCAACCGAAAGGTGAACAACCAAAAGAGTCAAATAAACTTCTTATGACCTACGCGAGTCAAAGATGGAATCCTCTCACAGATCTGTCTTCTCCAATTTCTGGAATGAGTGATCATCAAAGATTAAAACTTACTAATAGGCAACGTTGTGGTACCGAAGTCCTGAGCTTTGACGGAAACATATTAAGGTGTGTGTTAATTGATCTAATCCCATATGTTTGCAGGTGGTTTACCATCCTATATATTTCATAGTTCCCTCCTGACTGATACCGCCTGCCTTTGGTATTGTTTAACATAACATAGAAACATATCTATGAGAGGAGTTATACAGCTTAGATACTTATAAATGTGTGATGTAACGAGACTATATTTTGGCTAGATGTCTTTCTTACCTCTCTGCCTCAGACTCTCTTACTTTCTGGCCACACTCCTCCATAGAAGAATGGAAAAGCTAGAATTAAAACATCTACTGTGACTCATTATAAATGTTCTCATACAATTTAGTGATTGGATTATATTTGTCTAATCATTGCATATAAACACATACTCTGTACAATTTAGTATAGGTGATGAGACACTTTGATAAACATAGACCATTGTGATCTAGATAGTCACCTTTATGCCCCGAATTAATGGAGTCTGCTGGTATTGTTAAGCTGACACGGCCCAATAAAAATACTGAAATGATCAACAACTACCATACTGGTTTATGGAAAAAATACTGATATTTCGTGCATACTGCAGATCTTATGCTCTTTCACCTGTCTATGAAACTGTCATGGATATGTTCGAAGAGGCCTCTGACCCAACTGGTGGCAAATCTGATGATATGGACAGCAAAGAAGCTATCCTTCCAGGTGTCAACCTTCTATTTGACGGATCTGAGTTGCGTCCGTTTGACATTGGTGCTTGCCTTCAGGCTCGACAACCAGTATCTTTAATTGTGGAGGCTTCACTCGCCTCTTCTGCGTCTTCTGGTATCAAATAGGAGGCAGATGCAAACTTGCATGCAAAAGTGTACATACAGAGTTCTATGTAAACTAATCGGGAGACACATTCTTTGCTTTCGGCTTCAATTCTGCCATTTTGTTGATTCACTGTTATAAAAGCTCTGTAGTGCTGCTGAATGTTCAGGTATATAATTCTATTCTCTTAAAACATTATTTAACACTTTAAAACACAACTTTACTCTTTTGCATTGTGGCTCACCAACCGTGTGATTCTTTTAAACACAAAAGGAATACGAGTCAATAGAATTTTTCTTTATAAAAATTGAAGAAAAAAACAGACATGAGTTTGGTGGTTACTTTGATTGTTAGCATAATCCTTATTACTACTGAATTACTCGCTCCTTTTTTACCTCAATATTGATCTGCGTCGTTGGTTATCATAACCGTCCCTTTCTTTTAGTTTACAGTCCCTTGTAACCTCAAAAGACACGTACAGACTTTCAGTACAAATTGCTGTATTGTCTCACTTCAAATTTGACAACATCCATGTTAAGCTCAAAAGACAATACACAATAATTTTGGCGTTTCATCTGTATAAAATTGATTATCACATGTCTAAATTGAAATTGCGAATTCATGCAATAACTATAAAGATGAATTAAAGATTTGCTGATTCGGTGAAGTAAGTGAAAGGTTTTTCCTGTTGAGCTTACCTGGGGAGGGTGAGTCACTCAGATGTTCAGCAAAACCGAGGTATTCTCGTGGCCGTTTGCCTAGCCTCCTCCAAATATGTATCTAGTAAGGTTTGAACCCTAGACCTCTTGTGAGGAGGTTAGGTCCCTTACCACTAGGGCGTTTGGTGGTGGTTTAAGCTTCCATAATTCAGAGATCATTCAACATGTTATTAGCACGAAAAGTCATCTTACGTTTTTTTACGTTTTCATCTGTTTTTTTACGTTTTTGTCCGTTTTTTTACGTTTTCACCAATTTTTTTGTTTTCGCCTTTTTTTACGTTTTCGTTCGTTTTCTTTTACGTATTCGTCCGTTTTTTTACGTTTTCGTCCATTTTTTTATGTTTAACTGTATTTTTTACGTTTTCGTCTGTTTTTTACATATTCATCTGTTTTTTACGTTCTGAGTCATTTTTGTCCGCTTTCTTACATTTTCTTATGTAAGATAACATAAGAAAATATAGAATAGCGTATAAAAATGTACAAAAAACGTAGTATGACCTGTATGACCGAAAGTCTGAAATCGACCCAACCTGACCCGTTTGTCACCTTTAGTTTTATACGTTTTTGTACGTTTTCATCTGTTTTTATACGTTTTCATCCGTTTTTGAATGTTTTCGCCGTTTTCTCCGTTTTTATAACGTCCGAAAATGGACGAAAACGTAAAATAATAGACAAAAACGTAAAAAAAATAAGAGTAAAACGTAAAAAACAGGCGAAAACGTCAAATAACGGACGAAAACAAAAAAATGGACGAAAATGTAAAAAATTGACGTAAATGTAAAAGAACAGACGAAAACATAAAGAAAGACGAAAACTTAAAGAAACGGAGTAAGACTTAGAAAAATGGACGAAAACGTAAGAAAACATAAACAAACAGACGAAAACGTAAAAAACAGATGAAAACGTAAAAAAAACTGACAAAAACGTAAAAAAAAATGAAAAAGTAATAAAATAGACAAAAATGTAAATATATATATATATATATATATATATATATATATATATATATATATATATATATATATATATATATATATATATATATATATAAAGACAAAAAAGTAAGATAATGAAATTTTAAGTCATTTACTAACGGTCGTTAGTATAAAAGACTAACGATGCCAAACTGGATACATACAATAGCACGAATTCAAAAGGTTGGTGCCAAGTTAGGAAAAAAAATGCTATACTAAATGACAAAAAAGTGGTAAATATGATAACTTTTTGTGCCAATAACCCAAAAGTTTAAGCCTGTCCATGGGGCAGTTATCCTCACCCTCACTATTTTTATATCCCCACCCCCCCCCCCCCTATTTATTTATTTATTTTTTTTAAATTTTGCTAATATAAAAAAACTATAAAAATGAAAGTGCAGAACAGAAAATATAAAGTTTAATATGTCAAACGTTTAAAACAATAAAAAATACGAAACAGAAACTAACAAAAAACTGTGTTGTACTGAAATAAAAAAAGTACAAGAAAGGGACAAAAAGAATATTCCCTCACTAGGGGTCCCGGTTAACAGATCATAAGTTATTTCTACGCTAGCTTTACAGGTTGGACAAATATATATGTGTGTCAGTGTGTATGTTTATGTGTGTGTATATATAATGGGAGTTGATTCACGCAACATTTTTTTTTAATTATTTCACCACACTCAGTGCATTACAGTGTTGTATTGTGTGCTCTCTGTGCATTATAATGTTGTACAAAATGGTGAAATAATCAAAAAAATGTGGTGTGCGAATCACCTCCCATATATAATAGATGCATATGTATCGGTATCCTCTTTATATCTTTAGTTGATTCCTCCAAGTTGAAGGGTTCTATTACATAGATATTGAGGTGGGAAGGGGAAGAGTAATGGGTAAACATGCCTTCAAGTTGAAACATGTCATTTTTAGTTCAAGTTTGATTGGGTTGCCATCAAACACAATTTTGAACGTTTCTTCTAAAGAGATTATTAACAATTTTTAACTAATTACGTCAAATGTGATTACAAAATAGTACTCCGATAAATATCGGGAGCACACCACAATAAGTGATGTGCACACCACATACATGCATATGTGATATTGTACTTTTTGCATTACATGTGTGATTTTGTGGTATGCACATCATTTATTATAATGTGCATATCACTTCCCATATATTATTATCTAAGGTTTTGAATGAAAGCATTTTAAAGGGTTAATTGTATGGAAAACAAACTTTAACCCATTTGGCCATCTCTAAATAGTTCATTCAATAGGTTTGAGATAAATGAATCAAATCAGCTCACTCATAAACATATGGCTAAAACTCACCTCCGCAACACACCCTCTTTAGTTAATGACTGATTTTGTACAAAATCTGTCCAAAACACTTGGCTTTTTTTTAAGGGAGAATTTCATATCTCCTTCTCTTTTCAACATTAATTTTATATATACTCAAAATACAATCATTAAGTGCCTTTTTTGTATTGTTCTTTATTGGGATAATTGTCTAAAATGTATCTACTTGTGACCGTTTGTAGTTATGTGTATCATTGTTCGAATCCGATTATTTCGTGCACATCTTTTCAAATTTTGATTATTCTGTGTAATGATTCTTAAAAATGCTGATTTCGAGATTCCCAAAAATACGTCAATCGATACATAGAATAATCAAAATTTGAAAAAATGTGCATGAAATAAACGGATTCGAACAATGATACATATAACTACAAAAAGTGACAAGTAAGAATGTAAGATACATTTTTAAGCAATTAGCCTTTCTTTATTTTGTAAGGACAAAGCAAAAACCACCTAGATCGTCCTGAATTGGTGCTTCGGTCAACTAACATGGACTTTTATAATGCAGTTTCTGGAGGAGCTACGGTTAATAGGCAACACATGTGTTGTGATAACAAGCTTAAGAGCAGACCATTTGTTTGCTCAAATATGAGCAGTATATCTACCAAAGAAACATTGAAAAGAGCTGTTTTAGTAATAGCTTATGAAAAAAAATCCAAAGAACGATTTCCAGGATAGCAAAAATAGTAAATTTTCATCATAGTCAATATATTTTGTTGATTAGAGTGTTGTTCACATACACATGAATCAAAACGGTGTCAATAGCACTCAAGAAAAAAGCTTCATTTGTTATTGCACATGGTGTAAGAAGTAAAGTAGACTGATGTTCTAATATTATACTTTCTATTACATCTACTTGCATAGCTGCCCTTATATGCTGATTTGATTTTTTGTTGTATATGTTATTAGAGCATTAGGTGTGGTAACATCGACAACCGCGTTATGCCGATGTGGCTTGGGCATTATCGGCGTTACGACACCCGCCCAAGTCAGTTTCCAACCTCCTTGGATGTGGCGTTGATGGAGCAACGAGCGTTGGTTTGGTTTTTGTTTGAAAAAAGTAGCCATTAGCTTATGCCAACCGTTTAAAACTTAGTTTTTTAAAATCCCACTCTATATATGTTATACCCCATTTAACCAAATTTCACACCAATCTTTCTACCAAAAACATATACTATCTATCAACCAAAAAATAACTTTTAACATCTATTTTTCAAACATTCCAACCAAATCGCAATTTATATACACTTTCACATACATTTTCATCCACTCTTCCATATTTCATACATTTTTAATTTGTGCCAAAAATATTATAGCTTGTTCACTTCCATATACCGTCGATGATATCAAAAACTGGTGCTCAGAAACTAATTGATGGGATACCAATCGTAAGCAAGCGAATATTAACTTAGCTGATCAGTTTGACATCACACAAACAGCTAAAAATGATCTGAGAAAATCATACACAGAATGTAAAGACATTCAGCAATAAAAACTGGCTTTGATTGACACTTTTTTTAAAGAATGAGGGAAGAAAGATGCTTTATTTAAAATGGTGGGAAAATACAAGATAATATCAGTGTTAAAGTTAGATAGATGCATTCAAAAAACAAATAGGACGTTTATGTTTTTCTTATAGTATTATTTTTTAATTATTGTATTTTAATTTTTATTAAATAAATGAAAAAGTAGTGTATTTGAAAAAATGGAAAAGAAAATAAACACATTGGGTCCTAAAAATGGTGGTGTTATGAGTGTTATTAGTGAAAGGATAATTTTTTGTGTTTGTGTTAAAAGTGATGATGATATGACGCTAATGTGGCAGCACTTTTTGGTGTTATGAATGTTATTACATCCGATACTCTAATTGTAGTAATTGTATGTATAATAGCACTGGGAGAGTGGGAGGTTCTAAGAGCATCTACAATGGCACCAAGTCATAAAGACTTGGAGCATTTAATGCCATTAATGCTACACACATTTAATAACTAAAGCTTTTAGGAATGACTTGGAGTTCACCAAGTCTTCTTAAAAAGCTTTACAAAAAGCTTGTCATGCAATGCTAAAAACCATCCTCAAAAGCTTTTTGTAATAGTGAAAAGCTTTTGCTTGTTTGAGCCATTGGAGATGCTCTAACTAAAGGTATTTGCCCTATAAGCCAACATGAAAATGTACTTGTGATATCGATGTTGATCCTTTTAAACCACCACTTTAAATAAGTGAAAAGATTTTTTTTTTTTTTTTTTTTTTTTTTTTTTTTTTTTTTTTTTTTTTTTAACTATCCATTTGGTCTAACTCGCTCTCGTTTACGAGGCCTACTTTTGTGATGAGAAACACACTTGATTTAATGAAACTTAAGTTGAATTATAAAACTGAAGTTGAATATGGCTTAACTATCCATTTGGTCAGTGAGCTTTAAAAGTTGAATATACAGATATACAATTGCATCTACTATACATCTCACAAATAATCATGGATGGTCAACGACGCCACGCCCATGGCTAAAAAGATGAAGCATGTGATGAGACTGATTTTACTTTTACATTTTATGTTGTAAGAAAGGAAAAGTTGTGCATAAAATCACCTACAAACCATATCATGAAATACTAGGAGAAGTCATAATGGAACAAAGGATAATGGCCTTGATAACCCCATTGGTTGCCATAGAGCAAGACCTAATCATATGTTGGTCTTAAAATAATTACTAGAAACAAGATGATTACGATATTAAAATTTGTCTTAGAAGGAAAGAGTGACTAACATGGGTCACATACTCACATGCATGGCTCGTGTAGGAGACAAGGTGATTAATATCGGCATAAGAATTAAGGGTCTTCATGTGCATAATGATTAAAACAGGGTGTTAAAATGCTCACACGTTGTGTTTGGATTTAATTCTTAGTTCATATGATTTAAACTTATCATAGCTAGGTACTTTTGTTCGATAGATAGTTTTCATTTCAGTTTACGTGTTCTTTTAAACTTAGCATAGGCAATTTTATGATTTTTTTTTCTCTCTCTCTTTTGCACAAGGCCTCATTAGCGGGAACACCCTGACCCCGGGTGCCTTTTGGCACCAGCCATTATCCACCCCACAAGGAATAGCTCCGGGCAACTCTCCTTGCCTAATGGGGCACCAACTGGAGTGAGCCGAGACTCTCGGACTCTTGAGCTCTTATCCACAAAGTCTCTCCAGTGAGCCCATAGGTTTTGCGAAGGTGGGTACTTATCTGGAAGCAAAGTGCCAGAAATGGGATTCGAATCTGAATCTATTATGTAAAGATCTATCTTCGAGTTGGTTTTTCGTGTGCTTGGTTGTAACGGATATGTTTGTGATTTATTTTTGTTTATGGTTTTAGTTTCTTTGGTTGTTTTAAGGACCTTTAAGATTCATTTTATAACAGATTCGAAGAAAAAATTAAAGGTTTGAAGTGTGTTTTTGTTCGCCGAAATCTATAGCCATATTCGTTGTGGGTGTATGTGGTAAACCGGTGTACTCTTGGTGGCTTTGTGTTTATGTGATTTTAGTCTATAAATAAATGATGGTTGCGTATTTATTTATTCTTATGATAATTTTGTAAACAAATTTTGTTTCTATATGTTATATTTGTGTTTAGATTAAAAGAGGCTACTATAGTTTCTGGTTTTTGTTGTATTTTTTGTCAAATATGGTTTGCTTGGGGGTGATGATCTTTCGAGTTTGTGGTTTGGTTAGGCAAAATGGACGGATGGTTGAGTGCGAGATTAACCCGGCTTAGCAACTTATATTATTGCAGCCAAGCCATTAATTCTCTTTATTGTCTATAAAATATCTGAGTCAAATTGTTAATAGATCTAGAATTTTAGGTTCTTTTACTTCATTTTAATTTGAAAGTCTTTTTCTTGTGTATTGAGATGCTGGTTTGAATTTCTTATATTTGAAAGTTATGGATGGTTGTTGGTTTCTAGAGTTTTAGTTTGGTAACTTTAGTGGTTGCGATTAGTAAAGACTAGTTTGGTACCCGCGCGTTGCTGCGGGAATGTTGTGTTTAATCTAAACTCGAAACGAAACGGTCGTAATTTTTTTTAATTTTTTTGAAGGACTAACTATGCAAAAGATCGATAACCGCGAGTACTATTTTTATAAATAATTTCTGAAAATAGTATAATTTTTTACATAAAAGCCCCTAAAGTTATCGGAATTTTGCAAAGTAAGTCCTTAGGGACTAACTGTGTAATTTATCGCTAATGTAGGGACTGTTTTTAAAATTTGGTAAGGAAGTCTGTAATGTAGGGATAGCGCTATGTCCCTAAAATTATTGGGTCGTTGCAAATTTAATCCATAAATGTTAGGTAACGACCGTTAAGGACTAACTTTGCAATTGATCTATAACGTCAGGGGCTAAAAGTGTCAAAAAAGCATGTTTACTGTAGAAACAACTGTAGCAGCTACAGTGTTTGCTACAGTAACCTCTTATCCTTTAGTATATATATATATATATATATATATATATATATATATATATATATATATATATATATATATATATATAAAATTTGTGTTATAGATTTTTGGTGGTTTGGGTGGTTGTTGGTGTTTCAATTAGTACATGTTTGTTTCTTCGTAATTTATATATCTTGCAATAAGTTAAGACTAAGGATGTAATCGATTAGTACATTAATACAACAAAAATGTTTGCTTATCGGCTAAACGAAAGGATAGTTGGGTGTTAATAATCTTTTATAAACAAAACAAGAACCATTGATACTCCTCAATCTTTTCTAAACAAAACAAGAATTATTGATTATTTTTTGTCTTGAAAAATAACGCACGGACAACAAAAACATTGGCAAAAGTGAAATATAGAAAAAGCAAAACACAAGATAACTTACCAAAATCATTTCAAAATCAATAAACACAAGATAACTATTGATGTAATGTTTTAATTTCCTGTTTCACTATCAATGTTTTAATATGTTATTTGATACATTTTAATAATTTTTCTTTAATTTTAATTATCGTATGTTAAAACTTTTTCACTTACATTTGAATTATTTTACGGTTTATGTATAAACGTAACATGAAATACTTGGCCATAACATCACAAGTATAACTGCTAGAAATCCCGTTGTTATGCATGGGTACTCGTCTAGTTTATTCCAAACGGACGATCTAAGTAACAAACTTTGGAAATTACTAGTATACACAAAATATTTTCAAATTGTGAACAACATACGTAAGATTACCGGGAACTAACAGGTTACCCGGTTACCAACTTTGAAAAGTTATAGTAATGGTCCATGTGTCTTGCGTTGACTTTCACTAGTCATTTTTTGATTTTATTTATTTATTTGTTACTTAAAAAAGTTACAGTAATGGTCTCTATAGTTTGCGTTGACTTTCACTTTTAGTCCCTTGTCTTTTTTTTTTCACTTATAACTTTTTTTTTCATACAACTTTTTGTTTTTTTTTTCTCTTTTTTTTTTTTTTTTTCAAATTTCAAACCAATGTACATAATATGATCGGTATGTGACATGTTTGAGCAGTTGCTACTTAGAAAAGTTATAGTAATAGTCCTTGTAGTTTGTGTTGACTTTCACATTTAGTCCCTTGACTTTTTTTCACTTATAACTCTTTTTTTTTTTCATTTAGTCCCTTGACTTTTTTTTTTTTTTTTTTTTTATTCATACAACTTTATGTTTTTTCATTTTTTTTTTTTTTTTTTTTTTTTTTTTTTTTTTTTTTTTTTTTTAATTTCAAATTTCAAACCAATGTACGTAATATGATCAGTATGTGACATGTTTGACCGGTTACCACTTAGAAAAGTTATAGTAACGGTCACTTTTACACTTATGATACATATACTTTAAAATGATAATTTTGTTTTTATTTAACTTTTACACATATTATATACATATACTTTAACACAATGTTTAGGCAAAAATTATTTTACTTTTTTTTTTCATTTATTCATACAAGTTTTGTATTATTATTATTTTTTTAAGTGATAATTTTGTTTCTTTATTTTTACACTTACTATATTTATACTTTAACGCAATTTTTAGCAAATAAAATATTTTTACTTTTTTTTTTTTCATTTATTCACATAAGGTTTTGATTTTTATTTTATTTTATTTTATTTTATTGAATTTTTTTTAATTTTTTTTGTTTTTGATTTTTTTAGTTTTTTGTGTAAATTGGTAGGCTTGTTTCTTTAATTTTACACTTATTACACATATACTTTAACACAACGTTAAAAAAAAGTTTTACTTACTTTTTTTTTTCTTTTTGTAAATTGATAATTTTCTTTCTTCACCTATACACTTATTATACATATTTAACGCAACATTAAAAAAAAATCTTTTTAAGAAATATAAGTCACATGGGGTGTAAAGTATAAGTATAAGCATAACGCAGCTTTTAGAATTTTTTTTTTCTTAAAAAGAATTTTTTTCAGAAGTTGCGTTAGAATATAAATATAATAAGTGTAAAATAAATAGTGTCATTTTTTTGGGTGGCATGAAATTGTGTATGAATAAATGAAAAAAATAAAATATAAATATAGTGTGATAGGTGTAAGAAAATAGTGTGTGAACAAATGTAATAAATATTAAAAGAAAAATAGTGTATGAATAAATGAAAAAAAGGTAAAAAAAGAAAAATAAGTGAAAAAGAAGTCAATGGACTAAAGGTGAAAGTTAACGCAAACTACAAGAAATGTTACTATAACTTTTCTAAGCGGTAACCGGTCAAACGTGTCACATACCGATCATATTACGTACATTGGTTTGGAATTTAGTAAAAAAAATGTTATAAGTGAAAAAATAAAATAAATAATAATAATAATAATAATAATAATAATAATAATAATAATAATAATAATAATAATAATAATAATAATAATAATAATAATAATAATGGACTAAAAGTGAAAGTTAACGCAAACAATAAGGACCATTGCTGTAACTTTTTTAAGTGAAAAAAGTCAATGAATGACCAATGAAAGTCAAACCAAGCCACAAGGACAATCACTGTAACTTTTAAAAGTTGATAACCAGGTAACCTGCTAGTTCCCGATAATCTTACGTATGTTGTTCACAATTTGAAAGTATTTTGCTATTTTGTATATAGTAGTAATTTTTAAAGTTTGTTACGTAAATCGTCTGTTTAGACTAAATATATTGTGTATTTTTAACTTTTATATAAAATATATTATTTTGTTATATTTTGTATTTAACATTCAACATTATAACTATGAGTCAAACGTTAAAAGTTGAACTTTTATAAGTTTAAGATGAATCATTTGTCCATTTGGTTGGCGTTGGATTAAGATTTCGATTTTGTATAAGATTTGAATTTGAGGTAGGTTTAGGAGAGAAAAATTATTTATTTTATAATACATTTTAAATAAAATATATTATTTTGAATTATAAAATAGTAAAAACAAATGGTGAACATTATAATGAGAGCCACATCTATAGAGATAACAAAAGATGGACCACAAAATACATATACACATAACCCACTTGAAACCCACCTACATAGCCAACTATCACTTTTTGATTCCAAGCTCCGTTTCTCATTTCAAAAGAACCAACAAAACAGATAATAAATATCTTGCCAATTCAAAACTTATTTCATACCTTCATACCAAACGGGCCTTAAAAACTATATGGTTGTAAGATATAATTAGCCAAGAGTCAAAGGGTAAAACTAAAATTTCAATCAAATGAAAGTTCATTTGAAAAGATCAAATTATCGTTGTTTTACTATTCACTAGCAGGGTACCCGCGCGATGCAGCGGCGGGTACCCTGTAACTATATTTTACAGCAAACAAATGTTGTTCGATTACATGTTTTTTTCTTTAACAATAACCACACAAATAAATGATAATTTAGATTGAAATAACTTTAAGTAATAACAATGATATATCATTTCTTAGCATTTGCTAAAAATAGTCTCAAGTGCTTTAAGTAATTCAAGTTATTTGGTTCGGTTTTTAGTTATTCGATTCGGCTTTCGGTTCGGTTATATCAAAAAAAAAATTACATCAAACATGAAATCGTTTTTTTAAAATAAATTAACTTCTAGAAAGTTATACGTGTTTATACTTGTCTTTATTGAAAAAATTATTTCGGACTCAATGACGAAAATCCCGTATTTTAAAAAGTTTGTTTGCTATGTCAAATGGGGCCCACAAGGTTATTATTAAAATATTTGCCAAAGTTACACTTTCTACCCTTTGTCATAAGTTACACCGCCGCCCTCCTTCTTTTCTCTTCTTGACAAGTACAGTCCCTGTGGTTTTATATAACACCACACACCTACACACACTCACCCAATTTCTCACACACACACACTCTCTCTCTAACAACACTCCACTGGAAAGTTTTAGGGTTTCGGCACCGTCACCGGATTCCGGCCAAAATTCCGGCAAGTCATTTTCTTCCATTTACGCGTAGATCGAGGCTAATCCACCATTTCTAGAAAGTTTTGAGCCGAAAGGAGCACGTTTGATCGAACCTTGAAGACCACCGTGACACCACCACACCTCCGCCGTCCTCCAGCGTCTTCCCCACCACCTCCTCTCTCGAATATTGTCACTGATAATATTATTAATCTTATGTTAATCATTATGTTTGTTAATTATCTTGGACTACTTTGTTAATTATCTTGGACTACTGTGTAGTATGGTTTTAGTTTGTATGACTCGTATTACCACCATTTGTATTCGACTATTCGGTGTCCGTTATCAATCACCTATATTTTATGATCTTTCGTAGGCCAAGTGTAAGTTTTTTGTTATTTGTGATGAATTGTTTGGCCATTTAATTATATTGTACCTTTTGTTTAATTGATTGTAATATCGGGTGTAGGGGTGTTTTTAATGCTATTAATGTATAATTCATAGGATTTTGGTACATATGTACATACTTGTGCTTTATATCATTGTGCTTTGTGTTTTATGACTTGTATTAATTGGTTTAAGGGTGTATTAATTGTACATATATAAGAGATATGTTGACCTTAAAATATTGTGCTTTACATACTTGTGCTTTATGTTTTATCACTTGTATTTTACTTAAAATCTAAATATGAAAATCCTAAAAATTAAATATGAGAGAAGGTGCAATATGATTTATAAGTAGTATAGATATCAAGATTTGTTTAATAATTGATATTAAGCCGATAAATGAATGAGTTTTCTCTTTTTCTTTGATTTTTTTCCTTTTTCCTTTTTTTTTCAAAAAGCAAGTCTTTAACACAGATGAACGCTACATATCCGAGGTCGTGATAATTTTCAATGGCACATCTAAAGTGTGTAACTAGAGAGGTTTCATATACTACACCATTTTTCAGTCTTAATTTGAACATCTATTGTTGAAAATATAGATGATAAGACTTTGATTTACGGGTGAAAATGAGCCGAGGCAATCGTAAAAATCTCAAGATAGGATCGGTAAAACTTCGAACGAGTCGAGCTAAAACGAGCTCGTGCTCGAGCTCGAGCCTAAGTTGCGGCTCATTGACTATCTAGCTCGAGTCCGAGCTTTATATACAAAGCTCGATTGGGCTCACTAGCCTAAACGGCACTATAATATTTTAGATATTAAATATATGTATTACGGTATGCATTTGTATTAATAGCAAACTTATTAACGAGTTCAATAACAAGCTTATTAATGAGCTCAAAATAGATATACTACGATCCGAGCTCGAACAGAACTTTAATCTTTCATTGGCGCATCATGAAAACGAGCCGAGGCCAAGCCGAGCCTGCATAATATACCACAACCCGAGTTTGAACCTTGAAACAAAGGCTCGACTTTAAAACAAAGGCTCGGATCAAGCCGAGCTTGAGCTTGCGCTTTTTAAAACTTAAACGAATGAGCTCGAGCTCTGGCAGACTCGAGGTCAGCTCGGCTCGTTTCCGACCCCCCGAGTTTGATCTAATTTCTAACCCAGTCATCATTTTAGTCCAGTTTTACTAAAATTGTCAGTTTAGTCCATTTTTACTAAAATCGTCATTTTGACTATGTTTGACCGTTAATTAGGACTTAAGAGGGTATTTTTGTCTTTCAAATATTATATAGTGAAAATATGTGGACCCCACTTGAGGCGAGGATTAATATGGCGTGAGGTGTTTAGATATCTTGAGGTATGATGTAGAACTAGATATATACCTGCGCAAAACGACGGAGTATAGTAGCAAATAATTATACTTGCGAAATCGTGATATTTGTTCGACCCTTGATGCAAAAAGTATGTTTTTTGAAATACAAAGCATGTGTTTTTTAAAAATAATATAGTGTTTGTTTTTGAAAAGTTGCCAAAATTAAAATTGATTAAGAAAATATATAATTTAAGTTGCCAAATTTTTGAAAAGTTGTCAATTTTAAGAGGTACTTAAAGGTAATTTAGGCAAATTACATTAATTTAGAGTTTTTAGATTCAATTTTCAAGATATAAATTTCAATAAAAGAGATACTACTTCCGTCCCATAATTATTGTCCATGTTTGACTTTTTAAGTCTTTCCTTTACAACTTTAACTTTAATTATTTTTTCTTGTGTTATATAATACTTGATGCAAAATATATGAACGGATTGAGTTTTAAATGTACTTTTCATTGGTATAATTTTTATCAAATATTATATAATACAAAAAAAATATATAAGGTCAAAGTTGAAAAAGAAAGACTTGAAAAAGTCAAACTGGACGGTCAATGTGGGACGGAGGGAGTACATTCTTTATAAATAGTATACTCTGTCTTCATGGATTAATCAATGTGAGGTTGTGTTAATTTTTTATTTTATGTTTTATACTTCCTCCTTCTCAATATTATAATACACATTTCTTTTTCATGATGTTTCAAAATAATTGTCTACTTTTCTTTTTAAGTAAAAACTAGATAATTTAGTGGGAGAATAGTTTCCTGATAATGATTTTGAGAGGGATGGAGTATTGTGATTTTGGGTTTAAAATAGGTGTAATATATGTTTATCAGTTTAGTCTAGATTTTTTTCTTGAGATTTATTCTTCAAAATAATATTTTCTTTAAAGTTAACTAGTTTTAGATCCCCGCGCAGAGGCGGGGCTTGTGCATTAAATTTTGGTAGTGTTGTTTAGATATAAGTATAAATATTTTTAAACATAAACTAATTTTTACCATCAGTTATAATATTTCATTCGCAACATTTTTTAGATAACCATTATTTATTAAACAACATGAACTTCTCACATTTTCTATAAGAATCATGTTAATATAAATTTAACTCAGTGTACCCATATAAATAAAAAGTATACCTTTCATCAGAAACAGTTGCATTATATTTTGATTTGCGTATCAGAATCATATGTGTTTATTATATATTATTATATATGTTTCTTATATTGTATTTAAATAAGTATATGTGTTTCTTATATAGTATTTGATATGATTTATCATTTCCAGAGAAAGAAATTCGCCCATCAGAATCCATTTCCAAATATAAGATGTGTGCTGTAGAATGTTTTAAAAACCATAATTATCTTCGTCTATATCTTTCCTATATTTAAATTATATTACGTGATAAGTTTTCTTTGTCAATATATTTTTTTATATTTAAATTATGTTACATGATAAGTTCTAAATTTGTATTGTATATATCATTTCAAAATTTGAATGTGACATGAACTATAATTCCGTCTTAGTATATGGGCTACAAAAATTATTAAATACAAATATATTAATGTTGATATGAAACATTTAATTGTTAATATCAAGTAACCAAATAAATTATTGAAATTTAAAAATAAAATCATTAAATAAATCCGTTGATAAATATCTTCTTAACAAACGTTATCATAATGTTATTTAAGTTTTATATTTTTTTAATTATATTATGGTTTACGTATTAGAATTATATGTGTTTCTTATATAGTATTATATGTGTTTCTTATATTGTATTTAAAGAAGTATATGTGTTTCTTTTACAATATTTGATATGATTTATCCTTTTCTGATAAAGAAATTCATCCATCAAAATCATTTTCAAATATAAGATGCGTGTTATAGAATGTTTTAAAAACCATAATTATCTTCGTCGATTTCTTTTCTATATTTAAATTATATTATGCGATAAGTTCATTGTCGATATATTTTTTATATATAAATTATGTTACGTGATAAGTTCAAAATTTGTATTGTATATATCATTTCAAAATTTGAATGTGCCACGAACCATAATTCCATCTTAGGATATGGGTTACAAAAATTATTGAATATAAATATATTAATGTTGATACGAAACATTTAATTGTTCATATCAAATAACCAAATAACTTATTAAAATATGAAAATAAAATCAATAAATAAATCTGTTGATAAATATCTTCTGAACAAACATCATCATACAATGTTATTTAAGTTTTATATATTTTTTTTAATTATAGAGTTAACTACATTTTTGGTCCTCGTGGTTTACCGGGTATAACGATTTTGATCCAATAGTTTAAAACGTAACGGATCCAGTCAAAGATCCGACGACCCGTAACACTTTAGGTCCAAATTTTTGTTGACTGTTAGTTTGACCTATTATGACATGTGAAATGACTAAAATACCCTCATCTTAATGGACTAAAAGTGTTACATTTAGCAAACCATAAGGACCAAAATGTAATTAAATCATAACGACTAAAACTTACAAAAATATTTTTAACAATTTTAAGTGACTAAAACTGCTTATAAGTTGACAGAAATTTGAGAACTAATTTTCTTAAAAAGAAAAAAAAAAAAAAAAAAAAAACTCTTTGATTTTCTTTAAAAAAAATTATTTTCTAATTACTTTCAAAATTTATACAAGTTTTTATATACGTTTTTATACACGTTTTTATATAGGTTTTTATGCATCTTTTTATTTACATTTTTATACACACATTTTATACACGTTTTTATATACGTTGTAATCTATGTTTTTATCTAGGCTTTTATATATGTTTTTATATGCGTTTTATCTACAATTTTATCTACGGTTTAATCTACATTTTTATCTAAGCTGTTATATACGTTTTTATCTATGTTTTATATATGTTTTTATCTACGTTTTTAAAAATGTATATTAAACGAAGATTAAAACGTATATAAAACATATATAAAAGAGTAGATAAAATTGTATATAAAAATGTATATAACAACTTTGATAAAAACGTATATATATATATATATATATATAATGCATACAAAAACGTATAATAAAACGTATGTAAAAGCGTAAATAAAAACATAGAGAAAAATATGTGTATAAAACGTGTATAAAATTGTGCATAAAAACTTATATAAAAACGTAGATAAAAATGTAGATAAAAACATGTATAAAATGTATATAAAAGCCTAGAGAAAAACATAGATTAAAACGTAGATAAAAATATAAGTAAAAATGTATATAAACATTTGTATAAAAACTATTGGACTAAAAGTGAGACACTCGACAAACCACAAGGGCCAAAAGTAATGTAGTTAACTCTTTTATTTAACAATATAAATCCTTCAGATTTAACGGTCAAAATTGGTCAAACAAATGGTGGACCAAAATTTGGACCAAAAGTGTTACGGGTCGTCGGATCTTGGGCTGGATCCATTACGTTTTAAACTATTGGACCAAAACCGTTATACCCGATAAACCACGAGGACCAAAAATGTAGTTAACACTTAATTATATCTTGGTTTGTGTATCAGAATTATATGTGTGTCTTATATAGTATTATATGTGTTTCTTAAATTGTATTTAAAGAAGTGTATGTGTTTCTTATATTTTGGTTTGTGTATCAGAATTATATGTGTTTCTTATATAGTATTATATGTGTTTCTTATATTGTATTTAAAGAAGTACATGTGTTTCTTATATAGTATTATATGTGTTTCTTATATTTTATTTAAAGAAGTATATGATTTTCATAATTCTGTCTTATGATATGGGCTACAAAAATTATTGGCTACAAATACATTAATGTCAATATGAAACATTTAATTGTCAATATCATATAACCAAATAACTTATTAAAATATGAAAATAAAATTATTAAATAAATTTGTTGATGTATATCTTCTGAACAAACATAATCATACAATGTTATTTAAGTTTTATATATTTTTTTAAGAGTAATTTGAAAAATACAGCCCTGTGGTTTAAACATTTTAGCATCTTACATCCCTGTCAGAAACTTTTGGCAAAATAGATCATCCGTTAGGCAAACGTTTGCTACCCTACATCCCTCGTTAACCATGAGGACAAACGATGCAAATTTTTTCTCTGTTATCAATTAACGAGATTGATAATGTTACACCGTTAGCCTTCAGGACTAACCTATTTGCATCGTTAGTCCTTTTTTTTTACGTTATCTCCATTTGTTGTACGTTTCTCCGTTCTTTGTACGTTTTCTCCGTTTTTTGTACGTTTTTATCCATTTTTTGAACGTTTTATCCGTTTTTTTATGTTATTTGTACGTTTGATCCGGGTTTATCCATTTTTGTCAGTTTTTTTTATGTGTTTTGTATGTTTTATCCGTTTTTTACGTTCTTATCCGTTTTTGTACGTTTTATCTTTTTTTTAGCTTTTTTACGTTTTATCCATTTTTTGTACGTTTTATCCATTTTTTAACCTTTTTAATATGTTTTTTTTTACGTTTTTATACATTTTTATGGTTTTGTATCAATTATTTTTACGTTTTATCCGTTTTTGTATGGTTTTATCCATTTTTTTATATTTTATCCTTTTTTTACGTTGTGACTGTTTTTATCCGTTTTTTACGTACAAAAAATGAATAAAAATGTACAAAAAATAGAGAAAATTTATAAAAAACTGATAAAATGTACAAAAGACGAATTAAAACGTATAAAAAATGATAAGACATACAAAAAAGAGAAAAGAAAACTGACAAAAAACGGATAAAACTTACAAAAAACAGATAAAGTGTACAAAAAACAGATAAAAAATTATAAGACGTACAAAAAACAGGAAAAAAACTGACAAAAAACGGATAAAATGTACAAAAAACGGGTAAAACATACAAAAAAGGGAAAACTGATAAAAGAACAAATAAAACGTACAAAAAACGGATAAAACGTACACAAAATGGATAAATACGTATAAAAATGGATACAACGTACAAAAAAAGGGAAAAACTGACCAAAAACAGATAAAACGTACAAAGACAGATAAAACCCTAGAAGACATTCAACATTATAACTATGAGTCAAACGTTAAAAGTTGAACTTTTATAAGTTTAAGATGAATCATTTGTCCATTTGGTTGGCGTTGGATTAAGATTTCGATTTTGTATAAGATTTGAATTTGAGGTAGGTTTAGGAGAGAAAAATTATTTATTTTATAATACATTTTAAATAAAATATATTATTTTGAATTATAAAATAGTAAAAACAAATGGTGAACATTATAATGAGAGCCACATCTATAGAGATAACAAAAGATGGACCACAAAATACATATACACATAACCCACTTGAAACCCACCTACATAGCCAACTATCACTTTTTGATTCCAAGCTCCGTTTCTCATTTCAAAAGAACCAACAAAACAGATAATAAATATCTTGCCAATTCAAAACTTATTTCATACCTTCATACCAAACGGGCCTTAAAAACTATATGGTTGTAAGATATAATTAGCCAAGAGTCAAAGGGTAAAACTAAAATTTCAATCAAATGAAAGTTCATTTGAAAAGATCAAATTATCGTTGTTTTACTATTCACTAGCAGGGTACCCGCGCGATGCAGCGGCGGGTACCCTGTAACTATATTTTACAGTAAACAAATGTTGTTCGATTACATGTTTTTTTCTTTAACAATAACCACACAAATAAATGATAATTTAGATTGAAATAACTTTAAGTAATAACAATGATATATCATTTCTTAGCATTTGCTAAAAATAGTCTCAAGTGCTTTAAGTAATTCAAGTTATTTGGTTCGGTTTTTAGTTATTCGATTCGGCTTTCGGTTCGGTTATATCAAAAAAAAAATTACATCAAACATGAAATCGTTTTTTTAAAATAAATTAACTTCTAGAAAGTTATACGTGTTTATACTTGTCTTTATTGAAAAAATTATTTCGGACTCAATGACGAAAATCCCGTATTTTAAAAAGTTTGTTTGCTATGTCAAATGGGGCCCACAAGGTTATTATTAAAATATTTGCCAAAGTTACACTTTCTACCCTTTGTCATAAGTTACACCGCCGCCCTCCTTCTTTTCTCTTCTTGACAAGTACAGTCCCTGTGGTTTTATATAACACCACACACCTACACACACTCACCCAATTTCTCACACACACACACTCTCTCTCTAACAACACTCCACCGGAAAGTTTTAGGGTTTCGGCACCGTCACCGGATTCCGGCCAAAATTCCGGCAAGTCATTTTCTTCCATTTACACGTAGATCGAGGCTAATCCACCATTTCTGGAAAGTTTTGAGCCGAAAGGAGCACGTTTGATCGAACCTTGAAGACCACCGTGACACCACCACACCTCCGCCGTCCTCCAGCGTCTTCCCCACCACCTCCTCTCTCGAATATTGTCACTGATAATATTATTAATCTTATGTTAATCATTATGTTTGTTAATTATCTTGGACTACTTTGTTAATTATCTTGGACTACTGTGTAGTATGGTTTTAGTTTGTATGACTCGTATTACCACCATTTGTATTCGACTATTCGGTGTCCGTTATCAATCACCTATATTTTATGATCTTTCGTAGGCCAAGTGTAAGTTTTTTGTTATTTGTGATGAATTGTTTGGCCATTTAATTATATTGTACCTTTTGTTTAATTGATTGTAATATCGGGTGTAGGGGTGTTTTTAATGCTATTAATGTATAATTCATAGGATTTTGGTACATATGTACATACTTGTGCTTTATATCATTGTGCTTTGTGTTTTATGACTTGTATTAATTGGTTTAAGGGTGTATTAATTGTACATATATAAGAGATATGTTGACCTTAAAATATTGTGCTTTACATACTTGTGCTTTATGTTTTATCACTTGTATTTTACTTAAAATCTAAATATGAAAATCCTAAAAATTAAATATGAGAGAAGGTGCAATATGATTTATAAGTAGTATAGATATCAAGATTTGTTTAATAATTGATATTAAGCCGATAAATGAATGAGTTTTCTCTTTTTCTTTGATTTTTTTCCTTTTTCCTTTTTTTTTCAAAAAGCAAGTCTTTAACACAGATGAACACTACATATCCGAGGTCGTGATAATTTTCAATGGCACATCTAAAGTGTGTAACTAGAGAGGTTTCATATACTACACCATTTTTCAGTCTTAATTTGAACATCTATTGTTGAAAATATAGATGATAAGACTTTGATTTACGGGTGAAAATGAGCCGAGGCAATCGTAAAAATCTCAAGATAGGATCGGTAAAACTTCGAACGAGTCGAGCTAAAACGAGCTCGTGCTCGAGCTCGAGCCTAAGTTGCGGCTCATTGACTATCTAGCTCGAGTCCGAGCTTTATATACAAAGCTCGATTGGGCTCACTAGCCTAAACGGCACTATAATATTTTAGATATTAAATATATGCATTACGGTATGCATTTGTATTAATAGCAAACTTATTAACGAGTTCAATAACAAGCTTATTAATGAGCTCAAAATAGATATACTACGATCCGAGCTCGAACAGAACTTTAATCTTTCATTGGCGCATCATGAAAACGAGCCGAGGCCAAGCCGAGCCTGCATAATATACCACAACCCGAGTTTGAACCTTGAAACAAAGGCTCGACTTTAAAACAAAGGCTCGGATCAAGCCGAGCTTGAGCTTGCGCTTTTTAAAACTTAAACGAATGAGCTCGAGCTCTGGCAGACTCGAGGTCAGCTCGGCTCGTTTCCGACCCCCCGAGTTTGATCTAATTTCTAACCCAGTCATCATTTTAGTCCAGTTTTACTAAAATTGTCAGTTTAGTCCATTTTTACTAAAATCGTCATTTTGACTATGTTTGACCGTTAATTAGGACTTAAGAGGGTATTTTTGTCTTTCAAATATTATATAGTGAAAATATGTGGACCCCACTTGAGGCGAGGATTAATATGGCGTGAGGTGTTTAGATATCTTGAGGTATGATGTAGAACTAGATATATACCTGCGCAAAACGACGGAGTATAGTAGCAAATAATTATACTTGCGAAATCGTGATATTTGTTCGACCCTTGATGCAAAAAGTATGTTTTTTGAAATACAAAGCATGTGTTTTTTAAAAATAATATAGTGTTTGTTTTTGAAAAGTTGCCAAAATTAAAATTGATTAAGAAAATATATAATTTAAGTTGCCAAATTTTTGAAAAGTTGTCAATTTTAAGAGGTACTTAAAGGTAATTTAGGCAAATTACATTAATTTAGAGTTTTTAGATTCAATTTTCAAGATATAAATTTCAATAAAAGAGATACTACTTCCGTCCCATAATTATTGTCCATGTTTGACTTTTTAAGTCTTTCCTTTACAACTTTAACTTTAATTATTTTTTCTTGTGTTATATAATACTTGATGCAAAATATATGAACGGATTGAGTTTTAAATGTACTTTTCATTGGTATAATTTTTATCAAATATTATATAATACAAAAAAAATATATAAGGTCAAAGTTGAAAAAGAAAGACTTGAAAAAGTCAAACTGGACGGTCAATGTGGGACGGAGGGAGTACATTCTTTATAAATAGTATACTCTGTCTTCATGGATTAATCAATGTGAGGTTGTGTTAATTTTTTATTTTATGTTTTATACTTCCTCCTTCTCAATATTATAATACACATTTCTTTTTCATGATGTTTCAAAATAATTGTCTACTTTTCTTTTTAAGTAAAAACTAGATAATTTAGTGGGAGAATAGTTTCCTGATAATGATTTTGAGAGGGATGGAGTATTGTGATTTTGGGTTTAAAATAGGTGTAATATATGTTTATCAGTTTAGTCTAGATTTTTTTCTTGAGATTTATTCTTCAAAATAATATTTTCTTTAAAGTTAACTAGTTTTAGATCCCCGCGCAGAGGCGGGGCTTGTGCATTAAATTTTGGTAGTGTTGTTTAGATATAAGTATAAATATTTTTAAACATAAACTAATTTTTACCATCAGTTATAATATTTCATTCGCAACATTTTTTAGATAACCATTATTTATTAAACAACATGAACTTCTCACATTTTCTATAAGAATCATGTTAATATAAATTTAACTCAGTGTACCCATATAAATAAAAAGTATACCTTTCATCAGAAACAGTTGCATTATATTTTGATTTGCGTATCAGAATCATATGTGTTTATTATATATTATTATATATGTTTCTTATATTGTATTTAAATAAGTATATGTGTTTCTTATATAGTATTTGATATGATTTATCATTTCCAGAGAAAGAAATTCGCCCATCAGAATCCATTTCCAAATATAAGATGTGTGCTGTAGAATGTTTTAAAAACCATAATTATCTTCGTCTATATCTTTCCTATATTTAAATTATATTACGTGATAAGTTTTCTTTGTCAATATATTTTTTTATATTTAAATTATGTTACATGATAAGTTCTAAATTTGTATTGTATATATCATTTCAAAATTTGAATGTGACATGAACTATAATTCCGTCTTAGTATATGGGCTACAAAAATTATTAAATACAAATATATTAATGTTGATATGAAACATTTAATTGTTAATATCAAGTAACCAAATAAATTATTGAAATTTAAAAATAAAATCATTAAATAAATCCGTTGATAAATATCTTCTTAACAAACGTTATCATAATGTTATTTAAGTTTTATATTTTTTTAATTATATTATGGTTTACGTATTAGAATTATATGTGTTTCTTATATAGTATTATATGTGTTTCTTATATTGTATTTAAAGAAGTATATGTGTTTCTTTTACAATATTTGATATGATTTATCCTTTTCTGATAAAGAAATTCATCCATCAAAATCATTTTCAAATATAAGATGCGTGTTATAGAATGTTTTAAAAACCATAATTATCTTCGTCGATTTCTTTTCTATATTTAAATTATATTATGCGATAAGTTCATTGTCGATATATTTTTTATATATAAATTATGTTACGTGATAAGTTCAAAATTTGTATTGTATATATCATTTCAAAATTTGAATGTGCCACGAACCATAATTCCATCTTAGGATATGGGTTACAAAAATTATTGAATATAAATATATTAATGTTGATACGAAACATTTAATTGTTCATATCAAATAACCAAATAACTTATTAAAATATGAAAATAAAATCAATAAATAAATCTGTTGATAAATATCTTCTGAACAAACATCATCATACAATGTTATTTAAGTTTTATATATTTTTTTTAATTATAGAGTTAACTACATTTTTGGTCCTCGTGGTTTACCGGGTATAACGATTTTGATCCAATAGTTTAAAACGTAACGGATCCAGTCAAAGATCCGACGACCCGTAACACTTTAGGTCCAAATTTTTGTTGACTGTTAGTTTGACCTATTATGACATGTGAAATGACTAAAATACCCTCATCTTAATGGACTAAAAGTGTTACATTTAGCAAACCATAAGGACCAAAATGTAATTAAATCATAACGACTAAAACTTACAAAAATATTTTTAACAATTTTAAGTGACTAAAACTGCTTATAAGTTGACAGAAATTTGAGAACTAATTTTCTTAAAAAGAAAAAAAAAAAAAAAAAAAAAAAAAAAAAAAAAAAAAAAAAACTCTTTGATTTTCTTTAAAAAAAATTATTTTCTAATTACTTTCAAAATTTATACAAGTTTTTATATACGTTTTTATACACGTTTTTATATAGGTTTTTATGCATCTTTTTATTTACATTTTTATACACACATTTTATACACGTTTTTATATACGTTGTAATCTATGTTTTTATCTAGGCTTTTATATATGTTTTTATATGCGTTTTATCTACAATTTTATCTACGGTTTAATCTACATTTTTATCTAAGCTGTTATATACGTTTTTATCTATGTTTTATATATGTTTTTATCTACGTTTTTAAAAATGTATATTAAACGAAGATTAAAACGTATATAAAACATATATAAAAGAGTAGATAAAATTGTATATAAAAATGTATATAACAACTTTGATAAAAACGTATATATATATATATATATAATGCATACAAAAACGTATAATAAAACGTATGTAAAAGCGTAAATAAAAACATAGAGAAAAATATGTGTATAAAACGTGTATAAAATTGTGCATAAAAACTTATATAAAAACGTAGATAAAAATGTAGATAAAAACATGTATAAAATGTATATAAAAGCCTAGAGAAAAACATAGATTAAAACGTAGATAAAAATATAAGTAAAAATGTATATAAACATTTGTATAAAAACTATTGGACTAAAAGTGAGACACTCGACAAACCACAAGGGCCAAAAGTAATGTAGTTAACTCTTTTATTTAACAATATAAATCCTTCAGATTTAACGGTCAAAATTGGTCAAACAAATGGTGGACCAAAATTTGGACCAAAAGTGTTACGGGTCGTCGGATCTTGGGCTGGATCCATTACGTTTTAAACTATTGGACCAAAACCGTTATACCTGATAAACCACGAGGACCAAAAATGTAGTTAACACTTAATTATATCTTGGTTTGTGTATCAGAATTATATGTGTGTCTTATATAGTATTATATGTGTTTCTTAAATTGTATTTAAAGAAGTGTATGTGTTTCTTATATTTTGGTTTGTGTATCAGAATTATATGTGTTTCTTATATAGTATTATATGTGTTTCTTATATTGTATTTAAAGAAGTACATGTGTTTCTTATATAGTATTATATGTGTTTCTTATATTTTATTTAAAGAAGTATATGATTTTCATAATTCTGTCTTATGATATGGGCTACAAAAATTATTGGCTACAAATACATTAATGTCAATATGAAACATTTAATTGTCAATATCATATAACCAAATAACTTATTAAAATATGAAAATAAAATTATTAAATAAATTTGTTGATGTATATCTTCTGAACAAACATAATCATACAATGTTATTTAAGTTTTATATATTTTTTTAAGAGTAATTTGAAAAATACAGCCCTGTGGTTTAAACATTTTAGCATCTTACATCCCTGTCAGAAACTTTTGGCAAAATAGATCATCCGTTAGGCAAACGTTTGCTACCCTACATCCCTCGTTAACCATGAGGACAAACGATGCAAATTTTTTCTCTGTTATCAATTAACGAGATTGATAATGTTACACCGTTAGCCTTCAGGACTAACCTATTTGCATCGTTAGTCCTTTTTTTTTACGTTATCTCCATTTGTTGTACGTTTCTCCGTTCTTTGTACGTTTTCTCCGTTTTTTGTACGTTTTTATCCATTTTTTGAACGTTTTATCCGTTTTTTTATGTTATTTGTACGTTTGATCCGGGTTTATCCATTTTTGTCAGTTTTTTTTATGTGTTTTGTATGTTTTATCCGTTTTTTACGTTCTTATCCGTTTTTGTACGTTTTATCTTTTTTTTAGCTTTTTTACGTTTTATCCATTTTTTGTACGTTTTATCCATTTTTTAACGTTTTTAATATGTTTTTTTTTACGTTTTTGTACATTTTTATGGTTTTGTATCAATTATTTTTACGTTTTATCCGTTTTTGTATGGTTTTATCCATTTTTTTATATTTTATCCTTTTTTTTACGTTGTGACTGTTTTTATCCGTTTTTTACGTACAAAAAATGAATAAAAATGTACAAAAAATAGAGAAAATTTATAAAAAACTGATAAAATGTACAAAAGACGAATTAAAACGTATAAAAAATGATAAGACATACAAAAAAGAGAAAAGAAAACTGACAAAAAACGGATAAAACTTACAAAAAACAGATAAAGTGTACAAAAAACAGATAAAAAATTATAAGACGTACAAAAAACAGGAAAAGAACTGACAAAAAACGGATAAAATGTACAAAAAACGGGTAAAACATACAAAAAAGGGAAAACTGATAAAAGAACAAATAAAACGTACAAAAAACGGATAAAACGTACACAAAATGGATAAATACGTATAAAAATGGTACAACGTACAAAAAAAGGGAAAAACTGACCAAAAACAGATAAAACGTACAAAGAACGGATAAAACGTACACAAAACGGATAAATACGTACAAAAAATGGTTAAAATGTACAAAAACTAACAAAAAAAAGGATAAAACGTAAAAAAACAGATAAAGACAAAAAAACTGATAAAACATACAAAAAGGGGGAAAATGATAAAATATGGATAAAACGTACAAAAAATGGATAAGTACATACAAAAAACGGATAAAACGTAAAAAAACTGACAAAAACTGTTAAAACGCACAAAAAATGGATAAGAACGTAAAAAAACGATAAAACATACAGAAAGGGGAAAAACTGATGAAAAACGGATAAAACGTATAGAAAACGGATAAAACATACAAAAAATGGATAAAAACATACAAAAAACAGAGAAATGTACAAAAAATAGAGAAAACGTAAAAAAAGGACTAACGGTGCAAATACCGTTAGTCCTGAAGGCTAACGGTGTAATATTATCAATCTCGTTAAGAGATAACAGAGAAAAATTTTGCATCGTTAGTCCTCATGGTTAACGAAGGATTTAGGGTGGCAAACGTTTGCCTAATAGGTGATGTATTTTGCCAAAAGTTTCTGACAGAGATGTAAGATGCCAAAATGTGTAAACCACAGGGATGTATTTTGCAGTTTACTCTTTTTTTAATTATATTTTGGTTTGCAATAGAATTATATGTGTTTCTTATATTGTATTTAAAGTATTATATTTGTTTCTTATATAGTAATTGATATGATTTATCCTTTTCAGATAAAGAAATTCGTCCATTAGAATCATTTCCAAATATAAGATGCGTGTTGTAGAATGTTTTAGAAACCATAATTATCTTCATCGATATCTTTTCTATATTTAAATTATATTACGTGATAAGTTCTTTGTTGATATATTTTTTATATTTAAATTATTTTATGTCATAAGTTCTAAATTTGTATTGTACATATCATTTCAAAATTTGAACGTGACATGAATCATAATTCCGTCTTAGGATATGGGCTACAAAAATTATTGGATACAAACATATTAATATTGATATGAAACATTTAATTGTCAATATCAAATAACCAAATAACTAAAATATGTGTTTCTTATATCTATAATACTATAAGATTCAGTCTCTAAATTTAATGTGGAGGCGTCATGATTGCATAGGGTACAAGCTAGCTAATGCTCGGAATTCAATGCAGCCTCATAATACCTATACAATCATGAAAGGAGATGAAGTGCAAGGATTTCCCGAATTGATCACATTTAGTAATACCTATAGAATTAAAAGTCGGTTAGATGAAGTGCAAGGGTTGCGAAAGGTTGCAAGAATAATTAATGATTTAACCTAATTCATGCCTATATAAACCGGCCAAAATCACATTTAGTACGCACATTTGAAGATGATTCACACATCTTTTAGTTCTTTAATTGTTGGTAGCGTTATGTAAATTCTCTTTTGCAACATTTTGGAGATGATTCACATATCTTTTAGATCTTTGTAATTAACTCGGTCTTTTTTTTCTTACTTAAGTTATCATACGCAGGTACAATGAAATCACACAAGATAATGCATGCTCAGATAACTGGAACCAAAGACTGGGATACCAACTATTTTCTTTATTTCTTACATATTTAGATGATTGTTATAGATAAACATATATATAGATATATGTATTCTGTTAATGCATTTTCATATACAAGTAATTTATGTGCGTTTTCTATTGATTTAGCTCACATGTACGAATTAATTCAAGAAAATGTGGACGAACATGTATGTAAAGCAACATTTAAATGGTTAAATGATACGTTTTAGCGTGATTAGTTTATGTAAGTAGTTGCTTTCGAATGCTCTTTGAGAAATATTATAATGAATTTAATGTGTGCAATTGAATTATTATTGAAAAGAAGAAGGTCCGCATATCGCAAAATGTTTTCTTCTTATATATTTAGAATCATTAGTGAGAAACCAATATTTATGCCCATTAAATGAGTTTGCAATAATAGCAAAATACGACATATTAAAAATATCACATTGAGTAATGAATAGAAAGGAAAAAATACATAATTTGAGTTTTAAACATAAGCAAAAGTTCAAATATTTATCGAAAAACAAAACCGGTGCATTTAATGTGAAGTATATACAACATCGAGATGGAAGTGCAAGGCTTGCCGGAATTGATCACATGATATTTAGTAATTAGTATAGAATTAAAAGTCGGTTATGGATTGAGATGAAGTTGAAAAGGTTGCAAGAATAATTGATGATTTAACCTAATGCAATATATATAGATATATGTATTATGTTAATGCATTTTCATATACAAGTAATTTATGTGTGTTTTCTATTGATGTAGCTCACATGTGCGAATTGATTAAAGAAAATGTGCACGAGCATGTATGTAAAGCAACATTTAAATGGTTAAATGATACTTTTTAGCGTGATTACTTTATGTAAGCATGCAACTTGAATAATGAATATAAAACAAGAAGTACATAATTTTTGCTCGAACCCATTTGTAAATTAAGTTTAAGACATAATAGTTGAGTCCAAAGGTTTTAGGAATTATTAATAGTGTGTTAAAATATATTCATTCGGTTAGCTATTTAGAATTGAGTTTATTGATAAAATTTATTAATATTAGTTAGACTTCAATGTTAATTTTCAATGAAATTAGTTGTACAATAAAATGTGATGAAGCTAAAAAGGTTTGTAACTATTTTTAGACAGTTTATGTGGCATTATTATATATACATTATTACACAAACTTTAACTTACAAACTTAATAAAGAAAATATTTAACGCACATTAAACTATTACCAATTAGATAGACCCCGTGTGCTTCATATTACCATGCAAAAACCATCTAATAGACAAGTATTGTAGGGCTAAGTAATATACCAAAAGAAACAAAGCCATTTTTTAATCATACAAATAAGTTATAGGCCAAAAGAAACAAAGCATAACAACTTAATAACCAAAAGTCCATTTATAAAATACAACACCACAAAATTAAAACAACATCAAACATTTTTAAATTTTTATACAAGAAAGTTAAAACATTGCATAAAACATACTAAACAATACTTAAGTATACACTTGTCACAAAACCACTAACTTCCCCTTAGGTTAGGAATGCCTTATTAACTTAGCTTAGGCCCTCACTAGCACCCTAAGATTAGAAATGCCTTATTAACTTAACTTAGGCCCTTATTAGAGCACACTAGGATTAGAAATGCCTATAGGATTTTCTAGAGCTAAAATTTTGCTTTAATATATTATTATAACCTAACTAACCTTCAGACAAGCTCACGTATCCATCTATGCCAACCACTACTATGTTTACTTAAGGTAAACATCCCAGTATGTCAAGTCAAGGTAATAAACATATTTTCATTAAGAAAACTAGTACTATAATACCCCATACTTGCTAGAAAACCCTAAATGCACCTATGTGTTTCTGATTAGTTTTAAAACCCTAACTGCTTATCTGAACTTACATGCAAAGTGCCTAGGACTTAGATATAAGTTATAATAGCTACCTTAGGATATATTAGAACCCTTAGGATATAGTACAACCCCTAGAAACTTAGGTACAAGTCATATAAGCACAAAACCTTAATTAGGTCATAACTTCCCGAAACTAGGTCTAAACTAGGTTAAATCTTTACTATAAGCTACTAGTAGTTACTAAACATCATTAGGACCTTAAATAAGCCAATAAAACATAGATAAAACCTTAAACACTTATAAAACAAAACTAGATTAAAATTAGACTTAAACACCTAAACCATGTTACTTAAGCAACTTTAAATAAACAAGCAACCATCCTAGCACCTCTATATGATTAAGCTATCACCCTAGCACCTCCAAGCACCCAAGCTAGGAGGTGCATCACCTCTTTGTCACCCCTTTCACCCTAACCGCCTCTCTCGGCCTCCTACCACCACAATCGTCCTACCCCGCCCCCTAGCTACCACCATAGCTCATCCCCATCATCCTCTAGACCTGCCACACCATCCCATAGCTTTGCTTACTCCCCTTCCCCCTCCATGACACCTACACCCCATTTTCATCCAAACCGCCTCGACGCAAGCTATAAATACCCCCTCCTCCTCTCATTTCTTCTTCACACCTCTCCCTGTAACACCCCAACCCGAGACGGGCTAAAGTATCACATTATGGTGACATATCAGAACATACAAAGAATAATACGCAAACGGAAGACTTCATAAATAACATAAGTCATGAACATCAAGACTTAAACATTACAAAATCCAACATAAGTCTAAAGGAAATATAATGAAGTAAATAATCCAACATAAGTTCCATGATCATCCAAACAATGGGGAAACTAAATAGGGTAGGTCCGCTATGCTCCTATTCTCAACACTCGAGCCCAGATTCCCGCTTATTACCTGCCGCATGGAAAAGAAAACGCGGCTGAGCATAAAAAGCCCAGTGAACAGATATATATATGCAAAGCAAAGGTAATAAGCAAATGAAATGAGAAGGATCATAAGAATGAGCATAATGTATTACAAGTCCAATGAATGAAGCATAATAGAGATATCAAATGTAAGCATAATCAAATAATAATCAGAATCATAGAGCACGTATCAACAAAGGCTTGTCTACCCAAGACACTCGAATAGACACAAAGAACATAGGAAAGCCACGAGCCGACCTACCCGAGACACTCAAATAGGTCTCAAATCACATAATCACATATCCGTCAATTCATAGGGTGTACATAAAGGGGCGACCTCTAAGTACCAGACGTGAAAGGGGTACAAGGCACGTACAGCCAGTCACAAAATCAAATCATATCATATCATATCAAACATACCTAGGATGCATCCATACGCCCCCCACAAACAAATCATATACAAAGTGGCCAAGTGATCACATATCATATCATAAACAGACGGGGATGCCGGGGACTAATCACACCGCCCCAGATAGTGTCATGCCTTTGGTGCCATCAATGACATGCCCATGGTACCTTCATGAGTAGACTAAAAACTCGGGCATCAGAACAGAACATATTAGAACAAACAAAGCAAAGCTATCCATAACAAAATGCTCCCAGAGCATGACAGAACAGAATGCTCCCAGAGCATAATATAACAGAATCTCACAATCACATAATCATAATCAAAGTGGATAGCAAATCAGAATCAAATCAGAGGTATCATAGCAAGGCTCATATCAAATAGATCATATCAACGAATCATATCAAATGGATCATATCAATCATATCAAATGGGTAACATAGCAATGGCTTAGGGAATCTTAATACGAATCAAAGATCAAGATCAAGAGTCATGAGAGAGAAAACCCCTTACTGAAAGAGGATAGAATATATGTACCTTATTCAAAGCAAGCAAAACAGGAAAAGAAAGACCACAAGATGAATCACTCCCGCTTCACAGAACCTATACGAATTAAATGCCACGCATTACTTTAAGTTCAATTTAATTAGGTTACCCATTTTAGTATCTTTCTATTTTAGGCAGGTTTACCGAATTAGCAATTTTCCATATTTAGTAAGTATCCTGAAATAATAATTTAATCCTTTAAGGTTAAAATGAACCATTAAAATATTTGACGTTAAAATGATCAATATAACAGTTTAGAGTTGATTTATCAATTTAGTAAAGTTTAGGGTCTAAAATGTAAATTATCAAAATTAAATATTAAAAAGTCAAATAAAATTATTTTAAACTTTATTTTAATAATTTAATATTAAGATAATAATTTTGGGCCCATCATTATAATTTTATGTAATTTATTAATGTACCAGCGATCTTAATATTTATGCCACGACGACCCAAGGTTTTTATTATTTCGAAAACAAACAAGTCCATGACACTTTCTTGTTAAAATATGCCGAGACAACCACTTCTCTTGTTGTATAAATAAGCCACGACACACACCCTTTTAAAGCCACAAACCCTTTCAAACACGTCCGCATTCGTTAAACCTCAAGCTCATTTGAAGACCAGATAACTCGCACCCTTAATTTACCCCATTTAAAACAACATGTATTTTACTCTTTTAAATTATATTAAAAATTAGGAAAGGACATGCTTATGTTGTTTATAGTTTGCATGCACTAACAGATTTAACAAACAAGTTCCAAGTTGATTTGGTAAAGCTTAAAAGTATAATTCTATGTGAGTTTCTAAGCGTATACATGCATGCTTCAACCAGATTCCATATCAGATTTATAGGTCAATTTGTCTTGGTTACTGTTTAGGTAATTTCCTGTAGAAGGTACGGATGCTACTAAAGGTTTCTTTCTGTAGCGTCCAAGGTCTTCGGTATCTGCAATGACACCAGAAACGCGTTAGCCTCGCCCCGGGTGTTATCCCAGGACCAAGCTCCGGCGTAAGAGTCTTAAATACATGTGAGTAAATGAGTTCTATTTATACTACTCCAAGACTGTACCTTTTTATTGTTGCGACACTGTGCGGGGGACAAGTAGGTTACTATTCCTGACCTTTAGGGTATGTTCTGACAAGCCACCCTATTGTTAGGGTGTCAGATGGATTATCCCACGTGGTCGACACAATCCCGAGATCTAAGGGATTGACGGACGACTTTGTCTAGTGGGTCCGGTGTTGCCCCGGTTAATGTATCCGTCCGGACACATGACCGGACGGATACATACACGAACATGTCCCCCCCCCCCCAGTGTCATGCCGTAATTCTGAAGAATTCATGGGATGACATTTTGCTTTTACTTTTCGTCCGGTAACGTTCGTGTCCCTTCGTCTTTTTGCCCCATGTCTTTTGTAGGGGCCAACTGTTCACGAGGGTTTTGGGCCTAGCCCACTATATCAAAGCCCATTAGGAGTTAGTGGGTGAAACATGTTTTACCGTGATGCGGCGGATGTGGACATGTGTGGAGAGACCCTTACGTGTATGGCTAAGATCAATCCGCGTGTTAGATTGACTGACGAGACGTTTCGTCTTTTTCCTTCAAGACCCTATAAAAGGTTCACTTGATTTCATTTTTTACCGTTTTCACATTTGCTTTGTGCGTGTAAATTTGCCATCTGCTTCCTCGTTTCCCGTTCAGGTGCGTTCTTAATTTCTTGCCTATTTTCCTCTCCGGTTAAGTTATCTATTCCTCTCATTTTCACATGGCTTCTTAGTCATTACATGAGGGTGCGTCCGGGTCAGCGCAAGAAGGACCCTCTGGCTCTATGACGGAGGACGTTATTCCTAAGTTTGATATGCACACGTATACCTCTACCATGACGGAGGAGGACGTAAGAGACGTAGCGAGGTTGTATGGGATTTCGGAGGATCTTCATCCAAGAGTTCCTCCGGCGGGTATGACTATGAATAAACTTCCGAATAACGCTATTGGTATATATGAGCAGTATCTGGAGTTTTCTGGGGTTCGTGTTCCTTTTTCTACCTTGCTCCTTCAGATTATCAAGTATTTCCGGGTGCATCTTTCTCAGTTGGTTCCGATAGGTTTGACCAAGGCTATTTTGTTTGAAATATATTGCCGGAGCCTGGGCTTCCCTCCTACCTTGACTTTGTTCCGGTTATTTTATACTCTTCAGAAGCAAGGTCATTGGTTTTCCTTTGCCCGTAGGACCGGTAGGGCCGCTCAGAAGAGGATTTTCAACGAAACTTGTTCAAGTTTGAAACATTGGAAGGATAGATTTTTCTTATTGACCGTAGGGCCATTCCCGATGCCATGGCATGGAGGCATCAGGATTCTAGCGTCGCCGATACCCCACCTTTCGGGGGATATAATGAAGAGCATGTGGCCTTACTGACGGAGACCATTGTTGATATCCGGCCCATTCATTCGGCCTTATTGTTTGAGTCAGGATTGACAAAGATCTGGACGCACCCGGGACTGCATCCTTGTTTTAAGGATTATGAGGGGAATGGTAACACACCGTCCATATACTTGTTTTATCATTATTGTAATCATATATATATTTTATTTACCATCGTCCTTTCCCCTCCCCCCCCCCCCCCATTTTTTTTTATATTTGAAACTTAATTTCTTTCTTTGCAGTTGTCACTATGTCTCGGTATCTCAGGTTTTCTTTGGTGGAGGGCTCCAGGATTGGGAGGGATGCACCTATAGCAGAAGGTGAGGTTATCCCTCAGCACACCACCCCTCCCCTTGCTGCTGATAAAAATATTCCGAACAAGACCGGACTGATGAAGGTTGCTGAGAAGGCTGATCAGCGGGTGTTGGATACTCGCCTGGCTAAGGAAAGGAAAAAACAAAATGCCCCTCCTCGACAACCCGCTAAGAAGCGTCCGGCTGGTGAATCTACCCGGCCGTCCAAGAAGAGAACCAACTTGACAGTTGTTGAAGATGTTGACTTGACATCTGATGAGGATGAAACTCAGACACACTCTCCCTCACCCATCAACATTCATCGTCCGGAAGAAACTTCTGTGACTCATGAGCAGCAAGATACTTTGAATGTTGAGACGATGGTAGACACAGGAGTTGAAAATGAGGATGATGCCACTGGTGAGGGAGGTGGGAGTGATCCGGTGGGCCCATCCGAGGGGGTTTCCAACGCCAACCGTCCTTTTCCCGAAGGTCTTTATGCTTCGTCGTCTGGTGGCCCAAATGCTCAATTCTCTAGGGAGACGGGCTCCGGGGGTAAGTAACTCTCTTCTTACTTTTAGTCATATTTGTATTGCTTTTATTATTATTATATATATATTTCTGATTGTGCGTTTCCTTAGGTAATTTCTTCCGAAGGGGTGATACGTCTGCTGAGCCTTTCGTCCCCGCTTGGAAGCTGACGGCGGGTGTGAGTTTGAATGATGCTGAAGTCTGCAGAGAGCTAATGATTCATCTGGCTCCCCCTTTGGTTCGGGCGGAGCAGTCAGACTTGACAGACTATCAGGCAACCCAGCGGGCCTGGTTCAAACTGTGTCGCAGCCATCTCGCTCAAGCGGACGTTCTTCAACGTTTTGAGAACTTAAGTTATCATTATGCGCAGTTGTACAAAGATCATGAGAGCTGTAGGAGCCAAACTGACCGGGTAAAGGAGCTTGAAGATCATCTCGAAACTCGGGATCAAACTGTTGAGGATCTGTCCAAATCCAACAGAGAACTTCAGCAGGAAAAACAAAGTTTGGTTGACCGGACTGCTGAATCATCTGTCAAGTTGGCTGCTGTGGAGAAGGAGAGGGATGACCTCCTAGGAAAGAACAAAGAACAACTTGCCCGGATTCAACAGCTGGAGGCAGCCTTATCACTGAAGGAGAACGCCCTTGCTGAGTCTCAGAGAAAAGAAGTTGATCTTGCAAAGAAAGTGGAACAATTGACCGTTGAGTCTAGCCAAGTGGAGATTCTGAGGTTTAACTACGTCCGCCAGCTTGTTCCCACCGTTGTCAAGAGACTTCGAGGTAGTGAGGAATATCAGATGGCTTGGGCCGAAGCCTTCAATGCTTCCTTGGATGCCGGATGGCTAAAGGGCATAAAATATGGCCGAGATCAGGATGAGGTGGATGCTATTATTGCCAATAATGAGAATTTTGAGCTGGAGCCTGCCTTAAACTTTAAGGAAATTTATGACGGCCTGTTTGACCGTCAGTTTCCTTATGTTGAAAAGATTGCTTCGTCATACCGGCTACCACTCGCGGATCTCATGAATATCCTACCTGCTGGGGAAGAGGTTACTCCTGGTGCCGGAGCATCCGAGCCTAATGCTTCCGTTGAAGATGTTCCGAATCCGTAGCTTGGCTAGATGTTTTTTGCTTTTAACTTTGAAACATTTTATTTGGCAATGTAATAACAATTATTGATCGGTTATGTATATATATTTTGTGGGGTAGCGGCCTGCCGTTCCCCTTCCTCCTTTTTTCTTTATACGTGTTGACTGTGAGTTTATTCTTTTTGTACTTGAAAGTCATTTTTGTTAGCAATCTGCCTTAGATGCCGGATCGCAAGTTTTGCTTTCCCTTCTCGCTTTAGCGCCGGAGGAATTCTGAGACTTGTTTTATTATTTGTCCTACCTTACCTCTAGTACCGTAGCACTTTTGGGGGAGGCGGCGTCCTCTAGCGCCAGAGCGCTTTTGGGATTTGTTTTTATCATTTGACCTACCTCACCTCTAGCACCGTAGCGATTTTGGGGAAGGCGGCGTCCTCTAGCGCCGGAGCGCTTTTGGGATTTGTTTTATCATTTGACCTACCTCACCTCTAGCACCGTAGCGCTTTTGGGGAAGGCGGCATCCTCTAGCGCCGGAGCGCTTTTGGGATTTGTTTTATCATTTGACCTACCTCACCTCTAGCACCGTAGCGCTTTTGGGGAAGGCGGCATCCTCTAGCGCCGGAGCGCTTTTGGGATTTGTTTTATCATTTGACCTACCTCACCTCTAGCACCGTAGCGCTTTTGGGGAAGGCGGCATCCTCTAGATCCGGAGCGCTTTTGGGATTTGTCTTATCATTTGACCTACCTCACCTCTAGCACCGTAGCGCTTTTGGGGAAGGCGGCATCCTCTAGCGCCGGAGCGCTTTCGGGACTTGTTTTATCATTTGACCTACCTCACCTCTAGCACCGTAGCGCTTTTGGGGAAGGCGGCATCCTCTAGCGCCGGAGCGCTTTTGGGATTTGTCTTATTTGTATAGATGTATGTGTGGTATCCGGACAAAGGTAGCTAATCTCCGTCCGGATTTCCATATCACTATCAATAATCCATTATTGAAAATTGCTCCCCTGCTTAGTCGGAGGGAGACTTAATATCTGCATTAATCAAAAGTGCCAGAATATGACATAACAGTCTTACACTTGGAATTCTAAACAGAATACATATTATAAGTAACACTTCCGGAGATTGACAGCATGCCACTTCCGGGGAACTTCCTGATCGTCCGTCGTCTTCAACTTATAAGATCCATTCTGATAAGCTTCCATCACCTGATATGGTCCTTCCCAATTTGGAGCTAGCTTTCCTTGATCTTCTTGCCTACTGGCTTCATTTCTCTGGTAAACGAACTCGCCCGGTTTGAACGATACCGGACGGACTTTCCTGTTGTAATATTTTTCTATCTTTGTCTTATATCTTGCTTCTCTTACCGCTGCTTCTTCCCTTCTTTCTTGCAGTAGATCCAGGTTTAGGCGCATTTCTTCTTCATTCATTCCTTTTTGTATCATCATGGTCCGATATGTGGGCATGCCTATTTTCGCTGGTATGACCGCCTCGCTTCCGTACGTGACACTGAAGGGGGTTTCACCGTTGCTTGTTTTAATGGTGGTCTGTGAGCCCAGAGGACATTGGGAAGTTCATCTACCCATCCGGCTTTCTCCCTTCCTAACCTCCTCTTAATTCCTTTCATTAGGCTCTTGTTGGCCGCCTCGACTAATCCGTTGGCCTGTGCACGGGCCACCGCCGTGTTTATTTGTCGAACATTCAACCGGGCACACCACCCTTTAAATGGATCATTGATGAACTGGGTCCCATTGTCCGTGACGATGACCCAAATCTACAGACGATGTTGTCCCATGTGAATTTTATGACTTCTTTGCCTGTTATTCGTGTGAGCGGTTTTGCTTCTACCCACTTGGTGAAATAGTCAATTGCGACTATCACAAATTTAGCTTTACCGGTAGACTGTACCAAGGGGCCCACAATGTCCATTCCCCACTGATAAAATGGCCAGGGCGCCATGATGGATGTTAAGTGGGTCTTTGGCAACCTGGGAACGGAAGCATGAATTTGACACGAGTCACATTTCTTTATCTCTTCCCTGGCGTCCCTGTGCATGGTGGGCCAATAGTATCCCTGTCGCATGGCTTTAGCGACCACCGTTCGTGGCTCCGAATGCATGCCGCACGCGCCCATGTGAATCTCCCGGATAACATAATTGGCCTGTAAAGGTCCAACACATCTGAGCATAGGTGAGAGATAAGATTTTTTGAATAGCACCCCGTCTTCCATCACATACTGGTTGACTTTCATTCTTAACGTTCGAGCTTCGTCTTTCTCCGTCGGCCATACTCCCTCCTCCAGACAACGGACGATAGGAGTCATCCAATTCTCACCTTCTTCCTCCACAACCGAGTTTACCTCCTCTTTGTCGACCGATCGTTTCGACAACACTTCCACCAGTATCTCCTTCGTCAAATGATTGAAGGCCACCGTAGCTAACTTACTTAGGACATCCGCCTTTTGGTTTTGTGATCGCGGGATGTTACAGATCGTGAATTCTTTGAAGGCCGATGAATACTCTTTTGCCTTGGCGAGGTACTTGACAATACTTGTGTTTGTGGCCGTATAGTCTCCGTTCAGCTGATTGGCCACCAACTTGGAATCTACACAAGCCTTAATACTCCGGACCCCCATATCCGATGCAATTCGCAGGCCGGCCAATAATGCCTCATATTCGGCCTCGTTGTTAGTGCTGGTGAAGTCTAACCGGAGGGCGTATGTGTACTCAGTCTTGGTGGGACTAATGAGGAAAAGACCTGCCCCGGACCCTTTTGTATTAGATGCCCCATCAGTATATAAGGTCCATCGTCCGTTCTCATCCTTTCTTTCTTTTCGGGCGGGTTGCTGGAAGTATGTTGGGGAATGATTTCCGATCGGGGTTTCTGATAGGAAATCCGCGAGCACCTGTCCTTTGACTGCATTCCGGGGCATGTATTCTATGTTGTAAGCGCCTAACTCGATTGAGTATTTGGCGAGCTTTCCGGACGCCTGAGCCTTGTTAAGGATCTGTTTGATGGGTTGATCCGTAATGACTTTGATTGGGTGGGCCTCGAAATATCGTCTTAACCTTCTTGACATGTGTAGCAAGGATAGCGCAAGTTTTTCCATGGGGGCATAATTTCTCTCGGCCTCATTTAAGGTCCGGCTAACATAATGCACCGGTTTTTGTTTTCCTTTCCTCTCGGTCAGAAGCACGGCACTTACTGCTTCGTCCGCCGCCGCGAGGTATACATACAAGTTCTCTTTGCGTACCGGGGTTGTGAGTGATGGAAGTTCCATGATGAGTTTCTTCATGTCTTGAAAGGCTTTTTCTGCTTCCTCCGTCCACTTGTATTTCTCTTTGTTTTCCTTAGTAATGTTCTTGAGGGTATCGAAGAAAGGCAAGGCTCGTTCGGCCGACCGAGAGAGGAACCTATTCAGTGCCGCTAATTTTCCGCTGAGACTTTGCATTTCTCAGAGAGTACGTGGCGATTGCATATCTAAAATGGCCTTCGTCTTTTTGGGGTTTGCCCGGATCCCTTCCGACGTCACGAGGTATCCTAAGAATTTTCCTTCTTCCATCCCAAATGAACATTTTTGTGGATTCAACTTCATGTTAATTTTTCTCAGATTGGAAAATGTTTCAGCGATATCTTTTATCATAGTCCTCTCCTCTCTATTTTTGATTACCATGTCATCGACGTAGGCCTCCAAATTTCTCCCCAACTGACTTTGAAACGCTGCGTCGACCAGTCGCTGGTAGGTGGCCCCGGCGTTTTTTAAAACAAACGGCATCTTGGTGTAGCAGTATGTTCCCTGATCGGTGTAGAAGGCTGTTTTCTCCTCGTCTTCGACGGCCATATGCACCTGATGGTAGCCCTTATATGCGTCTAAAAAACACTTGTACTTATATCCCATGACAGACTCAATTTTCCAGTCTATATCTAGTAAAGGGTAGTAGTCCTTCGGGCAAGCAGAATTAATATTTTTGAAGTCTACACACATCCTCCAGCTCCCATCAAACTTTTTTACCAAGACGGGGTTCGAGATCCATGTTGGATATTTAACCGGACGTACTATGCCCGCCCGGACCCATTCATCGACCTCCGTCAACACTGCGCGGCTTCTGTCTGAGGCAAACACGCGCCTTTTTTGGCTCACCGGTTCTACCGAAGGGTTTACATTCAGGCGGTGTTCCATTATCCTTCTGGGGACTCCTGTCATATCGGCCGGCTCCCATGCGAACACATCCATGTTTTGGACGAGGACTGTTTTTAAAAGCTTTCGGGTTTCATAGGTGAGGTTTTTGCCAATGGTGACGAGCTGATCTGGATAGGCGGGGTTGACCATTATTGCTTCCGATGCGGTTCCCTCCTGTTCTGTTCCCTTTTTCGTTTCTTCCTGTTCTAATAGTGCTTGTTCCTTTTCCAACCTTCGGCACTCAGAGACAACAGCCGAGCGAGTTACTAGCGTTGCTACTCCCCTTGGCGTGGGGAATTTCATCATTGAATGTATGGTGGACGGTACAGCCTGAATACTTCGGAACCCTGTCCTTCCTAGGATAACATTATAGGGAGAGGTTGCTCTGATGACCGTGAATTTCATCAAAGTCCTCCGCGACAACCCTTCATTTCCAAATTCTACTTCCAACTCTATCTTTCCTAGGGGTTTCGTCACGTTTCCGGCAAAGCTTAACAAGTCTGTATACGTCGGCCTTAATCGAGACCTAATGGCTGGGCTAAGGTTCTGGAAGCAGTGCTCGAACATGATTTCCACAGACGCCCCTCCGTCTACGAATATTCGCCTCACCAAGTACCCTTCTATCACCGCTTCCACTATAAGAGGTTCGTCTGATAAGTCGTCCGGGTGGACGGGAGGAAATGTGATGGTAGCTTTCATCCATTCTTCCATGTTCTCGCGACCTTTCCTCTTATTCTTCTCCGGCCATGCCCGGATCATATTAATCACTTTTCCTTTCAGGGGAGCCTCATCTCTACGGTCGCCTCCTCGATACCTCACATCCTTAACAAGGTGATTGAGCTTTCCTGATTCTAAGGCAGCCTCTAGTTGTCTTCGAAGTTGGTTACAGTCATTCGTGTGGTGTCCCTTCTCCATATGGTAATCACAGAACTTGTCTTGATTTTCTTTCCTAGGCGGGTGGCTTAACGGTTTGGGTGGCGGTAACCGTAACTGAGGTTCAGTGGCTAGGATCTCTTTGGGGTGTTTGGTGAGGGAGTCTAAGGTAAGTCGTAGAGGGGGATATGCAGGGCGATGATGAAGATCGTTTCTTCCAGGTATCATTGTGGGCCTATCACGAGGGCGGTAGGGTGCATACCCATCACGCCCTTGATAGTTCTGTCTTCCTTCATTGAACTTCCTATCATTCCTGTACGGCCCTCTTTGCTGCTTCTCATCCCGGCGAAAATTATAGTCCGTATGCTTCTTGAAAGACTCGGACCTTTCCCCTTTTGGTAGTTCCGTATCGGCAAAAGCCTTCTCCGACCGGACAAAGTCATCGAGACGGGACATCATCTCTGTCACTGTTTTGGGGACCTTGTCAGCATATCGCTTAGCAAGTTCCGGCCAGCGGCATGCGTTCATGAATGAGGAGATTTTCATGACTTCCGGGACTCCCAGAATAAAACCAGTTTCTGTGGTCCATCTTTCCTTAAATTCTGGGAGGGATTCATTTGCCTTTCGGACTATTTTCGTAATCTCCGTAGGATCCTTGAAGCAGGCTTTATGCAAAGCGAAACGGGTCACAAACTGCTCTCGGAGATCCGCCCATTCATCGATGCTTCCTGGCGTTAGTTTATCGAACCACCCTCTTGCTCTTCCATCCAACGTTTGTTGGAACATCCTGCACCATACCGGCATAGGCCATTCCCCATGCATGGCCGCTCCGGTAAAACGAGTGAGATGGTCCTCCGGATCTGTAGATCCGTCATAGAGCTTAATATGAGCAGGCATCTTGTGCTCCGGAGCGGAAAACTCTAAGATTCTTCGCGACAGTGGCGATCGAGATATTTCTTTAAATGGTTTCGATAAGTCTTCATCGGCTACCTTTATCCCAGTGACTATCCCTTCGTTCTTCTTAACGACCCGATTAATTGGTTCGTCATCCTCGAAATCCAGTCGAATGGGTGTGACATTCTCTCGCCGGTTGTGTTCTACGATCATAGATTTCAAGGTGGATACGTAAAGGTCGATTTGTTCCCTGGTGATTGGTGGGGTATCGGTCCTTTCCTCCCCGGAACCACCAGGCCCAAGGTTTGGTCCTCCGGGACCGGAACTCGACATTCTATAACCTAGGTAGATTGAATGCGGGTCCCACGGATGGCGTCAATTTGTTTAGGTAATTTCCTGTAGAAGGTACGGATGCTACTAAAGGTTTCTTTTTGTAGCGTCCAAGGTCTTCGGTATCTGCAATGACACCAGAAACGCGTTAGCCTCGCCCCGGGTGTTATCCCAGGACCAAGCTCCGGCGTAAGAGTAAGTAATGGGTCTAACAGTATCTGTGTGTGTTTTTTACTGAAAGAGTCTTAAATACATGTAAGTAAATGAGTTCTATTTATACTACTCCAAGACTGTACCTTTTTACTGTTGCGACACTGTGCGGGGGACAAGTAGGTTACTATTCCTGACCTTTAGGGTATGTTCTGACAAGCCACCCTATTGTTAGGGTGTCAGATGGATTATCCCACGTGGTCGACACAATCCCGAGATCTAAGGGATTGACGGACGACTTTGTCTAGTGGGTCCGGTGTTGCCCCGGTTAATGTATCCGTCCGGACACATGACCGGACGGATACATACACGAACAGTTACTAAACGCTATTTCATGAGAGAACCTTTAAGATTTTATGAGAGAAACATGTCGTATAATATGTTCATAAACAAACCGGTTCAGTGTCGAATCAAAATGCTTAAAAGTTCATGATTCATGTGTTAGTATTCTATGATTTTATGTGAGCTATCTTCATGATTTCATGTGAGGTTTGATTTTTATGAGAGGATAATTCTGTTACGATTTTATATGAACCCAAAACGTATAACATGTACATATATATAGTGTCCGATTCATACAGTTTATTATCAAGAGACCAAGTTCCCGTCGTTTACATGCATGCATTATTAGCCAAAACTCATTTTAGTTTTCATGCGATAAGGTGTACGTAGGTTATAGATCAAACGAAAAGAATGGAATAAAAGAGAGATGATACGAATACCCTTCGTTTGGATCGAATAGAAGAGAACAGTAAGTAGACTCGAACCGAAACCCAGCAACCAACGCCAACCAAATCCCAAGCTAACCAATACTTTCGAACCAGAAATTATCACGACCGAAATACTCCTTCCGAACCAGAAAGAACCCACGATTTAATACCACCTATCGAACCAAAATCCAACGACCAAAGCCACCCTTTAACAAGCCTTCGTAACCCGCTCCTTTAAATCGAAAATGAGAAGAACTAAACTATGCCGCCACCTATTGTTATAGGTTTTTAGGGTTTGTTGTGTGGGTGAAATGTGAGTTTATTCAGTTGTGATATAGGTGGGGAAGGAGAGGGTATTTTGCCGAGTAAAAAGGAAGACCAGGTGACTATTTCACTTTCAAAAGTTTAAAATATATTTGGTTGAGTAGTTGTGTACAAGTTACAAATAATTTCTGTCCATCTCTTATATTCGTATGATATAATTTAGTGAATATAGGCTAGGTCCAACAATTTGCAAACGTATGGTGTTTTTAACATAGTTTATGTTGTTTTCCAAAATAACTTAAATGATAGATTAGGTTTTATAAAAAAAAATGATATGCTAACATGTGATATTGTTTTAAGTTATAAGTTGAGTCAACTTCACAATAATTTGATCATAGGTTAAGTCGTTTTCATTTAATTTAGGTTGTAGTCTTGTCGAAATCATAAGTACTTAGATTATAGGCTTCATAAATAAAAGTTCAGAGGTTATCTCGTATCATATATATATTCGAATGTCATTTCAGATTTCAGGTTGTTGATTCTTTGTTCTTCGTTCTTCTTGTTGTGATCAAATAAGTATAAATACTCTTGTAAACCCTCCAAGGAGGGTGTTGGTTCATCATGGAATAAGAAATCCTCTTATTTTCCTCTCTTGTACTCTCTCTCTCTAAAATACATCTTCATCTCACTAAACCATATCTTATGTGTGGAATGATATAAAACTAAAGACCCAACAATTGGTATCATTCGCCTAATAGAGATTGAAGTGTAGTTTCTATTGTTAACGTGGGATTTAGGTGGTTTTTCTTCATATTTTTGCTTGTTTCTTTGTTTCTTTCACTCAAATCTTGAAGCTTGGACAAGTTTTAAGGTTGTTATAGTGATTAGAAGCTTAGATTTTGCATAAAGTTTTGATTTTTTTAAGGTTTTTCTACTTATTCTATGCAAAATCTTTCATATTTAGTGTTTTCTAAGTGTTGGTGAAGTTACTTGATCAAAAGAACCTTATTTCTAAGCATTTTTCATCAAAAAGTAGTGATTTTTACAAGTTTTTGGTCATCCTACGCGTAAGATTTTCGTATAGTACAAAAATATAGCTGTCAACAGTACTTTGTGGTCAGTCTACGCATAAGTTTAGCCAAAAACCCCATTCCTACGCATAAGAGTGAATTCTACGCTTAAGTTTTGGTGAAAAACCCCTTTTCTACGCATAACCTTGAATCCTACGCATAAGTTTTGGCAGAAAACCCATTTTCTACGCATAACATTGGATTCTACGCGTGAGTTTATGCATAAAACCCCTTTTCTACGCCTGACATTGCTTTCCTACGCATAAGTTCTACGCAGAAGTTAGATCCTACGCACAAGTTGATTTCCTACGCCTAAGTTTCTACGCAGAAGTTAGATCTTACGCATAAGATTATATCTTACGCGTAAGTTTCTTAAGTTGTAGGACCGTAGAACAACCTATTTCACATATAATTCTTGCCTAAACCTAGAGAGAGAAAGTAAGTAGAGAGAGAGAGTGGATGGGATCTCCTAGTATGTGTAAATGAAAGACAATGTTATTACCTAAGAGAACCAACCTCAAAATGAGGTATTACAAGAGTATTTATACTCATAGTCTAGGGCTTCACACATCTATGACCATATTACATAACTAGCCCTTAGATTTTATAAAATCATGAAAACTACACATAAACTTCATCATAATGATATTCTAAAGCAACCTATAACAATACATTAATGACCGACACTTTTTATAAATAAAAATACGATTCTAACAATCTCCCCCTAAGTGTTGGTCATTGAGGTTGCGCGACGTCATCATCTTTGTCTTTAAACTTTATCATTCATAGCTCTTGACGTCTTTAAGAATCACTAGATGAATCATAGTTCCAGTTCATCATGATTGTTGTTGAAGTGATCCGATGATGTCATCTGCCTTTCGTCACTTCTGTGTTTGTGGTGGTTGTCTGCCATTCCAACATGCTCATACGTCTTAAGTCTTTGTCATACATACATTTGTTATTCCCGTTCTTTCACTTTGATCTTTGTCACGTTACTTTGTAGATTCTTCTTTTTGGCGTAGAATCTTTCTTTGACTGTTGCTATCCTTTGATCTTTGTGAGAACTTTCCTTTGACTTTGTGATGCATGTATGAGCATGTGGAATCTTTCGCCATGGAGATGATGTATAGCTGCAGGTAAACAGTTAGCAATAAACAACCGGTACTTACAGATAAGGAATTAGAGATCGTCAACAGCATAGTGTGAAGACTCCTTCTAACCCTTACCATGGCCGTTCCCATATCAGATACTCCCAAAAGAGCTTACGAGACCTACTAAGTAGCTCAATGACTAGGTGAGTCGCTGGGGATCACTTCACGACTGTAGACCGTTTGAAACCACCGCGAACACTAAGCGTAACCCATAAAGAATTACCGAAGTGACCTGCTGTCAGGGCTGCTTGATTTTGACCCTGGCAGGAGTTTCCATTCAATCATTGAGAAACACTTGTGTGAATTCTCTCATAAATGTTATGGCAGATTGCTATGATCTGCGTAGGACTCTTAAGTTTACATCTGGCGTCCTTAATAATGAACAACCAGTGTAGAAATATCATGTGTTCCTATGAGATCTTTTGATGAATCTCGGGGCTCTAGACTCGATAAGTGCACATTTGGTTTCCTATGCGGAGATTAGGGAGAGGTCTCCTGCTTCAATATCAATCATCTCTAAGAGACAGATTAATAGATTACACCGGTTCCCCGTGAGAATGAAACAAGCTCTTTTAAGAGAACTTGAGTGGCTAGAAGGTTTAGTGCAGTGCGTCACTGGGTCCATGACGTCTTTATCTTCAATACCAGTGTCACCTTAGTAACAACCAGTAGCATATGAATTGAACCCGGTGTCTGCCCTAAGGTTGAACATATGGAGGGCTATTTCTTTTCACCCTTTTTCATAACTTTTCTTTTTAATTCTTCAACCCCTTCTTTCTCCTTTCTTATTTTCTCTTTTTTTCAATCATACATAAGGACTTCTAATTCTAATCTATTGGAATTGTCCTTGGGTAGATCCCTCCGGCTCTGGCGGATCATAGGACGGTTTTCCCTAACCTTAGTCACCTTATAACTCCATGAATCCTATAATTGCCATGAAACCTTTGATTGAAAATCTCTCAAAGTGTTTATGAATAGAAACACATTTTTGTTGACACTTTGAGAGTTTTTGTTTCTTATGAAGGACTCCCCCTTCACATGTGCTCATGAATTTTTTAAGAAATTTGCACATGCGTGAAGAGTTTGCACTTTTTGAATTGATCCACTTTCAGTGAACATGACCGATTCGAGACACGCTTACATCACAAGTTAGACTAGCTTAAAGTTATTACCCGTCCTGGTCAAGTCCAAAGAAAGTCTCTCGATACGGTACATTCTACTCAGACAAGTCCTATTCGAGATACGCTTACATCACTAGTTAGACTAGCTTGAAATTATTACCCGTCCAGGACAAGTCTTTTCGATTACTGACATTTTAAGCTTCGTCAATTCATTGGTACATTCTGAGTCGAGCTCTTTTGAGATTCAGTCACAAGCTTTAAACATCTTTGATCACATTTTAATCATGTCTTCTCCCCCTCAAAAATAGCATATCGTGATATTTTTGATATCAGCTGATTAAGAAAAAGCTTTTGGAGAGAAAGACAGATTTCATTTTGCATGAATTCGGAACAATTTTGTTTTAGTACTCCCCCTTAATGATAGCACATTTGAAAATCAATTAAGGGTTTAGAGGGAGTTTTCTTGAGCACTAATTTTGAGAGATTATGAAAAATCTTTTGAACAATCTTTAAAAAGTGCTTCAAGAAATATGTTTGAAAACAAGTTTATGTTTGAAATCCTTTTCATTTGTTTAGACTCGAACTTTTTGAAAAAGATTTCGTCCTTGAAAATACGAGTCCTTGATTTGAAATAATCAGAAGTCATCATTCGGGTCCGGGTTTCGTACTGAAGTATACGAAAGCCATAGTGAAGAAAATTTTGAGAAACGACATGTTTTAGAAAATCATATTAAAGAACTCCCGCTCAAGCATCTGTACATGTCTGTATCATTGTTGAATGACATTTCTAGAAACGTACAGAATATTGATTTATACGAGAGACATGTCGTGAGAAGAATATTTTTGGATTTTATATTGTTTTTGTATTTTTTTTGAAATTTTATATTTTTGTATTTTGTTTTTGTTGGTTTTTCAAATTTTGTATTTTGTTTTTTCAAAAATATTTACAGCGAAGCGATTGTGAAAAATATTTTTCAAGAAGATTCGAGAAGACGTTCTAGCTCCTCAGGAGTTAGGCTTCGCATGCCAATTCGTCGAACTAAATAGTCAAACCTTTTTTTTGGAAGGGCTTTAGTAAATAGATCGGCGAGTTGGTAATCAGTCTTAACGAAAAATAATTCAACAGTACCCTCTTCCACGTGTTCTTTGATGAAATGGTAGCGGACTTTGATATGCTTCGTCTTAGAGTGATGTACGGGATTGCACGAGATGGCTATGACACTTTTTGAGTCACAATACATAGGTATTTTGTCAAAAGTAAAGCCATAATCTGTGAGCTGTGTCCTCATCCAAAGAACTTGGGCACAACACGCAGATAGAGACACATACTCGGCTTCAGCAGTTGATAGCGCAGTACAATCCTGTTTCTTTGACGACCAACTTACTAGCTTTTCACCCAAAAATTGTGCTCCACCTGATGTACTTTTTGCAGTAACTTGATCTCCTGCATGGTCGGCATCTGAAAAGGCTGTTAGAGTAAACCCCGAATCCTTCGGATACCAAAGTCCCATGTTAATGGTTCTTCGTAGGTACCGAAAGATCCTTTTAACCTCTTTAAGGTGAAGTTCGGTAGGCTTTGCCTGAAACCGTGCTAACAAACAAACAACAAATTGAATATCAGGTCGACTAGCAGTTAAGTACATGAGAGAACCGATCATGCTCCGATAATTTTTCGGATCGATGGGTTTCCCAAACAAATCAGCATCAATTTTTGGTGAAGTGACCATTGGAGTACCAACAGAATCACAATTTTCCATTCCATGTTTTTTCAAAATCTCTATTGTATATTTAGCTTGATTGATAAAAATACCACGAGGGGATTGATGTATTTGTAAACCAAGAAAGAATTTTAGTTCCCCCATCATGGACATTTCAAATTTGCTTTTCATGAGATTTTCAAAATGTTTTGAATGGTTAGGATTGGTTGATCCAAAAATTATGTCGTCCACGTAAATTTGAATGATCAAAATGTCATCTTTGAATTTTTTTATAAACAAGGTGTCATCAACCGTTCCTTTTGTGAAATTGTTTTTGAGCAAGAAAGATGATAGTTCGTCATACCACGCTCTTGGAGCTTGTTTTAAACCATAGATGGCTTTCTTAAGCTTGTAGACGTAGTCTGGATGATCTTTGTCGATAAATCCCTTTGGCTGACTCACATACACTTCTTCTTTCAGAGTTCCATTCAAGAAAGCTGTCTTAATGTCCATCTGATAGACTGTGATGTTTTTGTGAGCTGCATAGGCTAAGAAAATCCGGACTGCTTCAAGTCTAGCTACAGGCGCGAATGATTCTTCGAAATCTATCCCTTCTTCTTGTGGATATCCTTTAGCCACGAGACGAGCTTTGTTACGAATTACAGACATTTCCTCATCCAGTTTGTTCTTTTACAATCACTTGAGATCAAGAACTCGTTTATCAAGTGGTCGTTCAACAAGTTCCCAACTATCATGTAACAGGTATTGAAGAAGTTCCTCCTGCATCGCTTCAATACAAGGGTTTTCTGCCATTGCTTCCCGAATGTTCTTTGGTTCTTTGAGGCTGATTGAGTAAATATAAATGCACAATTCGAGATCGGTGGCAAGTTGTCTCCTTGTCTGAACTGGCTTTGAAGGTTCACCAATAACTTGTTCTATTGGATGGTCTTTAGTCCTAGAAGGGTACCTTGGGTTTAACGTATGTGTGTTAGACGGTTCATGTAACCTTGAAGAAGATTCAGCAGAGTCTGTTGCAAACGGGTTTTCAAATACTTCTTCTCCTTCTTCTAACGCAACATCGTTTGAATTATTTGTTGGTTCTTCTTGAAAATTTGTGTTTTGATTTTGCTCATCAACTATTGGTAGTTCAGTTTCAAGTACTGGAGTGGCTTGAGTAGATGTAGATGATGTTGAGGTAGTTGGTGCTTCAACTTCGATTGTTGTAGATGCATCCAGTGGTGGTGGTGGTTGATGTTGAGCTGGTGTAGCGGAATGTTGTTGAGATGCATTTGTCGAAGTTCTACCATAATATTCATCAAACATTAACTCGAAGAAATTTTCCAGTTCTTGTTCTGAAGGTTTGTCCGTGTTTGTTGAATGAGCTCCATTAGGCACGAGTCCTGAACTGATGTGTCCAGAAGTCTGACTGTTTGGTGCGGGTCCTAATCTGGTTTGATTAGAAGCCATTGGATTAAGCGCGGGTTCTAGAGCGTATCTCTCAGAAGCCATCTGTGAAATCTCGTCAAACTTCACATTCATCATCTCCATTATCCTTTTAGTTCTTCGATTATACACCCTGAATGCCCTCGAGTTTTCTGAATATCCAATGAAGATTCCAATATCACCCTTAGCTTTCAACTTTCCTAGATCTTCTCTGTCGTTCGTCGGATAGCACAAAGCGCCAAACACGTGAAGGTAAGAGATGTCAGGTTTCCGGTTATTCACAAGCTCATATGGGGTTTTATTGAATCTTGGATGGATTAGGGATCGGTTTTGAGTAAAACAAGCAGTGGCAACAGCATCAGCCCATAAGAAAAGTGGTGCACTAGAATAAATCAGCATTGTGCGAGCAGCTTCCACAAGAGTTCGATTTCTTCTTTCAACTACCCCATTCTGCTGTGGAGTTCTAACAACTGATGTTTGGTGAGTGATTCCCACATCTTCAAAGTAGGTTCTTAACTCCTGATTAGTGAATTCTGTGCCATTATCTGTTCTTACAATCCTTACTGGAGCTTGAAGTAGAACTTGAATACGCTTCAGAAAGGTGATGATGGTACATGGTGCTTCGTCTTTTGACCTCAGAAACTTTACCCAAGTATATCTTGAATAATCATCAACAATAACAAGAATATACTTCTTCCCATTAATGCTTTCAACTCTCATTGGGCCACATAAGTCCATATGCAACATATGTAACCTTGCTTCCGAACTAGGTACGGTTTTGGGTTTTTATGATACTCTTTTACTTTTTCCTTGTTCACATGATGGACATAGGTGTTCCTTGGTGTATTTGAACTTAGGAAGTCCGGTGATGATGTTGTCTTTGGCTAACTTGTTGATGGTGTCGAAATTGAGATGGGATAATCTTCTATGCCACAGCCAGGACTTAGTTTCGGTTGCCCTTGTCATAAGACAAATTGGTGATGTAGAAGCCATTTGGTTGATGTCGATAGCATACAAGTTTGTACCACGATTACCAGTTAAGAGATCATCACCAACCAAATTTCTAATAAAAACCGTGTTTCTCCTGAATGCAACTTCTAAATCTGCATCACAAAACTGCCCAACTGAAAACAAATTATGTACCAATCCTTCGACGTAGTAAACTCGAGTGATCAAAAAATTCCCAAACTGAAGATCTCCAAAACCCAGAATAGCTGCTACATGATCATTTCCAAAGCGTATAGTTCCCATGAATTTCCAAACGAAATTGATCAGCAGCTTTAAATTCTCGGTCATGTGCTTGGAGCAACCCGAGTCGATGATCCAAAGACATATTTCGACAACCTGCGAAGAACAGAAGATTTTGTATTTGGAAACCGTTTTGAATTTGGTTCCATTGGGTTAGGAGTAAAATCCATATCACACTCATAGAATGTTTCAACATGTTCAATTTGAACAACTTTCAATGTTCCATCCTGGAGAATGAATTTTCTACCCGTTGGTTTCCATACACAATACTTAAGATAGTTCCTAGGCATTTGGCTACTAGTGGTAGACCTAAAGCGTGCAACTAATCTTTCAATAGATCTAGATCTAGGACTAGTTTCTTTTGGAACATTCTTCTGTTCAGGCGTAACATTCACATTCTTAGAAACACATTCATCATGAACATAATTAATTAAACATTTCTTGCATGTCAAGCAAACAGAGTCATTACATGCATTAGAACCAGTACTCTCGACATTACATTCAGATGAAACATGTCTCTTATTAAAAAGCGATAAATTCCTAGGGTGTTCTTCTACTTTATTCTAGCTACTACTCGTAGAGGCAGGCGAGACTCTATTGTTCCTTGTATTGCTCCTAGGCTGTAGTCTGCTGCTCCTAGAGGTGCTTTCTAATCCTGTAGAAGTTGAGGCACACACATTAGGATTTATATTGTTGTCCTTTTTAGCATCACTAGACTCTTTAGAATTATCCTTTTTGCCCTCATAAGTCTCAGATGTGGAGGCAAACGCATTAGTGGGACTAATCCTAAAAAGGCCAGGTGCTATCACTTTTGGTGTTTCGACAACCGCTTTTCCTTTATCAACAATCTTTTCATTTTCACTTTTCTTGGGCAAGGGTGTTGGAGTGACTGGTTTTGTCAAATCCTTTTTCTCATCGACTTTTGGAGCAAACCTTGAAATTGACATTTTTGGTTTTTGAACCGTGTTTGAAACATTTGATTTCTCCGAAGTCGACGGTTTTGCAAACTTAGTTTCCTCACCCTTCCCTTTTGGACTTTCAAGCTGAGCCCTCAAAAGATCATTATGCTCTTTCATTTTCTTTAATTCATGCTCATACGACAGTTTGTCATATTTGCATTCTTCACTTTTTCGATCAAGTTGTTTAAAATATGTTATATTTTCTTTTTCTAGCTTAATAAGAGCATTTTCATATTTTGAAACAATTTCGGAGGTCTCAGCTCTCAGTCTTTCATTGTCATGAACAGAATATGTTTGTAAAATGATGGACATAATATCAGTAGACAGAACTGCTTCGAAGAGAGAATCATTTAGGTTTTCCAAAACATTGATTTGCTCAAAAGATTCATTTGCCTTTTTTATCAGGGATTTGTGATCCTTGACGAAGTCAGCTGTTTCTTTCAAAAATGCTTGTTCAAAATGAATTACTCGAGCATGGATGTTATTAATTTGAGGAGCAAATTCATTTTCGAGAATCTTTTTAAGCTGTAAATGAACCGTGGAATTCCAGTTGATCTCATTAAGTCTCGTTTTTTATTCTAAAGTCGTTTTAAGTTGCCCAATTCTGGTTTTAAGATCATCAAGATATCCCCGTGCAGCACTTGTGTTAAAAGTGTTGTTTGATGAAATCTGTTCCATGTTAGAAATCGATTTGGAAGCAACTACTTTCTTAGAAAACATTTTTGAGAATGGTCGTTTTATGGAAAACACAGATGGTTCTTTTTGTGGAACAAAAGTAATTCCCGAAAGTTTGTTCAATTTGTTGTAATCAATGAGTTTCAAATCCTTTTGTTTAATTTTAGAAATGCTCTCTTCGACATGTTCTATCGTTTGCACAGAATCCCGAACGACGGGAGGATCATGTTTGGTGTAAAAAACACTACCATTATACAAGACGTTCTGTTCTTCCTGAGCTTTCTTGAGATTACAAGGATTGTTGTTACCAAGAGCCATTTTGTGTTTCGTATGGTAAATCGGATTAGTTTGATTTGAAATCATTTTCATTGTTTGACTTGACTGACCCGACTTAACCACTAATTCTTCTAGATGTGCAATCTTGTGTTCTGACTCTACGATTTCTTCCAAAAGTTTATCTTCTTTCTTTGCAAAGTCCTTTTTCAACTCATCCCTTTCTTTTTCAAGATTGGTGTAAGCTGTTTCTTGTTTTGAAAGTTGGTTTATTAATTCAGAAATTTCTTGTTTTAAAGAGTTAATGGTTTTTGTTGAACTTATTTCAAGATTAGCAAACTTGGTTTTCCATTCCCTATCTTTAACAAGTAACTTCTTATAACCAATTTCAAATTCTGACTCGCGTTCTTTGTGAATTTGAAAACTTTTTGCATTTTCCTTGTATCTCTCAAGCTCAGTGGTCAATTTCTCATTCGCGGCCTTAACATCGCGATTGACCTTTTTCACTTTCTCGATTTCAATACCACAATTATTTAATAATTATTCAAATAAAGCACGTGTTTCCTCATCATTCTCAGCATGCTGTGAAACGAAGCCTCCATTATGATTCACATCTGGAGTTGCTGAAGAAGTATTGCTACTGCTTGGCGTGTCCAGGTATGTATCATAAGTGGGTGCTTGCTTCTCAGAATGCTGTTCCTCATGAGGAGACATATCAAATATATCATTATTATGACATGTGTTGAAATTTGATACCTCAGATGGTGCACTGGTGTCATAAACAGGAAGTGTGTCAGAATCCGTGTCATACTTAGCTTCCTGAAGATTCGCCATGAATATGCAGTTCGCATCGATATCCACTCTGTCTTCCATTTCATCCATAAGAGCCATAAAATCATGTTCCTCTGCATTCAACTGAAACCCTGCCTTTTCTTTTTGTGCCAACAGTTCTGCTTTCTGCAAATACTCTAGATCTTTCTTGTTCGGCTTAGTAGGACAGTTCCTTGCCATATGACCTACTCATTGGCAGTTGAAACACTTTACCGGATTACCCTGATTCACATTTCCATAATTCCCAACAACTGGAGCTGGCACATTCCTATTCTGATTACCCATTGCCTGATTACCAACATTCTGACCCCTCTGATTTCCAACATGCTGACCCATCTGATTCCCTGCATACTGGCCATACTGATTCCCTGCATACTGACCTGCATTCTGCATATTCTGATTACCCATGTTAATTCCAGTAGCATATCCTTGCTGATTCCCATAAACTCCAACCATTTGGCCACCATTGCCCATATTGAAACTCGGCTGAGCGATCTGCCTGTTGCGAGTATTCGATGAAATCCTTTGGTTGTTGTTTGTTGGTGTAGAATAGCGTCCTTGGAATGCTTTTGTCAGAAAAGCAAACGCTTGTGTCAAGGCTGCAGTAGCTTCAACATTGTCAGTGAATTCTGGTTCTTGGAAATGTGGGTATTGCTGTTGTGGAATAACATGTTGTTGCTGTGGGTAGAATTGTTGTTGGTAGATCGGTGTTGGTCGTTGAATGTAGGATGGTTGCAAGTAGTTGTGAGTGGAAGATGATGATGGTTGTTGTTGTGTGTTCACTGGTATAGGTGTTGGTGTATCAGCCGTTAATGCTAGAGGATCATGCTTTTTAGCTAGTAATTCAGCTCTTACTTCATTAGCTTCATCTTGATTTTGCTTCAAGAAGTCATACACTTGATCATAAGTAACTTCATGCAAATTCTTTGTCTGATAAACAATAGTGACATATCTTCCCCATTCTGGTTGTAACTCATTCAGAAAAATGGTGTTGTTAGCAATATTTGTCTGACTGAGGTTGTGTCTTGATAAATCATTCATGATCTTACAGAATCTGTGGTAGTACGTCTCTATGGATTTACCAGGAATTGAAGTAAACTTGTGAAGTTCCTTAAGCAATTGTGTTTCCATTTCCTGTTTCCCGATGTCTGTCCCATACATTAACCTCTTGACTCTTTCCCAGACTGCATGAGCACTTACTTCACTGTCAACAGTAGCATAAATGGTTTCAGGTAAACCAAGAACGACATAATGAAATGCCTGATCATCAGCTTCAATCTGTTTTCTGTCTTCCACAGTGTATTCAGTCTCATTCTGTTCTCTGTAGTATGGTTGTACTGGGGGGGGGGGTACCATTTGGGTCACCAGGGTCTAGTACTTGTGATGGTTTGAAGGGTCCATCCACAATGGATTTGATGAGAAGACTTCCATTTGTTTTGCTCTTAAGATATCGCATCATACGACTAGCCCACTGTGAGTATCCACCCTTTGACAGCATGGGAGGTCGGTTTTCGGCACCGGCAGCATGAATATCTTGTTGTGTTGCCATGGAATGGCTTCCAAGTGAAAAGTTGTTCTTAGGATCTTTTGAAAGATAACAAAGGTTGTTGTTGTAGATTAGATGTTTTGGTGAAGTTGAAAAGCGTTCTCGGTTGATATTTTGTGATTTCAAATTTTCCCTCCAAAAAATGAATACGAAAATTTTCTTTCTCAAAATTTGAAAATCACAAAGAAATATCAAAATAGTTAGAATCGTATTTTTATTTATAAAAAGTGTCGGTCATTAATGTATTGTTATAGGTTGCTTTAGAATATCATTATGATGAAGTTTATGTGTAGTTTTCATGATTTTATAAAGTCTAAGGGCTAGTTAGTGTAATAATGTAAAAGATTAGAGAAGCCCTAGACTATGAGTATCTTGTTATAACCAAGAAACACCTTCTGGAGGTCCAGGTTGATCGAAATATATGAAAACCATGGTTGTTTCTAGAGATAGAAAGTAGAGAGAGAAAGGTAGAGAACTAGGTGTTTATTAAAAGAGAATAAATGAAACTTTACACACACTTTCCCACACCCCTCATGGAGAGTCATGAGGGGTATTTATAGGCTCATTACATCACATATTTTCCTATATTACAATAGTAGTCCCTAAAGTACTATTTGTATTATATCTAGTCCATTTCTTTATGTGTGACGTTATCTTTTATAAAATAGCAAGGCTAACAATCTCCCTCCAAGATATCGTCACACATGAATGGATACAATGAGACCTATAAACACATAAACATGTAAATTACAACAATAGTAAACTATGTTGACGTTGTTGAAGCGCAGAGTCTCTGTAGTCTAGATACTGAGGCAGACTTGAAGTTCTCTCTTCCGACAATCTCGGCGTATGATCTTTGACACTGATGGCAAAGGTCTTTGTAGCTCTGAACTTCAACTGTAATGGTCTAGTTAGGTTATTACTCCCTCCTAACTAGTGAGCCTTTATACTTTTTCTTCTGCTCCCTCCTGAACGGACAACTCTCTTCTCATCTCGCAGCGGATAAGGTAGATACTAATGAGTTTGCACCATGGTTGTCATTCTGGGAGCATCATAGCATAACTCACATAACATTGCACAGAAGGTTGGTAATACGCTCCGATGTACACATCATTAGTACTTCTTCGGTTCTAGTGTAAGCACAATTCCCTCGATCAACCAACGTACTAGAGATGAAACACTACTTCTTTTGGCATGTTCTTCTCCCTCCTGATGGTTGCGATGTATCGAAATCATCATACTGTTGTATGTACATGCCAAAATTACCCGTACTTTACACTTCTGATGCAATATAGATAGACCATGAAAGCATAATTTGTGAGAATATGCTGATAGGATATGACTCTCTTTATTCTACAATCTCTTCTCTTCTCTTCAACTGTTGGATAAAACCTCGACAACAATCCGAAATTCGATCGCGGAACACTAGATCGCGGTTTGAACCGAGCACAAGCTGCAACCTTCAACGTAACCTGTTGAAGAATAAAGAAACGAGAAGATCGACAAGACTACTGCACACGTAAAGTACCCTCGAACAACCCTTTATTAGAACCAATAAAGCTTACATTCGAGTCAAGAAGAATGAGAATACTAGCAGCCCCCCCTCACCTCTATTTATAGAGATGAGGGGGTAGGAAACCATGTAAGAGTCGGTTAGGAACTCCCTAAGATCCTAGCCGACCTCCTCATGTATCCTTGCCTTGCAAGGCAAGCTAAACACTTGCTAGTTTTAGTCTAATCCTAATCTAAATTACAATGTACACTTAAGTCCCTAAAGTGATTAAGTTTGCTCCTAATATCTAACAATTTCCACCTTAGGAGTAACACTTAAACATAACCGATACTCAACACCTTTTCCTCGTGTTGGAACCTCGGACCGGGGACCACCTTGTCGACCAGGCATTGTACTTTAGTAATTTTCCAAGATTAGCTTCCATAGACTCCTTCACTTTCTTCTTTTCAGCAACATTACCCTCTGCACCCTCTTGACCAGGTACTCCGGTTACCGTAATGTCTGCCCCCACCTTTATACCAAGGTGTATCTTTTCCTGCTCCTTTACCAAGCAGTCCGTGTTTGTCTTTTCTTCAAGTTGCTTGTCCTCCAACTTTCTTTGAGCCACTGCAGCATCATCGTTACTAACCTGAACAACCTCAGCTTCACGATTCCCTTGAGCTCCCTGCAGTTCCACCTCAAACCAAACACGTTCATCAACCTGTACTCCATGGACTCCTGTTTTAACACCAGGACCAAGTTGTTTGAACCCAACTTGTTTATGACCAAGTTGTTTGAGACCAACTTGTTTATGACCAAGTTGTTTGAACCCAACTTGTTTTGAACCTCCACGCTTTTGTACACCAAAAGTCGTCACTTTTGCTTCAAGAGTATACACACAGTTCTCTTTCCTGATCCCAGTCATCATAACCCGACAACCTTTGATCACCTTGACTCTGCCCATCTGCATCTTCACAGTATAACCCTCTTTTTCAAGAGTACCCAATGAAATCAAGCTTTTTCTTAACCCTGGAACATACCTGACATCTTCCAGTATAAAGCTTGAACCATCATGCAACTGCATCTTCACTTTTCCTGTCCCTCTGATAGTGCATGTCCTGTTATCACCTAACTGAACCGAACCACCATCAAAATCCTTGAAGTCGTACAAGAAATCCCTCCTAGGTGTCATATGGTAAGACCCACCTGAATCCATTACCAATTCAGTCATCTCATCATTCCCGACCACCGCCAAGGCTTCTCCAAAGTAGGCGTTACCCTCGTCATCAGAAGAATCAGAATCCTGATCATGCTTACCCTTCCTGACGAACCCACTTGACTTCTTGTTTGGACAGTCTCTTTTCAGATGATCCTCTGAATGACATATGAAGCACTTGAGTTTACCAGTTCCACCCCTTGACTTAAACCGCGAACTTCTACCAGAATGAGCTTTCCTTGAATGATCTGACCCTCCCCTTACATATAACCCGTCACCAGTTTCTTCCTTCGTGCCTTCGGTTCTTTTCTTCAACTCCCTTGAATTCAGAGTCGCAAGAACATCCTCCATTGTCAAGGATTCCCTCCCATACAACAATGTCTCCACAAAGTTTTCGTAAGACGATGGCAACGACGTAAGTAACATAAGTGCCTGATCTTCATCCTCAATCTCGATATCAATATTCGCTAAATCAAGTATCAACTTATTAAACTCATCTATATGATCACCCAGTTTCGTACCTGGACTCATATAGTATGTGTACAGCTTCTTCTTCAGATACAATCTGTTTGCTAAGGACTTAGTCATATACAGACTAGTTAACTTCGACCAAATTCCTGCAGCAGATGTTTCCTTGGTAACTTCCCGTAAAACCCGGTCTCCCAAGCATAGAATCAAGGTACTGTATGCCTTCTTCATCAAAGCAGCCTTTTCACCTGCTTCCATGTCCGCGGGTAATGTCTCTAATGCAGCATCACATCCGAGCTGTACCATTAAAGCACGCATCTTTATTTGCCATAACCCGAAGTCATTCTTCCCATCGAATTTCTCGATGTCAAACCTAGTTATTGAACTAGCCATTCTTCTTATACCTTGCTAAAAAACCTTGTCAAGTTGTTTCTTAACCAACTTTACCGACAAGCCTCACAAGCCGTGTGCAATATTCCCCCTTGTTGCTATAAACCCTTCTTGCAAATCGAATTATTTAGAATAACCCTAAACCCTCGATTTCGAACAAGCGAACCCGATCGTAAACTTGAACCCCAAGCAAACCACGATCGAAACTTGAACCACAAGAATAACCGCAACAAGAAAAATCCTTCAATTTGTTCGAATATAATTTTAACGAACACTTATGAAGACCAACTTTGACTTTCTTATAACAATAAAAAAACCAAAGTATCTTTTGTCCCCTTTGTAGTACCTATCATCACGTGGGTTAGAAAAAAAAAAACAACCAATCGCAGTTTGCTTTCTTTTTTCTTTTAATTAAAAATTCCCCACGTTACCTTTTATATATATAGCTTCTTCAACCTCTCATTAACCTGCAACTCTAAAAACGATTCGAAACCAAAACCGTTTTCTTTGCTCTGACCTTGAAACCACAAACTAGCACTCGAACTTCAAAGACCACAATAACCGCGGCTCTTGATACCACTTGTTGGATAAAACCTCGACAACAATCCGAAATTCGATCGCGGAACACTAGATCGCGGTTTGAACCGAGCACAAGCTGCAACCTTCAACGTAACCTGTTGAAGAATAAAGAAACGAGAAGATCGACAAGACTACTGCACACGTAAAGTACCCTCGAACAACCCTTTATTAGAACCAATAAAGCTTACATTCGAGTCAAGAAGAATGAGAATACTAGCAGCCCCCCCTCACCTCTATTTATAGAGATGAGGGGGTAGGAAACCATGTAAGAGTCGGTTAGGAACTCCCTAAGATCCTAGCCGACCTCCTCATGTATCCTTGCCTTGCAAGGCAAGCTAAACACTTGCTAGTTTTAGTCTAATCCTAATCTAAATTACAATGTACACTTAAGTCCCTAAAGTGATTAAGTTTGCTCCTAATATCTAACAATTTCCACCTTAGGAGTAACACTTAAACATAACCGATACTCAACACCTTTTCCTCGTGTTGGAACCTCGGACCGGGGACCACCTTGTCGACCAGGCATTGTACTTTAGTAATTTTCCAAGATTAGCTTCCATAGACTCCTTCACTTTCTTCTTTTCAGCAACATTACCCTCTGCACCCTCTTGACCAGGTACTCCGGTTACCGTAATGTCTGCCCCCACCTTTATACCAAGGTGTATCTTTTCCTGCTCCTTTACCAAGCAGTCCGTGTTTGTCTTTTCTTCAAGTTGCTTGTCCTCCAACTTTCTTTGAGCCACTGCAGCATCATCGTTACTAACCTGAACAACCTCAGCTTCACGATTCCCTTGAGCTCCCTGCAGTTCCACCTCAAACCAAACACGTTCATCAACCTGTACTCCATGGACTCCTGTTTTAACACCAGGACCAAGTTGTTTGAACCCAACTTGTTTATGACCAAGTTGTTTGAGACCAACTTGTTTATGACCAAGTTGTTTGAACCCAACTTGTTTTGAACCTCCACGCTTTTGTACACCAAAAGTCGTCACTTTTGCTTCAAGAGTATACACACAGTTCTCTTTCCTGATCCCAGTCATCATAACCCGACAACCTTTGATCACCTTGACTCTGCCCAAATTTTGAATTTCGGGCCAAAATTTTCAACGTTATACCAAATTTTGAATTTCGCGTAAAAATTGGTCGTTTAGTCTCCTCTCAAAAATAAATTTTACTCAAATTTTCCCGCCAAAAAACTCGATAACCTTGTAACTCGGTAAAGCTAGAGAAATTTTGGCAGAGTTTCGTTTAGTGTTAACCAAATAAAAAACCTTACTCGATAAACGATAAGGTGAATGCCTAACTCGGCAGAAATGGCTAACTCGCCAGAAAACCTAACTCGATAAGATCCAAACTCGCAAGAATCCTAACTCGCAAGAATCCTAACTCGCAAGAATCCAAACTCGCAAGAATCCTAACTCGCCAAAATCCAAACTCGCAAGAATCCTAACTCGCAAGAATCCAAACTCGCAAAAACCCTAACTCGCCAGAAATTTTTCTAACTCGATAATCAGCTCTCAAACTCGATACCCTAACTCGGTATACCACTCCTAACTCGATAAAGTCAGATCCTAACTCGATAAACAAAAATTTCTAACTCGAAATTTTTTTTTCTAACTCGACAAAACTTCGATGAACAGTACCAGATCCGAGATTTTCACCCAAAAAAACACGATTTTTCACCCAAAAACACCACGTTCGCCCCCGGTTAGCTCTGATGCCACTTGTTATAACCAAGAAACACCTTCTGGAGGTCGAGGTTGATCGAAATATATGAAAACCATGGTTGTTTCTAAAGAGAGAAAGTAGAGAGAGAAAGGTGGAGAACTAGGTGTTTATTAAAATAGAATAAATGAAACTTTACACACACTTTCCCACACCCCTCATGGAGAGTCATGAGGGGTATTTATAGGCTCATTACATCACATATTTGCCTATATTACAATAGTAGTCCCTAAAGTACTATTTGTATTATATCTAGTCCATTTCTTTATGTGTGACGTTATCTTTTATAAAATAGCAAGGCTAACATAAGTCTACGCATAAGTTCTTTCAAGGGTCTTCTCTTCGTGCTACGGTGACTCAGTACTTCCCTAGCTTGGACAAGTTAGTGGAATACTTCGACAAAGGATATCTTTCAAGCTTGGACAAGTTTGAAAGATTTGTTTGGTTCTTTAACCTTACGCAAAACTTGATTCTTACGCATAAGTTTAAATCTTACGCGTAAAGGAGAATCTTACGCATAAACTTACTGTTTACGCATAAAATCACCCTTTATGCATAACATTTGAGTCTACGCATAAGATTATTGTTACGCGTAAGTTTTCAAGTTATCCAAAGGAACGTGCATTTCAATCTTCTACAAGATCCATCATTCACACAAGTCTCTTTCTATTATCTTCTAACTTATTTTCAAAAAAAAAAAAAAAAAAAAAAAAAAAAAAAAAAAAAAGAAGTTTTTTGGCGGGAAAATTTGAGTAAAATTTATTTTTTTATAGGAGATTAAACGTTCAATTTTTACGCGAAATTTAAATTTTGGTATAACAGTGAAAATTTTGGCCCAAAATTCAAATTTTTAGGCCAAAATTCAAATTTTTTCGGTAAAATTTGGCGGCAAAATTTTTGAAACTCAAATTTTTCTTGCAACCTTAAAATTGCATTTTAAAGTGATTTTCAAAATTTTGGAAGAGAAAAATTTTCAAATTATTTTGGAGGGAAAACCAGAAATCACTATTTCGACCTTGAGTGTGACATTTTGTTTGATTATTTTGATTACGTCGCAACAACCAAGGGGGAGAGATATGTCATCTACAATGTCTCAATTACCTTCTTCCAACTACCTTCCTCACCAATATTCTCATCAGCAGCAGTCATCAGCAACTGTACCTTCTTCCAACTACCTTCCTCACCAATATTCTCATCAGCAACAGTATCATCAACAACAAAGTCACAGCTCCCACATTCTTCATGTTCTGCTCTTTGGCAATGAATCAAGGCCTCCAATGTTGCTACTAGGAACATATACTGATTGGAAACGGAGATTTCTACAATGGCTCACAAATCGTCCTGCTGCAGGTCTCATGCTCAAATCCATTCAAGATGGTCCATACAAAATGATATTTCTTGCTGACTCAACAGGGATTATCAGACTACAAACAGATGAAGATTTGAATGCTACTGAACTTGCTCAGTACGATGCTGACCAACAAGTTGCATGGTTCATGACACTAGCACTTCCCAACTCAATTTACATGTATATGGACTTTCAAGCCAGTGCTTATGAAATGTGGAAATATCTTGAAGCTATGCATCGTACAGAAGAACTTCATCACATCAGAATGAAGCAAACTCTTGAATCTTGTTTAAGCATGAATCCACTAAAGACTATTCCCCCTTCTCCACCATCTCCAGCTATTGACCATGGATCCTTAATTGACACTCCAAATGGTCTCCTCTTCATTCCTCCGAATGCACCTGAGCCTTTCTTCATTCCTCAGTACCATCCTGCTACACTACATAATAATGTGCAATCTCTTCTGCAAAATCTAGTGAAGCTTAGTCAAGTATCTACTAAGAAAGGCAATGGCGCTATGACTTCAACTTCTGAATGCTTAAACACAATGAAAGATACTGATGATGAAGAAGATTTTATCGAACCGAGCATGGCATTCTTGGCATATACGGAATATATTGCAGATGAGGAAGCTCAAGATTATGATTCAACCTCACTCTCTGATGATAATGTTGAATACAATGCCACACTTAGTCAAATGGAAGTTGAAGGGGGGTAATCTCAATGCAGTTTTGCAAAGTGTCATGGGAGTTATTCCTTCTGATGATGAATATGCAGATTTGGAATCCAATACAGCAGATTTGGAAACCGATACAACAGATGTGATGTTAATGGCAAACATGCAGGAATTTCACATGATAAATACTGGCTCAGAGTATGATTCTGATGATTCTGAAGATCCTTTTGTGAAATTAAACCAAGAGAAATGCCTGACATCTTTAAGATTACTTTATTCACACCTTAAGCTTCTCTCAAACAAAGACTTAGCAGAAACTCGTTCCGAGTATGGATTCAAATGGGTATTTCCAGACCTGTTTGGAGAAATAGTTGATATTTTCACTACTACAATGTTCGACAATGTGAGTCAACTTGAAAGGCAACTTGAAACTGAAGAATTTCACGAGAGTGAATCCAATGCCGCCTTTAGAGTGCTCAAGAAATAGTTTCAACATTTCATCAATTATGACTGTGAAGTGGTAAGCGAGTATTTTTTAGAATACACTCGAATTGAGGCTCAAACCTTCAAAGATATATTGCTCCAACACCTGGATGCTATTGAAAAGTCAATTGTTGAAAGAGTACTTCACAAACTAGAGTATGACAAAAGGAGGAAGTTGCAAATTCAAGAAGAGTTAATTCATAAAGTTGATGCATTGGATGCTAATTTGGTTGACATGGAAAGCAATGGGACAGAATTAAAAGAGCAGGATGACATCAGTAGATTAGGGAATGATACAGATGCAGACTGTGCAGAGATCAGACCCTCCTATGACTTAGAACCCAACTTTGACAAAGAACAGATGGATGAGGAAGATGTCATACCCATCTATGACACAGAACCTAACTTTGACAAAGAGCAAACGGTTGAGGTACAATCTACTGTTGATCATATTATGCTTGCAAATGTGATACAACAATCTGAGCAACCTAACTTCAGTAATGAAGGAGAGGTTGACCAGAATGTTGTTCAATGTCTAGACAAACATTCTGAGTCTGAGTCCTTACTTGATAGTATTATAACTGATACATCATACCAAACTCTTGAGTCTGAAAACATTCTTCTCAAAAAGACCATTGCCCAGTTTCATAAAGATTTTTCAAAACTGGAGGCACATTGCATCTCACTGGAACTCAAATTGCAAAAAAAAAAATCTCTAAATTCGGGCATCAATGGTCAATCTTTGAATGAACAAAGTAAACGTGTGGATACATTAGTTAAAGAAAATGAGCTTTTAAAAGGTCAAATTCAAGCAAAGGTGTTTGCACATGCTGCATTGCAAAACAAATTAAGAAGACTGACTGGTCAGAGTGTGGATACTAAGTTTGCAAAACCATCAGTCTTGGGGAAACCGCCTTCTCATACAAACAGAAAACAATCAGTGGTTAGACAACCAACTGCATTTAAATATGAAAGACCTAAATCTTCAAAATCTCGGTTTGCCTCCCAAGTTGTTGAGAATAACAATTTGACAAATCCAGTCACTCTACATTCTTGGCCTAAGGAAAATGCATCTGTGTCTGCTAAATCTCAACACGTGATTATACCTGGTTCATCTAGGATTATTTCGAAAACTGTGTCTAAAACAAGCATTAAAAGTAAATATTCTTATAGAAAATATGACATGTACAAGAACTATGATCTAGAAAAGGCTAGGAAAAAGGCACTACTTCAAAAGGATGGAAGTCTAGGTTCAAAACCTCGTGTAATGCCTTCCACTGTAGTATAGAACATTGATTGTAATAGCACACCAAAACCTAAGAGTAAACTACAAACTATTAGGAATTGGCTAGCTTCTAAGAGTAGTTGCGTAAATAATCATGTTGTCTGTGCTTTAAAATATCTTCAAAAGGAAATTCTTTTGAAAAGGCTCAATCGACTAAAAATAAACCCATTGAACCAAAATTCATAAGTCAAAACCCTAAGAAGTGGATCAATATAGGACGTAGGTTTTCTCATACAAGTGATGCTCCCACATTTCATTCTGCTGCATCTAAAAGGAAAACATCTCCTAGATCTAACAATAGGTGGATACCCACGGGTAGAATTTTCAATACGATTGGTCTTAGGTGGATTCCTACAGGAAAGATCTTAGACTTTTGCACCAAAACTTATGTGATCTCCACAACATCTACCTTTGAGACAAGAATGAAAACCATCGGAATTGTGTGTTCAAGTGTCAATAAGATAGTTGACACTACATCTTTATGCTTCTAACACCTGGAACCCAGTTACACTTGGGGCTCCATGTTCTCTGTTTTGTCTTTTCTTTCTTTCTCTGCAGACTCAACAGGAATGGCTTCGAAATAATTCAGTTTCGGACCCGCACTTCAACAATGGCTTCTGAGCAAAACAGCTTAGGACCCGCATCCAACTGTCTAAACTTTCCGGTTTCTTCGGCTGAACTGTTGTCTGTCACCCGTAAAGAAGTGGAAACCTTGTTTGCTCCATTGTTTGATGATACGATTGAAAACCGTCTTTCTGAGGTCTCACCAATTTCTGTTGCACACCTTGATCAACATCAAGTACCTGATTCACCTCAACAAACAACAACAACTGTTGGAAGAGACGGTCCTCCAATTGCATCTCCAACAACCACAGAACAAACCGGGTCCAACTCACGACAATCAGCTGGAGACTCCATACCTAAATCAGTTCCACAAACCGCAAAGCATGACCCAAAGGCGTTCTTTAACCCGTGTGCACCGGCTGAACTCATTCCTGACATTGCTGAGTTGTCTACATGCAATTTGGATCCTGCTAACATGCGAGATAATTACCCACTTCACCCTTCGACACACAATTGGACTAGAGATCATCCCTTAGTTCAAAGATTCCGATCTACGGTGTCTCCAAAAGTGCCATTCACAGCTTAAGGAGCATGTCGAAAAGGGTACCGTTGAATTATATTTTGTGGGAACTGAATACCAATTGGCGGACTTGTTTACAAAGGCATTACCTCCATCAAGGTTTGTTGATTTAGTTCACCATATTGGTATGCGGTGTTTGACTCCAGATGATTTGCAAAATTTTCTTAAAACCTAAGAGAGTCAAACATCAAACTCTTTTTGTAAATATTTTATCATTAAAAAAAAAAAAAAAAAAAAAAAAAAAAAAAAATCCTCTTTCTTTGTGTACAAACTTCGAATCTTCAAAACTATGTTCCTCCATTAAAACAAATTTTTGCACACCTCAAAATGGAACATGTTTTGAGGGGGAGAAAATTTTCACAATATCATGAAGTTTGCACACCTCATCATAATTCTTCAAGGATAAAATGTTTCTTCATCATTCGGATTAAAATCTCATTTTTTTTCAAAAACTTCTATGATCTCTCGAATTAATATGTACAAAAAGGTTTCACAAAATATATGCTAATTCGAGGGGGAGAAAAGGAATTTTCTTTTGCAACGATCCCAAATTAATCTAGTTTGGACTTCAAATGGAAAAGTAATTAACCTTTTAATGAGTAAAGTTCACAAAAGTCTTAAACTTAGGTAAAAGGACCTTGCATGGAAAATAAAACAGGCTCTAATCAATGTTTTCACACATGTTCTCAAAAGTTGCACACATGATTAAAACCTCAACGAATCAGACTAACGATTTTTTCCTCGATTTTATCCACAATTATGAGTTTCAAATTTCTTTATGGTTGTTGTCTAATCGTTCCCTAAATGTTTCAAGTGTTTTCAACGGTCAAAAAAGGCATAATCAGAAACTAAGGTTAATGTAATTATCAATCGGGGCATTTCTTTTTTATGTGTTTAGTCTAATTAATTATTTCATATAGCTTTAGAGAACACTAAAGTATGCTCGATTGGTGTGTTTGCACGATTAGAAACAACATAGGTTTGAAATCAAGTGATTTAGGGTTTAAGATTTCGATGTCTTTGCTGCTACTAGGATGTTTAATTGTACAATATTCATGCATTATGATGCTAAAATGCGTGCAATGTCTCTAATAATAACTCCTAACCATTATCATAATTGGAAAATCTCTAGTGATAGGATGAATTAATCTGTGATCTTGTGTGTTAATTTGAGAATTCTGAGCATTTTGGTAGATTTAGAATGAGTTTCTTGATTCATCTGTATACTTGTTTGTGCCTGATGCATTTTCTCTGTGTGCAAGTACATGTCATCCCATTGAAAGTCAAAATTTCAACATTCGACAAAATGTTTCTTATGGAACATATTTTGAGGTTAAAGGGCAAAATGTGTTTAAAGGCTAAACTGGTAAATGGATTCAAAATGGTGAAATAAATTTTTCCATACTCTACACTATTGTTTTACACCGGTAAAGCAAGTGTGAAGACCAAAGCAATGTTGTTCTAAAATTTTCAAATATTCAAAATCTGGAATGCTTTGGCTACAATAAAAGAATGACTCTGATTTGGGCATCCCAAATACCGGAAGTTTTCCATTCATCACAAAAACATATCTTCAAAAAGAACTCATGAGGTTCAACTTTAAATGGAAATCTTCTTCTTCAAGATTTTAAAACTCAAAAGAGAGACTCCGGGTCTCAAACAACTTTCAACAGTAAAAGAGTTTTTTTTTTTTTTTTTTTTTTAATTCTAGCATTCTTTGTTGTATAATACTTGATTGTGTTTTCTAAAACCTTGAGCAGAATCATCTCACGAATTTTCTAAAAATATTTTTAAATACGACTCAATATTCTGCTCAAAAAGACTATCTCTCAAATAAATTTCATTATTTGAGGGGGGGTATTTTGTTAAAAGAAAACTAATTTTGTATTAAAACTATGGCTTGTGCACGCATTATAGTGCACAACCCGAACTTGTAAAGAAAGGACTCTGAGGTACGCATCAGTGCCTCAATCCTAATATAAGGAGCAAAGGCTTCTTACTTTTGAGTAGAATTAATCAAATATTTTATGATTTTTATAATTCTACTCAAAAGGACAAGTATTTCACCTCAATAGGACCTAATCACTTGTTGAGGGGGAGCACTTGTCAAAACCAAAATACTTGTTCTAAAATCAAAAGTTCTTGGTGAATCTCCCCATAAGACTAAAAAAAAAAAAAGGCATATTTTAATCTAAAAGATTGTCAAAAACATCATTTTATATGCTATTTTTGAGGGGGAGAAAATGGAAAAGTGATTAAAATATAAGTAGTCTAAAAGCTAAAAGTTTTATCTTGTGCGAGCTAGACTCAGAATTGACCCAGGAATTGACGGGACAATAAAAGTTAGTAATCTTGAAAAGACTTATCCTCGACGGGTAATAACATCAAGTTAGTTACTAGAGCTAGTTGCCACCTAAAAGCTGACAATGGAACTCTTTAACTAGCCACGTAAGCGTGTCTCGAAAAGGATTTGTCCTAGTAGAAAAGTACCGTCTCGAGAAACTTTCTGTGGACTTGACCAGGCCGGGTAATAACTTCAAGCTAGTCTAACTAGTGATGTAAGCGTGTCTCGAATCGTTCTTGTTCACTGAAAATGGATCAATTCAAAATGCTTGCTCCTCCCACATGTGCAAATTTATTATATACTTATGAGCACATGTGAAGGGGGAGCCCTTCAAAATGTACACAAAACTCTCAAAGTGTTAACCAAAATATTTGATTATCACGAACACTTTGAGAGATTTTCAATCAAAGGTTTCTTGGCTACTGTCGGTTAATCAAGGAGTTATAAGGTGATTAAGATAGGAAAAACCGTCCTATGATCCGCCAGAGCCGGAGGGATCTACCCAAGGACATCTCCCATAGTTAGAATTAGAAGTCCTTAGGTATGATACGAAAAAAAGGAGAAAAGAATGAAAGGGATAGAAGGAGTTGAAGAATTAAAAAGAAATGTAAAAGAAAAGGGTGAAAAGAAATAGCCCTCCATATGTTCAACCTTAGGGCAGACACCGGGTTCAACTTGTATGCTACTGGTTGTTGATAAGACAACACCGGTATTGAAGACAAAGTCGTCATGGACCCAGTGACGCAATGCACTAAACCTTCTTAACCACTTAAGTTCTCTTAAAAGAACTTGTTTCATTCTCACGGGGAACCAGTGTAATCTATCGACTCATCTCTTAGAGATGGTTGATATTGAAGCAGGAGACCCCTCCCTAGTCTCCGCATAGGAAACCTAAGTGTGCACTTATAGAGTCTAGAGCCTTGAGATACATCAAAGATCTCTTAGGAACACTTAGTATTTCTACAACTGGTGTTCTACATCAATGGACACCAGTTGTAAATTATCGAGTCCTTCGCAGATCTTAGCAATCAGCCGAGAACATTTATGAGAGAATTACAAATATAGTTCTCAATGATTGAACGGAAATTCCTGCCAGGGTCAACATCAAACAGCCCTGACAGCAGGTCACTTCAGTAACCCCACAAGGGTTACGCTTAGTGTTCGCGGTGGTTCCATAAGCGGTTTACAGTCGTGGAGTGATCCCCAGCGACTCACCCAGTCATTGAGCTACTTAGTAGGTCTCGTAAGCTCCTTCGGGAGTATCTGACATGGGAACGGCCTTGATAAGGATTAGAAGGAGTCTTCACACTATGCTGTTGACGAACTCTAATTCCTTATCTGTATGTACCGGTTGTTTATTGCTAACTATTTACTTGCAGGTACCTCACCTCCATGATGGTAGATTCCAACATGCTCATACATACATCTTGAAGCAAATGATAGCTCCCCCAAAGATCTTAGCACCACAAAGTTCAAAGAAAGATTCTACGCCAATAAGAAGAATCTACAAAGTATAAAGACTAAAGATCTTAGAGTATGAAAAGGAACTTCGTGCACGTGAAAGTCTAAGTCCAAAGATGTATAAATATGTTGGAATGGCGGACAACCACCACAAACGCAGGAGTGACGACTGGCAGATTACTTCATAACACAATCACTACATCATCACCAAAGAACCAAAACATAGAGCAAAGTACATTCATTATACAACATTTTTTGAAAGACGTCTAAAGGTTTACATGTCACAAGTCAACGACAAAGATGAAGACGTCAAGCAACCGTGATGACCGACCCTTAGGGGGAGATTGTTGGGAACATACTTTTGTATTTAGTCAAGTCTCGGTCATTACCTTTTGTAATAAGTTGCTTAGTTATTTATTTCATTATGTTTAAGTTACTAGGCTTATGTATTAATGTCCAATGGGCCTTGAAGCCCACGTTTAAGATGAATGAGGGAGGAAGGGAGTGTTGCCCTACTCCTCCCCTATATATACTAAGCTTATGTAACCTTGAATATTGTTGGTTATTTGAATATCTTTATGAAACTCTTTTTCTTTCACTCTTCATAATCTTATAATCAACCATCTCTTATTCTCATCTTATTTCTTATACTTGTGTTTACTAAATGGTGACCTAACAGTAACGAAGCTTTGGACGAGTTGTGTTGTGGTTTGAAGTCGAGCGAACCCTAGAAACCCTTGTACAGCCCTACCCTGACCTAGATAACCTTTACTTTACGTCTAGTATACTTAGAATAAGACTTAGATAGACTTTAGATGCCTTAGAAACCCTAGGATAGCCATTGCATGCATGTTTTCTTTCGTAGCCCTAGTTTTAAGTCGAATTGCATGCTTATGTGTTACATAGCTTACCTACTTGATATAATTTGCATTATGTGGCTTATTTGAACTTATATGAGTTAGATATAAGCTTAGAAACTAGATTGCCATGCTAAATTATGAATTACATGCATTTAGGACTAGTTTTGCAAAATATTACATGTATATGGGTATATATTGTAAATTCCTGAAACTATAAAGTCTAGGGACTGTTTTTGACATTTTCTAGAAAATAATAGTGTAAGGATTAAATTTGCAATATATTAAACCTTAAAATAAACTATTAAAACAAATATTAAACTAAAAGGACTAAACTTGCAAATATTATAAAATAAGGGTAAATAGAGTAAATACTAAAAACTAGTATAATTTATGAACTATATGTGTCATTTCTTTAAAATATATTAGTATAGGGACTAAATATGCATTAGTTAGAAAGTTATATGCCTATTTGTTATGAGTTTATAAGTTTAGGGTAGAAAACGTATATATATATATATATATATATATATATATATATATATATATATATATATATATATATATATATATATATATATATATATATAATACTATAAGATTCAGTCCCTAAATTTAATGTGGAGTTATGATGATAGAGTTTGTAGAGTTAGAAACAAGTTGGAGTCGTTTAATAGTTGCATAGAGTATAAGATAGATAATGCTCGGAATTCAATGCAGCCTCATAATAACTATACAATCATGAAAGGAGATGAAGTGCAAGGGTTGCCCAAATTGATCACATAGCATTTAGTATAGAATTAAAAGTCGGTTAGATGAATTGCAAGGTTGCGAAAGGTTGCAAGAATAATTAATTATTTTACCTAACTCATGCCTATATAAACCGGCCAAAATCACATTTAGTATGTACATTTGTAGATGATTCACACATTTTTTAGATCATTGATTGTTGGTAGCGGTATGTAAATTCTCTTTTGCAACATTTTGGAGATAATTCACACATCTTTTAGATCTTTGTAATTAACTTGATCTTATTTTTTTCTTAATTTAGTTATCATACACAGGTACCATGAAAATCTCACAAGATCATGCATGCTAAGATAAATGGAACCAAAGATTGTGATACCAACTATTTTCTTTATTTCTTACATATTTAGGTGATTGTTATGGATAAGCATATATATATATATATATATATATATATATATATATATATATATATATATATATATATATATATATATATATATATATATATATATATATATATATATATATATATATATATATTATGTTAATGCATTTTCATATACACGTAATTTATGTGTGTTTTCTATTGATGTAGCTCACATGTGCGAATTGATTCAAGAAAATGTGCACGAGCATGTATGTAAAGCAACATTTAAATAGTTAAATGATACTTTTTAGCGTGATTAGTTTATGTAAGTAGTTGCTTTCCCATGCTCTTTGAGAAATATTAGAATGAATTTATCGTATGCAATTGAATTATTATTGAAAAGAAGAAGGTCGCGTATCGCAAAGTGTTTTATTTTTCTATATGTAGAATCATTCGTGAGAAACCAATATTTATGCCAATTAAATAAGTTTACCATAATAGCAAAATAGGACATATTAAAAATATCACATTGAGTAATGAATATAAAGGAAAAAATACATAATGTTGACTTAAATCCGTTTGTAAATTATAATATCAAATAAAAAAGTTGAGTTTTAAACATAATCAAAAGTTCAAACTTTTATCAAAAAACAAAACCGGTGCATTTAATGTGAAGTATATACAACATCGAGATGGAAGTGCAAGGCTTGCTGGAATTTATCACATGATATTTAGTAATTAGTATACAATTAAAAGTCGGTTATGGATTGAGATGAAGTTGAAAAGGTTGCAAGAATAATTGATGATTTAACCTAATGCAATATATATATATATATATATATATATATATATATATATATATATATATATATATATATATATATATATATATATATATATATATATATAGATATATGTATTATGTTAATGCATTTTCATATACAAGTAATTTATGTGTGTTTTCTTTTGATGTAGCTCACATGTGCGAATTGATTAAAGAAAATGTACACGAGCATGTATGTAAAGCAACATTTAAATGGTTAAATGATATTTTTTAGCATGATTAGTTTATGTAAGCATGTAACTTGAATAATGAATATAGAAGAAAAAGTATATAATTTTTGCTCAAACCCATTTGTAAATTAAAAAATTAAGTTTAAGACATAATAGTGGAGTCCAAAGGTTTTAGGAATGATTAATAGTGTGTTAATTAATATTCATTTAGTTAGCTATTTAGAATTGAGTTTATTGATAAAATTTATTAATATTAGTTAGACTTAAATGTTAATTTTCAATAAAATTAGTTGTACAATAAAATGAGATAAAGCTAAAAAGGTTTGTAACGATTTTTATATAGTTTTTGTGGCATTATTATATATACATTATTACACAAACTTTAACTTACAAACTTAGTAAAAAAAATATTTAACGCACATTAAACTATAACCAATTAGATAGACTCCGTATGCTTCATATTACCATGCAAAAACTATCTAATAGACAAGTATTGTAGGGCTAAGTAATAGACCAAAAGAAACAAAGCTATTTTTTTTATCATGCAAACAAGTAATATGCCAAAAGAAACAAAGTCATCACAACTTAATAACCAAAAGCCCATATATAGAATACAACACCACAAAATCCAAACAACATCAAACACTTTTAAATTTTTATACAAGAAAGTTAAAACATTTCATACAACATACTAAACAATAATTAAGTATACACTCGCCAATATACAGAAAGAATACACAATTAACAATTAGATTCTTAGTACGTGCGTAGCACGGGTTCTGCCTGCCTCGTATATATATATATATATATATATATATATATATATATATATATATATATATATATAGGGAAGGGATCGGGTGCATTTTTCCTTTTTAGTGCGGATGGTACGGATGAATGTGGACCACACGATCAACCGTCCATATCAGATTCTGATAAAAAAAACGCGGTGGCAATATCGTAAATATCCCGTCTTTTTTCAAAAACGTTACTATCGTATTAGCTTTTTTTCTGAAAAAAATTAAAAAAAATCTGAAAAAATTAAAAAAAAAATAAAGAGGACAACAAATAATTAAGAATCGCTGAAAAAAATTTCAAAAAAAAATCGTTTTCATCGTTAAAGGTATTGTGATATTAACGTATGATTTTGACTTTTTTACAAAAGTCAAGATCTGATCTTGACAAAGTCAAGATCAGATCTTGACTTTTATAAAAAAGTCAAAATCAGATTCTGAAACTTTTTTTTTAATAAAAATTTTAATATCACAATAACTTTTTTAATATCATAAAAACTTTTTCTTAATAAAAATTGTTAATATCGCCGTAACTATTATGCTTTCTTAATATCACTCTAATATTCGTACATTCTTTTTCAGTTTTTTTAATATCACCGTAAGTTTTTTTAATATCGTAATAAAAAAAACAATTATATTAAGCTTTTCACTAATATCACGGTTCATTTTTACATGTAAAAAAGTTTAATATCACGTTGGTTTTACAATATCACAGTAGCTATCATGGATTTTTAATATCACGACTCATAATATTGTTAATATCACGGTAGAACTCATAATATGGTTAATATCACGGTAGCACTCATAATCAAAAAAACAAAAAGTTCTCAGAAAAATCTGAAAAATAAAAAAAATGCAAGAAGATAACAATATTAAGGATCGCTCAAAAGGAAAAAAAATTAAAAAAATCGTTTGAATAGTGATTTGGTACTGTGATAGTTGCGTAGATCTTGACTTTTTTACAAAAAGTCAAGATCAGATCTGGATTGGACGGCCTAGATCTATCCATACGTCCGCACTAAAACAAAATATATATGTATATATATATATATATATATATATATATATATATATATATATATATATATATATATATATATATATATATATATATATATAAGGGGTAAAAATGGACTATTTTCATAAAAATATAAAAACCTATTTAAGTTAGAAGCATAACACAATACTAGGGAGCTTCATGCGAGGAGTACTATGTGGATATTTCATTTTGACGAGTTTGTTGGGTTTACGAATTAAAGAGCCCTGACTCCTCGAACGATTATTGCATATAATTCTGAGATATGATGGCCTGAACGGTGTTATGTTATAACTAAACCCTAATAACAGCATAACTCAATAATAGGGAGCTTTGTGTGAGGAGTATTAACTTCTGAATTATGATGGCCCGAACGGTATAATGCTGATCACATAATACAATAGTAGGGAGCTTCTTGTGAGGAGTCATATACTTCTGAATTACAATGGCCCGAACGGTGTTATGTTATATATAAGAACCTAATAGTAATTAGTTAAGAAAAACCTAGACTAAGACTTGACATACGCACACTCGCACTACCCCAGGATACGTGAGTGAATTGTCTAAACCCCTACTTTAATTAGCTAGAGACTCAGGTGAGTTTTCATAGCCTCACACCCTTTTAAATGCTTTCTAAATGTTTTACAAATCCTGTGAGGGGGATACATGCTTTAAAACCAAATATAAGTCTTTTCTCTAGTTATTGCACGAGTAAACTAACAGCCATCATTACATAACCAAAATTCATGAATCTAATCGTTTGGGATATTTTACCCAAGCGAAGGCGGATATAGTTGATAGATCTATTGAAGTTTGACAACTCCCGTTGGTATTAACACCCCACTAGGTGGTACCAATAAGTACTATATTTGAACACACTGAAGGTTTAACTTTGGCAAGTTATCCTTCCCATCCCCTCATGGTTTGGTCTGCAGACCCCATGACCCAGATTGTTAACGTGTGGTTCATGAGCTTAGTGCAATATACCTTCTAACACTAACACTTTTCCACACATAGGGTTTAAGCTGAACCCTGTGGAACTTGTATTTATACTTTAACTTTTTAAAACCTATGACTCTCACTCAACATACGTGTTGACTTTTAAGCGTGTTATCTTAGGTAATTAGGCACTGGACATGAGGACGTCCAAAATAGTTATCATTCATCAGTTTTGTGTCGTAAAACGTATCTTAGGGACCTCTCTTTTGGTAAAAGTACATCTTTTACTGTAAAAACTCTGATGAATAAATGAATGATAACACCTTTTTAAAAAACGTATCTTTTCGAGTCGTTTTCTATTATCTTGTCTTTGTTTCCATGAGTAATACCCCAAACACTTTATCCGCTGCGATCAGTGAAAAATGGGGTGTTACAACACTCGGCAATATACAGAAAGAATACACGATTAACAATTAGATTCTCAGCCCGTGCGTAGCACGGGTTCTACCTGCCTCATTGTATTTAAAGTAGTATATGTGTTTCTTATATATTATTTGATATGATTTATCCTTTTCAGATAAATAAATTCGCCCATCAGAATTATTTCCAAATATAAGATGCGTGTTGTATAATGTTTTAAAAACCATAATTGTCTTCGTCGATCTCCTTTCTATATTTAAATTATATTACGTGATAAGCTCTTTGTCGATATATTTTTTATATTTAAATAATTTTATGTGATAAGTTCTAAATTTGTATTGTGCATATCATTTCAAAATTTGAACGTGACATGAACCATAATTCCGTCTTAGGATATGGGCTACAACAATTATTGGATACAGATATATTAATGTTAATATGAAACATTTAATTTTCAATATCAAATAACCAAATAACTAAAATATGTGTTTTTTATATTGTATTTAAAGTAGTATATGTGTTTCTTATATAGTATTTGATATGATTTATCCTTTTCAGATAAAGAAATTCGCTCATCAGAATCATTTCCAAATATAAGATGTGTGTTGTAAAATGTTTTAAAAACCATAATTATCTTCGACGATATCTTTTCTATATTTGAATTATATTACGTGATCAGTTATTTGTCAATATATTTATTATATTCAAATTATGGTATGTGATAAGTTCTAAATTTATTTTGTACATATCATTTCAAAATTTGAACGTGACATGAACCATAATTCCGTCTTAGGATATGGGCTACAAAAATTATTGGATACAATTATATTAGTGTTGATACGAATCATTTAATTGTCAATATCAAATAACCAAATAACTTATCAAAATATGAAAATAAAATCATGAAATAAACCTGTTGATGAATATCTTCTGAACAAAAATCATCATACACTTGTACCAATAAATAAACGATTAATTTGTTAGTATACATAAAAATACTTATATTTTATTTATAATTTTACTTCTTTAAAAATATATCATATCTTTGTGATTTATTTTACCTTTATGTATAACGATTGATTCCATAGTTAAATCAAAGAAAAAAGAGTACGTTTTCCGATCAATATATTTATTTTGATAAAGTATTGATGTTTTATGTTAATGTTTTTATAATAATACGGGCAAAGATATCAACAATATATATTCCATATATTTTGAAGATTTGATATCATAATTGATGCAGGATTTCTGACCATGTTTTACATTTATAATTTCTCGTCAACCTATGGTCCACCTTATGCACTAACAGGCAGTATACCCGGTCGCGTGTAGTGTGGGAATGGTAAGACCGAGGTCGTCCCAAGAACGGTTGATTTCTAGCTGTCTAATTAGAACGATTGTCACGTATTAAAGGGGTTTATATAGATATTTATTGTGATCAATTGGAGTGGTTCTGTAGGCAAACAACTAAAGGATGATAATTTAGATCTAATTCTCAAACCGTTAAAAAGGCGGTAGACTCCTATGGTCAATTTGTCTAACCTAAGATCCTAGATTCCTCACCAAGGTAATGATTAGTGACCAAGGGTCATCTGGTAATCTATTCTCAGTGATAAAGATAATGGTGTTTACTATCATTTCATTCGGGGATTCAATATTCATTTCGGATCAGATGGTCAAATTCACCTAGATCTATCTTACACCTTGTCCTATCCATGACTATTGTAAAGCCGTGGGTTCATTTGTACGAAGATGTAAGAGTCATTAAGTGCCTCTACTAACATGGACAAGTCTATCGGATGCGGCATGGTCAGATCTTACACCCCTCTAATTCAGTTAAGTGTATAGCATCGATAGGTGGTCCTAGGGTTAATTCGCACATGTATGGCAAGAGAAGACATCTATGGTTAGTACTTAACCCTTACCAAGTCACATCCCTAGCGGCTTGCTTCCTAGGGTTAATTCCACAAGCCTCTAAAGAACAACCAACGCTAAACACTACGGGAACTAGAGTGTCACATGACTCGCCATGAAAGTATACAAACAAAACTAATAATAAGCCAGAAATAAAGATCAAATAATAAATCACTAAATAATTAATTAATCACCACACCGTAATTAGATATATTACTACGCCGTAATCAAATATATGACTACGCCGTAGCGTAATAAACAACTACGCCGTAATTAATTAATTAAACAACAAAAACAATTAAATAAAACACAATAGGCATCACGACAATTGACAATCATGCAGAATCAATATTGTGATCAAGAATAATGAAACTTAATAAATAAATGAGTGTCGAAGTAAAATTACATATTGTCCTAGATACATGCTTTTGATCCCCTAGTCGAATACCGGGGCAAACCCCGAAGGATTAGCCCCTTAAATTGATGCTGCCAACTGTTGCTCTCTTTTTGTCTCGTACGGCACCAAACAAAGAAAACAAAACCACCGAATTGATATCTAAACCTACGTATGGTGTCTTGTATTTATAATGATGACATTTTGGTCTTGTCCAACTTTGGTCCCCAACCTTGCGCCATGTTTCATCTTTATCCCTTTGCATTATTATTTTCATTCAATTCCTTTCTTTCATACGTATAATATATATATGAAATAGCAATTTCATATAGAGTCAACTTTAGAATTAGTACGCATTAAGTCCCTAGACTTCAACTCCTTCGCGCCCAAGCAATAAACTACGGCGTAGTTCCGTGATAACTACGCCGTAGGTCTTCATAATCATGAAATCTTCTGATGTATATCAACAACTACGACGTAGCTTAATAGTGAGCTACGCCGTAACCTTCACAAAATATCTCCTACGCCGTAACTTGATGACTTGTTACAGGCGTAATCCTCATAAAATCCTTCCTACGCCGTAGTCCAATTACTAACTATGGCGTATTCTTTGGTAATCTCTGTTACGCCGTAGCTTAGTGGTTTGCTACGACGTAGTCTTCACAGAATGGGGTAAATCTTCTAACGGTGTAGTATCATCCCTTAACTAGACCGTTGTGTTTGTGTCTTCAATGTAACTTTAAGGTTGATTCTCACTTTTTAGTCAATAAATCGTCAATAACGCACTTTTGCTCATCTTTACCCTGAAACCAAAATAGGAAGAAATAAGAGTATATATTCTTCATATAAGTAGAAAAGATGGGCATTTCAATGGAGAAATTAACACTTAGATTGGGGTAAATTTGATGTTATCAAATATCCCCCTACTTGAACTCTACTTGTCCTCAAGTAGACCTTTTAAATTATTTCTAAAAAGATATCTCCCAAGTTAACTTGGAAGATATGAGTTTAAAAATTACCTAAGCTAGAAATATCAAAACCAAGCACCTCACGAAAAGGGAATTTAAATCACGCTCTCTCTCACTAATCTATGTGTTTGTTTAGGGGTGATCACTCAACTGCTCAGTCATGGCGAGTATTCTATCATAGGCTTGGCAAAAATACTAATATCCACCACTAGAGTCTATAGATGTAGCTATTCTAAAAGGCAAATGGGTTGACACAACTATAAGGCTCACGGGATTAAATCACTCTTTACCAATACCATTATTCCAGAAAAGGCGACAAAGCCACAAATGCTCGACCAAATCCATGAACGAGACACTTGTGACTGCTCAATTCCTTAACTCAAATAAGCTAAAGGTAAGGAATGACAAGGGTAGGATAAAGACATGGGAAAACTTTTAATGGGTGTAAACAAAAAGACATGAAACAAATAGATTCCTAAAGTCCACAATTGCCCCGTCACTAGTCACATTCAATCCCATAGCAAAAACCGAGGGTCAAGAGTCAAGGGGTCTTTAATATCTTCAATACATGAGTTAATGCATATAAAATGTAGTGTAGTGCCTCATAATCTCCATAAATTAGGCAAATAGGATGCATTAACTCGACTTTCATCTTCAATGGAAAAAAATTATATGTGCTTAAAATTTTAAAATATGGGTGAAATTTGCACATAATTTCTCCAAGAACCATATAATCTCCCATTTCTATCTCCCATCCCCCCCCCCCCCCCCCACTTAAGATGTACAATGCCCTCATTGTACAAATATTGACTTAAACTTGGAAGGTGAGATAGAAATGTACGGGTCTCTAAGGCATAAGATGCACAATGTGAGAATTACTGATACAACAATTAAACAAATCCTTGCTTGCTTTCTCTTTATTTTTCTTTTATTCTATTTTTTTTTTCTTTTATTCACTTTTCTTCACTTTTTTTTTTTTTTTTTTTTTTTTTTTTTATTTATTTGGCAAGACAAGGTATACAAAAGAAATAAAACTAATACAGACACATAAGGTATCCCCCCACTTGAGATCAACTATCTTCTGAACTCGATCTTCTTCCAAAATTCCTTTATTCAAAACCTGCGACTTCCACCAGTGACCAAAAGTAACCAACAACGCCCGGACCATGGACTATAAGAAACTACAGGGTAGGCTAGGCGATAGGTGTAACGAAACAAATATTGGGTGAACAAAATGAAAAGAAAGGCTCTGAAAGGTGTATCTAGGGGTATCTTGCACTAAAAATGAGTGCAAGAAAAGGGTTTGACAGGGGGATTAACTAAGCGATGTGAAAAGTCAATATACACAAAACATAATTTGATGGGCTATTTGGGTTTATCCTAAAATTTGCCTTATATCCTAGCTGCACCGATTACACTAAGTTACCTCAATGTAATGCTCATTATAATGGTCTCCAAAAGATATACAAATCCAAGTTCTAAAGTCTACTACAGCCACCGGCACACTCATATTTGTTGAATTATGTATAAGGGGGAAACTGAAAGGCTTATCCTCGTACAATGGAAATATAGGGTAGGTGTGCTCAGTCTTAGATTAATCTAATTAAGTAATGAAAAACATGTCAAAATTTTATTAATGAAATATTTTTCACTAAAAACTAGAAAAACAAAGTCAAGTATATTCAAGTGGTGTTTATTTCTAATCCCTTCCCCCCACTTGGTTCATACTAAGCATATAAATGAAAAATAGGAAGGGTTAGAAAAGAAACAGAAGAACTCCCCTGGATTTGCTCGATATGATCAAAAGACGACACTTTCCTTATCATGCTTCAAACGTGCCTCCTTGAGCAAGATCCATCATCTAATTACCATAATTGTACTCAACTAGATCGGATAGAAAATGTTTCCTTGCAGCCAATTACCACTCCATAATGCATCAACCTGGATTACTGCAAGAAAAACTAATACCGAAAAGCATAATTCCGGATAAAAGAAAAAATAGCACAAAATGTATAAAAATAAAAATGAAATAAAACCTAATCACTTTCGTAGGAATCACGGTTGCATTTAGCGTATGCAACAAGCCTTTTAAACCACTCGGTGTCCCGAGGTGGACCAGTGAAGTCTCGTGAGGGTTTACAGGGAACAAACCCACAAAGTTCATTTAATTACTAATAGATGGTTATGAAATGGAAAGATTTGAAAAACAATTTTTGCATTCAGGAGGAAGCTACGACGTAACTTCTATCACTGGGTTACGCCGTTGAAAAGTTAACCTGTTTTTCTTCTTGTATTCTGGGGAAGGTTACGGCGTAACTTCTATTACTGGGTTACGCTGTAGACAACTTCTACTAATCAATCCCAGATTGGATTCACCTCCAACGCTCAACAGGAACCTTTCCCTTAACCTCCTTTGTTGTAGATACCTGCAAAACGTTATACCAAACAATCCAAACCAAACTACAAAACCTAAATTGATGCGTGGGAATTGCACCAGGCTTTACCTCTCGAGGGATCTCGAGAAGCTTACAACCCCCACCAGGCAGTGTACCTGATTGTTGTAGTATAGTATAGTGACAAGTACCGGGGGATAGATCGTTCAACTCAAATCTCGATTAGAAAGCCTAAAAACTAGGTCTAAAGGTGAGGGATGATTCTTTTTGTATTTTTTTATATTATAAAAGCAAATAAAATCTCGAGTTTTGGAAGAGTGGGCGGAATTAGTTGCTAATCAACTAACCCAATAACTAAGATGCAATCAAAATAAAATAACAAAAAATATAAATAAAGCTAATTAAAGTAGTGGTGTGAACAATAAATGGGAGAATTATGTTTACTTAGATTTCACTACTCCCTAGATATCTTTTACAGGTTAATTACTTGTTACAGTTGCGTGGATGACGGGTTATATTCCTTAATACCAATCATGGGGTGGCGTACTTACTTCCCCAATTCTATAAGCTCCTACTTCACTCCTATGTCGAGCCTGCAAGAAGCTCCTAACATGGGATCACTAGAATTCGCTCATGCATTAAATACAACCATAAAAACCTAGTACACATCGGTTCACGTTTCTTTAGACGTTCAAGCAAGTTACACAATGGAGATCTGCCAGTTTTCTTAAGCCTAACATTGAAATCATTCATCCATTACAACTATAAACAAGCAATCAACCTATAATCAACATCTAGGTTTCATTACATCTAAGCAAACACATAAAAAATCTAGCCTAGCATGTTATAATCAAGACAAGCGTAAGATATATTCAAACAACACATAGACATATTGAATGAATTGAAAGGATACTTGTCTCAATGGAACATGAAGGGTTTCAAGGGGTGAAAACCCTTGAAAAATACTGTTACAAACGAGCTAGGGTTTATAAAGTTCGACCCTAAAATTCTCCACACAAGTTCCTCTCTAATGAATGAAAATTAGAAAAGTATATATAGATTTTAGGAGGTGACGGCGTCAAGAGGAAAGTTCTGACGCCGTCATCTCGCCGCCAAAAATCTTCTCGGATTGCCTAGATCCAGATCTGACGCCGTCATGTGTATTTCTGCTCTGGGCCGTCACCACTTTTACTCTTGACGCCCTTGTTCTGACGCCGTCACGTTTTCTCTGGGTCGTCACCAAAATTGCTCTTGACGCCGTCATCAAATCCTTCTTGACGCTGTCATCTACTGTTCCCAGCAAGGAAAATTAAGACTTTGCCGTTTTCTTCACTTTTATGCTCCAAAAACGTCCAAAATGCTTCCTTTTCCAGAATTCACTCCCAAAGTACCTAAAATCACAAAAGGAACGATTTAGGGCAATATTTGATCAAATAAATTCCAATTCCAGCTTAAATGACCCCCTAAAAACGGATCATTTTTCGCTTCATCATATACCCTTACACTTGAGATTTGCTTGTCCTCAAGCAAATGCGCTTTTATTCTAGTCAAAATACAAGTTAGGGGTCATTTAACACTAATATAAAAGTAATTACAACAAATAATCGTTCCACTAAAGACCAAAGACAAGCATGGAGGTCATACACTAGCACCTCACAAATAGTGTTTAGATACTCACATCTCTCGGGTGTAATAAAGTATATATCACAATATGGAAATATAAAACATCTCTCACTACCTGTCATAGCAAAATAGATTACCATAGGCTTGGGAAAGGATCAAACCTCCACCACATGGCATAAGCACCTAGGATAAACTATCAAAGAAGTCTTTTAAAAGGGTTGTAATGTTAGGTGTAGGGATATGGAATACACGGTTTTGTTGGATATAGGCAATCTTTACTGGTGGCGAGTTAATCATCTTGGTTAATTACATGTACAATATGGCGTTGCAAAGCCAAGACTAGACTCGACTTAAGCTAATAAATGAAAAATTAACAAAAACATAAAACAAACATAGAAAAAAACGGGATGGTAGTCCGTATGTTTTTTCTCTTTCCTTTTTCAATTTTTTTTTTTTTTTTTTTTTTTTTTTTTTTTTTTTTTGTACCCTCTTACCCTACCATCCAAAATAATACATCATAGGGAATGAACATTCCCCTTACACTTGAATTTTTACATACTTTACAATAAACTAATCTAATAACTCGAATCAAGATAATCAAAACACTTGGAGTACTTTTAAGATTAACGCACATATGGGGGTAATAATATGATGTTCTTCCCCATTACTCCATAACACAAGTACTTTACCCATGAGTCCCAATCGTCCCAAAACAATATGTACAAGGATATGACTCGACTTAGCAACCATGTAATCAATTAGATAATTAACTAAGGGTTTAACAAATAACAATAATGCACTAAAGATGAGTGCATACACGGAAGGCTAAGGCGATTTGGTTGTACATTTAAGTGTGGCGTAACAAATTCTTCCTTTAAGTAAAATGCTTAAAGTTAGAAACGAAAGTATAGGCTCGGAGGGGTGTACTAGGGGTTTCGTGTACTAAAAATGAGTACAACGCTAATGGTGTGGGAAAAATTAATTGACTTTACTAGCCAAGTAATGTGACTTAAATGGTCAAGTAATTATGATACGGGTTTAACACAAGGGTGATCCTAATGCCTCTTATTATGTAGTAAATCCTACTACACGAATGTAGTCTCACTAGCGGTCTCGGGATGCATCACTAACGCAAGTTCTAGAATCTAAATGCTACCGGTACACTCATAAGCACTAATAGTAAATGCTTTTCCTATCAAATCTAAAGGCGAACCTCACATATTTTGGTTGAAACTTTTTCTGAATGATACGGTTTTGTGCTAGTCATACAACTCCTATCCATGAGACGCTTGCTAAGGCTAAAGTTTCACTCTTAAATGTTGTAAAAAAATTTAAATTTGGCGCTAAAATTACACTAACAAGTATTTCTCATAGTTTTATTACACACCTACCATCAAACAAACAAACTCAAGCGAAAGTGTATCCAATGAGGTATCATCATTTTACCCTCCCCTTACACTTAGGATGAACATTGTCCCCAATGTTCAATTAAAGAATGTAAAAGTAAAACAGGTAAAAGAATGAAATCAAATACTCCCCTGATTCGCTCGGTATGGATAGTGTGGTAACAAGGTTAGATCTTCCTCCAAGAAAATGAACAATCAAAGCTTCCCTTCCAGAGTATAAATCATCTTCTTGTCAAACATAACCTGTTAAACCTGAGAAAACAAACAAGGGAACCTCGCGTAAAATCGGCGACAATCTATATATGATAACAAATCCTAGAAAACAAAGTAAGATATAATGCTTGTGGAATGAGTGTTTACAGATTCCCTGGAGATTATAAAACTAAAGATTCAACAAAAACTTTAAGAATCCGTTAGAAAAACAAAACTTGCAAAATTTCCAGAATTTTACACGTGACGCCGTCAGGAATTTCTTCCTGACGCCGTCAGAAGTGACCTGCAGAAATCCTTATGTTAAGTTTCCGGAAAATTTCTGGAAAAACTTTGTCCTACTTCCAGGAAAATCCTGCAAAACATCATTATGACTCGATACAAGCATTTGACTCTAACAAATACGAATATACATGTTCACTTAATATTGTGGAGAATCATGATCAAGTTTGTTTCTTAAAAACATATTTGGGGTTTCCTCTTACACTTATCTTTTGCGAAATACCCTTGGATGAAGTTAAGACTAAGCCAAACGACAAAATAAAGTATTTTCACAATTTTATTTTGAAACATGATCTACCAACAATAAAAATAAAGCATGCATACGAAAACAAATAATAATCAAACAAAGAAAAATCACACAAAACATGGGTTGCCTCCCAATAAGCGCTTGTTTTTGTTCGAGTCACGAGCCTGACTCTACCCTTATTTCACTGATAAAGGTGAGGTTTTCCCTACACTTAGGATTAAGTGCGGGTGATAGTAGCGATACACACCATCTCGGTAGAAGTATGCCACGTGAGGAAAGAGTGGTGGATGAACTATATGCTCAAAGGGCTGTGCTCCTATCATCATAACCTTACCTAATTCAATTGGGTTAATGGGTGGATTAAGATTTTCTCCTAGAAAGGGATCATTTTCTATCAACTTCGAGAGACTACTAGTTGGGGATCCATCTTGACCTAATAAACCCGGTTTAAACCCATAATGTTTCTTATGATCAATCATAAATGGGTGATGTAAGCATGTAAGGTCATTTTCCACTCCTATATTGGCTTCCTCTCTACAAGGCTTAGAGTCCACTACCTTTATCCTTAGACTACCCGGACTATATGGTTTGATGGGTAGTGGACTCTAAGCCTTGTAGAGAGGAAGCCAATATAGGAGTGGAAAATGACCTTACATGCTTACATCACCCATTTATGATTGATCACAAGAAACATTATGGGTTTAAACCGGGTTTGTTAGGTCAAGATGGATTCCCAACTAGGAGTCTCTTGAAGTTGATTGAAAATGATCCCTTTCTAGGAGAAAATCTTAATCCACCCATTAACCCGATTGAATTAGGTAAGGTTATGATGATAGGAGCACACCCCTTTGAGCATATAATTCATCCACCACTCTTTTCTCACGAGGCATATTTACACCCTAAGGGTGTGTATCGCTACTTTCACCCACACTTGATCCTAAGTGTAGGGAAAACCTCCCCTATTTCCGTTAAATAAGGGTAGAGTCAGGCTCGTGACTCGAACAAAAACAAGCGCTTCTTGGGAGGCAACCCATGTTTTGTGTGTTTTTATTTGTTTCCGTATGCATGTTTTATTTTTATTGTTTGTGGCTCATGTTTCAAAGTAAATTGTGAAAATGCTTTATTTTGTTTTTAACTTCGTCTTAATTGCATATAAAGGTATTTTGCAAAAGATAAGTGTAAGGGAGATCCAAATTTGTTTATAAGAACGAAATTGAGCATGAACCACAACAATATTAAATGGACATGTGTATTAGTACTTGTTAGAGTCAAATGCTTGTATCGAGTCATAATGATGTTTTGCAGGATTTTCCAGGAAGTAGGACCAAGTTTTTCCAGAAATTTTCCGGAAACTTAACATAAGGATTTCTGCAGGCCACTTCTGACGGCGTCACGAGTTTACTCTTGACGGCGTCAAGTGTAAAAATCTGGAAATTTTACCAGTTTTGTTTTTCTAACGGAGTCTTATGGTTTTTGTGAATTATTAAGTTTTATAATCTCCAGGAGATCTGCAAACTTCATTCCACAAGCATTATATCTTATTTTGTTTTCTAGGATTTAGTAACTTATATAGGATGCCGCCAATTTTACGCGAGGTTGTTTTGTCTATTTTCTCAGGATTTACAGATTATGTATGACAAGAAGATGATTTATATTCTGGAAGGGAAGCTTTGATTGTTCATTTTCTTGGAGGAAGATTTAACCTGGCCACCATATTATCCATACCGAGCGAATTAGGGAAGTATTTAATTTCATTCTTTTTAACTTTTTCACTTTTACATTCTTTACTTGAACATTGGGGACAATGTTCATCTTAAGTATAAGGGGAGGGTAAAAAGATGATACCTTACATATGCACTTTCACTTGGTTTTTGTTTTGTTTAATAGTGTCACAACCCACAATTTCAGGTCATTTTTCCAAACTTCGACATTCTACTATTCACAAATTACTATTCATCGATCACTATTCATCGTTTTACTATTCATCATTTTTGAGGTCAATTTGACATTCCGAGACACGTTCAGAAATTTTACTATTCACTTGACACTATTCAGAAGGAACTTAATATGAGACAACGTCGTTGGCTAGAATTGTTGAGTGATTACGATTGTGAAATCCGATATCACCCAGGAAAAGCAAATGTTGTAGCAGATGCACTTAGCCGAAAAGAACGACTCAAACCTTTGAGAGTTAGGTCATTGGGAATGACTATTATTTCGCCATTACCATCGAAGATCTTAGAAGCTCAGATTGAGGCTCTCAAAGAAGAAAATCGACCACATGAGAAAATTTATGGTATGCCAGAAAGCGAAAATGGCTTTGTAAAGAGATCAGACAGAGTGTTATGTTTCAAGGACCGAAGTTGGATACCACTCTATGGCGGAGTGCGAGAATTGATTATGCATGAATCACACAAGTCGAAGTACTCTATTCATCCAGGTTCTGATAAGATGTATCAGGATCTCAAGAAGCTTTATTGGTGGCCGAACATGAAAGCAGAAATTGCTACGTATGTCAGCAAATGTCTTACTTGTGCTAAAGTGAAAGCCGAGTACCAGAAACCGTCAGGGTTACTTCAACAACCAGAGATTCCACAATGTAAGTGGGAACGTATTGCTATGGACTTTGTCACTAAACTTCCTAAGACGTCAGGAGGTTTCGATGCTATTTGGGTAATTGTTGATCGTCTTACCAAATCAGCTCATTTCATACCCATTAGAGAGACTTATTCAATGGAACAACTTGCTAGACTTTATGTCAAGGAAATCGTCTCAAGACACGGTGCACCAGTTTCCATCATTTCCGACAGAGATAGTCGTTTTACTTCGAATTTTTGGCGATCATTACAAGATTCTTTTGGATCCAAGTTAGACATGAGCACTGCTTACCATCCTCAGACTGATGGTCAGAGCGAGAGAACTATTCAGACACTTGAAGACATGCTTAGAGCATGTGTGATTGACTTTGGAAATGGTTGGGCTAACCATTTGCCGTTGATCGAGTTTTCCTATAACAACAGTTACCATTCAAGCATTAAGGCTGCACCATTCGAGGCACTTTATGGTCGTAAGTGTCAATCTCCAGTTTGTTGGGCCGAAGTCGGTGAAGTACAATGTACTGGCCCGGAGATGGTACAAGAAACAACAGAAAAGATAATTCAGATTCGAGAGAGACTTGAAACTGCTAGAAGTCGACAGAAAAGCTACGCAGATGTTCGACGCAAACCATTGGAATTTCAGGTCGGAGACAAAGTCATGTTGAAAGTCTCGCCTTGGAAGGGCGTGATACGATTTGGAAAACGCGGGAAGTTGAACCCGAGATACATTGGGCCATTCAAGATCCTGGAGAGGATTGGTCCGGTTGCTTACAAGCTTGAACTTCCGTCAGAACTTAGCAACGTACACAACACGTTTCATGTTTTGAACCTCAAGAAATGTCTTTCGGACGAGTCTGCCATTATACCATTAGAAGAAATACAACTCGATGGCAAGCTTAACTTTGTGGAAGAACCAGTTGAAATAATGGATCGCGAGATCAAACAGTTGAAACAAAGTCGAATTCCGATCGTGAAGGTTCGCTGGAATTCTCGAAGAGGACCCGAGTTTACTTGGGAACGAGAAGACCAAATGCGACGCAAGTATCCACAACTTTTCATCGAGCCAATTATCGAGACCAACACTAACTGAATTCAGGGACTGAATTCCTTTTTGGATGGGCGACTGTCACAACCCACAATTTCAGGTCATTTTTCCAAACATCGACATTCTACTATTCACAAATTACTATTCATCGATCACTATTCATCATTTTTGAGGTCAATTTAACATTCCGAGACACGTTCAGAAATTTTACTATTCACTTGACACTATTCATTTCCGAGAGAAAATCACTATTCACGTGCATTACTCATGTCATCGTAAATTTAGTTTACGAGTGTTCAAATTCGCGTAACCGTATTGGTTCAGGAGCGAATTCATGCATTATTATCAGGGACATTTCATACGGACTAGAAATAGTCGACATATCATCATTAGGGCACTTGCATACTATTCCACTCGTAGGGTATTCAAATTATATTTTTAATATAATTAACGAATTACGTATGTTTATTTTAAATAAACACTAATACGCGAACTATAAATGTGAATAACACGTCCAACACTCCCAACTATGATCCCAATATATTTTTATATTCATTTTTATAATATAAAAATTATAATATTAATTTACCCGGTATTTTGGATATTTATTTTAATTAATAACTTAAGTTTACTAAAATCTCGACGGTTTTCGTAGAAATTAAACTATAATTATCTAAACACCCAATAATTTTACCCAACCCATTTTTATAATTTTTATAACTTTATTATGACCCGGTTAACTCCGTTAAAATTTATTTTTAGTTAACCCGGTACCCGGTACAATTTAAAACTACAAAACAACACAATAATACACAAGTTACAAAAATCTTACATACATCCCCCCCCCCTTGACTTTGCCGCCCCCCCCCCCCCCCCCTTGCCAATCAACTTACAAGATTCACTAACTCACTCTTTTTCATTAATGCCTTATACTAACCAAATAAAATAATAATAATACAAATAATACTTATAAACCTTACTAGTTTTCTTATCTCATTTTTACAACTAACAAAAACTCATCTATCTCTTTTTCTCTCTTGAAACTCACGGCCACAAGGAAGAAGGAAGGCAAGACCAAAATTTTTCTTAAAGATCTAGTGTTATTATAGTTTAGTTAAGTATTTCTTACAAGGTTTTGAAATATAAACTCAAGAATACTAAGGTTTTATCATCTAATCACACCACATCTCAAAGTAAGTTTACAAAACTCATTTCATAATTTTTACAAAGTTATTATTATGTTTATATATTTTTCTTGTAAGATCTCATGCATATATTAACTTATACCACTCCATTTTTGTATATATTTAACTTTCAAGCCCTAGAAGTGATTTTTTGGTTAGATCCTTGTTAGATCTACTTGATTGTGATGTTTAGGAACCCATGACACCCTAATAAGGTGTATGGTAGGATTAGATTAGTTTTGTGGTGATTGAAAGTGGTTTGAATGAAGATGGAACTAGATTAGAACCCTAGAAACGATTTTTGAAACCTTTGAAATACCTACTGTCCCTATTTCTATTTCGTGGGAAAATCAGTGGTTGATGGCTAATTTTTGACCAAGGATTTAGAAAATACTTTCAAAAACGAAACTTTAGGCGAAAGAACGGATTAAAACGAGTTTATAACGAAGGAGATACGATTTTTGCAAATTTAACGACGAAAACTATTTTATTAAAAACTGCTTGCTGTTTGGCAGATTTCGCCGTGCAAATGAAGGCATTAAACGTAACCTAGAGGAGCCGAGTTATCAAAAATATACTATTATATACAAAAACGAATCCGTGGACATAAAGAACAAGGAAAACGAACCTAAAACGAGCAAGTTATACGCGTTTTAAGATCACCAAAGCTATATATATATATATATATATATATATATATATATATATATATATATATATATATATATATAGTCACAAATAAAAATAATAACGTACGTACTAAATGGTATATTTTCTAGAAACGTTACTAATGACTATATTCTTAACAAACGAATACGTACGACCCGAGGGAATATTTATACGACTTAACGACGTTATTTTAAGGTTTTGATACGAGGATTATAACGCTAACTTTTTCGTACGAATTAATATGACAAGTTATATACTTCTCTAAATGGACTTATTTTTCCTAAGTATGGAAACTATTTTACCATGACGATAACTAGTATTTCCAAATTACGAGTGGTATGAGTATCATGTGCATGTGCATTCATTTCATTACGGCTTGATCTAAGCTAGATCATGATTATTCATTTAGGTTGCGGCTAGTACTCGCGCTTCATTGTCCCGACTACTTTTACCTCATTGCACCATCTTTGTACCATCACTTCGAGGTGAGTTTCATAGCCCCGTTTTAATTCTATATTTTGATTTCAAATCCCACGGGGGAGAATACATTGCATTAATTGTTTTTGTGTACATGCCTAAGTATAAAATTTCATACATTGCTTAAGTTGCCTTATTTACCACGTCTTGACAAGTCCCCTTTATTATCATGGACCGTTAATTTCTAGTACTAAGCGGGAGTGAGTGGATAGATCTATCGAGGGTGACGCCTCCATTCGCGTTGGGTTGCTCCAACGGGACGAATGCATTTCATGTCTTTATTATTAGAGTGTCTGGTAAACACTCATTGGGGCCAAGTAACGTCTAGCTTCGGGGTCATGAGCTTAAGAGCCAATGTATATATTTTCCGGACATCCTATTTCTTGACTTTACTTATGGCATATGTACACTAGATTTTAGTTATAAACCTATGATTATTCACCAACTTTATGTTGACCGTTTTTCGCAATGTATTTCTCAGGTAACTAAGGCATATTCTCATGGCATTGCATGGAGTCACTTTGTGTATCAAGGATGACGCGTCTCTTTTGGATTTCATGCACTTTTGAACTATCGTTTGATTGTACTAAATTATTTCCTTAAACCTTTTCCAACTGTTGGGACCTATGTTTTATAACTCTGAATATTTTAAATGAATCAAACGATGTATTTTATAAACGACACTTTAGGTCGTTCAATATATCCTGGTTGTGTGCTATGATCCGTTACACCCTCAGGTATTCCATTCCGCTGCCATTCAGGTAAATTGGGGGTGTGACAAATAGTGAATGTGTAATAAAACTGAGAGAAATATTTGTTAGGGCAATTTTAGCACCAAATTTAAATTTTTTTACAACATTTAGGAGTGAAACTTTAGCCATAGCAAGCGTCTCATGGATAGGAGATTGTATGACTAGCACATAACCGTATATTCAGAAAAATTTTCCACCCAAATATGTGAGGTTCGCCTTTAGATTTGATAGGAAAAGCATTTATTATTAGTGCTTATGAGTGTACCGATAGCATTTAGATTCTAGAACTTGCGTTAGTGATGCATCCCGAGACCGCTAGTGAGACTACATTCGTCTAGTAGGATTTACTACATGATAAGAGGCATTAGGATCACCCTTGTATTAAACCCGTATTATAATTACTTGACCATTTAAGTCATATCACTTGGCTAGTTAAGTCAACTAATTTTTCCCACACCCTTAGCGTAGTACTCATTTTTAGTACACGAAACCCCTAGTACACCCCTCCGAGCCTATCTTTTCGTTTCAAACTTTAAGCATTTTACTTAAAGGAAGAATTTGTTACACCCCACTTAAATGTACAACCAAATCGCCTTAGCCTTCCGTGTATGCGCTCATTTTTAGTGCATTATTGTTATTTGTTAAACCCTAAGTTAACTTTCTAATTGATTACATGGTTGCTAAGTCGAGTCGTATCCTTGTACATATTGTTTTGGGACGATTGGGACTCATGGGTAAGTACTTAATTTATGGAGTAATGGGGAAGAACATCATATATTACCCCCATATGTGCGTTAATCTTAAAAATGCTCCAAGTGTTTTGATTTTCTTAATTCGAGTCATTAGATTAGTTAAATGTAAAGTATGTAAAAATTCAAGTGTCAGGGGAATGCTCAATCCCCTATGATGTATTATTTTGGATGGTAGGGTAAGAGTGTATGAAAAAAAATAATAAAAAAAAAAATAAAATAAAAAAATAATTAAAAGAAAAAGAGAAAAAACATACGGACTACCATCCCTTTTCATTCTATGTTCATTTTATGTTTTTGTTATTTTTCATTTATTAGCTTAAGTCGAGTCTAGTCTTGGCTTAGCAACGCCATATTGTACATGTAATTAACCAAGATTGTTAACTCGCCACCAGTAAAACTTCCTTTATCCAACAAAACCGTGTATTTCATATCCCTACACCTAACGTTACAACCCTTTAAAAGACCTCTTTGATAGTTTATCCTAGGTGCTTACGCCATATGGTGGAGGTTTGATCCTTTCCCAAGCCTATGGTAATCTATTTTGCTATGACAGGTAGTGAGAGATATCTTCCGTTTCCATATTGTAATTTACACTTTATTACACCCGAGAGATGTGAGTATCTAAACACTATTTGTGAGGTGCTAGTGTATGACCTCCGTGCTTGTCTATTGGTCTTTAGTGGAACGATTATTTGTTGTAATTACTTTTATATTAGTGTTAAATGACCCCTAACTTGTCTTTTGAGTAGAATAAAAGCGCATTTGCTTGAGGACAAGCAAATCTCAAGTGTAAGGGTATATGATGAGGCGAAAAATGATCCGTTTTTAGGGGGTCATTTAAGCCGGAATTCGAATTTATTTGATCAAATATTGCCCTAAATCGTTCCTTTTGTGATTTTAGGTACTTTGGGAGTGAAATCTGGAAAAGGAAGCAATTCGGATGTTTTTGGAGCATAAAAGTGAAGAAAATGCCAAAGTCTTAATTTTCCATGCTGGGAACAGTAGGTGACGGCGTCAAGAGTAACTCCCTGACGGCGTCAAGAGCAAAATTCCATGACGATCCAGTACAGATTTGAAGGCGTCACGTTGGTAGGGCGTCAAGAGTTAAAGTCATGACGGCCTGGAAATGATTAAGTCTTGACGGCGTCAAATGTAGATCAAGGCAGTCCGAGAATAGTTTTGGCGGCGAGGTGATGGCGTCACAATGTTTGTCTTGACGCCGTCAGACCCCTTTTCCTATATATAGTTTTCTAATTTTCACATTAAAAGGAGAGAAGTTTTGGGAGAAAACCCTAGTACGATTTTGGTGCAAATTTTACAGGTTTTTCAAGGGTTCCAACCCCTTGATACCTTGCATGTGTAATCAAGATAAGTGTTCTTTTAATTCAATCAATATGTCTATGTGTTGGTTGTCTATATCTTGTTCTTGTCTTAATTCCATCATGCTAGGCTAGATCTATCTTGTGTTTGCTTGGATCTAATGAAACCTAGATGTTAATTATGTGTTGATTACTTGTTTATTCTTGTCTTGGATGAATGATTTATATGTTAGGCTTAAGAAAACTGGCAGATCTCCAATTGGTAACATGCTTGAACGTCTTAAGAAACATGAACCGACGCGCACTAGGTCTTTATTGGTTGTATTTAATGCATGAGCCACTGTTTACAATCCCTATAGTTGTGCTGGGCATGGTGTAGGAGGAGATAAGAGCTCATAGAATTGGGGAGTTAAGTGTGCCACCCCATGAATGGTATTAAGGAATACGATCCGTCATCCATGCAATTATAACAAGTAATTAACGTGTAAAAGATATCTAGGGAGTAGTGAAATCTAAGTAAACACATTTTCTCCAATTACTGCTCACAACTTTAGTATAATTTAATTTAATTTCATTTCTTGTATTTTATTTTGATTGCATCTTTAGTATTGGGTTAGTTGATTAGCAACTAATTCTGCCCAAATCCTTCAAACCCGAGATTTTAACTTGCTTTCTAAAAAATATAAAAATACAAAAATAATCTTCCCTCACCTTTAGAACTAGTATTTAGGCTTTCTAATCCTAGCGATACTATTCCTAAGCTGAACGATCAATCCCCCGGTACTTGTCACTATACTATACTACAACGATCAGGTACACTGCCTGGTGGGGGTTGTAAGCTTCTTAAGATCCCTTGAGAGGTAAAGCCTGGTGCAATTCCCAAAAACTTGATGCAGGATTTCTGACCAGGTTTTACATTTATAATTTATCGTATACCTATGGTCCACCTTATGCACTAACGGGCAGTGTACCCGGTCGCGTGTAGTGTGGTAATGGTAAGACTGAGGTCGTCCCAAGAACAGTTGATTTCTAGCTATCTAATTAGAACGATTGTCACGTATTAAAGGGGTTTATATAGATATTTATTGTGATCAATTGGAGTGGTTCTGTAGGCAAACAACTAAAGGATGATAATTTAGATCTAATTCTCAAACCGTTAAAAAGGCGGTAGACTCCTATGGTCAATTTGTCTACCCTAAGATCCTAGATTCCTCACCAAGGTAATGATTAGTGACCAAGGGTCATCTGGTAAGCTATTCTCAGTGATAAAGATAACGATGTTTACTATCGTTTCATTCGGGGATTCAATATTCATTTCGGATCAGATGGTCAAATTCACCTAGATCTATCTTACACCTTGTCCTATCCATGACTATTGTAAAGCCGTGGGTTCATCGGTACGAAGATGTAAGAGTCATTAAATGCCTCTACTAACATGGACAAGTCGAGCGGATGCGGCATGGTCAGATCTTACACCCCTCTAATTCTGTTAAGCGAACATAGATAGGTGGTCCTAAGGTTAATTCGCACATGTATTGCAAGAGAAGACATCTACTGTTAGTACTTAACCCTTACCAAGTCACATCCCTAGCGGCTTGCTTCCTAGGGTTAATTCCGACAAGCCTCTAAAGAACAACCAACGCTAAACACTACAGGAACTAGAGTGTCCCAAGACTCGCCATGAAAGTATACAAACAAAACAAATAATAAACCAGAAATAAAGATCAAATAATAAATCACTAAATAATTAATTAATCACCTGGCCATAATTAGATATATTACTACGCCGTAGTCAAATATATGACTACGCCGTAGCGCAATAAACAACTATGCCGTAATTAATTAATTAAACGACAAAAACAATTAAATAAAACACAATAGGCATCACGACAATTGACAATCATGCAGAATCAATATTGTGATCAAGAATAATGAAACTTAATAAATAAATGAGTGTCGAAGTAAAATTACATATTGTGCTAGATACATGCTTTTGATCCCCTAATCGAATATCGGGGCAAACCCCGAAGGATTTGCCCCTTAAATTGATGCCGCCAACTGTTACTCTCTTTTTGTCTCGTACGGCACCAAACAAAGAAAACAAAACCACCGAATTGATATCTAAACCTACGTATGGTGTCTTGTATTTATAATGATGACATTTTGGTCTTGTCCAACTTTGGTCCCCAACCTTGCGCCATGTTTCATCTTTAGCCCTTTGCATTATTATTTTCATTCAATTCTTTTCTTTCATACGTATAATATATGTATGAAATAGCAATTTCATATAGAGTCAACTTTAGAATTAGTACGCATTAAGTCCCTAAACTTCAACTCCTTCGCGCCCAAGCTATAAACTACGGCGTAGTTCCATGATAACTACGTCGTAGATCTTCATAATCACGAAATCTTCTAATGTATATCAACAACTACGGGGTAGCTTAATAGTGAACTACACCATAACCTTCACAAAATATCTCCTACGCCGTAACTTGACGACTTGTTACGGGCGTAATCTTCATAAAATCCTTCCTACGCCGTAGTCCAATTACTAACTACGGCGTATTCTTTGGTAATCTCTGTTACACCGTAGCTTAGTGGTTTGCTACGGCGTAGTCTTCACAAAATGGGGTAAATCTTCTAACGGTGTAGTATCATCACTTAACCAGACCGCCGTGTTTGTGTCTTCAATGTAACTTTAAGCTTAATTCCAACTTTTTAGTCAATAAATCGTCAATAACGTACTTTTGCTCATCTTTACCCTGAAACCAAAATAGGAAGAAATAAGAGTATATATTCTTCATATAAGTAGAAAAGATGGACATTTTAAGCGAGAAATTAACACTTAGATTGGGAGTTAATTTGATGTTATCAATAATATCTACGTAGTTATGTATATTGTTCTTCTAAGAAAGGGTTAGATTTAATTTCTTAAAAATCATATGTTTATTTAGATGGAGATTTGAAATACAAACATAAATTAAAGGTAAAACATTTAATTGTCAATATCAAATAACCAAATAATTTATTAAGAGAAAAATAAAAATAAAAATAATAACAATAACACTTTAAAGTAATTCGTACCCACACAATCAAATTAAATATAGAACATAAACATCAAATTCATTCAATTCATACATTCGGTGAACGAATAAAAACATTTACCTCACAACTATCAAATCAAATACTAAACGCTTTCTCCCACGGCAGACACATCCTCATCAGAAAAATCAACATATCTATTTTTGCATTCCATTATGACCTTCTTAACCCTAATTTTGAATAAATATTAATGTCCTCTACTAAACGGTTAATAACATCTACAAAAACACAACAGAAACATTAGGTTAACAAAATTGCATAAATAATATTTGTAAAATTTTACAATATAAGAAAAGCATAATAAAAAGAATACGATGTTTCATCTACAAAAACAAAACAGAGACACTAAAGTTAGCATAAATGCACAAATTAAAATTTAGCATCAATAAATCATATAAAAAAGAGTAAATTACATGGTTGGTCCCTGTGGTTTGTCCAAAATAACAACTTTCGTCCCTATCTTTTAAAAGTTGCATGGTTAGTCCCTAAGTACGTAAACAAATAACACCACGGGTCACTTGGTTTAACAGGTGTTAACTAGGTTAGTTAAAATTTACAAGTTAGCCCCCTTTGGTTAAATAGCGCTGCATAGTTAATCCTTTAGCGCTGCATCGTTAATCCTTTTACTTAATGGTTGTTATAATTTACGTTTTCGCCCATTTTCTTTCATTTTCATACGTTTTTGTCCGTTTTTTTTACGTTTTCGCCCGTTTTTGTCCCTTTTTTTACGTTTTCGCCCGTCGCCCGTTTTTGTCCCTTTTTTTACGTTTTTGCCCGTTTTTGTCCATTTTTTTACGTTTTCGTCCGTTTTTGTCAATTTTTTTATGTTTTCGCTCGTTTTTTTCCATTTTTTTACGTTTTCGTCTGCTTTTGTCCATTTTTTTACGTTTTTGTCCATTTTTTTATCGTTTTCGTCTGTTTTCATACGTTTTCGCCCGTTTTTTTCGTTTTCATACGTTTTTGTCCGTTTTTTTACGTTTTCGCCCGTTTTTGTCCCTTTTTTTACGTTTTCGCCCGTTTTGTCCTTTTTTTACGTTTTCGCCCGTTTTTGTCCGTTTTTTTTATGTTTTCGCCCGTTTTTGTCCCTTTTTTTACGTTTTCACCCGTTTTTGTCTATTTTTTTACATTTTCGCCCGTTTTTGTCCATTTTTTTACGTTTTCGCCCATTTTCTTTCATTTTCATACGTTTTTGTCCCTTTTTTTTACGTTTTCGCCCGTTTTTGTCCCTTTTTTTACGTTTTCGCCCGTTTTTGTTCATTTGTTTACGTACTTAGGGACTAACCATGCAACTTTTAAAAGATAGGGACGAAAGTTGTTATTTTGGACAAACCACAGGGACCAACCATGTAATTTACTATATAAAAAAACACTACAAAAACATTAGGGTTAGAACAAATATTCAAATAAAAATTGTAAAATTTAACAATATAAAAATCATGGATAATACTTGATAACGTACCAATTGAATTAACCATGCTACAATTAGTCTCTCCATGTCCATTTATTCCATGTAATCTCTCATCCTACACACAAAATAAACAATAAAAGCATTTATTGATTAAATATCATATCATAACATTATGATACATGCACTAACATATAAAAAAATTTATTGGTGCCGAGAAGAATTGTGGAAATGCAATGCTGAATGAGGGGTATTTATAAGGCTGAATTATGGTTTGTGTCACCGTTAAATTCGGAAAAGATATGGTCAAATAAAGATATATCATACAAATTTAGTACTCATCACAATTAATATTTTAGGAAAATATTATGTTTTAATTTTTAGCAAAAAGTTTATCAGAATCTAATTTTTAGCACGAAGGTTTTATAAATTACCCCCTTTTTCTGAAGTTTTTTTTATTCGCGATTTTGAAACGTTTATGTTTGGAGAGTTTTATATATATATATATATATATATATATATATATATATATATATATATATATATATATATATATATATATATATATATATATATATATATATATATATATAAAACTCCTATAACTATCCTATTTTTTCTCACTTAGAAACTCAATTAACAAATGAGAGAGCTCGATTTTTAAATGGAGCTCTCTCATTAGTTAATCGAATCCCTCAATTTGGCCAAAAGTGAGTTCCCATATTATATAAAAGATGCTAATATTGCTTTTTTTGAGTTATCACAAAATTAAGTTTTCACTTTGTGTTATAACTAACCGAATCATTTCTAAGTGGTAGATACGACATTTTATAGTGGACAATCTAATGATGCTATTTTTTCTTAAACTGATTACATTTGGTACGTGCATATAATATTCAAGTCTAATTTTTAAAAAATGGAAGGGGATGAGATGGTAAGGGTAAAGTAAGGAATGAGACTGTGAAGAATGGAAGGGGTTTTATTTGTGTTCTTGAGTTTTAATTTTTAAGTTGCAAGGAAAGGATGGAAAGCTACCCAAATTACTAATATACCCTTAAAACACTAATATTTCAACAAATCTTTGGATGGGATGAAAACTTTTAGCCTTAGAATAATGACCATGACAAACAGATATTTAGCTCGACATATATGACGACTGTTGGGAATTATACTAACAGTTATCACTGATCAGCATGGAGATAACCACTGTTGAAGAATGCACTAGCAGTGGAAACACATTACCACTGCTAGTACATATCATTACCACTGCCGCAGGATAATTGTTAGTAAACGTGTATTTAGATAAGTATAGAAAAGATCTTGTGAATATTCTATCATTCTATGCTTATACTTATCTTGTAAATGACTCCTTGTGTCCTATAAAAGGAGGTCCTAAGATTAGGTTTATGCACGTATCAAAATAGAGAGCTTCAAGGTGTAACTCTAGTGATATTCTAGATCACTCGTATTATTATCATTAATAATATTTGAGCTTATAGTTTGGTTAAACATTCTGTGTTCATTCATATACAACTCACAAACAAACTTACATACAAACCTTCTAAGTATTAATAAGTATATTCCGCATACTTGTTAGTATCATTCAAAGTATCACTATAACACAAGTTGTGTGTTTAGATCCATCAACGACTTTTGGCCTTGGAATACTGACCACGACAAAACACTAATATTGTCGAACTTGACATATATGAAGATTCAAGTATGTATCTGATGACGTATAGTCTATATATGGGCCACGAGCCCAAATATTAAACATTACTAGGGCCCAAAGCCACCATGCGTGGGCTATTATAACTTGGGCCGCATCAATAATGGGAATGGGCTCACATAAGCCCAAGCCCAACTAAACTATATATACGGTTTAGATAAGGATCTCCTATTTATGGAATAGATATTAAACTGGATAAGCACCACATGTGCGAAACGTAAGGAGCACGAACCCTACAAGGATTCTGCGCCTATATAAGGAATGACATAATTCTCATTAAAGGTACGATTCACAAACCCTAAAACCCTTTACGAGAACCCTAAATCGATTACTTACTCTCACGCCAGAGTCTAATCGTGGGAGACAATCCCACGATAAGCCTAACGGTGTTGTTTATTTTCTTAGTGCACAGGTTTCAAGCATTAAGAAGCAAATTGGTACGAGAGCAAGAGCCCAAATCAGGAACGCCCAACTTTTGTATCAACAAGTGGCGCCATCCGTGGGACCCTTACTAAGAACTAAGGAACTAGAATGACAAAGAATAAAAATTCAAGCCAGCAGACTTCGCAGTTGGAAAAAACACGTGACCCCCAGAGGAAGAATCAACAAGATTCGACCCCTAGGCAGGCTGCTGGGACAACCAGCGCACCTGGTCACCAAGAGGCGGGAACAACCCAACCTCTTCCAGTGGTAGAACTGCCTATAAGGACTACCCAAGCCACCACAATAGTTCCAAGCGTTGAGGAACTCCAACGCACCCTCTTCACTACTCCTCACCAAATAGTACCTACAGTGGACAACACTGTACCACCGGGCGCGCCTAACCGAGATAGGGCGCCCAATACTGAGGCACATATTCTTGCAGCAACTGAGGACACACCCAACCTAACGTTGGGAAATTTTGTATCCCAAAATTATGAAACCCTAACTGCCCTCATGCAAGAAGAAGCAAGGAGAAGGTCGAGTACAAGCCTACAAGCTCGGCTCAATTTTGGTCCTGAACGTGAATCATCACCACCGCGCCACCCACTAGGAAGACGCGCAGATAACGAAAAACGTACTGCTATCCATGATAGGTTGGGTACGACATCTGACTCACAATACTCAGAGGAATATGAAGGCAGTGAGAGGCGCACTAATGTTCACTCCAGACTTGGCAGTCGAGGGATACAAGACCGATTAGGCCCTCAGCATTCACCAAGCGAAGGCTCCTCCAAATCTGGGAGCAAGAGAATTCATGACAGATCCGGGAAAAGAATATCCCCAAGTGAAAGCCCCTCAAGCTCTTCCTCTGAAGAAAGCCGGCGCAAGCGCCGAAAAAGAAATCACTCTTCCTCCAGCGACTCCTCGGACAACGAGGATAGGGAAACAGGACACTGGAAGTCAAGAGGAAGACGTCGCGAAGAAGAAAATGAAGACATGTCTCTTCCATGGCGACGCCAGAAAGTTGATGCGTTTACACGACGCATCAGCGATTACTCCGTCCACAAAGGGAGGCGCATGCCCACTAACGTGAAAACATATGATGGAACAGGTGATCCGGATGACCATCTAAAAGTTTTCGAATCAGCTGCTACTATCGAAAATTGGCCACAACCTGTGTGGTGCCATATGTTTAATTCTACATTAGTAGGGAATGCGTGCACATAGTTTAGCAAACTCCCACGACGGAGCATCAGTGGGTTTGAAGAATTACGGAAAGCATTCCGTCTAAACTTTACCCAAAGAAAGAAGTGCGCTAAAAACCCTGTTGAACTAGCAAGAGTAAAACAGCGCAAAGGGGAATCAACCAGTGCTTTTATGGAACGCTTCAAGGATGAGTGCATACAGGTCAAAGCGTGTCCCGAAATTCCAAAAATTTCAGGGTTCATGAATGGGATTAACAACCCAGAACTTATCCGGAAGCTAAATGACAAGGTTCCCCAAACTTTCGATGAGCTAACAAAGCGCACAAGATCCTTCATACAAGGAGAAGCAGCCGATGCGGACAGCAAAAAGGGTTACTCGAATTATAGGCAACAAGAACAGCCTAGGAGACAATCCAATGATCAGAATAACAACCGCAGCAGGAATTACCGCAGTGGAAAAGACAATGACAAATATACCCCTCTCAAAAAAACTCCGAGGGAAATATTTGTAACAGAAGGTGCAAATTTTCCAAAACCTCCACCAATGCGAACCGCAGAGGAAAAGCGCGTAGGGAATGGATACTGCGAATACCATGGTCAAAAAGGCCACACAACCAACGAGTGCGTCCAGCTACGACAACTAATTGAAAAGTTAGTAAGGGAAGAAAGAATGGACCACCTTGTAAAAAACATCAAAGAGGGAAAGGACAAACAAAAGAACGGGGGCAAGAAAGAACCTCTCAAAGAAAAAGCTGACACCATATACATGATACAGTCATGGCAACGCAAGATAAAACAAAAAGTCAGTCAAAAATTCTCTCCAGAAAAAGAGATATCCTTCCCTACTCTAGCTGCGGACAACGCAGTAGTAGAACCTCTAACTATTGAAATACATACGAGGGGACATGATATCCACCGCATGTACATTGATGGAGGAGCATTCGCTGATATCCTATACGATCATTGTTTCAAAAGACTGCGACCTGAAATCCAAAGTCAGTTGATACCAGCAACAACGTCGCTGACTGGATTCACATGAGAAAAGATTTGGCCTATGGGGCAATTACGCTTGCTATTGGTCGTGGGAGATGAACAACACTCAACAGCAACATGGATAAATTTCATGGTAATAAAGTCTCCCTCACCATACAATGGCATCATTGGGAGACCTGGAATATCATCCATGCACGCTGTGCCATCCACAGCGCATGGGATGCTCAAATTTCCAGTGGAAGGAGGAGTTGTTACCCTCTATAACACAACAGTACCACCAAAAGAATGCAACGCAGTAACCACTGAGGTGGAGAATATTCCAGAACAGCGCACAGAAAAAACACCAAACTTAAAGGTCGCTATTCACCCCGATTACCCGGACCAACAAGTTTCGATTGGAGGATCTTTATCTGACAAAGGTAAAGCAGCCGTGTGCGCACTCTTGCAAAAGAACCTAGATATCTTTGCATGGGAACCAAAACACATGAAAGGAGTGCCACGCTCTATCACGGAGCACAAGCTACAAATCCGACAAGGATATCCCCCAATACGACAGAAGAAGTACACAAACTCGTAGACGCAGGCATCATGCGAGAAGTGTACTATCACGATTGGCTCTCTAACCCAGTGATGGTAAAGAAGAGCGATGGCAGTTGGAGAATGTGCGTGGACTTCACAGACCTTAACAAAGCATGTCCACAGGACTGCTATCCACTGCCAGAAATAGACTGGAACGTAGAATCCCTGTGCGGATATCCTTTTAAATGCTTCCTAGACGCATACAAAGGATATCATCAAATCTAGATGGCAGTCGAGGATGAAGAAAAAACAGCTTTCCACACCAGTCAAGGGGTTTACTGCTACACGAAAATGCCTTTTGGACTAAAAAACGCGGGCGCAGCATACCAACGACTGGTGGACACAGCTTTCGAGAAACAAGTAGGTCGAAACTTGGAGGCCTACGTTGAAGACCTTGTCATCAAAAGCCACACAGAGGATGAATTGGTGCGCGATATCGAGGAAACGTTCAAAACATTGGGAAAAATAAACATGAAATTAAATCCCAAAAAGTGCACCTTTGGCGCAACAGAAGGCATGTTCCTCGGATACTTAATAGAACCCGATGGAATCAAACCTTGCCCAGAAAAGACAAAAGCTGTTATTGATCTTCCCTCACCGCGCACACTCAAGGAAGTCCAGTCATTAAACGGAAAGCTAGCTGGGCTAAACCATTTCTTATCTAAATCAGCAGACAAATCACTCCCTCTCTTTAAAACACTCACGAAGTGCACCAAAAAGGGAGACTTTCGTTGGACTGAGGAAGCAGAAGAAGCTTTCCAAGAGCTAAAACAGCATTTAGCATCACTTCCCAAACTTGTCGCACCGCGACCAGGGGAAGAGCTAATCATGTACTTATCTGCAACCCATGGAGCAGTTAGCGCAGTACTATTGACATATAGGAACTCTGTCCAGACACCCATATACTTTGTAAGCAAAGCACTGAAGAAGACAGAGACTAACTACAGCGCTATGGAAAAGCTGGTCTTAGCTCTAGTATTCGCAGCTAAAAGACTGTGCAGGTACTTTCAAGCGCACCCAATAGCTGTAATCACAGACCAGCCAATCAAACAAGTTATCTCTAAACCTGACGCATCAGGGCGGCTACAAAAGTGGAGTGTGTTGTTAAGCGAATATAACATCTCGTATAGACCGCGCACTGCAATCAAATGACAGATATTAGCTGATTTCATTGTTGAGAAGCCAGATACCGATAGTCCAACTTCAACAACCAAAACAGATCTGCAGGAACCCTGGATTCTGTTCACAGATGGATCCTCATGTGTAGATGGATCAGGCGCAGGCCTTATCCTTACTAATCCAGAAGGTATGGAATTCACCTATGCGCTGCGCTTCGAATTCACAGCCACAAACAATGAGGCAGAATATGAAGCCCTACTCGCCGGACTGCGTATTGCAATCCAAATGGGTGTACGCAACCTAGAGGCAAACGTAGATTCAAGGCTAGTTGCTAACCACGTGTTAGGTGAATATGAAGCCAAGGATGAGCACATGATTCAATACCTGAATAAAACCAAGTCCTTAATTAAAAACTTTGATAGGTTCACAATAAAACAAGTACCTAGAGGGGACAAGAGGAAGGCTGGCGCGCTTAGCAAGATCGCATCCACAAGCTTTGCGCACTTATTAAAACAGGTATTGGTAGAAACCTTACAAAACAAGTCAATCTTGGAGATGGAAGTATCCACGGTGATAGAAGAACAAGCTCCTACATGGATGACACCTGTCATTGAATTTATTAGCAAAGGAGTCTTACCACTGGATCATAAGGACGCTCGAAGAGTGCGACGCACAGCGCAGCGATTTGAACTACGGGACAATATACTCTATCGACGTTCTTTCTTGCAACCTTGGCTCCGATGTGTAGGACCTCTTCAAGCAGACTATGTACTCCGAGAAATCCACGCTGGATCATGCAGCATGCACTCAGGGCCGCGATCTGTTGTAGCGCGCGCTCTACGGTCGGGGTATTATTGGCCAACTATGCACCGCGACGCGCTCGATATGATCAAGAAGTGCAGCAATTGCCAAGTACACAGGCCAATTCCGCGCCAACCGCAACAAGAGCTAACACCCATTACATCACCATGGCCATTCTACAAGTGGGGCATTGACATCGCAGGACCCTTTCCGGTTGCAGCAGGAGGGTTAAAATTCCTCATCGTAGCCATAGATTATTTCACGAAGTGGATTGAAGCAAAGGCGGTGGTGAGCATCACGGGCAACCAGGTCAAACGCTTTGTATGGGATAACATTGTCTGTCGCTTCGGACTACCTGGAGAGATCATATCAGACAATGTGAAGCAGTTCTGCGACAACCCATTCAAAGATTGGTGCGCGCAATTGAACATCACACAATACTTCGCTTCAGTAAAACACCCACAAACCAATGGTTTGGTTGAGCGAGCAAATCGCAGTCTAGGTGAAGGAATAAAAGCACGCCTTGACAGACACAAAGGAAGATGGGTGGACGAGCTCTCACATGTCTTATGGGCGCATCGCACCACAATCAAAACCAGTACTGGAGACACGCCATTCTCCCTTTTCTACGGAACAGAAGCCGTCATACCAGCTGAGATAGGAATGCCAACTATACGAACAGCAGAGGTCAACGTCACAACAAATGACAAGGAGCGGCGCATAGACTTGGACTTACTGGAAGAAAGACGTGAACGCGCAGCTATACGCGAAGCAAAGGCTAAGGCAAAAATGAAGAAGTATTATGACGCAAAGGTCAAACACACTTCCTTCAGACCAGGAGACTTTGTATACCGCGCCAATGACGCAAGCCACACAGAAGACACAGGCAAGCTCGGACCTAAATGGGAAGGACCCTACGAGGCAACTGATGCGCTAGGTAGTGGCGCATACAGGTTGCGCGACATGAAAGGTCACGACCTAGCACGCACCTGGAATATCTGCAATCTTAAAAGATGCTATCTTTAGGAAAGGCTACGGCCCATACACAGACAACTTTGCACTTTAGGATGTGCCCAATAAGTGTTTGTTTTTTCTTTTCTTTCTTAGGAATTGTCTTTTATTTTTTCAAAAACTTGCAAGTATCAATAAAATGATATGGTTTCTAGCTAACTCCATAACGCATTTCACTTTATTGCGTAAATTCTTATATATGTCAATATTGTTATATTATATTCTTGCCTACATGGCGTGCATGCACTAATTAAGACCCACGAAGGCATAAAGGATAAGTAAACCTACTAATTCACTCGTTGAGTAAGAGGGTTGCAAACCCATCAACATTGGATCACGCATCCTTGCTAAGCGCCTTACTTTTGAGACGTTGAGGTAAGTTTACACTGCGCGCCCCACGACGGATGCACAAATATTAAGTACACTGTACGAAGCTTAGCAAATAACGAGCCAAGACTCTCGGTCAAATAACAAAACTTCGCAAAAAATTAAAGAAAGTTTATTCTCGTAATTTATCTTAAGTTACGCACTTAATTTAATCACAAAAGAGTATCTTATTCAACATTTTTACATACAAAAGACAGCTACTATAGCATGAAAAAGATACACTTCATTATTTACACAATAAATATACAAAAAACAGCCTACACGCTATGACAATGCTCAGGGCTATCCTCCGGTGCAACGGAACTTCCTGCCTCTTGAAGCTTCCTCAATAGCAACGCATCCTTAGGCGATATAGTCGCTACACTCACGGGAACCCCATCAGACCTGGGAATGTGTGCAGCACCAACACCGCATAGGACAGCTTTGCCCTTAATTCCCTTTCTATCGGCAGCTCTATGTGCGTGGCGCTCCAACACCTCCTTCAGAGGAATCTCCTTTTCAAAAGCAAAGGGGTTCAGCATATGGCGAGGCTGCACAAACACTGGAACCTGCAGCTGTGACTCGTCGGGCTTGAGGAAGTAGTCCGGCTGCGCCTCGGCATCCTCCAAAATATGGCGTTCCAGGGTCAACCCCGCCATAATCACCTTTATGGGGTTGTCCTGGTCGCGCTCCAACTGTGCAATGTGAGGCAGCTCAAGAAGTTTCATCTCCTCCATGGCCTGCACCAGCTCGTCATACGCACTCGCGTTATAACCAGGTACCTCAGTCAAGGCCACGTTCAACACCTTGGCCTCATGGAGATCCTCCATAGCTTGCGACCTCCCACGCTCCACAGCGCACTGCACCACCTTCCCAAAGGCCCTCAACACCTCTTGGGACTCCAAGGTGCCTATAGCAGCTAGGCGCAACCCATGACTGATCAACCACCTACATCAACAAAGGACAACTTGTGTTAAGCAGAAATATATAAACAAATATAGTAAGGCAACATTGCATAAAAAAGATGAAAGGACGTAACTGCGCTCAGCTATGGTAGACATCAAATGAGGGTATAACTCCTCATCATACTCTATGCTCAGGCCACGCAGCTTCTCTTCCTGCGCCTGAACAATCTTCTCCATGCGCACCTTGAACTCAGCAATGTTCGCGAAGTGCTCCTCCTTCTTCTCCTCAAGATACCTTACTGCCCAAGTAAGGTTAGCCCTGAACTGATGAAGTTGTCCGCGCGCTTGCTCCAGCTCAGCCATCGCGGTCAACTTCTCATTTGTGACCTTATTCGTGTACACCCTGAAGGACCCCACTTCCACCTGCGCTTCAGCCAGCTGCGCACGGAGAACAGCTATTTCCTCATCTTTTTGGGCGAGAGTGCTACTCTCCCCGACGTACCTCGTCTTCAACTGAGCCACCAGCTCAGTTTGTCGCGCAGTAGTGGCAGCTAACTCATCCATCAGTTTCTACGCAGATACGCCTTCATCAACCTTTACCTCCTCCTCTTTGTTTTCATTCTGAGGAGGGGCCACCGTCTCCACGAAGGCTCCATCGTCCTTTGTGGCATCATCGCTATAATAAATGGAGAAAATAGTTAGAAAATATTACAACAAGTAATAAAATACATAGTATGAGACAAATTACTTACATAAATGGAGAGGCCTCTGCAGTCTCCTTATCCGCACCAGGAGCGGATGTCTCTTCCTCCGCAGACGACTCAGCATCTCCAATCAGGTAGCGTCGCCTCTTGGAAGTACCACTGCTACCAGCCTCTCCCTTGCGCTTTAGTTTCTGCGCTACCTCCTCAGGCTTCAACACCTCCTCAGGTTTCAATATCTCCACGCTATCAGAAGATTCAGCGTGCGCCTCTTCCACATGCGCACTCTCCACATTTGGCGCCACGCTCTGAACGGGCGTAACTTGGAGAGGTGGCGAATCTTCATGGCCAACAGGCCCCAACACCGTCAGATGACCTGCAGTCGCTTCCAAAAGTGGCTGCTCATTCTCCCTCAGAGGGCGCACGCCAATGGTCACCTGCTTCGGCTTCTCCAGCTTCACTACTGCAAACAGATCCATCTCTGCGCACACAGAAACAAAACAGCAAAAGAAGAAATTAGTTATTAAACGTGCGCATATAGAAAAACTTACATGATTAGAAGCAAAAGGGACGAACACCCACCCCGGCCTTCCTCATCAATGAAAGTTGGCACCTCGTCAACACCCCCGAAATAGCTGCGACTCAACCCCACATGCACCAAAAACTCCTCCGGATAAGGGTTAATGGGGATGCGGTTGGCATCAATGGTCTGCGCATCGGCCAAACTATAGGAACCGGGTGCGGGGCGCCCATCCCTCGGCAACGTATCTTGAGTATAAAACTCAAAGGGCGATGGAAACACTACGTCATCAACCCAGAAAAAATACTCCCTCCAAAGCCTCAGGGAGTCTACCTTCTCGGTATAGCACTGAAGCTTTCCCGCGCGCTTCGCAAAGGATACCCATCCATGCGACCACGTTGTGTGGTAGAAAGCGCGGAATAGGTCAACGGTCGGTTCTATCGCAAGTAAACGGCAGTTTACCTCAAAATTCGACATCTTAGCCGCACCTATACAGTGCAGCTATGAGATGTGAAGACGATAGTGATTGAGCAAATTGCTCAGGAAAATAGATATCGGTACGCGGTAATTAGCGTACTCGAAAAAACGCGTGTATAGTCCTACTTTCCCTTCGGGGAAATCGGCTATACACGCATCGACGTCTGGAGCCTCTGGATGCACATCCAGAGGAATGAAGTAGTCAGATGAAAACTGACGCACATCATCCTCACTCATCGCAGAACGAAACTCCTCTAATTAGGCAACCATTTTCATAAATTTACTAGAATACGCACACAAATTTACTTAATCAAACAGTTACTTTCTTTGCAAAAAACGCTTTGAAGAAGTGTACAATGGTGAGAATGTGTTTTTACTGTGTGTTTTGGGTAAATGGAGGCGGTGAATCTTATATAAGGAGTCAAAAAACCCTAGATGAAGCCCACGTGGATCCCACTCACAAAACGTGTGGCTAGAATTCGAAACGGTACATGCACTTTTTCCCGTTTTCCTAGGGACACGTGGACACAACCCCCGATTTTCGAGGCATTTCTTTGAAATATCTATGACTAAGTACATTGTACTTAATATTGGGCGGCAATATTTAAAAGTTCTCCCGCCACGCTTACCGCTGTTGTGACTAGTCTAGCATCCGCGGCTACGAGCCGCGCACACTAGACTGGGGGGACATGATGACGTATAGTCTATATATGGGCCACGAGCCCAAATATTAAACATTACTAGGGCCCAAAGCCATTATGCGTGGGCTATTATAACTTGGGCCGCATCAATAATGGGAATGGGCTCACATAACCCCAAGCCCAACTAAACTATATATACGGTTTAGATAAGGATCTCCTATTTATGGAATAGATATCCTTAAACCGGATAAGCACCACATGTGCGAAACGTAAGGAGCACGAACCCTACAAGGATTCTGCGCCTATATAAGGAATGACATAATTCTCATTAAAGGTACGATTCACAAACCCTAAAACCCTTTACGAGAACCCTAAATCGATTACTTACTCTCACGCCGGAGTCTAATCGTGGGAGACAATCCCACGATAAGCCTAACGGTGTTGTTTATTTTCTTAATGCGCAGGTTTCAAGCATTAAGAAGCAAATTGGTATGAGAGCAAGAGCCCAAATCAGGAACGCCCAACTTTTGTATCAACAGTATCTTTGAATTAAATGATATTCCGCTCGTTAATAACTTGAAGGACACAAGCTTTAAGTCTTGCTATCAATTTTTTGAACTTTCGGTGTAGAGATCTGCAACCTGAATCAACAACTTATTGGATGGAATGATGACAAAGTTAACTCCATCAATCCAATCTATATTCTATGGTTTCATGGTTATTTCTCTTTGAATCAAGTTAATAATGAGAATCAGAATATTAAAAAATCAATTGTCTCACTCTTTTTGTATGTTTGTTTCCAAAAGGATGGTTGTAGCTTCGATCATGAGAATCAAAATATTGAAAAATCAAGCGCTTAGGACTAGGATAGTTACGTAAACATAAACTTATCTCCATAATCAGTTTTCATTCAGCAATTCAATTCCAAAACAAACTGATTTAACCTTCTTTAAAAGACCAGTATTGTAATCAGTTTTTGTCAGACAATCAAAGTATTCATGAAGATAATCACTGTAAATATTAGGGTAGACTTACAATTGATAGCTTGTGATTTTCTGTGATAAAAACTGCTTGTTCTTGTGGTTATTTTTGTGGTTCGGCTGCTGTAACTAGGTCATATTATATGGGACCTACATGAAAAAACAAAGATATAATTGTAATTTAACAAAAACTCATGTTCTCAGTTTACCCATTCTTTCTTGATCATTTCAAATATGGGCGGATTACATTTACACACAAAAGTCCATTACTTCCCTCCCTTCCACCTTCCCATCCCCTACCTTTTAATCTTAAAAAAACTCAAAAACGCCCCTTTTTTTGATTTCCCTTCCCATCCACTTCAATTACTTAAAAAAAAAGAATTAAAAAAAAAAAATAAAAGATCTTAAGAACATAGCGTTAATCAATTAGCGACCGATCCTCCTTTACTCCAAAAAAATAAAATTAAACTTCACAGATACGTAATATGATCTATTGTGATCCAAAGTCCAAATTCATTTGATTCGTCACCCAAACCCTTTTGATCTTTTTTTATAAAATAAAATAAATTAGAAACACTTTGCATTAAGAGTGAAACCTAAAAACACGCAACATTCTTATTCAAAACCCACGATGTACGCAATGTACTTTCAAAATTACCATTGTACGCAATATATTTTCAAATTTGATACAATATACGTAATATGACCTGAACCAGCAGGTTACCAGGTTTCCAAGTTTGGAAATATACAGGAATGGCCCCTGTGGCTTGCGTTAACTTTCACCGGTCATCCTTTAACTTTTTTATCACTTAGAAAAGTTACAGTAATGGTCCTTATGCTTTGCATTGAATTTACCTTTTAGTCCGTTTATATACCTTTTCACCCGTTAGTCCGTTATACCAAAGATTGTTTGCAACATTAATCCTTTATAAAAAAAAATTCTAATTTCTTATTTCTAAAAAAAATTCAAAAAAAATACTAAAACTAACGTTTTTTTTTCGAAAAACTTTTTATCCGAAAAAAATAATTCGAATTTTTTTTAGAAAAAAATTCCTAAAAAAAGAATCCTAAAAAATTTTTTTCTAAAAAAATTCAAACAAAATTTCGAAAAAAATTATAAAAAAATTATTTTTGTGGAAAAACTTTTTTTCCGAAAAAAATAATACAATTTTTTTTAGGAAAAGAAAATTCTAAATAAAAAATTTCTAAAAATTATTTTTCTAAAAAAGAAATTTCAAAAAAAAAATTGAAAAAAAAAAAAAAAAAAAAAAAAAAAAAAAAAAACAAAAAAACTTTTTTGTTTTGAAAAACTTTTTTTTCGAAAAAAATTATTCAATTTTTTTTAGAAAAGAAATTTCTAAAAAAAATCTTTTTCTAAAAAATTATATTCGGAAAAAAAGTTTTTCCACAAAATTTTCTTTTTAGAATTTAAAAAAAAAAAAAAAAAAATTGAATCCAAGTAGCGTCTCATGTTGGGCCGATATTTGTTATAAAGTGCTATGTTAAAAATGCACTTAAAAATAAAATTTCCGGTAATTTGGACCTCAATTTTGCCATTTGGTTTAACTGTTTTTGGTTTTATTGGTCATATATTCTTAAAAATTTTCTTAGAATTTTTTATAAGATTTAAAAAAAAATTCTAAAAAACTTTTTTTTGGAAATGTTTTTTTCCGAATATAATTTTTTAGAAAAAGATTTTTTTTTAGAAATTTCTTTTCTAAAAAATTTTTTTGGAATAATTTTTTACGAAAAAAAAAGTTTTTCCACAAAATTTTTTTTTGGAAATTTCTTTTTTAGAAAAAATTTTTTTAGAAATTTTTTATTTAGAATTTTTTTTTCTAAAAAAAATTTGAATTATTTTTTTCGGAATTTTTTTTTATAATTTTTTTAGAAATTTTGTTTGAATTTTTTTAGAAAATTTTTTTTAGAATTTTTTTTTTAGGATTTTTTTTTTCTAAAAAAATCGAATTATTTTTTTCGGATAAAAAGTTTTTCGAAAAAAAACTTTAGTTTTAGTATTTTTTGAATTTTTTTTCAGAATTTTTTTTAGAAAAAATAAAATTAGAAAACTTTTTTATAAAGGACTAATGTTGGAAAGAATATTTAGTATAATGGACTAACGGGTGAAAAGGTATATAAACAGATTAAAAGTGAAATTCAATGCAAAGCATAAGGACCATTACTGTAACTTTTCTAAGTGAAAAAAGTTAAAGGATGATCAGTGAAAGTCAACGCAAGCCACAAGGGCCATTCCTGTATATTTCCAAACTTGGAAACCTGGTAACCTGCTGGTTCCAGGTCATATTACGTACATTGTATCAAATTTGAAAATATATTGCGTATAATGGTAATTTTAAAAGTACATTGCGTACATCGTGTGTTTCGAATAAAAATATTGCGTGTTTTAGCTTTCACCCTTACATTAACCATAGATTTTCACAAACAATAAACACAACACTAATACAAAGCTAGGATGTGTGATTACCGTTAAGATATCGTTAGATACCCCGTCTACATCAAAATGAATAAAAAAGATATCTAAATCCACAACGTGCCTATCATTAATGGTAACGTTATACTAGCTCCTAAATTGCAAAATAGGACCCCTTATTTATGACATATTTACACTTTAACCCTTATCAGTCTATCTCGAATCACAATGCATCTTCTTATATGAGTTTTTCTAACTTGTGCTTCATGACACATGTTAAAGAGGGTCTCACACCCTGCATGTCACCTTCTGAATGGTAAACGACTACTGACTGGTCCCCATTATCCTCCAGCATCAGGCCTCATAACCGTTTACTAGTCATTAAGGGAGAGACATCCAGATAGACAGATTTTTTTTTTTTTTTTTTTTTTTTTTTTTTTTTTTTTTTTATGAAAAGCTGAATTTTATAAGCAACCGGCACTAAGAAGGAGCCCAACACTAAACATACAAGAGACAAAAAAGAAAAGCCAAAGCAATAGCCAAAATGACAAAGAAACCAAAACTACCTACTATCTAACAAGGAACGTGGGGTAGAAATCCAAGAGGTCCAGTTCAGAGAGAGACGTTTACATCTAGCTGCAATCCATAACATCAATAACCTCTAGATATAAGGAAAAACATCTTCATTTTTAACCTCACTTAAAGAACTGATCGGAACATTAACAACCTTGTTCCTCCATTTCCAAATGGCCCATAAAGCGCATTGAAGAACGCCATGAAGAATCTTAGAGAGCAACTGATTATTAGGGAGACCAATGCGAGCCAACGAGATATCTGAAACAGAGAAGCCCAGGAAAGAGACTGGACAATAGATGAGACAGTGTTCTATCGATTCGTCCACCGACTCACAAAACGGGCAAAGAGCCGAATCCAAAGTAATCCCTTTCGAAAATAAGTTCATTCTAGTTGGCAACCTATTTATAGAAGCCCTCCAAACACAAATATTCACCTTTCGAGGGATCAATGAGTTCCAGGCGTGATGTTGACCAAGATGACAGTCCGCTAGCAACTTTACTTAGCTGACACCTTACAGACCCTAAGCTTCCCAGAAATGTCTCCATTCCACACCCATTTATCATCACCAACCCAGAGAGAAAAATTGTGTAGACGTGATAATAAGGAAGCTAGATCATCAATGGCTCTACCTCTCAAAGGAATTCTCCAAGCCCAAACTCCATTCCAACTACCATTGAAAAAACCCCACCTTTCGCTAACCTTACAATGTTGAAATGACTCTAGAGCAAAGAGTCTAGGGAAGGTATCCATAAGGGTGAACCATCAGGCCACCAGGCATCCTTTCAAAAAGATGTTGATAAACAATTCGAGACCTTGAGGGTAAAAGAGTTTTTAAAAGACTCGTCAATACGATCGATATTGGAAATGGCTTTAATAATGTCACACCAAACACCATGTCCATTGAGAGAAGTTGAAGATGCGGTAAAACCACCATCAATTCCATAAAAATTACAAATAACTTTCTTGCAGAGAACGTCTTTTTCCGATAAAAATAACTGTCAGACCCTATTTAACATGTGCGCTTAGGTGACTGAAAAGTCTTTTATCATACTACAGGATATAATTTGGAAACTGCAAAAGGTCCCCGCTATCAAGATTTATTACAGTTGTTTTTTACAAGAACCCCCCATGATATTATTGATCCACACCAATGGTGATAGTTAGAGCACTAGGTGTAGTTGGCGAAACCTCGCTCGCCGTCCGACGTGGACGAGCCAACGGCGAGCCGTAGCTCGTTGCTACACCAAATATGCCTTGCCGTTCTTCCCCGTTGGCTTCCTCCCCATGGCGACGAAGAGCTGAGGTTCTGACATTCCTTTTTTTTTTCCTTTGAATATTAGTTGTATAAAGATTCAATCTGGGTATTCTTCATTTGACATCATCCTAGTTATTAAATATTCAATCTTTTCATGGTTTTGACGGTTATCTCTTGTGGGTCGGATCTGGGTGTTCTTCATTTGGGGTTGTTGTTGTTGATGTGCAAAAGAGGCTTAATGGGTTGAATCTGTGATGGGTGTTTGTGATTCTTGCGAGATTTGAGAAGAAATTAGGGTTTATGAAATGGGGTTTCAATGAAGAGATTAGAGACATGGTTGATGGTGAAGATGGAACGGAAATGTTGATGGTGAAGACTACTAGTATTTATGAGTGAGTGTGATTTAATTTATTTAATGAATTGAATAAAAAAATAAAGGGAGAAAACTTAAGCTACCCACAGGGTAGTCTACCCACTAAGAATTAAAACACAATTAATGATTTGTTGGAGGAAAGATGAGAATATTATTCCTTCTCTTCCAATGAATCAGTGACACCTCATCTGGGTAAACAACCCAGTGGGTAGGTGTATCCATGCCCTAAATAAAGGTGTAAGTGGTGGACCCTAATGGGGAAGTTGAGGTTTGTTGTTTGGTGAGTGGGGGTTTGTTGTGAAAAGTTGAAGTTGAGGTGTTGGGTGATGTGGCACATGTGAGACCCGAATAGGGAGATGTAGCTCTTTGCTACACCTAATGCTCTTATATTTTTATTATTGGGAATTGAAGGAGCCAACAAAGAAGGCAAAAAGGCAACAGATTATAATTTAATAAACCTAAAAAGTTATAGAGCCATCGATGGCGAATTTCATAGAGAAAAAGCTAATGTATGAATGAATTATGATAAAACAAAAAGGATTTAAAGATCGAAACATAAGTTCGGTTGGAAGTTGGAACTTTGGAAGGTCGCATGTTGGTCTGTCAGTCTAAAACTGACTTCAATGAATGTGATGAAACTTGTAAGGTTTCATAACGGTTAACATTCATAAAAGGACATGTTGACCGGACCTTCCCCTATTTTTTAGCCGGACCCTCCTTATTTTTTATTTTTTTTATTTTTATAATTTTGTTTATATCAAAAAGCTATAAATCTGAAAGTGCGAAACAAAAAATATAAAGTTTAATATGGCAAATGCTTAAAACTGTCAAAAATACGGAATAAAAACTGACAAAAAACTGTGCTGTACTGAAAAAAGTGGGGAACAAAAGGGGGGACAAGGACTGCCCCTGGTGCAATCTAGGGGGTAGAGGGGGTCCGGTCAACATCACCCTTCATAAATGTTATGTACTTTGTATATTAATTATTTCAGTTATAACATGACACCATGTGCTATTTTAAAAAGGCAATAAAATTTACTCCGAACAAAATGCTAAGAATTACATCGAACTCTCAAACTCGATCAACAGTGATAATGACAACGGTCACAAATTACGGTTACTCTAAAATCTTTATTCGAAAAGATCTTTAAATTGACAATGAAGATCTAACAAACAAAGGAGAACAACCCGTCTTCAAAAGATTGAAGACCATGAGAGGTTGTTTTAAAAAAGACTAGAAGATATAACTTTTACTTTTCTTTTTCTAACGAACATTGAAATCTAAACTTTGTTCTTCTGCTAGTTAATGACAAATATTCAACCATTTTGTCATTTATACTTAACTTACAACTAAATTGCTATATTATCCGTTTAAAGAAATAAAATAAAAAAATTCCTATTTGTTATAACTCTGGATTCAAATCCATTTTGTTAACTAAAAGGCTCAAAGCATGATTGTTACGAAAATGCACCCATATATGTTTACCTTAATTTATCGGATAGTTGCGATACTCACAAAATCACAATATAAAAATATTACTTAACATCATTCTCTATATATAATATAGAACACCATATTAAACGCGGAGCTTTTAAGAAAAATATTTTTCTTTAAGTTGTTTTGCTTGGCCATTTTTTCAAACATTTGAGGCCTAAGACAAATAAAACAATTCTTTAATGTCCGTTAATCAAAATAGCAAAATAATAATAATAATAATAATAATAATAATAATAATAATAATACTAATAATAATAATAATAATAATAATAATCAAAATAGCAAACATTTGGATGTTGTTGCTAAGCTTAATGATCCTCAATGTGAGTTGTTGTTACTGCGTGCAAGTGCTGGTATTTTCAAGTTGTATTTTTCTATGCGCACATGTCCTCCTCGGGTCTTTGAGGGTGCTCAGGTTTCTTTTGATGCAACACTTCGTTCTTCTTTGGAACGTATTGTCACTGTTTCTGGACCTGGGTTTGGTGATTGGCAATGGAGACTTGCCACCCTACCGTTTGCTTTCGGGGGACTTGGTGTGTATTCTGCAGGTGATGTCTTGAACTATGCCTTCCTTGCTTCTAAACTTCAATCTGCCAGCTTACAGACTAAGTTGCTCCGTAGTGCTGGTATTGTGACTACTGGTCCCTCATTTGATGATGCTTTGCGTACTTTTAATGTGAATATGGAAATTGATCTTTTGAGTAACCCTAGTGAGATCCCTGCCCCCAAACTTATGAAGAAATTGACAGATATATATTTCACACGTGTTGCCCAAACGGTTGAATCCACTTTCCATTTATCCCCTAGACAGATGGCGTTATGGAGCTCACTAAAAGAGGATTACACGTCAGATTGGCTTAGGGTGGTACCGATATCCGAATTGGGACAAACTATGAATGCCAAGACTTACCGATGTGTGTTGTGTTATCGGTTGGGTGTTCCTCTTTTTACTGTCCAGGTGCCGTGTTCAGCTTGTTCTAAGGTTTTTCTGGAGATATTTTTGGGGATCATGCTATTTCGTGCGTAGGTATAGTTGGTATTAAACATCAGTATAATGTTGTGCGCGATGTTCTTGTTGATATATGTTCTCGGTCTGGAATTTCAGCTCGTAAGGAGATTGATATTGGGCTTCATGGAGAAAGGGACAAAACCTTACGTCCAGCTGATATGTTACTTTATTCTTGGGATGGTGGACTTGATGTTTGTGTTGATCTTACAGGATCGTCACCTTTGACGCGTTCGAGTATGGTTGATTTTTTGCCCGGTCGGGCAGTTATTGAAGCCGCACAACGTAAACAGGTCAAGTACGAGGCTAAATGTGCTGATATTGGATATGGGTTCCTCCCCTTTTCATTCTCTTCTTTTGGAGAACTTGAAAAAGATGCAGTGACCTTATTAAAGCGTATTCGACGATTTTCTATGACTCATGACATTGGAGCACGTGTTGTTCCGCATATTTTTAGTAGGATTAGCTTTGCTATAGCTAGAGGTATGGGGGCCCAGTTAGTTTCTCGGCTCCCCACCAATTTCTTGTAAATCTTATTTGTTTTTAATAAAGTGATGTTATAAAAAAAATAAAATAATAATAATAATAATAATAATAATAATAATAATAATAATAATAATAATAATAATAATAATAATAATAATAATAATAATAATAATAATTGTAGAAACGTGGAGGGGGTGAATACGTTCCTTTTTAAAGCTTAAAATATTTCATATCAAATTTCTGATCAAGCGTGACTAAATACGAATAGTGGTTATGTCAATTATAACAAATATATATCACTCAATTGCAAGTACACAACCAATCAAATAAACATAAACATAACACGAGGTTTAAACATTTTTAACCAATTTAGATTATACTGTAGACAGTCCCTAATATACACTGACGGTCCCTTAAATGTTTGGGGACCATCCCTATATAAAGGACCGCCGCCAGTGAGCAGCTTATTCCGTGTGATTAAGTTTTCTTGTGTTTTGTGTTTCTAAGTTAACTAGTTTATATCACAAGCATACACACAACAAATCACACAAACCTAAATGCAATACAAGTATAGAAAGTAAAGAGATAGGAAAAGAAAACGCAAACCGGACACGATGATTTATAGTGGTTCGGCACGAAGCACCTCTTCGTCCTACTCCACTCCCCGAATACCACACTCGAGAGTTACTTCACTAATCAACACGCTCCTTCAGGCGAAAAAACCATACACAAGCTTACACATGGTTTAACAACACTAAGCGGAATGTCAAGTTCTAATCATAGCTAGAACCAATCTACACCAAGGCTCACGTGGCCACATGAACAAGCACTCGTAGCCTTCACGCGAACGAGCGCTCCCGTTCACTAGATTCTTCACACTAAGACACACTTGGATCTTCACCCAATCCAAGTCTTCACACACGACACACTTGGATCCTTTCCTGATCCAAGCCTTCACATAAAGACTCAACTAAGTCCTAACCTAACCACTTAGGACATCACTCTCCTCAACAAATACATGAACTAATCAAGTTACAAGACTTCTTGGATCTTCATCTTCTCCAAGTTCACACACATATATCTCCATCCTCGACTCACACACAAGTTGGAAGTATTTACAATATTTACAAAACCTATAACCGTAACACTTGTTACGTTTGTGTGTGAACACCTATAACATCTCGAATCTTCATAGACGTCGAGAGTTCTTCTCTTGCACTTTGCGGAAGAGGAACACACTTTAACATCTCGAATCTTCATCTACGTCGAGAGTTCTTCTCTTGCATATTGCGGAAGAGGAAATCACTTATAAACATATACCGACATGTTATAGTGATCAAAGAAGAAAGAAAACTAAAACAAAAAGTTTTTGTGTGTGGAAGATCAGTTTTTCCGATGAAAATGGGTCAGTATTTATAGGCAGCTCGAGGAGTGTGGGACGGTCCCTTAAACATTGGACGGTCCTTTATCAATAAGGGACTACCGCCTATTTAAGGGACCTTCCCGACAGTTTTTGTCCCTTTGTGGTGAAATGTTATATGGTGAAATTTTATCTGATTTGGGCGGGAAATAAGGCCGTTTGGACAATTTGAAATTCAAATTTCAAATATATTTTTCTTATTAAAACATTTTTTATAAATACAAAAATAATTTGTCTAGTTTATTTTTGTAAAAATGTTTTGTGACATTTATAAAATGTAGGGATTAAGGACAAAAGGTTTTTCTTTGATCACTTAACAAAGTTAGTAAGGTGTTTGTTCATACCTGAAGTGATGTCGAGAGACGTTGATGTGTGAACGAGTAACTTGTGCATTTTACGTTATGTATTACAAGTTACGTGTTTGTCATCATTAAAACATAAAGATATTGTATAGATTAAACGTCGTAACGTTTGCACTAATAATAATAATAATAATAATAATAATAATAATAATAATAATAATAATAATAATAATAATAATAATAATAATAATAATAACAAGAATAATAATAATAATAATAATAATAATAATAATAATAAATGATCATTTAGTTATTTTTAGATCATGATAAAAAAAAAAAGAAAAAAAATCAAAGCTGTTATTCAGCTTGATCCAAAAAAAAAAAAAAAATAAATAATCTCTTATCACTACAACAAATGGGTTAATTATACACATTGATTAGACAGTATCTCCACATTTTCAGGTGTGGCAAAATTAGAAGTACACGCATGAATATAGCGTGGCAAATCTTGGCGTCACAAATTGGTTCACATAATTAAGCGTGGACAAACTACTTAATTGCGACCCTTGAGGGTGTGGGGAAATTGATCAAAAAGTCCACGGTTTATAAGGTGGAAAAGTTGTGTAACACCTAAAATCTGAGAACATGTGAAAAGACCAAAATGCCCCTACATATTTAAAATTTAATTAAAAGCTTATAAAATCTCCAAATAAATCCCAAACTTCAAACAATGCACAAGTTATGTATCCAAATAATTTTAACAACTTCATTTAACATTTGTACAAGTGGTAAAATTACCAAAATACCCCTCTATGGACCGAATTAATAATAATTAGTTTTAATATTGATTTAAATGATTTAAATCATGATAAATATGGAAGATAATCACAAGAAATATCCTCCCACCTAAAATTCCGAAATTCTGGTCTTTCCTCCCCCCTCATCACACGTTTTCCCCTTTTAAAAAGTCAATCCATATTGTTCTCCACAAAACCCTAAGTGCCGCCCCAAAAACAAACACACACAAAATTATTTTGGCCTCCATTCGACCACCCCATCATTCCAAGGCAATTTTCTGTGATCAAACAACATCCAAGAAGTCCTAGAAAAATACTCTTTTGAATTGTTGAAGCTTGGATCGATTGTGGTTTTGGTTTCCTTTTGTCGTGCCTAATAACAAGGTAAATTCGTTATGTTTCATACGACCTCTTATAAATTCGTTTTCTATTTTTCCTGGGTTTCTTACATCATATATGATCTGGGAAAATTGATTCCAAGGGCTGTTGGTCGCGTTTGTGGTCGTGGGAATTTTGGTGTTGTTTTATTCAATCCGAGAGAAGTATTTTCGCCCAGCCTATTCTACTCGTCCCAGATCTGGTCTGGTATTTTTCTCACGTCTCTTACATCATATAAGACCCATATAAAATGCTAAAACCGAACCATGCATGCTCTATGAATTATTTGCGAATTAAACCTTAAAAACGTGATAAAATACTAAATAATCATGTACGAATTTTCTGGGTGCAAGACTAAATTTTTCTGAGCTCTATATAATCCATATAACCTGGTAAAAATGCCCATTCAAATTTACATGGCCTGTAAAAGTCGTGGTGGAATTATTTGTAAAACCGGATTTACGAAAAATAAAGAAAAGAAAGAAAATAAAATAAAAACCCTAGTGTAATTCGATTAGGGTTAGGGTTTGTTTTAATATTCTGGTCCTTAATGATGAGTTTAAGGTTGTTGGAAATGATGGTGTAATGATTGGGATATATGTTAGGGTTTTGGTTTATTTTATAAATTAACGATTGAAAAATAATAGTTAAGGGTGTGTTTCGTAATTATTAAAACTTGTGGGATATTTTTGTAATGTCATATAAATCAGTAGGAATATGGGAAAAATATAACTTGAGGGTTCTAAGTGTAAATATTATAAGAAAATGAATTAATTGTATTTAATTGGTGCGATTTGTAATTAATTAAAAGAGAGGGACTAAAAATGTAATTTTCAGAAACTTGGAACTGTTTTGAGTATTTAAAAGTATTCAAGGGATTATGTGCTAATTTGGTAAATTAATGGCTTAGTATGTAATTATTAAGAATTAAAAATTGTAATTGTAAATTAAAGGGTTAAATATGTAACTTTGATAACTTGAGGGACTTAAAGTGTAAATTATAAAAGTTTGAGTATCCATTCGTATAACATCTTAAAATAAGTGCTCATTATGTAAAATGGATAAGTTAAGGGTTTAATGTGTAACTTTGAATACTAAAAGGTTTAAAGTGTAATTTTGGAAGGTAAAGGGTATAAAATGCAAAGTTATGAAACCCTAAGGACTAAAGGTGTAATTATGTTAAAAGATATCTTATTACCAATAATAATGATTTAACTTTCTAAGTATGGAAACTTTCTAAAAGTGGAAACTTACTAATTATGGAAACCTGCTAAAAGCGGAAAGTTACCTTAAGTGGAAAGACATGAATTTGAGAATGAATTATGATTCCCCCTCTTTTCCTCTAGGTTTGAAGAAGAAAAGATCTTGAGCTATTCCTTATTCTGTGCTTGTTTCTAATTGTGCTTTCGTAATAAGGTACGGATACTCTGCCTTTTCAGTAAACGCTCCTATATTCTTCTTATGACCTTGAGCTATGATTCAGTTAAGATTTCCAAAGCCATTGCTATGTTTCCTTCTGTTGTGAACTTCCTCTGATTTCTGTTAAACTTTGATTTGTTAGCTCCTGATCTGATTTCGTTGCTATGATTTCTGACCCTTGAATATCCGATATCTCTGGTTCATCTGTTATGATAATTTGATATGAAAACTTTTTGAAACTATAACTTGATGTTATGGAAGGAAACTGTTTTGAAATGACACTCTATGATTTTGAAATGAAACCATTTTTAAAGGAAGGATTAATTAGCTTTAATGAAGAATGTTTAAAAAGGGAGATCTTTGAGATGAAATGGGTAAATGACTATTAAAGTTCTAAATCTATTTTCTCTTAACTCTTTCACATTTTATTTTGAACTTACGAAATTTAATAACGAATCTTTTGAAATGAACCTTTGGGAATGAACCTTGAATATTCTGAACCATTGATATGACTTCGGATATTATGATTTTGAGATGACTTTGAGACATGACCTTGAGATAAACTTTTGCTATATGACCTTTTTGTATGACTTTGAGACCTGACTCTTAGTTTGATACCCGAGCCATTTATGTTTCCCTACCTATGGAGGTACCATAGGCATGTCTGTGATGCACCACTGGCATGACTCATGTGTGGGTGAGTGATTTCTCACGCCGTCCCTTTTATGATTATCTGCCGGCTATTATGACTTTGAGTATATGACTTTGAGATTGACTTTGAGTAAGGGGCGTATGGATTGCAATCCTAGATCTGATCTGTTTAGTGGATTTAACTATGACTTTGAGTTGACTTTGAGGTGACTGGTGCTGTGTGCAATACACGCCTTTCACAATTTCTGGGAGCTAGCTACTCCACCCATTTGAAGAATGAGGACACCCCTCATATTATCTGATTATCTGAGAGGACTCCCCTCTATATGATTATGAAGAATTATGGTATTGACGGCTTATGATTTTGAGATATATGACTTTGAGTTTTTGGGCTCGTGGTAGATGACTATTCTTTCTTCTTTCTATTCTATTACTCTTTTATCTATTCCTTATTCTATTTCCCCAATGCACTATATATCAGTTCTGTTTCATTATCATTGCTTTGTATATGTATCTGTTCACTGGGCTTTTTAAGCTCAGCCGCATTTCCTTTTCCTGCGGCAGGTTTTAGTAGGAAGCTGGGTTATGGGAAGAGAGTGTGATTGGACTTAGAAGACTATGCTTTGGACTAGAGACGATTAGATGAAGTTTCACTTTATTAGACATAGTATTTATTTCTTTGTAACCTTGTAGTTTCAGATTTTCATTTGTAACTCTGAATTTCGTTGTATGTATGAATCATATGCTTGTGTTTGTTCTGATGTGTCACTGTAATGTAATACTTCTACCCTTATCGGGTTGGGGTGTTACAATTATGGTATCAGAGACCAGGCTGCGATTCGTAATACATTTACCCTTGACCTGTGAAGTTTGGACCCCTAAGTTTCCACTGTAGGCGCTCATAAGACAACCTTTGGAACTTTACCTTAGGATTCCCCATAGGAACCCAAGTTATTACCAGTGAGGAATGGGTAGACTAAGACGTTTATGTAAGTATCATTTGCTTCCGTATCACTCTGATCGTGCCTTTGCTCTTGGATAAGCCTTATAAGGACCCTTGTTTCAGAAGTTAGAAGTTTTGCAACTTAAGCTTAGTAACCAAGTAAGTTTGGAATACCTCGGGAGGCTACCTGGATACCTTACACATTTAAGTTTCACCTTCAGATTTTGATCTCCGCCTCCGATTTGTTTGATAAGCTGTTTGACACCTTTTTGACCATATCGTAGGTCATTCAACCGCAATGTGTTCGACACATTCCGTGAATTCATTACTTATGCTGGGTATGAATGTATCATCCGATACTACTTAACTCTGTATGATCCATTACTACTCCTATGAGAATTTTGGTAATTATGAACCACGAATATGAGAAGTTTTGTTTCCTCTCTTTGAATGATGAACCTTGTTCTGCCAACCGTTTCTTTTGGAAGGGTATGATGTAAATACTATCTCTGTATGGATTTGTTAGCTAAGCATGATGATGCTGATAACTGAGATTCTGTACCTCTCACAATTGACGATATTCGTATTACCAATGATACACATCCTGCCTGCTACTTATGCTAAGAAGCTAAACGAAATTCCTACTCATTGAACTATTCGTTTATCCATCCCAACATTTTTGTTGAACCATGTACTCGACTCTGATATATGAACTATCTGTATGATTTGACGACTGTATTCACTCTATGAATCCTTTGACTTTGAGATGTCTGATTGTACGGACTTTTGGACTGAATGGCTATTCGTGAAGATACCATAGACTACCATATCTGAAATGTGACCTTAAAAATCTGCTTCACCCTATTTCGTTATGATGATTCTCTACATCTACTAAAATTTCTGCCACTATGGAAACACCAACCCCGAACTCATATGATTATCAAGTCTTTCCTGAAAACCATTATTATCAACCCTTAGAAAGTTCGACTATTGGAAAATATTTTGTTGTACGAAGATTTTTCGGTATTCTCTGATGAACCTTTTGGTACTCCTTTGAACTGATCTCAGTTGAAGAAACCATGGTGCCATAGAAGTTGAGAGATTGAAGGAGCTGATGGAGTATGATTTTTGTTAACCCTTTGTGATTCTCTTTGGATACTCTTGTTTGTTTATGAAGAAGAACAAGAGAAGTATGCAATGACGTATCGACTATCGTGAACTTAAACGTACCACTATCACTAATCATTATCTATTTCCGAGTATCAATAATTAATTTGGCCTTCCTTTGAAACTCCGCATCTGATTTCACCATTTTAGATTTGAATCACTAAAGAAGCAACCACAAGAACTTCTAAGAAGAGAGTTAACTAACCGAGAGTAACCTTTGTGAAGTATTTCAGTTCTTGAAGAAGAAAGAAGGCGATGTGAAAACTCCCTGAGATGATTTTTGAAGCTGCCTTTGCACTCGTTATAACATTTATGAGCTTGAACGATACCAATGGTGTTGTCTAGAATAATCATGTTTTCGCGTGTTTTGGACAAATTGTCATAGTATGACATTGTGTTGTGTTCTAAAACGAAAGAAGAACATAGGGGTTAATTGGTGAGACGACCCTTTGTTCTGGAAGAAAATTTTGATTGACGTTCAGAAAGCATAGTAGACAACCCTACCCTGTATAATGTAAAGACAGAGCTTTCACAAGAGGGACCAAGATTGAAGACCGTTATCGGAGTTTGAAACCGGGTGGAAGAGTAGTAGAAGATGGTTGACACAAGCATTTCCATGGAAGAAGCATACAAGAAGAAGTGAGGAACTAGGATAGTGCTCAATCATGCATCATGCAACACGTGAAGATTTCAGTTTGGGCATCAAGACAACCAGACCAAAGGAGACGAACCATTCAACACACAACCTGGAGTCGACAACAACAACATGTACCTTAAGACCTGGAGCTATGTTAGAAGACCTGTCGAAGACACGCAGTCTTGTTTCTCTATTCATTTTAGTTGTACTAAGATGAATTGAGAGCAGAAGCAGACCTGCGGATGTAGGAATCCACAGTGATCGCGTCAGAGGCTGCCGTTACGACGCCACAGTACCAAGAAGAGTTGCTGAAGACTTGAGGAACCAGACTCGAGTTTTAAATTCTTTTAACCATGAGGTAAGATGGACAAGAGTAAACAGGCTACCCCAACTTGGAAGAAATTTTGAAATTTGTATTTGAGTGGACGGATTTTGAAGCGGACATTGTGTTTAGACGAGATGATTCTGTAAAGGATTGACGCTATTGATGACGTACCTTAATTTTGAATGACATTCTCGGATTTCCGTTACTCTTCGAGTAATTTGAGTTCTCTTAGTTATGTTGTTTGATTTTGGTAACCTCTGAGACTGTAGGTGGACTAGGTGGATTTAGATAAGTTTGGGTGTTCACGACTTGAGATAAAGTATGATCATCATGAGGGCATATGTATATGATGCCAGTATTATGACGCCTGGCCAACGTGATAATACTTACATCATATAACGTGCACTTATGGTGGGCATGTGATATTTCGAGGAGTGCCTTAGAAGCTTTAGAATTCTGGCATCTGATCAAGATCATCTGAGTTTAGTGAGACTTTAGGTTCATTCTACCTATACGTTTGATATGCTGTCCTTGTTATACGATTCGATGCGTTTGGACTCTCGACACGTGTTTTGCTAATATTTGCAACTTCTGATAAAGATCTTAGGTTCCATTATGAAATTTCTGCCGTTGACGATATCTAACGATATGCTTTCTGTCCGTATACGATTCGCACTCGTGAAGTTGTTCATTATGATCTTCTATGAGTAAAATATGTGATTGTGGACTTTGAGGAAACGAGATCTGTTTGTTTATGAGAATACCTTTGGAAGGTTATCTGAAAGCCGAGACTATTTGAGAAGCTGAAGAGTTAAACCTTATATCACCCATGTTTACTACGATTTAATGTACTCTCATCTGATTCGCCTAATCAATTGGTTGAAATCCTATGAATTTTATACCTCTTCCTGGAGAATTCGTTTATCATCCGTTATGTTTGGTACATTATCCTTTTGATTCAAATTCAATATGATATGCCCTTCTGAGAAATCTGAAACTGTCATGAGAAACCAGTTGGTCCAAAGATCTTTTGGAAGAACCTCTCCGAGCGTGAGAATGTTTGTAATGACCTTTTGCGATTTACTACGACATCGTTTAACTTTGCGACTTCAAATTTCGAGGACGAAATTTTTCTTTTTAGAGGGGAAGAAGTTGTAACACCTAAAATCTGAGAACATGTGAAAAGACCAAAATGCCCCTACATATTTAAAATTTAATTAAAAGCTTATAAAATCTCCAAATAAATCCCAAACTTCAAACAATGCACAAGTTATGTATCCAAATAATTTTAACAACTTCATTTAACATTTGTACAAGTGGTAAAATTACCAAAATACCCCTCTATGGACCGAATTAATAATAATTAGTTTTAATATTGATTTAAATGATTTAAATCATGATAAATATGGAAGATAATCACAAGAAATATCCTCCCACCTAAATTCCGAAATTCTGGTCTTTCCTCCCCCCTCATCACACGTTTTCCCCTTTTAAAAAGTCAATCCATATTGTTCTCCACAAAACCCTAAGTGCCGCCCCAAAAACAAACACACACAAAATTATTTTGGCCTCCATTCGACCACCCCATCATTCCAAGGCAATTTTCTGTGATCAAACAACATCCAAGAAGTCCTAGAAAAATACTCTTTTGAATTGTTGAAGCTTGGATCGATTGTGGTTTTGGTTTCCTTTTGTCGTGCCTAATAACAAGGTAAATTCGTTATGTTTCATACGACCTCTTATAAATTCGTTTTCTATTTTTCCTGGGTTTCTTACATCATATATGATCTGGGAAAATTGATTCCAAGGGCTGTTGGTCGCGTTTGTGGTCGTGGGAATTTTGGTGTTGTTTTATTCAATCCGAGAGAAGTATTTTCGCCCAGCCTATTCTACTCGTCCCAGATCTGGTCTGGTATTTTTCTCACGTCTCTTACATCATATAAGACCCATATAAAATGCTAAAACCGAACCATGCATGCTCTATGAATTATTTGCGAATTAAACCTTAAAAACGTGATAAAATACTAAATAATCATGTACGAATTTTCTGGGTGCAAGACTAAATTTTTCTGAGCTCTATATAATCCATATAACCTGGTAAAAATGCCCATTCAAATTTACATGGCCTGTAAAAGTCGTGGTGGAATTATTTGTAAAACCGGATTTACGAAAAATAAAGAAAAGAAAGAAAATAAAATAAAAACCCTAGTGTAATTCGATTAGGGTTAGGGTTTGTTTTAATATTCTGGTCCTTAATGATGAGTTTAAGGTTGTTGGAAATGATGGTGTAATGATTGGGATATATGTTAGGGTTTTGGTTTATTTTATAAATTAACGATTGAAAAATAATAGTTAAGGGTGTGTTTCGTAATTATTAAAACTTGTGGGATATTTTTGTAATGTCATATAAATCAGTAGGAATATGGGAAAAATATAACTTGAGGGTTCTAAGTGTAAATATTATAAGAAAATGAATTAATTGTATTTAATTGGTGCGATTTGTAATTAATTAAAAGAGAGGGACTAAAAATGTAATTTTCAGAAACTTGGAACTGTTTTGAGTATTTAAAAGTATTCAAGGGATTATGTGCTAATTTGGTAAATTAATGGCTTAGTATGTAATTATTAAGAATTAAAAATTGTAATTGTAAATTAAAGGGTTAAATATGTAACTTTGATAACTTGAGGGACTTAAAGTGTAAATTATAAAAGTTTGAGTATCCATTCGTATAACATCTTAAAATAAGTGCTCATTATGTAAAATGGATAAGTTAAGGGTTTAATGTGTAACTTTGAATACTAAAAGGTTTAAAGTGTAATTTTGGAAGGTAAAGGGTATAAAATGCAAAGTTATGAAACCCCAAGGACTAAAGGTGTAATTATGTTAAAAGATATCTTATTACCAATAATAATGATTTAACTTTCTAAGTATGGAAACTTTCTAAAAGTGGAAACTTACTAATTATGGAAACCTGCTAAAAGTGGAAAGTTACCTTAAGTGGAAAGACATGAATTTGAGAATGAATTATGATTCCCCCTCTTTTCCTCTAGGTTTGAAGAAGAAAAGATCTTGAGCTATTCCTTATTCTGTGCTTGTTTCTAATTGTGCTTTCGTAATAAGGTACGGATACTCTGCCTTTTCAGTAAACGCTCCTATATTCTTCTTATGACCTTGAGCTATGATTCAGTTAAGATTTCCAAAGCCATTGCTATGTTTCCTTCTGTTGTGAACTTCCTCTGATTTCTGTTAAACTTTGATTTGTTAGCTCCTGATCTGATTTCGTTGCTATGATTTCTGACCCTTGAATATCCGATATCTCTGGTTCATCTGTTATGATAATTTGATATGAAAACTTTTTGAAACTATAACTTGATGTTATGGAAGGAAACTGTTTTGAAATGACACTCTATGATTTTGAAATGAAACCATTTTTAAAGGAAGGATTAATTAGCTTTAATGAAGAATGTTTAAAAAGGGAGATCTTTGAGATGAAATGGGTAAATGACTATTAAAGTTCTAAATCTATTTTCTCTTAACTCTTTCACATTTTATTTTGAACTTACGAAATTTAATAACGAATCTTTTGAAATGAACCTTTGGGAATGAACCTTGAATATTCTGAACCATTGATATGACTTCGGATATTATGATTTTGAGATGACTTTGAGACATGACCTTGAGATAAACTTTTGCTATATGACCTTTTTGTATGACTTTGAGACCTGACTCTTAGTTTGATACCCGAGCCATTTATGTTTCCCTACCTATGGAGGTACCATAGGCATGTCTGTGATGCACCACTGGCATGACTCATGTGTGGGTGAGTGATTTCTCACGCCGTCCCTTTTATGATTATCTGCCGGCTATTATGACTTTGAGTATATGACTTTGAGATTGACTTTGAGTAAGGGGCGTATGGATTGCAATCCTAGATCTGATCTGTTTAGTGGATTTAACTATGACTTTGAGTTGACTTTGAGGTGACTGGTGCTGTGTGCAATACACGCCTTTCACAATTTCTGGGAGCTAGCTACTCCACCCATTTGAAGAATGAGGACACCCCTCATATTATCTGATTATCTGAGAGGACTCCCCTCTATATGATTATGAAGAATTATGGTATTGACGGCTTATGATTTTGAGATATATGACTTTGAGTTTTTGGGCTCGTGGTAGATGACTATTCTTTCTTCTTTCTATTCTATTACTCTTTTATCTATTCCTTATTCTATTTCCCCAATGCACTATATATCAGTTCTGTTTCATTATCATTGCTTTGTATATGTATCTGTTCACTGGGCTTTTTAAGCTCAGCCGCATTTCCTTTTCCTGCGGCAGGTTTTAGTAGGAAGCTGGGTTATGGGAAGAGAGTGTGATTGGACTTAGAAGACTATGCTTTGGACTAGAGACGATTAGATGAAGTTTCACTTTATTAGACATAGTATTTATTTCTTTGTAACCTTGTAGTTTCAGATTTTCATTTGTAACTCTGAATTTCGTTGTATGTATGAATCATATGCTTGTGTTTGTTCTGATGTGTCACTGTAATGTAATACTTCTACCCTTATCGGGTTGGGGTGTTACAAGTTGCAACATATGCACACCCAAAAAAGCGTGGCAAAAGATGGAAGTACACGCTTTTGAATGTCACAAAGTTGCTATTTTGGTGGAGAAATTTCAAAAGTGGACACTAAAAACCGTGGCAATTAGTTCTAAAAGTACACACTTCTAAATGTCACCATTTGCTAATTTTACATTTAAAAAAAACACAATTCTGCAAATTTGCATATTCAAATCATAAAATACAATTTTGCATATTCAAAAGATACAATTCTGCAATTTGCATATTCAAATCATAAAATACAATTCTGCAATTTGCATATTCAAATCATAAAATACAATTCTAGCTGCACATTCAAATCATAGCATATCATACATCAAAAGATACAGTTCTGCTTCAAGTATGAGCATGTTCAAGTATGAACCATCAAAAGATTTCATGATATAAAAGAATTCAAATCTGTAAAGCTAGCTTCGTTAATCTTCTGTCTTCAAGTATTCATGCAAGCTTTGATCTTTTTTCTTCAAGAACCTCCTAAATAATGACCAAAAGTTATAGTTAAAACTCTGATAAATGCAAGCTGATGGTAGATAAATGCTATCATACAAACCTGTTCAATACAAATCTGTCCACATAAATCTCTTATCACACAAGTACTCACAATTCACAATATAAAGAGTTTTGTTTACTTCCTAATATTGTACAGACTAATTATGGTTTTCTTTATTCATTTCTCCAACAAAGGCGATGGTTTTGAACCATTAACTTATGAATGGGTTGTTTTGGTTGTGCTTATGGGTCAATTCAAGATTTTAGCCAAAAGGGGAGCTAGTCAAACGGGTTGAATCTTGTCCAAAGTAGATTTCTAAATTTTTATTATTGATAGATCAGATAATTATTTGAATATTATCTTCTTAGTAATCATATAATGATGACAATAATCATATATTAAAAAACTAAATAGACCAAAAGCGTTAGCAGGTCAACCCGACACGACTCGAACCGTTTCTTTCCATACTAAAATGACCCGTCTCAACCCTAACCTGTTTTGTCCACTTACCGAACCAGTCTGACCCACCCATCTTGACACCTCTAATTATGTTACATTCGACTTTCTTCGTCCCAAAAAATGCCACATTTGACTAGGCAAACTGTTCAACAAAAATCAAAGCTTAAAAGATCTTATAATGATTCCTATATTCTAATGCAGAGATGAGTATACACAAGACACTTTTTATATACTACCCCACAGACTTAGAATAAACATTAAGAACCTATACGTACTTTAGCTACTTCGTTCTAAATAATCAAAGCTTAAAAGATCTTATAATGATTCCTTATGATGTAACACACTTTTATGCCATTACCAATTTATAAACATGAAGTAAAAGTAAACTTACTTGTCTGACTTGTGAAAGCTTATACCACTATTTAACTACTCCTGTTCCCGCAGATCTGAGAAAAAACAAAGCATTATTAGAGTTAATAAAACGGACATCATTATTTTTAACATCAGAAGGTATACAAAAAAATACTTCATTACACACAATTAAAAAATAGTGAACTTTGTTACAGTTAGGTGCAACAAACCCTTTACTGAAGATTATAAATCAAGAAAAAGAGAAAAGCCCAATTGTAATACGAGGAGCATAGGCAATTGCATGATAACAAATATATGATAGAATATCTTTTTATCATAACAGCTAAGCATTACGAGTTGAAATATATACCTGGGTAGTGATCTGGAATTGGTGATGCGCCAGTAGCACCAGAAGTAGATGCACCATTGTATAGACCAGGAAACGCAGTTTCAACAACTTTGAGCATTCCATAAAGCTCATTGAGCTTTTTTCCCATATCCTTGAGTTGCAAACCTTGAACTTCTAATTGCTTTTTATGAGTCTCTATTTCCTTATTTTGAGTCTCTAATTGGTTTTTTTGAGTCTCTAATTGGTTTTTTTGAGTCTCTACTTTCTCCAACAAAAAACGGTTTTCATTTGTTATAACCTCACCCCTCATCTTTCTTAGATCGCAACTGAATTTGGATATTTGAGATTTTGTTACACCGGCTCCAAAACAATGAGGTTTTTCATCTCCGATAAGTTTGTTAAGAACATTCCTAGCAATTTCTGCCACTACGTCATCTTCAACATTACCTTCAGGGCCTCCTAGCTCTAACTTCTTTCTTTCTATTTCTCTATTTGCTTGAGCCTGAAATAATGCATAGGCTTTTAACTTCATAAAGCAAAACATGCCATATAAAACATTAAAAAAAATTATAAACAAATATGCGTATACCATCATTTCTACTGTTGCTTCTTGAATATATGTGTCGTCCGCTGTTTTATAACAAATGTGAAACCTCTCAACATCATTCGATGATCTTTTATTTGTCACTTTCTGTATATTAGATAGAGAATATCAAAGAATGCATAACAATATGAGTTATAACAATTTCGAGATTAAATGGTACTCACAAATTCATGATCTCTTCGCGCGAAACTAAAAGCACCACTAGTGTGAGTATGGGCTTGGTCAAGCCGTGCTTTCTTCCCACATGCTGATAGTTTCTGCATTTCAGGACACCACATCAGAAAGATGTAAGCCATTATTTACATCTAAATAAGATGAGATCGAATTAGAACAATCCAGCCTTTTCATTTTACATTTACAGAAAACAAGTCAAGATATCTGATTGATTATCTTTTAACATCTTTTACTTCAATGCACAGTCATCTATTTCTTATATTGTACCCCGTTTTAAGTTTTAACAATAATATTCATGGGTAAATGGTTCAGCCCTCCATATTTAGTCCACAATTACTGCTCGCTAGCTACTAGTGAATGGTTTTCCAAACTCTTTTTCCTCTAGTATTGCTATTGATCCATTAATTTAAATCTGTGCACGTTTCTTAATAATTTGTGCATGTTTCTTGCTGAACCACTATAGTAAACATCTTTTAGCGACTGGAACAAATGGTAGCAGCCTATGACTTTTTTACAGCACACTTTCAGATAATAGGATATCAGACCCACAGTGACAATTTTACAAGATCCAAACATCTCAAATTCCCAATCTGTCAAAGAAAATGATGTGTTCTACAATAATAAACTTGCCATCAGTGGCACATCAAGTACCATTCCCTTCTCTTTCCAACTAATGTAGAGACCCTGACGGTGCTTAAAAATACTCCTATACTTCTGGAAACGACAACCTACTCAGATAAGGAATTGACCATATATATATTAGTAATATTAACTACTGATTCCAGTAGATACCAACCCAATTCACCAAATCAACATATGTATAATCTGTGACTATCTATTTAAAACAAGTCAGCAGTGCAGTTAGCTACTTAGAAACCTATCACTAAGACACCATAGTCGATGTCGAATAGATACACTATTGCATTTCTATATCCAAGTTTACAATCTACATTTCAATTATGATAATCACATTAGCTACATATCCAAATACTACTAACAACGATACTCATCTTGAGATAATAGGTACCAAACAAGTACGAACACAAAACAGATTCATCTTTATTTGAGTAAACTGAGTCAAGGCCTCAAGGGGGTATTTGTTTAAGCTGGGCTTATGAGCTTTATTTGATTTCGACTTATATTTCATAAGCCTCAATTTTGTAGCTTATTTTGAGACTTGTGGGCTTATATAACATGGTTATGATATAAACAGCTTTTATAAGCCCATAAGTCTCAAAATAAGCCAAAATTTTGAGACTTACGTAATATAAGCCGAAAAACAAATAAGCTCATAATCCCACATATTAGCTTAAACAAACACCCCACAAATAAGGTCATAAGCCCAAAAACAACGTTAAACAAACACCAACTATTGACAGTCAGTCTAGTGAGGAAGTTGCATAAGCTAGTTTTTCTTAAAACCCAGGTAATAAGAAGCCAAAAATGCGATAAAATTTATTTGCATACAGGGTATGTTTGAAAAAAGTAACTGATGCGAGATTATAAAACTATAAGATTATTATTTTTTATAATTATGTATGTCAAACAAAGCTATAAGCAAGTAAACATATATGATAACTTTGTCAACCATATACGCCTCTAAGGAACTAGTAGTAGTAGTATATGATTATTTATAACAGTAATATTATCTACTAACACTGTAATGTACATCATATCCTGAATCCATCCAGAAGACACCAATCTGATTAACCTAATCAACACCTGTATACTCTGTGACTATCTATTTAAAACAAGTCAGCATCCAGAAACGGGTTCAGCAAGGCAAATCCATAAGCTCTAATCAAAGTGTAGTTACAATATTCCTAAATTCAATCAGCAACACCTAACCACTAACAAGTAACAACCAATGACTTGAACACTACTATTGATGTCATATAGATACACACTTACCTGTTAACAAGCATTGCATCACAATATATTGGAAAATTTTATGAGTAAAGAAGGAGCAGATAAGGAATCAAATGCAGTTACTTAATATAGTGGAAAATTTTAATACCTTTGCTATCGGCTTTCGAAGATGACTTTTATACACTTGCCATTGGTGGTCATGGAAGTTTTCTGGTGGTTCGAGTAAATCCAATGCTTCCAAAAGCTCATCTTCTGAATAAGCAGTCTCTTGAGCACCAAGTTCATTGACACCGTTAACTTCATTCAGCTTATTCGCAGCTTGCTTATACAAGCTCATTTTTAACCTATATTTTAAGGTTCTACGCTTCCCTCTGAATATATCACAAAGAACCTTGTCTACATTATCGCTTTGAGGTATGTTGAATCTCCGCTGCCATAGTTATCAATAAAGAACATTAAATGAAGAATAAAAGTCAAACTATAACGATAATATCCCACTCTTATTATTACTTAAACAGAAGCTTCTTAAATACTATCATCCTAACACTGAATTTATGGAAAATTAACAGAATGTATTACCCGGAGTTCTACTAGAAGCCTAACACCACAACGTTCTTTGCATTCCTTCCAGTCCTTGGCCTCCGGGGGACATATGTTGGGTTCTTTGAGAAGTAAAGTCATAAATCTTTGACACAAGCCCCCAGCATTACCGATTAGCTGATATTTTGGATTAACATGAACTAACACCTTTTCACCCTCGTTCAGCTTGTAAACTTGTTTTACGCACATTTTTTGTATCCTAAGAATGTTTCCATCCCCACCTATAAGATTATCATATATGTTAGAATATAATCTACAACCGCATGGCTAATTTATATTGACAACATGATTTTAGTTACCTGTGATCTCAACCTCCGTCAATAGATTCTTTTCATATTCATCAGGTGGATCTTGATCATGATTAGAATCTGAGGGTGAAGATTGCTGCAAAACTGGCTCGTGTATAGTGGGTTGTGATTCCACTGCTTGTGAATGGGAAGACGATGCGGAGGTAGAAGAGTTATGGTGCACAGATGCTTGAAGAGAAGGGCGAACAAATGCTTGAAGAGAAGATGAGGAGGATGAAGAGTTTTGGCGCATATTATAAAGAAAAGAAGGTCGAATAGTTGGTTGAAAGGATGATGATAAGTGATTGGTGTTATGAACAGAAGCTTCATCAGTTGTTTGCATATGTGAAGATGAGGGTGGCATATTATAAATAAAAGAAGGTCGAACATGAATGGCTGATGATGGGTGATTGGTGTTGTCAACCGCAGTAGTTTGCATATGTGTGGGAAATGAAGGTCGTACACCTGCTTGAAAGGCTGATGTGGGAAATGAAGGTCGAACACCTTCAGTTTGCATATGAGCGGTTTGTATATTTGTGGGAAATGGTTTTGATTGTTTTTGAGAGTTGTGTGATGTTTGTAGATTCATTTGACTTTGTTTTCTTTTATGTTTCTGCATCGTGGCTTTAAATTTATACATCTTGGAAACTGTATCAAATGCAACAAACGTATAGTTAGAATAGCAGAAAACATCTTGAAAACATGCACTCGTATGCTAAATGTTAGAGTAATTATGATCTGTGGATGTTAGAATATTACCGATTAGCTGATATTCTGTTACAATTTCACAGTTATTTCAGTTCATGAAGTACTCATTACAAAATGTCAAAGCTTAAACTCAAAATGCTAATGATTGCAATGACCAAAACTCTGTTTTGACGGTCATGTATATATCAGATATTTAAGTGGCAAGAAACAAACACACAACATATAGGACGCCAACCAAAAATAAATCCTAAATGAATGTTTGCTTGAAGGCATGTGTGAACATTACAGGGTACACCAAAAGTTTAGAAGTTTTAACAAACAAAATGGCTTATTAAACTAAACCAAACACTCATGCAATCTATCTAGTACTCTATCAGTTGTAATCATTCTCAGCATGTTAATTACCCACACGAAAATGATCACCATCTATTGATCTTATCATACCTGTTGGAAGCAAAGCCTTGGTTACCTCTGACTGAGAGGCCTGCCTCAAAATGCTGAAACAAATGACACGAGATAAAGATATTAATACCCTATGATTTTTGATTATACTCAATAGAACAAACAGGGGCCAAGAGAGATAAAACTGATAAAGATACCGATGTTTGAATTTTGAAGCTACATTTAACATGTAGCTTGGCATCCTAAAGGTGTTTCCAAACTAATATGTATTACAGCATGAGCGAATGACAACTTACTTGATTTGTCGGCACTGAACTTATGAAAAACTCTTCATCCTTGAAGCCCTGTGCCTTTCTTTTACTACCAGAAACTGCTAGACATTCCATTTCAGTTATATATAAACTCCAGATATGTAAAACTCAAGTAAAATTATACACACAATGAGATGTGAAGAACAAGATAGCTTTTTCGTCATTAAGCCTTACTAGAATGTCCATTTCATTCCAAAAAGAAGTAAATCAATATTCTACATTTGTTTAGGAGACAACCAAAGATGGTTACTTTTAAAATATTAAAAACTACCTTTAAGCTACAGAATAATGATCCATATTTTTATTCAATTCTATGAAAGTCAAAGTTAATTCCGATCAACTCTTGTTAAGCACTAAAAGTTGAATAATGAATGTAACATGAATACTAAGCATAACTATCTGATACTACATGATGCATCATACTAAAGTAGCATATTGACTTAGGCTTTAGCTGAATCACAAACCTTTCTTTCCTGTGCCTTTTGATGTATTGTCTATAGATTCAACTTCCTGCAAGTATAAGACCATTGCAAGTGTCAGGTAGAAGAATCAAAACTAGAATGCTATGCAGATATGACAGCGCTACTGAGCCATATTATTACAAGAGACCTGGTAGGCACACACTTAATCCAATTTCGGAAACCCTTGAACTTTAGGTCAATGGGTAGAATTTAGGGTAGATGCTTAAATCTTTATTCTAGATACATATGATTCAACACCTACCTAGTTGGTTCATTTTTCCTGAGGTCAAGTGACGTTCCCTGACAACCAACATACGTATTATTCACTAGAGAGAGAAGGTTGTTGCTTCCCTATGACACATATCAAAATAGGATGCCAAGATATAACTGTGCCCGAGAGGCCGAGACATGTGTAAAACTACCTTATTCTGAAAGAGCTGAGAGATAACGAGGTTTACTTTTTTTCCAAGAGAAACTACACATGGTAATTTCTTATCTTCATTTGGCTCCATACAATGAGCAATAAAAGGTTAAGTTGTTTGGCTCCATATATCTTAATATCTAAGCTGATAAGCTACCCACAAAGTCATATATCTTAATATCTAAAGTACTATTTAAGAACTCAGGAAGCAAAAGCAGTAAAAATCAAAACCCCGGAGATCATAGAACACACAAGTAGTATGCCCACCTAATAAAATCTAGCAACATTAAGAAACTTTACAATCCTTATCATCTTAAGCTGCGATTTCCGTTATGCATCCCGGCCCAGCCGGCAAGCATAGAAGTAACAGAGACTGTTAAGTCATATATCTAAAGTACTCTTCCAGAACACAGAAAACAAAAACTATTAATTTTTAACCCTAGAGAACAAAGTGCACATTAGAACATTCATCTAATAGATCTACCACAATCAAGAAACTTAGTGATCCTTATTATCTTAAGCAGCATATTCATTATTCATCCCGACCAAGCAGGCGGGCATACAAGTCACAGAAATGTTCAATTTCAGTACAAAATCATAAATTACACAACGTTTTCCCTCAAAAAGGTATGTTCAGAAGATTAACCCTTTTCTTACTATAATAGAAAAATGCTAATCCAAACAGGAATCCTGAACATCATAAGCACTTTCAAACAGGAATCCTAAACATCATAAGCTAATCCAAACAGCATCCTTAAAACATCTAAAATAAGTTGACGAGCATAACTGAATTAGCGAGAACTCTATTTCTCATGGAAATTATATGTATATTATATTACAGGTAGAATAAACATGTAGTAAAAGTAAACTTACTTGTCTGACTTGTGAAAGCTTATACCACTATTTAACTACTCCTGTTCCCGCAGATCTGAGAAAAAACAAAGCATTATTATAGTTAATAAAACGGACATCATTATTTTGTAAGCATGACATACGACATACAAGGTAAATAATGGAAAATGTAAACACCTAGCCTCAATGACATTTATATGCTGAATAAAGATGCATCATCAAAAATGATAACACAGACCTATAAAACACAAGAAAAAAAGAAAATGAACTCATGAACTCCAATAGCGAATAGGTACTGATCGTTATTGAGCATCTTGGAGTTCGGTGTCCATACGAAGCCAACGAGGTTCCTGGTTCACATCATCCATTACTGGAAGATTACAAGGCATGCATTGGTTATAAGAGTCACCATCATCTCTATTTACATTAGTCCCCATGTCATATATATCCCTTGGCTTGGTCATAATAACATGTGACCATCCAACATCTTTTAAATCCTCTATATAGAACACTTGTCTTGCTTGAGTAGAAATTATAAAAGGATCATCTTTGAAATTTTCACCGGTGTGTATCAATGCCCTAGAAAAATTCACAAGAGGAAACCCATATTTATCTTTCTTTAGCCCTCTAAAAAGTCTATTGTCGACCCAATCACAATGGAAAAGCACAATTTTGTATCCACGATAATATTCGAGCTCAATAATATTCTTAAGTTTTCCATAATAATTTCCTCCTTCAACTTCCACCATGACTCCTGAATTTTGTGTCTTCTTAAACTCTTCATGCCGCCTTGTAAGAAATCTATGACCATTAGTGATGAAGCCTTTATATTGCTTAGCAACAATATTCGGACCAATAGCAAGAGATAACACTTCTTCATCTACATTATCCTTTTCTAAGAGAGAAACCTACCATTATTTAACATCACTATTAGTTAATGTACCTCGGAGATGAGGAAACTTATATAACAATCAATAGATCTAACCTGGTTTTTTAGCCACCATGGAAATTCCTCGACCATCAATTTCTCTATAGTTTTTGAGTCCATGGGTTTATTCCTAAGAGCTTGCTTTTCACTCAAAAAATAACTACAGGAAGCATATCATAATGTTAAGACTTTATCGATTTCTTACTAGATATAACAATTATATGCTAAAAGAAATACTTACTCGCGGAAAGGTTGAATTTTACTATGGTTTAGTAACACATAGCGATGTGCTTGAGCTAAAGACTTGCCATCAACCTCAAGAATCTCAACCTTACCTAACTTACGACTACCTGAATTGAACATGTACATTTCTTTTCCGACAACATTCTCATCATTTCTAAGACGGCGATTAAATGGAGTCTCAACACCTTCAAAATACCTTGAACAAAAAGTAAGACACCCTTCCTTGATATATCCTTCTGCAATTGATCCCTCTGGTTGAGCCTTATTGTGAACATATGACTTCAACCGCATCAAGTACCTTTAAATGGATAGTCAAGTAGACCATCCATCTGTAATGAACGGGTCCACCAAGCTTCGCCTCTGATATCAAATGGATAGTCAAGTGGACCATGACTGTGAAAAAACTAGGAGGGAATAACTGCTCCAACTCGCACAATGTCCGCACGAGTTGATACTCCATTTTGTCTAACTCACTAAGATCAAGAACTTTTGCGCACAACCCTTTGAAAAAGAAGCAATAATCAGTCACTGCTTTAACTACACGAGATTGTGTTCTTGAAATCACGGATGCCCGTAAAGCAATGGGCAAAACATCTTGCATTAAGATGTGCCCATCATGACTCTTAAGATTGGAAATTTTATGATCTTTCAAGCTTACACCCTTCGAAATATTTGATGCATACCCATCAGGAACTTTGAGATCCTTTAACAATTGTAAAAAGTTGGACTTCTCAACACTAGACATCGTATAACATGCTGGGGGTAAGTACGGCTTTCCATTAGGACGATTGATAAGGTGAAGGTCATGCCTAATTCCCATTTCCTCGAGATCCTTGCGGGTGTTTTCATTGTCTTTAGTCTTTCCATCCAAATCTAATAAGGTCCCGAGAATATTGTCACACACATTCTTTTCGATATGCATCACATCTAAGTTATGTCTAAGTAAATTGTGCTCCTTATACTCTAAATCAAAGATGACACTTTTCTTCTTCCATAATTGGTTCTCACCGTCAATATCTTCTTCAATGATGATATCTGTACTCTCAAACGCACCTTGGTTGTTATGTGTTGCCTCTGTTGTATGAGTACTTGTTGAACCAACATCATCCCTCGTCCTTTTCTTATACTTTCCATATTTAAATCTTACTCCGCTTAATTGTTTCAAAACATCTAACCCTGTTAGTGGAGTTGGCGGACCCTCATTCTCTATTTTACCATCAAAACGTTCCTTTAGAAATCGATAACCATGATTCGGCTCTAACCATCTTCGATGTCCCATGTAGCAAAAATTTTTTCCATGTTTTAACCACCTAGAGTGAGTGGAGTTCGCACAAACTGGACATGCTACACGACCCTTGGTGCTCCAACCAGATAAATTTGCATATGCAGGAAAATTGTTGATAGTCCACAAAAGGGAAGCCTTAAGTTTGAAATGTTCCTTAGAAAAAGCATCGTATGCATCAACACCCTTCTATAATGATTGGAGCTCTTTTATTAAAGGTTTTAGATATATGTCAATATCATTTCCAGGACCTTTCTCCCTAGGAATAATAGATGAAAGAATAAATGATTGTTGTTTCATGCATATCCAAGGAGGTAAATTGTAAGGAATCAATAACACTGGCCATGTGCTATGTGATGTACTCATTGTACGAAACGGATTAAAACCATCACTAGCCAGGCCAAGCCTCACACTCCGAGGATCCGAGGCAAACTCTGAATATCGATCATTAAATGCGCTCCATGCAAGACCATCTGCGGGGTGCCTCAATTTTCCATCTTTTGTTCTACCAATATCATGCCACCTCATATCCTTTGCTGTTTTCTCTGACATGTACAACCTTTTAAGTCTCGGAATTAAGGGAAAATAACGTAAAACTTTTGCCGGCTTATTGGATTTGCGTGATTTAGAACTTCCAATCACTTCATCGCTTTTATATCGCGAAGCTTTGCAAACATGACATGATTGTTGACCCACCCTATCACCCCAATAAAGCATACAATCATTAGGGCACGCATGGATTTTTTCGTAACCTAGACCTAAATCTTTAGTTAACTTTTTTGCTTCATTGGCGGATGATGGTAACGCTGTAAGATGTGGAAATGCATCCCTCAAGAGTTCTAGTATCATGCTAAAAGTCTTGTTGGATATTCCACCAACGCATTTAATGTGATATAAATGTAAAGTGAAGGACAAATTCGAGTACTTGCAACCAGAGTACAATTTTTTGTCACATTCTTCTAACAACTTCTTATATAAAATACCCGCATCACCATGACTACCATTTTCCGTAGATTCTCCGGTATCTCCTTCCAACATTGTATCTCCTTCCATCGTTGTATCTCCTAATTCGGCGTTATCCGAAGGCAAAGAACTAATACCTAACGCATCACGAACCAAACCTCTTATATCCTCTTGACCAAAAGAAGTTTCCTCAACATTAACATTACTAGATTGAGATGGTGGTAAAGATATAGTATGCTCTCCATGCACAGTCCATTCTTTATACCCGGGTAAAAACCCATAACGCAATATGTGGGCATGAGCTTTATCAAGATCTAACGGTTTACCGAGACAACAACATCTATTACATGGACATTTGATTAATCCTCTTATACTTCTAGCACGAGCAAAACTTATAAAATTTTCGGCTCCGTCTCTAAAAGTTTTGCTTTTAATCGGAGCATTAATCCGATTTTTATCCATCGCTTATACTTACCAAGTTTCCGATACAATGCCTAAAATCATTAGAATTGACAACTTATTACTAAATTCCAAAAATGTTATGAGTAAAGACAAAAAAAGGTTATAGCATGAAGTAAATAAACCAAAGAGAGACGAATGAACATAAAATTGGCAAATGAAGGAAAAAAGTGACTTGAGAATGATGCCCAACTGCTCCCACACTCACTTTGTCTCGTGTTTTAGTGATAGAGTCAAAAACAAGCTTAATCAGAAACCTTAATTTAACCATTAAACAAATTGTGGGTGAACAATATCCAAAAACTAACACTCGTTGCCAAACACAACCTTGGTGTTACTTTTTGGCACTCCGCTTCAAAAATAATCATTGAATCTATTGTGTTTAAACATAGTAAAACTGATTATTTTGCCTTTAGCATTCGGTAAGTAGCGTTTTAAATTTTGTTTTACATAATGAAACCTAAAAAAAAACACAAATGATACACACACGGACTAGAAAATGAAATCTAATCCTTCAACTAGTAGCACAGAACCATGCACACTAATATCATAGCAGAATTATTACATTAGTTAAATAATTTAGTACATTAGAATACACACAAATTGACATAAAAAAAGTTAGCAACCGCACAATCACGTCTAACTAAGTATATCGCAACAATCCTCAATCCCTATGGCTCATACTAACACTACATAAAGACATCTAACTAGGCATCTGATATACAAATTCTACAGCTACAAAAACATAAAACGACCTATATTCAATCAAAATTGAGAAACCTGTATACAAATTCTACGCTAAACGTCAAAACCAAATCAGCGGCTTTAAGCTTCAACAGCAACAAAAACAAAATACAAAAAACAAATTGTACAGCTACAAAAACATAAAACAACCTATATACAAATTCTACGCTAAACGTGAAAACCAAATCAGTGGCTTTAAGCTTCAACAGCAACAATCTAAAGCTTCAATTCTCTACTAGTGATTATTTGCTACTCCAAGAATATAAACGCTATTGCTCTCCGCCGTTGCTTCCTGCTCTAACGACTATCCGATTATTACGACTTAAACGCAGATCCAAACACTATTCTACCTAGTCATTTTACACATATTAATACTCGCTAAAACGACTCCACAAGCATATTCAGATATTATACTTAAATAAACGTGTATAAATTTTTTATACCTTAGCTGCCGCAACTGATTAACAAGCTCAAACCCTAGCTTCTGCTGCAACAACTCAAACCCTAGCTTCCGATTAACAAGCTCTGCTGCTTCCGATTAACAAGCTCTGCTGCAACACCTCTGAAATCGAATTAACAAGCTCTGAAATCGAATAGTGAATGAATTAACTGATAGGTAACTGATTTGGGGATTTTTATAAAATCGAATGAGAGGATGTAACTGATAGGTTATATAAACTCGAATTAGGGATTTAGGGATTTTTATAAACAGATTTAGGGATGTTAACGAATTAGGGATAAGATGTTAACGAATTAACATCTTATAAAGTGATGTTATATAAACTGATTTGGGGATTTAAACTGATTTTTATAAACTGATTTGGGGGATTTGATGTATTTGAGGATTTTTATAAAGTGATGGAAATCGAATGAGAATGAGAGGATGTAACAGTAAAAGTGATTGGAATAGTATTAAAAAATGACACGTATGAAAATATTTGTCCACGCTTTTTGCTGTGGCTCTCTTTTTTTCCAATTTAATTTTCCACGCTTTTTTAAGTGGCTTGGGCTAGTACACGTATAAAGTTGTGACCTATTTTCAGACACTTATTTGCGTGTACAAATACAAAAAAAAAAAAAAAAAAAAAAAAAAAAAAAAAAAAAAAAACACGCTTTACAAAGTGTGGCAAAATAAACGTGTACATATTCACTTTTTGTAGTAGTGTATTTATTTTATTTATTTATTTTTTTTTTTAATTGAAGCAGCTAGTATGTATGCAATTGGATCCAATGGAACTTTCTATCTTTATTCTACATGTATGGTTTGATACAATTCAGATATTTGCTTTTATTTTTTCCACTTACAAAAATAAGTACTGCCGCAACACAGCGAGCGCTAAGCTACTTGTTCATCTTTATACGGTACAATTTATTTTCATAAGAGTAATTTACACACACAACTACGGCATATACATAATACATTCTAATACAACCAAGGCAATCACGCTTTTGTCTCTTGCAAAATTTGAATCTATAATCTTTTATCCTAGTTAATAACATAACCATTATCTTAGCATTTAAGATTATTTGAGGACCAAACTTTTTTTTTAACATATAAAGGGATTAATCTCCACTCTCATCTTTATTTGATCTAATGAATGAGATTAATCACAACAATTTAAAAACCCACTTTCATTTTTTTTCAAATATTAATATATTTCAAACCGTTAATCGTTAAACGAAAAAAATATAATGTTACGACGAACATTTAATTATCTTTCTATAGATAGGCACTTTGATATACTTTCGACATTTTTTTTCGTGTTTTTTTTTCGTTACTGAAATTTTCATAAAAAATCATATGTGATTTAATACTAATATCACATGTGATATTACATATCATATGTGATTTAACACTAATATCACATTTAGTTTTAAATCACATCACATGTAATATGTTATATCACATGTGATATTAGTGTTAAATCACACGTGATTTTTTAATGCAAATTTCAGTAACAAAAAAATAATAATAATAAAAAATTAAAAAAAAAGTAAAAAAAGAAAAAAAAACATGAAAAAAACGATTTTTTTGTCGAAAGTATATCAAACTGCCCGTCTATAGAAAGATAATTAAATTCTCGTCGGGATGGTGTAATTATTTTCGCTTAACGATTAACGGTTTAAAATATATTTAAATTATAAAAGATATGTGAAATATTAAAATGATTTAATCTCAATCATTGATTTCTTTTTAGATAAATGGTGGAGATAAATCCCTTAGTATGTAAAAAAAGTTTGGTATGTAAAATAGCTCCCCTCTTATCTTAGTTAATAACATAAGGATGGTGGTAATAGGCGTTCGAAGACACACCTTCAACCCAACAAAGACGCATCGTCCTTGTTACACTCACCCTCACTTACGGACAAAAAAAGTGAGAACTCGGTCGTGGAGAAGACCGAGTAATGGAGAGAGTATACGAGGGCCTACGGTAAAAAAATAATCAATTACCAATATCTATTCTTGCAAAACCGAATAATCAAAATCGTCACTATTTTTTCACACTACAAAATGGACATGGCAAGCAAATCCATTTGCTCTCCTTTGTATTTGCTCGCTACTTACTATGTGGCCCAACTTTTAAGTAAAAAATAAATAAAAACAAAGGGAACCATGCGAACAACTCTTCTTATTACCCTCATTAAATTCATACAACACATTTTTTGTAACATTTGTTCGGTCCAACTACTGTCTAAATGACTCCTATATTAAGTGTCTAATATGTGAAATTTGCAATCATCTTCTGTGTGAAAAAAATGTGAACTTGTATTTTGCTTGCTTATCCATTCTACAAAATAATATGGAGAGCAAATTAAGATGTTGCTTGTTTATGCATTCCACAATCTAATATAGAGAGCAATTATCCATTCCCCAAAATAATCATGGAGAGCAAATTGACATGGCAAGCAAAGTTTTTTGCTTGCTTATTCACGTCTCAACACCCGATTAGATCAACCAAATACTCTTAGGCAACCAAATGGCATGTAGATCAAATTATTTTGCTTGTCAACTCCACATGTCACATTCACATTCAACCTGTAAAACAAAAAATTGGTACGTGTAATAATCTTATTCACCACGAGCAAAAGATAGTTCGAGCTAACTTGTTTTGCTTGCTATGTCATTTTTGATAACACATAATTCTAAGTTCCAAATTCGTACATTAGTTTTTAAATTGTCTATTCCATAAAATTTTCCCAAAAAATATGTCGTTGGTCATTTATTAAACAAAGACAATGAGAAAATTTATACTTCACCTCAGGTCAAATTGTGAATTAATTGATGAAGATGAAAATTGATGAAGATGAAAGATATAAAGAAGAAAAGTTAGATTGAACTTTAGATTGAAATGACACTAATCGCTTCTAGTATGTGATAAAGTTAAAGAAATGAGATAATTTATCACTAGGGTTGATTATTTAACTAAATGTAGTAACAAAGAAATCCAGGGTTGATTATTTAACTAAATCATGGGTTTCTTAATGTTTTAATTGTTTTTATTTTATTTGAATTATTAATGTAATGTGTTTTAGTTATTAATGATTTTTTTTTCTTTTTTTAAATAAAAAATGGAAAAAAATAAGAGTTGGTGGTGAAGTTTGTTGTTTTATTACTAAGTTGATAATAAAATTATTTGTGAAAGGAATAATCAGATGTAACGCTAAGTAGAATTTAATTGTAGTAACTCCTTATTACAACTAGGGGTGGAAACGAGCCAAGCTTGAGCATGTCAGAGCCCGAGCTTGGCTCGTTTAAGTTTCATAAAGCTCGAGCTCGAGCTCGGCTCAGTTCGAGCCATATCTTTTAGGCTCGAGCTTGGATTGTGGTATATTTTAAAGGCTCAAGCTCGATTCATTTTTACAATGCGTCAATGAAAATTCATAGCTAGGCTAAAGCTCGGCTCATAGTATATTTATTTTGAGCTCGTTAATAAGCTTTCTATTTAGCTAGTTAATAAGCTTGTGTATAATACAAATGCATAACGTATCATATATATTTAATATTTAAAATAACTTAGTGTTGTTTAAGCTTGCGAGCACAATCGGGTTTTGTATATAAAGCTGGGACTCAAGCTCGATTAACAAATGAGCATCAATATAGGCTCGAGCTCTTTTAAGCCCGACTTGTATAAACTTTTAACAGATCAGATCTCTGAGTTTTTCATGAACAACTCGGTTTATTTCCGCCCCTAATTACCATTAGAGCATAAGGTGTCATCACCTTGAGTTAAGGTTTCACCCATTGCCACGTCAGCGCCACATCAGCTTTAACCTTTTCACTTTAACTTAAAAAAAAATTCTTTATCATAACTCATCTTAACTCAACATTTTGGGCCCCACTTTATAATTTTTTTTTCTTTTTTATTTAAACAAACTAAATTTTTTATTAATTAAATTAATATACAATTATAATAATAGTTGGTAAAAAAAAGGGGAAAAAAATGCAATCTTAAATTTTGGCTGGGCCATGCTCAGGAAAAAAAAACAAGTTTCACTTACCTCATCTTCATCCCTTATCGCCTACCCCAAAAACATACACCAGCAACACCACCACACACACGAAAACACACACGCGTTACAAACACACACCAAAACCCATTAAAAAAAATCGCCCTTCACGCAGCGTTAAAAAGGTAACACAGGGCGTTAACACGCCCTTAACGCATCCATACGGTATCTTAACGCCGACTTTAACGCACCCCAGGTGAAAGCTTAACGTGGGAGATTGGCTAACTCACCCAATGCTCTTAGGCTGCCCACAGTAAGGCGACCCAGTCCCCTCATTTTTTCCTGCCACGTCAGTTTTCTCTCTCCAGCGACCTGCAGGCGATTGGGTGCCCCAGTAAGGGCGACCAAGTTCAATTTTTTTTAAAACATTTTTAACACAAACTAAAATTTCATTCATAATTAAAACATTACATATTAATTCAAATAAAATAAAAACATTACGATAGAATTCAAATAACATTAAAAACATTACGATAAAACGACTAAACTAGTTTGGATTATGATGCTGCCAAATGTCTTCCACCAAATCGGCTTTGAGGCTAAGATGAGTTGTTTTGTTGCATATCTCCCTAGTAATTTGCAATGATTCCTCATGCATATTTAAGGGATCATAAGAACGGTGCTGCTCCGCTAGAAAGAATTCGGGAGATATCGCCCGCCCTTCGTCTTGAATTACCATATTATGTAATATGATGCATGTGTACATAATATGTCCAAGACGCTCTTTGTTAAATCCCTTAGCCGGATCTTTAATCATTAGGAACTTCCTCTTTAGTACACCAAAAGCACGTTCCACATCTTTTCTTGCTTCTTCGTGCATCCTCTTATACAATTGACGCTTGTGATCATGCGTCCCGGGATGTTTAATGGACTTCACAATAACAGAGTATTCTGGATATATCCCATCAGCAAGATAATATCCCCGTCTATAAGGCACGCCGTTAGCAAAGAATTCCACATCCGGTGCTCTCCCCATTTTGAGATCATTGAAAAGAGGCGATGCACGTAAAACATTTACGTCATTATTCATCCCGGCGACACCAAAGAACGCATGCCAAATCCAAAAATCTTGATAGGCGATCGCTTCCAATAAAATGAAGTGAGTTTTCCCGTGATCACCCCTACAAAATTGAGCTTTTAAAGCATGTGGGCAATTCTCCCATGGCCAATCTGTACAATCAATGCTTCCTAGCAGCCCTGGAAACCCATGAGCTCGATAGTGATGCTCATAAAGTCTGTCAACGTCAGTAACCGTCGGCTTTTGCAAATACTCTGGACCATATAACTCCATGATGACCTCACAAAATTTATAGAGACACTCACGAATTATTGACGCACCCATTTGCAAATATTCGTCAAGCATATCAGGATTAACTCCGTATGCCAATTGACGAAGTAACTTTCATCAATGGAGAAATACCAAGTAAGTCCGCACAACTAGGAGTTTGTTGGAAATAAGGTGAATGATCGGTTACCTCTCGAACAATTCGTGTGAATAGTCTTCGGCTCATTCGGAAACGATCATGGAATTGTTCTTCGCCGTATGTTGGGTTAGCGCAGAAGTAAGCAGTCACTAAACGATCATGAGCACCCAAACAATCCCTAGTAATTTGGTTTCGTGTTTCTTTAGGTTGTGATGCTTTATAAGCCTCCCAACAATCTTCCGCAAACATCAAAAACTCGGTACTAACTTCGTTTTCATCATCCGAAGACGAATCGGAAAAAAATATCTCCAAAGAATCCATGGTGTGAGAAAATATAGAGAATGTTTGAAATAAGATGGTGTGAATTTAAGTGTGTTTATGTTTTGTATTTATAAGATAATTTAATTTAATTTTTTTTTAGCTCAAACAGTATAAACCATTTAAGATGGTAGATATTTGGATCAAAAAACAAAGTTATTTTGGAATTGTACTCAGTCGGGATAACAACCCAAATCGTCCAATCCATTCCATCTTATCGGTCGCGACCTACACTCCACAAAAGGGACGACCGAATCCAACTTACTTGACCGACTCGGTCAAGCATCTTATTGTGGGCAGCCTTAGGGTAACAATATGATGATACCATTACATAAGAAAATCAATACAATCCAAAAAATAAACTTAAAAAGAAAGAAAAAAAAAATTGTTAGGCAATCATAGCACATAATGCGCCACCAATCAACACAGCTTCCACACACACCACATCTACCGCTGTGATATTCCCTCACTAACACGTGTACGACCATCACACTCTACTCTTCATTTTAAATTCCAAAAACAAAACCAACGGCCAAGATCACATCAATATTAGTTGTCACCAAATTATTACACCCAAAACATTAAAAAAAAAAAATTAAAAAAACACCGACTAAAAACCCTGTATATATCACATAAACCCCCACACCCTACACCTTCACCTTCACTCTCTCTCTCAAACAAATTCCTAACAAACTTTAGAGAGAGAAACAAAACAAACCATAGCAAAAGCAAAATGACGTCATCATCTACTTTGATTGTAGCAGTTCTATTGGCTTTAATCGCCGGATCTGCATTTGCTCAGTCACCAACAGCCTCACCAACCGTCTCCCCAACCGCCGCTCCCGTCGCCACACCGCCGTCACCCGTTGCAACTCCACCGTCAGCCACCCCTACATCCACCCCAACCGAGTCTCCAATGGCATCACCACCTGCTCCACCAACCCCCGAGACACCTGCCGGAGCTCCCGGAGCTCCCGGAGCTCCAGGACCGTCTATTGGTGCTCCACCTACTGAGACACCTACTTCTGCACCTAGTGCTGGTAGTATTGTGACAGTTGGATCTGGTTTTGTTGTTGCTGCTTTGGCTGCTGCTTTGGTTATGTAGAGATCTGATGACGATGACGATGACGATGAGATTTGAGAGCTGGTTTTGTTAATTTGGTGATTTAATTATTTATTTGTTTTGTTTAGTTGTTCATGTTAGGTTTATTATTATTGTGAATTTATGATTGTTGTATTGTTGATGTTGATGATGTTGATTATGATTTATTTATTTACACTTTATTTTCTTCATTTCATTCTTTTAGATCTGTTTGTTTAAGCTTATTACTGGGGCTTTGGCTAATATAGCCGGCTTATGTCTTCTTTTGTTTTGGGCTTATGTTTCATAAGCTTATTTTTTGTGGCTTATTTTTAAACTTTTCGGCTTATAATCATTATATTAGTTCATTATGTCATAATGAACTTATATAAGCCGAAAATTTTCAAAATAAGCTACAAAAAATGCCTTTACAAAACATAAACCCAAAACCAAAGAAGCCTATAAGCTGGCTATATAAGCCAAAACAAACACCCCCTTGTATTTTCTAACTTCATCTTATTTGGTGTACTTTCTAATTTATAAGCTCCATTGTTATAAATAGAAAATGACCATGAGAAAATAGACTTATAAAGTATAGGGTGAGTCGGATTAGCACTTATTAAGCTCGGGAATTGAGCTTAATTGAACACCTTATTGATGAAACATCGTTGCTCTTTTTTTCTAGAATGGAATACCGAATATACGTGGTAGATGCATATGAATGTTTGTATGGTACAAGAAATTAGTGCGTGTAGCTTATTAGTTAAGCATGTTTTAAGTTAAGGATGTTGTTGTACAAGTGTTTTATGCATATGCATGTTCTTAAAAAGTATGGTTAATATGGGTAAATAGCTTAATGGTTAAGCATGTGAGATATTTTTTTGGTTAAAAATAGGAAGGAGGTGGAGATTGTCGTTTGTTTTGTGATGTGTGAAGATGAGAGTGAAGCCATGTGCAAATGCATCTTTGCATGTGATATGTGTTTGTGTTCTTTCTGTTGAAAGATGGACCCACCACTGACAGGCTTTCTGCTGGCGATTCCTGCTGTGATTAACGTGTTTACAGTATTTATTTGTTTTTGTTTTATTTTTAGTTTATTGTTGAGGGTGTTGTAGGAATTTTGTCTTTTGGTGAATGGCCAGCTAGATCCGATTGGATACTTCATACTTATGCTGTTGCCACAATTGTGACGTGAGACCAACTAAATAGCATGTCAGCATTTAGGTCAAGCTTGAAATAGAAGATGCTCTTGAAACAAATAAAAAGAAAAGCGGAAACTTAAAGCAGAAGATGAATCTTGTATAGTTGGGTATGTAGCAGTGTTGTAATCAAGTGAAAACTTGTCATCACTTACTACTTAAATAGACTAAAGAAAAGGGTTCAAAATCGATGTTAAGGTGCTCAATTGTGCATTTTTTACTTGAGTACCAGTCTAGACACATGAACATTTTGGAGCTTGATATTGTACATTTTTTACTGGAAGTATTGAGTAGTTATACCTTAATGCACATGCCAAATCAGTAATGAGAATGACGTTTTGAGTTTGAGCCAAATTCAAAATTATTAAGGCGCTCGGTTTTGCAAAATGAAGACTCGGTTGATGAATAGACTTGGTTGAACTCAAGTCGAGTTTTAAGCATCAATGAATCTCCTAATAGGATGTCAAATGAAGACTTGGTTGAACTCAAGTCGAGTTTTAACCATCAATGAATCTCCTAATAGGATGTCCAACGCTAGGAACTACGTCGAGTTTAGCATTGAATCTCCTAATCAGGACAACCTCCTTGGCGGCTTCCTGAAGTAGTACCCCGTTTTATTATGATTTGTGGTTGATTAGCTCAATTATGCTCTAGTTTAGAGTATTATCAAGGGTTAAATGTCTTAAAATATATCTTACTTGTCATCTTGTGTAATTATATACAAGCAGGGTACCCGCGCGATGCGGCGGCAGGTACCCTGTGACTATATCTTCAGGCAATGTCACGTTATTCGGCCATACTTTTTTTTAATAATTACTTTACGGATAACAATAATTTTAATTAATACAGTAGTATAATTGCAAGTAGTTAAAAAGTTATGTGATTGTCAACGCATTGTTGCGGTGACAAATAGGCGGATATTGGTTGCTTGACGATGTAGGAGGTCGTAGTGGTCGACATTAACGGGTAGTTGCAAATAACTAAATTGGCAGAAAATTTTTGAAGATAGCTCACTAGTTTTGCTGCTCAAAATACTACTCGTGAATTTAATGGGATTATACTTTTAGTATGATTATGGGCTTAATATCATTAGAGAAATTAAAGATAAGAGAAAGCCCAATAAATAAACTTGTGGTTTGATGATCAGGCGCACAATAACAATAGTATTTTGATTAACCAATTGAACTTTGTGGGTCGGTGGATTGCAAGAAACAACACTTTTACTCATTAGTAAAACCCTGATACACACACACACATAAAACTATCCGCCTCCCATCTCCTCTCTTCTTCAGATCTGCTTCTCCCAAACCTTTCCTCAAATCGCTCTATCATAGATCAAATCATATATCATCAATCCAAACCGATAAACAACTCATCCCGCCTCCCATCTCCTCTCTTCTTCGTTTTGTATGACAATTTTTTGGACGAAACTAAGAAAGTTTATAACAAAAATTTATTATACAACTTTCTTTCTTTTCGGATATAAATAAGAAGAGTTTGATCTCTTCACAGATCTATGATGATAGTTATTTTGTGTGGTTTATTTTTGAGGTCTACGAATATATTATAACATACGAAAGAAGAAAAATATGAGATCTTGTTTATTTTATTAATATTTTTTTTTCTTTTGTATTCGAGACTTTATAGTTATTTCTTGATGGGTTTGTAACCATGAGGTTGTAGGCTGAGTTGTGAGATGTGAAATAGGATTAGCGTCGGAAGTAAATAATACTACGTAATAGACTTGTACCAAATAGCTTGAGTAGATTGTATATTGTGGTTTAATAGTTGTATATTTTGGTGAATGGGTGAATTAAATTGTGTATTAATTGTATATGTTAGAATAGTGTTTTTAAGTTTTATTTGTGCTTTAAGTACTTGTAAATTATGTATTTTTTAACTTGTATTAATTGATTTAGGGGTGTATTAATTGTACATATGTAAGAGATATGATAACCTTAAAATTTTGTGCTTTACATACTTGTGCTTTATGTTTTGTCACTTGTAATTTATTTAAAATCTAAATATGGAAATCTTAAAAAATTAACAAGAGAGAAGGTGCAATATGCTTTATAAGTAGTATAGATATCGTTGTTCAAATTCGATTATGTCTTGCATATCTTTTAAAATTTTGTTTATTTTGTGTACAAAATTATTTATATATACTAAAGATTGGGCTATCCCCCCCCCCCTCCCTAACAACTTTGCCCAGCTACAGTAAAAAAAAAAAAAATTTATTCACAACTTTATATTTTTTTATTCCCAACTCAACCCAACACATGTGTACAAATCCAAATCAAATCAACCCATCCGAACCAAACCAACCCATCACTTGCAACAACAACAAGAAACAACCACAACAACAATAATATAACCCTCCCCCACCACCACCCATGCCTCGGTGGTGGTGGTTCTCGGCTGTCGAGCCACAACAACCAAACGGACCCTCGAAATCCAATGATGAGGCAAAAAATGAATCACTTTTAGGTGGTCATTTAAGCCCGGAATTGAATTTATTTGATCAAATATTGCCCTAAATCGTTCCTTTTGTGATTTTAGGTACTTTGGGAGAGAAATCTGGAAAAGGAAGCAATTCGGACGTTTTTGGAGCATAAAAGTGAAGAAAACGCCAAAGTCTTAATTTTCCTTGCTGGGAACAGTAGGTGACGGCGTCAAGAAGAAAATCTTGACGGCGTCAAGAGTAATTTCCATGACGATCCAGTACAGATTTGAAGGCGTCACGAAGTAGGGCGTCAAGAGGAAAATGCATGACGGCCTGAAAACATATAACACTTGACGGCGTCAGATCTGGATCAAGGCAGTCCGAGATTTAGTTTGGCGACGAGATGATGGAGTCACAAAATTTGTCTTGACGCCGTCAGACCCTATTTCCTATATATAGTTTTCTAATTTTCACATTAAAAAGAGAGAAGTTTTGGAGAAACCCTAAGTACGAACTTGGTACGAATTTTACAGGTTTTTCAAGGGTTCTAAGCCCTTGATACCTTTCATGTGTAATTAAGATAAGTATTCTTTTAATTCAATCAATATGTCTATGTGTTGGTTGTCTATATCTTGTTCTTGTCTTAATTCCATCATGCTAGGCTAGATCTATCTTGTGTTTGCTTGGATCCAATGAAACCTAGATGTTAATTATGTGTTGATTACTTGTTTATAGTTGTATTGGATGAATGAATTCGATGTTAGGCTTAAGAAAACTGGCAGATCTCCAAATGGTAACATGCTTGAACGTCTTAGGAAACATGAACTGACGTGCACTAGGTTTTATTGGTTGCATTTAATGCATGAGTAAATTCTAATGATCCCATGTTAGGAGCTTCTTAGCCGGCTCGACATAGGAGTGAAGTAGGCACTCATAGGATTGGGGAATTAAGTGCGCCACCCCATGAATGGTATTAAGGAATATAATCCGTCATCCACGCAACTATAACAAGTAATTAACGTGTAAAAGATATCTAGGGAGTAGTGAAATCTAAGTAAACACATTTTCTCCACTTATTGCTCACAACCTTTGTTAATTTAGTTTATTTTCATTTCGTGTATTTTATTTTGATTGCATCTTTAGTATTGGGTTAGTTGACTAGCAACTAATTCCGCCCAAATTCTTCAAACCCGAGATTTTTACTTGCTTTTATAAAAAATATAAAAATACAAAAATAATCATCCCTCACCTTTAGAACTAGTATTTAGGTTTTCTAATCCTAGCGACACTATTCCTAGCTGAACGATCAATCCCCCGGTACTTGTCACTATACTATACTACAACGATCAAGTACACTGCCTGGTGGGGGTTGTAAGCTTCTCAAGATCCCTTGAGAGGTAAAGCCTGGTGCGATTCCCACGTATCAAGTTTTTGGCGCCGCAGCCCGGGGAAATAGTTATTGTCTAGGTTAGAATCTCTTTTTATTAGGTCTACTTGCTAGATTCCTTTCTAGTGAGATTTTATTTTTATTTTTAGGTTTTCTTTAGTCTATCTTATTTCTTTGGGTTTTTGTTCGTAACTCTTCACCACCCGACATCATGGACGATGGGAACATCCTTGAACCCGTCACCCACCACAACAAAACCCACCACTAGAACCTCTTAGGCCCCGAACCTTAGGAGAGTATTCCCGACCTAGCCACCAAGGCTACCGAAACACCATTGAGTTCACCAGAGCCAATGTGACCCCCTTGCGATCCGACACCATCCGGTTGGTGCAAAGCGGATGTGCATTCCATGGACTTCGTTCCGAAGATCCAAACCAACATCTTAAGGACTTCCTCAAAATCGTAGATTCCATAGACCTAGGTGTTGAAACTAGAGAGACAACCCGATTACGCCTATTCCAATTCTCTCTACGGGATCAAGCTAGTCAATGGCTTGAGCGTTTACCCGCGGGATCCATCACCACATGGGATGATCTCACCACTCATTTCCTTACTCAATTCTTCCCACCGGGGATGACTGCAATGCTTAGAAATGACATTTTGATGTTTGAACAACATCAAGGAGAAACTTTCTACGAAGCATGGGCCCGTTTTAAGGATCTCCTCCATAAGGTCCCTCATCATGGTATAAACCTTTGGTTATTAGTCCATATTTTATATGACCATGTTGACTATCATACTAAGCGCACAATCGATAGGGCCGCGGGAGGTAAACTGCATGATAAGAACGCCGAGGAGTCCTGGGCGATTATCGAGGAGCTCGCCGCTGATAATCATGAGATGTGGGAGTTTAATCATACAATAAAAGCGGCCATCAATGCAGTCTCAACATCTGGAGGAACCACCAAAATCCCCGATGAACTCCTATGCAAACTCGAGGCAAAAGTTGACTATTTTGAGGAAAGGCAAAGGAGACCTTTAAGTCCTAGACGGGCTACTGTCAATTCTTTCTCAAAACCAACTTCGGCACCATTATCTGAGTCACCTTCTAGAGAAAATGTCGAGACTTTTCAGAACTATGCCTCACCTTGTTCTCCTCCCGAGGAGCTTAGCTCGGAGTTTGAAGCTAGGATGAGAGAATATATGGTAACTCACTCAGATCGGCTTGCTAGATTCGAGTAAGCAGTTTATAAGCAAAAAGAGGAAATGCAAGAGAAAATGAGTCTATTAGAGGAGTATGCCAACCAGAGAACCCCCGAAAGAATGCTATTAAGGAAAGAAAACGCCACTCCCACTACCCAATTTGTTAATTCCATCACAATTGTCCACAAAGATGATGAGAAGGTAGAAGCCCCTACTAAACAGACCTTAGAGAAACCACCAAAATCCCAACCTTTGAGTCACTACCTGAAACATGATATAAACGAAAACACCATAACAAATTGGATTAAGGGTGACGGGCATAACCAACCTTCCAACCAGGGTTCTGAGAAAGAGGAAAAGGTAACAGATGAGTATGATACGTTACCTGGGGGATCAATATTCGAGAGGCTATTGGTACAAAAAGTGGCTACTAAGCAGATAACATGTGGGAACTTTGAGATACCAACCAGCATCGGGGACTTGAAATATCTTAGTGCTTTCGCCGACCAAGGATCGGAAGTAAATCTTATGCCCCTAACTATTTACATCCAACTAACGTAAAAAATGCCAGCCCCTGCTCGTGTTAGGTTATCCCTCGCTGGACACTCGTACGTATACCCCCTAGGAATCGCAGAAGATGTATTAGTTAATGTTGCAGGATTCATGTACCCCGTTTATTTTATGATCATCGATGATAAAGGAGATGGGTGCATGCCAATCATCCTTGGGGCACCATTCCTCGCCACCGCTAGGGCTGTCATTAAGTATGAAGGTAGGAAGATTGGGCTTAAATCTGGAAAAAGAAAGATTAGCTTCCCCATGACTCCGCGAAGTGGACATGAGAATTTGAGTTGGAGAAAGATCAAAAACAACATTGACACGACACCCATTCGTGTTCAGAATAAAATTCTTGCATGGGAGGCAAGAATTAAAAGCTATAAGGAGGCTAAATATGAAAGAAGCAAAAGCAATAAGGTTCAGGTCGAATTCGAACATACTCAACCCGCAGAAAATCATGTACCATTTGAGGAAGGGAACTTGGTACTCTTGAGACACCTAGAAACAAATACACCACCAGATAAACCGAGTCCTTGGTGGTATGGGCCTTTCACAATTGAAAGCGTGATCCAAGATGGGATAGCTAACTTGAGAAGCGAAGTTGGTGGAATGGTGATTGCGAATATCAATAAGTTGAGGCACTACCACCATAACAGTAATGATCGCAACTACATGGGGTATATCATTTCAAGGGACGAGGTCACGTAGTAACCCATGACCTTGAGTCTAGCTACAAGACTCGTAAATAAAGAAAAGCGCTTCTTGGGAGGCAACCCATGTTTTTGTGTGATTTTATTTTAGTTTGTTTGTTATTTGCTTCCGTATGCATGCTTTATTTTTATTGTTGGTTGATCATGTTTCTAAACTAAATAGTGGAAATACTTTACTTTGTTGTTTTGGCCTAGTCTTAACTCCACCTAAAAGTATTTTTGCAAAAGATAAGTGTAAGGGGAAACCCCAAATATGTTTTTAAGAAACAAACCGATCATGATTCTCCACAATATTAAATGAACATGTATATTCGTATTTGTTAGAGTCAAATGCTTGTATTGAGTCATAATGAAGTTTTGCAGGATTTTCCAGGAAGTAGGACCAAGTTTTTCCAGAAATTTTCCGGAAATTTAACATAAGAATTTCTGCAGGTCACTTCTGACGGCGTCAAGAATTAATTCTTGAAGGCGTCACGTGTAAAAATCTGGAAATTTTACCGGTTTTGTTTTTCTAACGGAGTCTTATGGTTTTTGTGAATTATTAAGTTTTATAATCTCCAGGAAATCTGCAAACTTCATTCCACAAGCATTATATCTTATCTTGTTTTCTAGGATTTAGTAACTTATATAGGATGCCGCTGATTTTACGCGAGGTTGTTTTGTCTGTTTTCTCAGGATTTACAGGTTATGTATGACAAGAAGATGATTTTTATTCAGGAAGGGAAGCTTTGATTGTTCATTTTCTTGGAGGAAGATTTAACTTGGCCACCTTATGATCCATACCGAGCGAATCAGGGGAGTATTTGATTTCATTCTTTTTACTTTTTAACTTTTACATTCTTTACTTGAACATTGGGGACAATGTTCATCTTAAGTGTAAGGGGAGGGTAAAAAGATGATACCTTACATATGCACTTTCGCTTGAGTTTGTTTGTTTGATAGTAGATGTGTAATAAAACTATGAGAAATACTTGTTAGTGTAATTTTAGTTCCAAATTTAAAATTTTTTACAACATTTAGGAGTGAAACTTTAGCTATAGCAAGCGTCTCATGGATAGAAGATTGTATGACTAGCACATAACCGTACCATTCAGAAAAATTTTCCACCCAAATATGTGAGGTTCGCCTTTAGATTTGATAGGAAAAGCATTTACTATTAGTGCTTATGAGTGTACCGGTAGCATTTATATTCTAGAACTTGCGTTAGTGATGCATCCCGAGACGGCTAGTGAGACTACATTCGTGTGGTAGGATTTACTACATGATAAGAGGCATTAGGATCACCCTTGTGTTAAACCCGTATTATGATTACTTGACCATTTAAGTCATATTACTTGGCTAGTTAAGTCAACTAATTTTTCCCACACCCTTAGCGTTGTACTCATTTTTAGTACACGAAACCCTTAGTACACCCCTCCGAGCCTATCTTTTCGTTTCTAACTTTAAGCATTTTACTTAAAGGAAGAATTTGTTACACCCCACTAAAATGTACAACCAAATCGTCTTAGCCTTCCGTGTATGTGCTCATTTTTAGTGCATTATTGTTATTTGTTTCAACCCTAAGTTAACTATCTAATTGATTACATGGTTGCTAAGTCGAGTCATATCCTTGTACATATTGTTTTGGGACGATTGGGACTCATGGGTAAAGTACTTATTTTGTGGAGTAATGGGGAAGAACATCATTTATTACCCCCGTATGTGCGCTAATCTTAAAAGTACTCCAAGTGTTTTGATTTTCGTAATTCGAGTCATTAGATTAGTTTATTGTAAAGTATGTAAAAATTCAAGTGTAAGGGGAACGTTTATTCCCTATGATATATTATTTTGGATGGTAGGGTAAGAGTGTATGCAAAAAAAAAAAAAAAAAAAAAAAAAAAAAAAAAAAAAAAAAAAAATATATATATATATATATATATATATATATATATAAATAGAAAAATCAAGAAAAAGAAAAAAAAAAAAGAAAAAGAAAAAGAGAAAAAAACATACGGACTATCATCCCTTTTCAGTCTATGTTTATTTTATGTTTTTGTTATTTTCCATTTATTAGCTTAAGTCGAGTCTAGTCTTGGCTTAGCAACGCCATATTGTACATGTAATTAACCAAGATTGTTAACTCGCCACCAGTAAAAACTTCCTTTATCCAACAAAACCGTGTATTTCATATCCCTACACCTAACGTTACAACCCTTTAAAAAGACCTCTTTGATAGTTTATCCTAGGTGCTTACGCCATGTGGTGGAGGTTTGATCCTTTCCCAAGCCTATGGTAATCTATTTTGCTATGACAGGTAGTGAGAGATATCTTCCGTTTCCATATTGTAATTTATACTTTATTACACCCGAGAGATGTGAGTATCTAAACACTATTTGTGAGGTGCTTGTGTATGACCTCCGTGCTTGTCTATTGGTCTTTAGTGGAACGATTGTTTGTTGTAATTACTTTTATATTAGTGTTAAATGACCCATAACTTGTATTTTGATTAGAATAAAAGCGCATTTGCTTGAGGACAAGCAAATCTCAAGTGTAAGGGTATATAATGAGGCGAAAAATGAACTACTTTTAGGGGGTCATTTAAGCCCGGAATTGAATTTATTTGATCAAATATTGCCCTAAATCGTTCCTTTTGTGATTTTAGGTACTTTGGGAGAGAAATCTGGAAAAGGAAGCAATTCTGACATTTTTGGAGCATAAAAGTGAAGAAAACGCCAAAGTCTTAATTTTCCTTGCTGGGAACAGTAGGTGACGGCGTCAAGAGTAATTTCCATGACGATCCAGTACAGATTTGAAGGCGTCACGAAGTAGGGCGTCAAGAGGAAAATGCATGACGGCCTGGAAACATATAACACTTGACGGCGTCAGATCTGGATCAAGGCAGTCCGAGATTTAGTTTGGCGGCGAGATGACGGCGTCACAAAATTTGTCTTGACGCCGTCAGACCCTATTTCCTATATATAGTTTTCTAATTTTCACATTAAAAAGAGAGAAGTTTTGGAGAAACCCTAAGTACGAACTTGGTACGAATTTTACACATTTTTCAAGGGTTCTAAGCCCTTGATACCTTTCATGTGTAATTGAGATAAGTATTCTTTTAATTCAATCAATATGTCTATGTGTTGGTTGTCTATATCTTGTTCTTGTCTTAATTCCATCATGCTAGGCTAGATCTATCTTGTGTTTGCTTGGATCTAATGAAACCTAGATGTTAATTATGTGTTGATTACTTGTTTATAGTTGTATTGGATGAATGAATTCGATGTTAGGCTTAAGAAAACTGGCAGATCTCCAAATGGTAACATGCTTGAACGTCTTAGGAAACATGAACTGACGTGCACTAGGTTTTATTGGTTGTATTTAATGCATGAGTAATTTCTAATGATCCCATGTTAGGAGCTTCTTAGCCGGCTCGACATAGGAGTGAAGTAGGTACTCATAGGATTGGGGAATTCAGTGCGCCACCCCATGAATGGTATTAAGGAATACAATCCGTCATCCACGCAACTATAACAAGTAATTAACGTGTAAAAGATATCTAGGGAGTAGTGAAATCTAAGTAAACACATTTTCTCCACTTATTGCTCACAACCTTAGTTAATTTAGTTTATATTCATTTCGTGTATTTTATTTTGATTGCATCTTTAGTATTGGGTTAGTTGACTAGCAACTAATTCCGCCCAAATCCTTCAAACCCGAGATTTTTACTTGCTTTTCTAAAAAATATAAAAATACAAAAATAATCATCCCTCACCTTTAGAACTAGTATTTAGGTTTTCTAATCCTAGCGACACTATTCCTAGCTGAACGGTCAATCTCCCGGTACTTGTCACTATACTATACTACAACGATCAGGTACACTGCCTGGTGGGGGTTGTAAGCTTCTCAAGATCCTTTGAGAGGTAAAGCCTGGTGCGATTCCCCCGTATCATCCAATCCAAACACAAATATATACTCCCCTTCGTCATCAAAACATCAAACAAGCCATAAATATCAAAACCCTCACCGAGTCAAGCGAGTTGACTCGGTGAGTCAACTGAGTCGCGGCCAAAGCGGGTTGAACGAGAACCGAAAATGAAATCTCACAGAAGTTTTGGGTTTAAAAATATTATTAAAACATTTTTATAAAAGATTTTATATTAAAACCGGATTTAAAATAAAAATAAAATTAGGGTTTTGAAAATAATTTAAGAAAATAAAAAGAGAGGGTGCGTGGCACGCGTTTTACCATCGGAGAGTGATGGAAAATGGCGGTGGTGGCGTATGTTGGTGGTACCGCGGCGGTGGAGGCGCGTGAGAGGTGATACGAGGTGTTTGGGCTCGCGTGAGTGGTATGGGTGTGACGGGGATATCCCGATCTATAAGATTGTACAAGAAAATGAGGTTTCCGGAAAAATATTCTGGCGAGTCGCCGGAAACTGCTGCTGCTCCGGTGGGGCGGCGGCCGGATTCTTCAAAGAGAGAGAGAGAGAGAGAGTTTTTGGTGTGAGTGTGTGTGTGTGTGTGTGTTTACTATTAAAAATGAAAAAAGTGGGAGGTGTGGGGATATATATATGGGTAAGAAAGTATAGGGTAGTTTTTGTATTAAATGAAAGTGTGGGGTAAGGTGTAAAGAGATAGTCTAGGGACCAATGTTGCCAACGTAGTAAAATTCTAACGATATAAGCTCTGGGGTCCAAACGACATAGGAAACGGACTCGAAAAATTACGAAACTTGCGCCATTGTTTACGAAATAATTTTTCCGATAAAATCAAGCATAAACTTCAGAGTTTTTCTCAAACTCAAAATAGTTCAAATAATTTGGTAAGTGCAATACGATTCGAGTTTTCTAGTTGTGCTGGGTCAATAAAGGGAAGATTTTGCTCACCAAGCATAAGATTGAAGAGTCTATCTTGCAATAGACCCTTTCTTTCTAATGCTGTGACAAGCCAATATTAGAAAATCAACGAAGTTTTCAAACCGTAAAACCTATTATTCGTAAAACACAAAACATACAACATAAAACACATATCTAAACACTCCCGCCGCAACGCGCGGGTTTCCCTACTCGTTACCACTAAACCAGTAGTCAGTTAATGTGATTTTTTAAAATTTTTTTTTATTATGATTATTTTTTTTTTAATCCAACTTAGATTATGGCTAACATAAATATACCAACACGGATTTTGTACTATCCGACACTTATAACCCCAAGTTGACCCGATCTATCACTTTCTGTAACAACTCGAAATTTCACATTAATATATATTCAAAACATAAACATTTTATTTAAAAATCATGTAAAATTTTGAACTTTAAATATAACAGTTAGGTTATCCGCGCTTAACGAAAACCGACTATGAACATTTTTGTCACATTAGATTAATTTTTATTTCACTTATAATGAATATCTGGAATTTTACATTTTATTTTCAAATGTTACCAAATATACCATGTGTTTTACAAGTCTAAACTCGCATTTTAAGCACTTTTACTTATACGCAAACTTAACCTATACCTTCATTGCATTTTCTAAGACGTTTAAACACTTTAACGTTTTTGGAAAAGTCAACACTTTTCCCTCCCCATTTGACAATAAAATCATCCCTTCATTATTTAACATTTCCGGTTTTAGACTTAACGTACATTTAACACCAGCCGACACTAGACTAAAGGCTAGTCTACACATTATAAGTCTTTTAGGATCAATGTAATCATATTAGAAAAGTCATGTTTCACTTTTTCCATTTTCACGTAAACCTGGTACATTTTGCATTTTACGCATATTTAACCTACGTTTTCAGGTTTTAATAGCATTTACACACTCTGTTAAACTTATCACTCATTTAATATACTTTTATAGAGTATATTGATAAGTTTTAACATTCTTTATAAGTTTCATATTTTTACGATACCAAATTTTAAGTTTCGTGATTTAAAATACTTACCGTTAGCGATTACCGGGACCAAAACTCACTCCGTAAATCAAGATAATATCAAAATGACTAACCAAGTCATTCATATATTCATATGGTCTAAATTTATGCAAATCACCAAGCTTTGGTGGCTTGGTGATGATTCGTTGAATTTTTATGTATTTAGGTGTATCATTTTTAACAACAAAAGCAAGAAAATATCCAAATTATGTAACCTCTTCATTTATCTATAAGACCAAACTCATTTCTCATTTTTTTTTCTCTCCCAAAATCCGGCCACCTTAATAATATAGAGAGATCCATGCTTTGATTTTCATGTAACAAATTCCATATCATTGTTGAATCTCTTGTAAAGTTTCACATGATCCTAGTTCTGGTTTCTTCATTCCTTTGGTGATTTTCAAGCCACGCAAGAGTGATTTCTAGTAGAAGTCTTAAAGTATTTGTCCAAGTGATCCTAAGTTAATAACAAGAGTTTGAAATATTTGGAAGCTAGGGTTTTCTAAGTTAGTGTTCTTGATTCTTGTTCATGTTTCCATTTTCTCCTAAAAGGCCAAAAAGTAGTAAGTGGGCTCTTACTCATGTTATTCCTATGTTTTCATACTTATATATGCTATATATATGCTTGTTATATTGATCATGTTGTACAAACTCTTAAAACACAAGTAAAACTTGCTTATGATGTTATGTGAAGCCTTATAGCTTGTTAGCAAACTAATGAAACAAATAGACTTATACTATAAAATTCGACAAAACCATGAACCTAAGACCTTAAATAAACCCATACAGTTATAGAGGAGATCAAAACAAAACCGTAGCAATTCGAATCAACTAAATCAGACTTGTGGTTTGAAAGTTACGTCTAGATAAGTTACTAAAAGAGAATACCGATTTTTGTCAAAAAGCTTGCTGATGAGATTTTGAATCACGATTTTGACCCCATTCTGGTCCGAATCATTAAAAGCGTAAAACACGAAAGTTGTCCGGAATAATATTTTATATCAAATTCGCGAGGATTTGGACCCCATTCTGGTCCTAATCTTCATTACTAACTTATAAACGTCATTTCCATAAAATAAAATCATATACTTGACCATTGGAATAGTGTTTTCACAAGTGACAGGAATTATGACTATTTGCCCTTTTCCACAACTTATAACCAAAAACCATTTTTACCTTATTCATAATTCATAACAATTACTTAAGTGTTATATATAAATTCATGACCAAAATCATTAACGAAATACAACAAAATAATATGTCTCATTTATAACTCTTATGAGTACAAAATATATGTTTAAACTACTAATGTAACATGTTAGTAGGGAATTTCATGTGAGGGGTTTCATCGGAGTAAATGCATCGACGAGTTGCTGGATTTACGATTTAAAGTGTTCTAGCTACTCGAACGTTTACTATATGACCTCTGAATTATGATAGCCCGAACAGTAGTGCGATATTTAACTAAAAACATTTTATAAACTAGTAAGCCATTTTTATAACGACATACACTACTACTATAAATTTTAAAGTACAACATCATGATCAATATAATAGCTTATATAGACTTTGTTATATTCTCGCATCATTATTCCAAAACCTAAAACGATATCATATTTCTAGGTTGTATGTAGAGATATTTCACGACATATCCATCAATTTTGTTACTTACTTGATATTATCTACTCACGATGAGTCATAGCCCATCTTTTACTTATTTTGAACTATTTTGGGGGAGATACATGCTACATTTTTTTTATAAAAATCACAATTACTTGAAAACTATACTATGTGCTATATAAATCTTCATTGATACCTGGAATTACGTACTAAGAACTATGTGCTCGAAACAATGTGCCATTTGTTATTGATACTATGAATTATGTGCTATATCAATATGTCAAAACCCGCCTTGTTAAGTCCCAATATCATGAACCGTTTAAATACCTATTTGTAAGTAAGAATGTCTTGAATAGTACTGTTGAGGTTGACACATGCGTCCATAGTAGGTTAAGCTCTACGATCCTAACCTAAAAGACACTACACTTTTAGTGGCCCCCTACTGGGTAGATTATCAACATCTACGAGAATGGAATGAGAAACACAATTGGTTGCCCCCTACCGGGTAGATTATCAACATCTACGAGAATGGGATGACAAAACACTAGGTGGCTCCCTACCGGGTAGATTATCAACATCTACGAGAACGGGATGAGAAAAAACTATGGGTGTATAACAACGTAACCCACGATCTAACGGACTTGGTAAAATTATGAACTAATGGACTTGGTACATTCTTGCACTAACAGACTAGGTACAATCGTGAAGTAAGCAGAAACTAGAAACCAGAAACTAGAAAACTTAAGACTTCGGTGCTAGTAACTTAGGGCAATGATAACACTATGTCTATGTTGTAATTGTATTTATGTGCAATAGTCATACACTCGAAAGTTTTATGACCTACATTTAGTAATTACATATACTTGTCACGAGGATTTTTACATAAAGGTTTTCATATTATTTATCTAAAAACTCTATGAACTCACCAACCTTTGTGTTGACACTTTTTAGCATGTTTATCTCAGGTCCATAATGTTTGCGGCTAGCACGGAGGGACACAGATACATCAAGAAGGCTATAACATATTTTATCATTTGAAAACTTATTTAATATAATATGTAACCGTAAAACTATTGAGACCTCATTTTGTTCGAATGATAAATCTTTTAAAATAACCCAATTAGGGTTCCTTTTCTATTGTTATAATTGTTAAGTAACACCCAGTTTGAATTCCGTTACGTTCACGAAATTGGGGGTGTTATGCTTTCACACACAATTTTACATCCAAACCCCACTCAAACCTAGTTCTTATAATAATTCAAATTGATTGTCGTAATTCCTAATTGAACGGTGCACAGGGTATTTTAGTTATTATTATGTATGATTTTATTCCCTTTTGTGTCTTCCTAGTATGCATGAATGTCGATTAGAGTTTTTAAGGTATCAAAAAATTATGAAGTTCTAATATTTTTTGTTTACTTTTTTCTGGATGGCACCTCCAGGACCTAACTTTTTTTAGTTTTAGGTCCACACTAATGCCGTATTCTTTTTTCGACCCTTAAGGTACGAGAATGGAGTTACTGTCCATTTGAGGCTATCTAAGGCTGCAAGAACGGATTATGTTACATTATTTGAGTTTTTAAAAGAAAACACTGATAATAACATGTATAAGTTGTTTATGTACATACTTGATCTCCAATTACAAGAAGGCCTGAAAATTATCGAAAATGATAATGATGTTTGTGTGTGTTTGAGAGAGAAACGAGAGACTGAGATTGACACAAGAATGAGAGTTAAACCCTAGGCTAGGATGGTGCTTATATATGAGCATTTGTCACTTCAGCCCTTCAATTATGAAAAACCAGTCAAAACAAAACTAAACACCAAACTATGAGAATGACGTGCAAAACTGGTCCTTGCACTTTAGCCAAAAGCATGAGAATGAAATAACTATACTTTCAACAATTAAAATTTTAAAATAACGCATTTTGCGAGTTCTTGTAATTTCCCATGTTAACCATCAAGAGACCTTTATTTCATTTTATTTTATTTTATTTTATTTTATTTTATTTTTTAATTATGAAGATGGTGACAGTCATGGCCAAGTTTGATGTCCAACTGACAAGAGGATTCATATTATACTTGATGGTTTCTTTTCTTGGCTCAAGTTAAGAGACGAAATAGTAATTTCTTATAGAATTCGTGTGATATGACCATGGTTGGTTGAAGAGACAACAGGACGCACATTTTGAATGCGATTTCAAGAATTACAGTGGTTGTTTGACCATCCAAATTTTTTATTTAATTATGATTTATGAATGTGATTTGGGGCATCTTGACGAAAGTGCATAATTTTAACAATCGAGTCCCAGATATGTTGAGGAATCAATTATTTGGGTTAATGTTGTATAGAGAAGAACACTTATGGTTCATGACATTGGCTACTATAGAATTTCATTGAAAATGAGACTTGGCTACTTCAAAACCTTACCATAAAAAATGTACTCTAGAATTTCATTGAAAATGAGACTTGAGCTACATAATGCCTAATGTGTGATAAAACTCCATGTTTCCATGAATATGCATGACAAATACACAATTATAGGGAGACAAGTCCAGAATACATGGGACATATACTATAGGAGCACAAGAATGAACAAACATATACTGTATACGCTAAAATAAAGAATTTTGATACAAACCTAAGATTCCATGATCATCATTCAAAGACCATCATACTAGTATCAAACATTTTATGAACTTAAGCCAGGGACGGAACTTAGGGGGATCCCACGCCAGTAGAATTTTGTTTCGTAGTGCATTTATTCATTTATTTATTAGAATGGCAATTTTTAGTTAGTCTATTAATAAGTGAAACGTGAACTTTTTTTTCACTTAACTCAATCATTTTAACTAAGAATCATTTTTCTTCCCTTATGCTACAGTTACTTTTGGCTTAACACAAAGAATTTTTAAACACACCAGGAATCTAAAGATCAGGATTTTATAACATTTCATACTTTTGTCAAGCATTTACAAAGTTATCTGTCATCATAAACTAAAATCTTACACAGGTAAAGAAAAAGCTGAGTTTCAATATAAACCCGTGATCTCAATATCAAAGATTCTATAACGTGACATACTATTGTCATTCATCAAAGAAAACTATGAAACTCTGTTTCTAAAATCCCATGTTATTTCTTAAAGATCATTTGATCAGGGATTTCAAAAGAAGTGTGTGTAGGCATAATTTGTCTAGAAATATCTATGCTAAGCAAGATTTTTTATAAGCATGTGACAGTTACGTGTTATGTGGCAATGGAGAAAATACTTCTCTTGGTGAGCTAGCAGCAACATCAAAGTCAAGTTTCTTCTCAATGGGGCTGTTCTCTTTAGGACAAGGGTAAGACTTCCGTTTATGTATCTTCACCATAAAAGAAACATCGTAAGAAAAGTATACCATCTTTTTCGGGATATCAATTATTTTGGTATTGTGGGTTTCTTACCTTGATCGATCCGCTGCTACTCTTTCTTCCTGAATTAAGATTGTGTCGCTCTTCTTGTAGTAGCTTTGTCAACTTCAGGTTTTCCTCGTCTAGCATGCTGTTTTCATCAGACAGAACTGCAACCTAGCCACATTTAATTAAATAAGGTCATTTAGCATATGATGTGAGAAGAAATAAAGATCAGCTGTGGGACAAAGTTTCTTAATCATGAAGAAATGTGTGTGTGGGCACAAAAATGCTACAAATAAGTGACTATCACAGTTTTTTTATCAAAAGGGCACCATTAAATTAGTTTATTGCACTCAAACTGAAACCAAAGTTTTCGAAAACATTGCTATAATAAACTGTTGCATTTAAAGTACACATAAAAATTAGTTTGTTGCATGTAAAAGGTATGGGAAAATAGTGTAGTACTTTATTTGTATCTTAAATTCAACCAGTGCGAGTAATTCAATACAAGGCCTAAACAAGTAATTGACAAAAGGAAATTACTTATTGCTGAAATCACCCAAAATAATGAGTGACAGAAATTTTGGACCGTTAACATAGTTTTGAAAGTGAAAAATTGCAGATTGGACACATGGGACACTGGGCGTTGGCTTCTTTGTATTTTTACTAGCGGGAAACACAAAAAAAGGGGCAAATATTTAGTACTTTTAGATAAGACGTATTAGGAAAACGATAAGTTATATGGGCATCAGTTAACTCACCTCCTCTTCAGCTCTTACAAGATTGATGATTATATATCCTTTATCTTTCCGCAGCTTCTGGACCTCAGAAGCCAGACTCAAAACTTCCCGCGTCGATGGCTTCAATCTACATGAATTTACATTTCATGTTAATATTCATACAATCAAAAAAATAGACTAAAACAAGTATCCACGTGATAAAGTATAATGAGAATACAAACCTGTCCCACATTTGTAGTAACTTTTGGCACACATCGACACCACTATTCTCCTCCAAAAACGAGTGTGCTATTGATGCAACTTCATCCTTGTTGGCCAAAGTCGAGAGCAATGTATCAACAAGAACGTCTTCTGTATATTTGTTGTCTGTAAGCTTACCAACCTTTAATCAAGTAACATTATATATGATTACTATCAGGACAGATAGTAAACAAAAGCAATATTAAAATTGAAGGACAGTACAAACTGTATATATAAAGAAAACTACAAAGTCATACCACCAAAATTATACTCAGTAGTATTTATCTCATCAGTAAGGTGTGACGGTGTGTTAAAAAGTTAAGACACTTTAAGTTCTTTTTTCAAATGATTACATGCTATATTACTTTTTAGTTATCGTGAGTATTGCAACTTTTGGCGGGGCACATAAATGCTAGATTAAATATCCATTAATTATGTAAAAAGAGCAAGAAATCTAGTGGACTCTAATCAATATCATTTACACCTTTAATGATGAAAAATGACAGATAAATGGTTTTAGGAAATGATTTTGTCACGTGAGGAGAAAAAGCGATTTCCAACAACTCATAAAGGGTAAATATCATACGATAAAGAGAAGACACAATAATGTTAAAGCTCATGTTACAGCTTTTACTCTACCATACATCGTCCAAATCTATATAATAACCATGAGGAAAGGCATTGCAAATGCAGTTTTTATTTTGTTCGTTCATACGAGAAACATAAATAATAGTTTTTGGTTAAAATGTACTCGCTTTAGTCTTCATCTAAATGGAAGTTAATGTAACTATACTCTTCACTATTTAAATTACGGAAAGTTCTAACTGTTAGTCAAATATATGACACCTCTATATAATTGGAAGCAGAGAATTGTGTGAACATAAATCAGTGATATCAATATGTTCTAATGGAATAGAACATTATGTTGGCTTTAAAATTTTTGCCAATAGGAAAATGTTGCAATTTATTGGAGAAACCCTGAACTGAGTTTGCCGAATCTATTATGGGATGAAGGGAGTAGTTGCCAATATTACTCCAATTGACACCAGAAGATAGCCATTATGGTACTAAAATAATAATATAAATAGATAAACACGTTAAATGTGACTACAAAAACGATATAGCAACAAGTATATACAACTTTTGAATAAAGCAATTTAGGAAATATGCATTAGAAATATGCCTTTAGAGAAATTGAGAATCTGTTTAACCCTTTGAAACCAATTAACCCATTACTTTAATGGTTAGTCTTTTTAGTTTCAACCCATTTGACCTGTTTGAGGGTAAACATAACACCAAATCGACCCATCCAGATGCAAATAGGTCAAACCTGCCTCCTTTACCATATAAAGTCAAATTGAGCAAGCAAAATAAGTGACATGGTATCCATGCAAAATTGAGTAACATTATAGACCAATATCTATATGTATGGTATCAATTAGTAGTTCTAAATGCAATTTGTTATTTTTTTTTTACTTTATCTATCTTGACTTCCATAGTATCTTTTTTCGCAGCTAAAAAATTACTTTTCTGGTAAACTCGTAAACTCCCTAATCGTAGCATCTTCCCGTCAATAAATATTAACAGTACCTCTTGTTGCTTGAAGGACTGCACTTCCTCTGTCAATATGCTCAGTTCCTTCTCCAAATAATGAACACGGGACTCTGCCACCACGGCCCTAGCATCAGCCTCATTTCCGAAGTCCATCAAAGCTTCTAAATCACGATCATACAATGAACACTCATTCTCGAACTTTTCACATCTAGCCAACAACTCAGCACACTCATCCGCCAACTTTTGATTCTCTTCTACAAACTTCTTTATAGCTTGTGCATTCATACTAGCTTCAGCCTAATGTATCACAGCCGTATAATCATCATCAATTAAAGTAATTAAACTTCATCCATAACATACTAAATCATAAACTCATTTAAAGAAATGTCCAATAAAGCATTTATTATTCAAATAAACAGATATAATCAAATAAACAGCTACCAAGAGATACCATAGTTGGGTAATTTCACATTTTGTCAACAATCGTACAAACATTAACACCCGCTTACCCAAATATTCTATATCAATTATTACCATCAAATAACAATAATCAATTTGAACCCATATCCAAACACCCACAAAACCTTAATATCTCTAAATAAAAAATCATACGGAAAACCACTAACCCTAAACACCCAAAAATCTTAAACAAAACTTGTTTACCCAAACATTCGAAACTGATTATTAAAACTTCAAATCACAGTTATCAACTATAACCCAAATCCAAACACCCCCTAAACCTAATAGTTCCATATGTAAATAGGCATAGCACAGTAATCACAGTTTATAACCCTTTACCCAAACACCCCTTAAACCACAACATATAGAAACAAAAAGTAATAAAGAAAACACTAACCCTAATACCCTCAATAGTTTTATCCTTTTCCAACAATTTAGCCTTCAAATAAAAACACTGATCAAGAATATGCCTTCGCGCTTCTTCGCAAGATTGAAGCTTTAACTCCATTGTACGGTTAGACACCGGTAAACCGAGCGAATACTCTATTGATTCGCGTAAATAATCGTCGATTTCTTCGGGTATATTCATTCTTTAAATGTTTGTGAAAATGGGTTTTTGTGATTGAATGAATTTAAAGATTTGGTTGTGAATTAAAGATTGAATCTTGGTAAATTTGTGTGGATTAAAAAAGAGGGTTTTAGGGGGTTTTCTTGTTTTATTTGAATTTGGGGATAGCCGTTATGTAACAGAGTTTTTAATTTGGTGCTTGATGTTTGCAGCAAGTTTTAGTTTTTACCCATGGTAGTAAAATTTTCTTACATCGGTAATTTCAGTGATTATTTCGTCCAATAAACGAGCGGGTTAGGACTATTAGATGTACGTGATAAATGTCGTATTATCTTTGGCCTCCCCTAATATCTTTTACTGGGTAGGGTGTAGTATTATGTTAAGAGTCTAGGGGTGAAACGAGCCGAGCCAAGCCGAGCTCGAGCTGCTTGTTTCGAGCCTTAAATTTTAAGCTCGAGCTCGGCTCGTGGTAAGTTATATAGGCTCGGGCTCGTAATATATCTTTATTGAGCTCGCTAATAAGCTCAAGCTCGGTCCGTATAGATATTTAATACTTAAAATATAATAATGTCATTTAGGCTCGTTTAGGCTCGCGAGCCCACACGAGCTTTATGTGTAAAGCTCGAGCTCGAGCTTTATGTGTAAAGCTCGAGCTCGAGCTCGATTAATAAATGAGCTGCAACTTAGGCTCGAGCTCGGGCTCGAGATTGTTTAGGCTCAGCTTGTTCGAGCTTTTACCGATTCGATCCCGAGCTTTTTACAAACAGCTCGGCTCATTTCCGCCCCTAGTTAAGACATATTGTCTAAAAATTTACTCCGTACTATCAAATCTGACATTTTTTACTACTGTAAAACTCAACTTTTAATTTGCTCAATCAAATTTAAAAAGTCCTTTAATCTTCTTATTGTAGACATCATTACAAAATGAGTTTAACGTGACATCATTTAATCAAATAAAACCGTTATATTCTAAAATAACCTGTTATAACACATTTTTATGTAAACTTAAACCCCTTTCTTAGACCAAAACCCACTCCCTATTTAACGGATCATATATGGTTAATTTGTTTCACATCAAATACCTGCAATATGAAATATATATATATATATATATATATATATATATATATATATATATATATATATATATATATATATATATTAACTTATATATCTAGAAGGAAAATAACAAAATTAATAAATCCTCTCATGTGTTTCACAAAGCACCATTTTCTCGGGTTCACCAATGTCTCCAAATATCCCGCACCACTTGGTTAGATCGTGTGTTCGGAATTGTGTGTTTCGAGGATATGGTGTGGGGTTATGTTTAATGTGTGAGGTCAAGGTTTGTGGTCGGCTGTCAATCCGTGTCATGCATTCTACCATGTGTTTGCCCTTAAGTGTTATTGCGTTTTGGTGGGTTTGGTATGTATGAATTATATCTTAGTAAGTATGATATCCCACTCTGTGATATCCTTTGTAGGTGGTAGTGAGTTTGGATTTAGTTTGGTCGATGTATTATGTTTGTGTCGTGTAACTTTAGCATCTTGCTATGTTATTAATATATTGTAACACCCCCAAAATATCGCAGCGAAAGACTGTGTCACTTGGGGTGCTATTAGTACAAGTTATAGAAAATGACCTCTAAATGAGACGTTTTGAAAAGTTACCATTCGATTAATGTATTCAAAGTTACAAACATGAGATTTCAAAGTATGATACGTAAATGTATACAAAATGTTTTGAATGGTAAATGATAAAAGCGTAAGTCTTCAGAATATGCAGCTTGACTCTAAGTTCCACGCACTAGCTATCGCCTTACTAACCTGAGATAAACATGCTAAAGTGTCAACACAATAGTTGGTGAGTTCATAGAGTTTGTCTTAAAACAGTTGAAAAGTTTTTAAAGAATATTCGCACAGCAAAGGCATCGTAAATCCACTCAATTGCAAGTCCCGCCCATAACAACACTTGCAACCTGTGTGTTTACAACTCACTGCTAAAGTAAAGCATGATTTCAATATATGTGTATACGATATATGCACGCTTAATGTAAAGTATAACAACCTACTGAACCTCATGACAAGAATAAGCACAAATGCTTCATAAGAATAAGCACAAATGCTTCAAAGCTGGATTATATTCACCCAAGGCCAGGAATATATGGCAAGGGTGGGGGCGTCAGCCCGATAGTACTATCAATACCTCTCCATCGGCTCCATCCAGGAGTTAAACAGTGGTTAAAGAATATAGCGTATAGAATAGTTTAACACATTAAGGCACATATCGTAATAAAACTACACACCATGTTTAAGAGTATAATAGTATAGCATAGCATATGAGTAAAATTATCTTTAGTAAAAGAGAAAGCAAGTAGTTTAAGCATTTATCTCCCCAAAAGAGTTTAAAATAAGTATGAAAAGAGTAGGGGCTATGACTCACCTTGAACTAATGATATCGAAACGTATAACAGGATAGATGGATTAAGCCAGGAAGTCTCTACGCGCAACCTAGAATATGATGTCGTGTCTTAGGTTTGGAGTAACGTCTAAGAATACGAAGAATTGCCTATATATGTCTTGCATAATATTCATGATGTAGTACTTAGTATATAGTGTAAGTTGTTGAATAAAATGGTTTATGAAGCATGTATAGTTTGTATATCTCTTACTACTGTTCGGGCCGACATAATTCAGAGGTCTTGCAGTAAACGTTCGAGGAGCCAGGACACTTTAATTCATAAATCCACAACTCATCTCGACGGTTTACTTTAATGAACCCCTCACATGAGGCTCCCTACTATTGTAGTATTTGATAAAATATATATAAGTTTTTTATTGGAAAAGTTACATGGTCTTTAGCCGTGGCTTTGCCGTGACCTTGGTCATTGTTACCATGGTCTTGAGACGCATCCTTGGCCTTAGTCATGGTTGTGGTCTTGGCTTTTGGTCATTAGACCTCTTGGTTATATTTAACCATAACTATTATATAGTCACTTGGATATTTAAAATAGCTGTTAAAAAATTGAAGAAAATATCATTCATTATTGGTTTTCTGGGCTCGTGCTCCTGAGTTTTTGAAGAAAACATCATTCCGGACAAGTTTTGTGCTTTAACTTTTTGACGAAACGGACCAGAAAAGCCTCTTTTTGCGTGTTTAAGGTTCTGTCACAGAAACATTTGGACAGTTTTCCCGCAAAGTTTTGCTAACTTCTTTAGGCCATAACTTTTGACTCATGCACTCGTTTTAGGTGATTCAAATTGCTATGTTTTCATTTTAAAACCCTCTATAACAGTAGTTAAGTGTTTCATATCATGGTTACTCTATTTTGGTCGTAGTTCTCAATATAAGTCACTAGTTTACTTGTTTACTTAATATAAGTTACCATATATATACCATAACTTGTTTTACCAATTTTTATACATCATGAACATAATAACAAGACAATATATAGTATGAATGAAATATAAATCGCATGGAAATGATATTTAGCAAGAAAGTATAATAGGGTTTCTTACAACTTTTGGCTTTCTAAAGAAAGGAAGTCAAGTATGAGCTAGGACACTAAACCTATGCTTGCAAACTCTTCACCACAACTCTTGCAAACCGTTGCTATAATCCTTTTGAAAACCTTCTTAGCTCAGCCCTAGTACCCTTGTGTAGCTCCTAATTCAACCATGGAATCACCAAATAAATACTAGTTTCATGTAGAGAATAACTAGGCCTTTAACTTTGTAGTGTAACTTGTAGTTTGAAGATCAAAGGATCATGGTGCTAGGGATTATAGGGTGTTCGGTTTTGGTGATGAAAAAGGAAGAGGATGAGCTTGCTATTTATAGGAAGATGGGGAGGTTAGGAAGGTGCAATGAGGGGGTTAGTTGCAAGATTTAGTCAAAGCTTAGAAGGGAAGCTAATCAAAGCTTACAAAGGAAGCTTATACACATGTATGGATCCTAGGGCACAAGGCATGAGATCAAGACACATAATAGGTAAATCCCCCCCCCCCCCCTTCTAAGTTGGCCAAGGCTGATCTAGGGTGACTAGATGAGTAGTCATGGTCTTATCTAAGTTACGGAGTGAGTTTTGGTCCCGGTAATCGCTAACGGTAAGTCGTTAAGTCATGAAACTTGAAATCGGGTATCCTAAAAATATGAAACTTATAAATATGTTAAAACTTATTAATATAACCTATCTTAGCATATTTATTGATTGACAAGTTCTATCGGGTTGCTTAAACGCTGCTAAAACTGGAAACGCGGGTCTAAAACGTGTAATTCGCGTAAAACGCTGAACTGGAAAACGTAAAATTCCAAAAGTTTTGGAATTGTCCTAAAATGAGAGAAAATCATATTTCTATTGTTTATAGTGTTTTATGGACATATCGGGATGCTGGAATGACGTTTAAACCTAAAAGTAAATCTCGGACACGGTTTCGTGATTTTTGCAAAAATGATCCGACGAGTGTCAAACTCTCGGATTATCATTAAAATAGTTTAACTTACGAGAATATGAAATAAAATTTTCAAGAGTGAATAGTGAAAGTGAATAGTAATTGTGAATAGTAAAAATGAATAGTAATCCGAAAATGTGAATTGTTACAGTACCTACCCCTTAAAGGGAACTTTGTCCCGAAGTTCAGTTGATGTTCACTACTTACGGTGTGTCTAAGGAAATTCGGGGTCTCTAATATAGTGGTGTTCACTCTGATTCGTCTAAGGTTGTGGTTAAGGAGTCGTATCGAATACAGTTAAGCCCACTTATTTATAACTCATTACTTACATAAAGAAGCCTTCAAATTTATGTAAGTAAGGGATCATAAACTTATGGTTCGGTGATTTATAATTTCTTTATTTAAATAAAGAGGCGTCCCAATCCATTTAAATAAGGAGATTCTAAATCATCCTACTTAAGAATTTCCGACACAAAATCCGCTTTCTGAGACAGATAATAAGATAATCAAGTCATCAAATCCCTAAAGCTAAGCAATAATATTATTTAACTCAAATCTTATGTCTCATCAAACAAGAACTGTCACAAGATCAAGTTAAATAATTAGTTATTACTGAGCTCCATATTTTTAATGAATCGACTAAATTCTGGGGTTCCTTATAATACTAAAGTCACATCATCTAACAGCGTTGAACTAAACCAACAACTAACAAAAGTATATGCGTACGTAGTGTGCGTAAGGTAAATAAAGAGGAGAGTCTTAACGTATATAGCAGTTATAGTCTAGGCACTAAATGCAACCTAGTTCTCTATAACCAAGTCTCTGATACCAATCTGTAACACCCCCAAAATATCGCAGCGGAAGACTGTGTCACTTGGGGTGCTACTTCATAATACAAAGTACAAGTTATAGAAAACGACCTCTAAATGAGACGTTTTGAAAAGTTACCATTCGATTAATGTATTCAAAGTTACAAACATGAGATTCCAAAGTATGATACGTAAATGTATACAAAATGTTTTGAATGGTAAATGATAAAAGCGTAAGTCTTCAGAATATGCAGCTTGACTCTAAGTTCCACGCACTAGCTATCGCCGTACTAACCTGAGATAAACATGCTAAAGTGTCAACACAATGGTTGGTGAGTTCATAGAGTTTGTCTTAAAACAGTTGAAAAGCCTTTAAAGAATATTCACACAGCAAAGGCATCGTAAATCCACTCAGTTGCAAGTCCCGCCCATAACAACACTTGCAACCTGTGTGTTTACAACCCACTGCTAAAGTATAGCATGATTTCAATATATGTGTATACGATATATGCACGCTTAATGTAAAGTATAACAGCCTACTGAACCTCATGACAAGAATAAGCACAAATGCTTCATAAGAATAAGCACAAATGCTTCAAAGCTGGATTATATTCACCCAAGGCCAGGAATATATGGCAAGGGTGGGGGCGTCAGCCCGATAGTACTATCAATACCTCTCTATCGGCTCCATCCAGGAGTTAAACAGTGGTTAAAGAATATAGCGTATAGAATAGTTTAACACATTAAGGCACATATCGTAATAAAACTACACACCATGTTTAAGAGTATAATAGTATAGCATAGCATATGAGTAAAATTGTCTTTAGTAAAAGAGAAAGCAAGTAGTTTAAGCATGTATCTCCCCAAAAGAGTTTAAAACAAGTATGAAAAGAGTAGGGGCTATGACTCACCTTGAACTAATGATATCGAAACGTATAACGGGATAGATGGATTAAGCCAGGAAGTCTCTACGCGCAACCTAGAATATGATGTCATGTCTTAGGTTTGGAGTAACGTCTAAGAATACGAAGAATTGCCTATATATGTCTTGCATAATGTTCATGATGTAGTACTTAGTATATAGTGTAAGTTGTTGAATAAAATGGTTTATGAAACATGTATAGTTTGTATATCTCTTACTACCGTTCGGGCCGACATAATTCAGAGGTCATGTAGTAAACGTTCGAGGAGCCAGGACACTTTAATTCGTAAATCCACAACTCATCTCGACGGTTTACTTTAATGAACCCCTCACATGGGGCTCCCTACTATTGTAGTATTTGATAAAATATATATAAGTTTTTTATTGGAAAAGTTACATGGTCTTTAGCCATGACTTTGCCGTGACCTTGGTCATTGTTACCATGGTCTTGAGACGCATCCTTGGCCTTAGCCATGGTTGTGTTCTTGGCTTTAGGTCATTAGACCTCTTGGTTATATTTAACCATAACTATTATATAGTCACTTGGATATTTAAAATAGCTGTTAAGAAATTGAAGAAAATATCATTCATTATTGGTTTTCTGGGCTCGTGCTCCTGAGTTTTTGAAGAAAACATCATTCCGGACAATTTTTGTGCTTTAACTTTTTGATGAAACGGATCAGAAAAGCCTCTTTTTGCTTGCTTAAGGTTCTGTCACAGAAACATTTGGACAGTTTTGCCGCAAAGTTTCGCTAACTTCTTTAGGCCATAACTTTTGACTCTTGCACTCGTTTTAGGTGATTCAAATTGCTATGTTTTCATTTTAAAACCCTCTATAACAGTAGGTAAGTGTTTCATATCATGGTTACTCTATTTTGGTCGTGGTTCTCAATATAAGTCACTAGTTTACTTGTTTACTTAATATAAGTTACCATATATATATCATAACTTGTTTTACCAATTTTTATACATCATGAACATAATAACAAGACAATATATAGTATGAATGAAATATAAATAGCATGGAAATGATATTTAGCAAGAAAGTATAATAGGGTTTCTTACAACTTTTGGCTTTCTAAAGAAAGGAAGTCAAGTATGAGCTAGGACACTAAACCTATGCTTGCAAACCCTTCACCACAACTCTTGCAAACCCTTGCTATAATCCTTTTGAAAACCTTCTTAGCTCAGCCCTAGTACCCTTGTGTAGCTCCTAATTCAACCATGAAATCACCAAATAAACACTAGTTTCATGTAGAGAATAACTAGGCCTTTAACTTTGTAGTGTAACTTGTAGTTTGAAGATCAAAGGATCATGGTGCTAGGGATTATAGGGTGTTCGGTTTTGGTGATGAAAAAGGAAGAGGATGAGCTTGTTATTTATAGGAAGATGAGGAGGTTAGGAAGGTGCCTAGGAAGGTGCAATGAGGAGGTTAGTTGCAAGATTTAGTCAAAGCTTACAAAGGAAGCTAATCAAAGCTTACAAAGGAAGCTTATACACATGTATGGATCCTAGGGCACAAGGCATGAGATCAAGACACATAATAGGTGAATCCCCCCCCCCTCTAAGTTGGCCAAGGCTGATCTAGGGTGACTAGATGAGTAGTCATGGTCTTATCTAAGTTACGGAGTGAGTTTTGGTCCCGGTAATCGCTAACGGTAAGTCGTTAAGTCATGAAACTTGAAATCGGGTATCCTAAAAATATGAAACTTATAAATATGTTAAAACTTATTAATAAAACATATCTTAGCATATTTATTGATTGACAAGTTCTATCGGGTTACTTAAACGCTGCTAAAACTGGAAACGCGGGTCTAAAACGCGTAATTCGCGTAAAACGCTGAACTGGAAAACGTAAAATTTCAAAAGTTTTGGAATTGTCCTAAAATGAGAGAAAATCATATTTCTATTATTTATAGTGTTTTATGGACATATCGGGATGCTGGAATGACGTTTAAACCTAAAAGTAAATCTTGGGCACGGTTTCGTGATTTTTGCAGAAATGATCCGACGAGTGTCAAACTCTCAGATTATCATTTAAATAGTTTAACTTACGAGAATATGAAATAAAATTTTCGGGAGTGAATAGTGAAAGTGAATAGTAATTGTGAATAGTAAAAATAAATAGTAATTCGAAAATGCAAATTGTTACATATATGTTGCCTTTCAAAAAAATAAAAATAAAGAGTCATGCTAGTTTTTTGTTTGACAAACTATTTTTCAATCTAATGTGAAGTCATGGTTGATTTGCTTAATGTTAGTTTGCTACTGTTTGTTGGTGTTAGACGAGGGCGGGGTGGGTGAGTGGGTGTAACAGATGAAAGGAAAGAAGACGAGAGAAATAATATCAATTCAGTGTTGTGACATTATATTTGGTTGAATTTGGTTAGTTTTGTGATTTTCTCATATTTTTACTGTTTTTAGAAAAGTAAATTTGACTTTCTAAGGCTACTCGGCAAAGGCGTTAAAACCCACTTAAGTGAATAGCAAAGTCACACCGAAACCATGCCTTCCAAAATATTCACGAGTGAATTTCGCAAACCAAGAAGACTTAGGGTGACTCAGTCACTTTAAATATATTGGTGTGAAGTGGACCATATTTTTGTGTTTTTATTGTTTTTTATTTGGTTTTGTGAATGTGTGCGGGTTATTTAGTGATGTATATTTGCATAAAGTGAGTATTTTAATGAAAGGTGAGTGTAAAATGACCTTCCCATAAAAAGGTGAGTGGGAGTGAGTGAAAGTGAGATAAAAGAGAAAACTGAGATGACGCTGAGGCGTAAAGTGAATTTGCACTTGCCTTGAATTCTAGCCTAACCTACGTATTAAAGAATAGAACTTTTGAACTTTTCTTTAAAAAATGAAAAAATTGAGAATATACTATAACATGAACCGGAAGTCCTTTTCTACTTTAAGTAGAACCGGAAGCAACCTCTCTACCTTAGGTAGGGGTATGGTTGTCTACATCTCAACCTCCCCCATACACCGTAGAAGACGATATTGGGACCCATAACCCGTGGAAGACGATATTGGGAGTTACTTTACATTACTTTTTCTTTATACTATAACATGAACAATCAACTGAGATTAAAAACAAGGAAGTTTATCACATTTTGAAAGTGAAATAATTTCTTTCAATTTCCGTATCCAATCGATGTCTGGACTTTGGACAATCAGTAGAATGGATAGTTTTTAACTTAGTAATATGATTCGTTGTATCAATGATTCTATTTGACAGATGTGAAACTTGTACTAATATTTTGTGTCTTACAAATACAGCCTGAAATACAGTTGCATTATGTATAGTATAATTGTTGGGGCATTCAAAATGAAAATGATATGAGGAAAAAATGTGCACATCATTATCGATTGAGATGTGCTCTTGTCACAATTAAGAAAACGAAAGGGTTATCAATATAATTAATGATCTATATTTTAGCGAAATGACTTGACAATAAAGTATTTTCGGTTAGACAAATAAGATTGAACGTAAATCTAGGAGACCCACACGTTATTTATGAATCAATGGACTCTTATTTAAAAGGGTAGTTGATACTTCACCACATTTTTTTATGCTTGCATCACAACTTATGCATTACAGTATTGTACTGTATAACACTGCAATGCATAATTGTGATATTTGCATCAAAAAATTTGATAAGAGTATTTTTTTTTTTTTTTGAAAAGTAAACTTCATTAGAACAAAACCGCCAACCCACAAAACGGGGCGGCAACAACACCAACAAGACCAACTACATAATTACAAATTTACACCAACGATCCCAATCCAAAGATGGAATCTTAGCTCTACTTTTAGCCCAAAGAAAACCCAACACTTTGATCTCCCCTATAATGTTTTCGAAACTAGCCTTCTTTCCTTGAAACTTCTGATTGTTCCTCGCTCTCCAAATACACCAGCATCCGATGATAATAATACCATGTAATATATCTTTAGCTATCCCCGACAAACCAGCAAACATATGAAAGTCCAAAAGATCTTTAAGAGAAAACACAAAGAAGTTTTGAACCTTGCACCAAGAAGAGATGTACTGCCATATCCTAGAAGCGAATAAGCAGCCTGTGAACAGATGCTCCACTGTCTCCTCCGCATCACCACAAAGCACACAAGACACCTCTGTCACCGTGATGTTTCTACTTCTCAAAGCACACATAGTCGGAATTCTACCCATCTCCGCCCTCCACCCAAAGATGTTACATTTCTTCGGAATCCATTTACACCATTCAAAAACGGTGACATTGCTGAAATCCATGCCATCATACAACATTTCCCTGACAGCGCTGACAGAGAACACCCCTTTACCGACTCCAATCCAAACCCAACTATCCATCGAGTCCGAAAGCACAACCGTATCTAACAGAGAGTTGAGGATCTCCCATTCAGCACGTTCCTCAACATCCAAACCCGACCTTTTCCACTTCCATACCCGACAAAGACCAGACTCCAACCTCTTCATCCTATCACTAACCTTGCACTTTTTCTCCGCCTCTAACCGAAACAACTTAGGACAAATACACATCAACGGAATATTCATCAACCAAGGATCAATCCAGAAGGATATACTATTCCCATTCCCCACCTTACCTTTAAATAATCTATGAATAGGCAAACCGGAAACCATAGTTCTAGATAAAACTTTAACTATACTACTCCACACTCCATTTAAGTTTTTCCGAACCGGGAGAAAATCCCAGCTTCTGTTAGAGCTGTGACACGCCTCAATCACCTCGCACCAAAGGCTGCCACTTTCATTCTTATACCGCCACCCCCACTTGGTTAAAAGCGCTATATTGATAAACTTCAATTTACTCAATCCGAGGCCACCACACTTCTTGGGAGTGCACACCCTATCCCATGCGACCCAGTGGAATAAGATGGTTGATGTATTTTAAAAAAAATAAAAAATAAAATAACGCGGTAAAATTTATAAAAAACGTACAAAAAGTGCATATGCTTTATTTTATTTTCCAAAGTAAAAGATATGGCTATTTTGCAAATAAAATATTTTTAAAAGTGATGTTGTAAACTAAAAAGAAAGTAAAGTTAAAAATGTAAGTATAGAAAATGTGAAATGTTATGCATTTGTAAAAACATTTTCTTTTATCATTATGCAAGTTGTAGTTAATCACATTCATATTTGACGTAAACCCAATAGTCTAAAACTTGTTTACATAAACTTGTATCTAATATGTATTATTTATGTCATTATCAAAACATAGAAGATAGCTAATAATAAATAACGTTTTGGGCGATTATTTGCATTAACATAATGGGTGTTAGTGGGAAAGACGGGTTCATCTCATAGATTAGTTGGTAGGCTTAATGACGAGTTGTGAGATAAGTTATTCTCAAGGAGCTTAGGTTTAGACATCTGGCGACCATAGGTTAGATTGCAACTACAAAATTAAATCTATTCAACTTTAGATGCCTCTGAGAGAATTGAGAAGTAAGCATTGCACTTGGAAGTCATAGCATTAGTTTCATAAGGGAGTAACGAGGTTAGTACCATTCTTCCTTTTAATTGATTGCGGCTAGATCTCTTTCAAGCTTTGTCACAACCCACAATTTCAGGTCATTTTTCCAAACTTCGATATTCTACTATTCACAAATTACTATTCATCGATCACTATTCATCGTTTTACTATTCATCGTTTTTGAGGTCAATTTGACATTCCGAGACATATTCAGAAATTTTACTATTCACTTGACACTATTCATTTCCGAGGGAAAACCACTATTCACGTGCATTACTCATGTCATCGTAAATTCAGTTTACGGGTGTTCAAATTCGCGTAACCGTATTGGTTCAGGAGCGAATTCATGCATTATTGTCAGGGACACTTCATACGGACTAGAAATAGTCTACATATCATCAATAGGGCACATGCATACTATTCCACTCGTAGGATAACTAAATTACTACTTTTGGTACGATTAACGAATTACGTACGTTTATTTCAATAAACGCTAATACGCGAACTATAAATGTGTCTAACGTGTCCGACACTCCCGATTTTGATCCTAATACATTTTCATACTCATTTCTATAATATAAAAACTATAATATTAATTTACCCGGTATTTTGGAAATTTAACCATGACGTATCGTACGTTTAACTTAATAACGCCGGTTTTCACCAAAATTGAACGATAATCACCCTAACTCTCCGTACTTGTACCCGACTTATTTTTACAACTTTTATAACTTTATTACGTCCCGAATAACTTCAACAAAACTTATTTTTAACAAACCCGGTACCCGATTAAACTTTAAACCTAAACCTAACCTAACTATACTTAATCACTAACACTAATATTTACTAACTAACTACCCAACACCCTTCCCTTTTTCCCTCACCAAAACCGGCCAAGCCCCCCCCCCCCCTTGGTCATCAAGTTTTAATTACCTCACCAAACTTATTAAATGCTCACCAAACCAATTGTCCAAGTATATAATAAACTTTCTTAACCCTTTTTCATTAAAATCACTTTTTACTTCACTAGCAAAACTTTTTCTCTCATTTTCTTGGTGTTTTGGTTCGATTTGGGTTAGACAAGGAGCAAGGAGAAGAAATTTTGCAAGATCATTTCATAAACTAGTTAGTATAATCATCCTTGTTAGAGTTTTGAAATAAAAACTCAAGGATTAGTAAGCTTTTTATCATCTAAACTCTCTAAACCACCAAGTAAGTATACAAACTCATTTTTATGATTTTTACAAGTTATTATTATGTTCATATAATTTTCTTATAAGATCTTACACATGCATCATCTTGTACCACTTCATTTTTTGTACATATTAACTTTGAAGCCCTAGAAATGGAAACCTATGAAACCCTTGTTAGACCTAGTGGTTTGATGATATTTTAGGACCCATGACACCCTAAGAAGGTGTATGGTAGGATTAGATTAGTCTTGTGGTGTTTGAAAGTGGATTGATGGAGGATGGAACTAGTTTAGAGACTTGGAAATGATTTTTGGAACTTTTGAAATACCTACTGTCCTTATTTTAAATTCGTGGGAAAATCAGTAAGTGATGACTAAGTTTTGACCAAAGATTTAGAAAATACATTCAAAAACGAAACTTTAGGCGAAAGAACGGATTAAAACGAGTTTATAACGAAGGAGTTATGATTTTTGCAAACTCAACGACGAAAACTACTTTTCAGAAAACTGCTTGCTGTTGGGCAGAATACGATGGGTATTTTGAGGCCTTAAACGTAACCTAAAAGAGCCGAGTTGTCTAAAATATACTAGTATACACAAAGACGAATCCGTGGACATAAAGAACAAGGAAAACGGGCTTGAAACGACCAAGTTATGACCATTCTAACATCGTCAAACTATATATATATATATATGGACACAAATAAAAATAATAACGTACGCGCTAAACGGTATATTTTCTAGTAAATATTACAAAGGACTATTTTCTTATCAAACGAATACGTATGACCCGAGAGAATACTCATACGACTTAACGACATATTTCAAGGTTTTCAATACAAGGAATTCAACGCTAACACTTTTTAACGAGATAGTACGACAAGTTATATACTCCTATATAAGGACTTATTTTCCTAAGTATGGAAACCATTTTTCTACGACGATAACTAGTATTTTCAAATTACGAGTGGTATGAGTATCATGTGCATGTGCATTCATTTCATTACGGCTTGATCTAAGTTAGATCATGGTTATTCATTTAGGTTGCGGCTAGTACTCGCGCCTCATTGTCCCGACTACTTTCACCTCATTGCACCATCTTTGTACCATTACTTCGAGGTGAGTTTTCATAGCCCCGTTTTAATTCTATATTTTTGATTTCAAATCCCACGGGGGAGAATACATTGCATTACTTGTTTTCGTGTACATGCCTAAGTATAAAATTCATACATTGCTTAAGTTTCCTTATTACCACGTCTTGATAAGTCCCCTTATTATATCATGGACCGTTAATTTCTAGTACTAAGCGGGAGTGAGTGGATAGATCTATCGGGGGTGACGCCTCCATTCGTGTTTGGGTTGCTCCAAATGGAACGAATGCATTTCATGTCTTTATTATTCGAGTGCCTGGTAAACACTCATTGGGGCCAAGTATCGTCTAGCTTCGGGGTCATGAGCTTAAGAGCCAATGTATATACTTTCCGGACATCCTAATTCATGGCAATACTTATGGCATTTATACACTTGATTTTACTTATAAACCTATGATTATTCACCAACTTTATGTTGACCGTTTTTCGCAATGTATTTCTCAGGTATCTAAGGCATTTCTCATGGCATTGCATGGAGTCACTTTGTGTATCAAGGCTGACGCGTCACTTTTGGATTTCATGCACTTTGAACTATCGTTTGATTGTACTAAACTTGTTTCTTCAAACCTTTTCTAACTTTGGGACCTATGTTTTATAACTTTGATATTTTGAATGAATCAAACGATGTATTTTATAAACGACACTTTAGGTCGTTCAATATTTCCTTGCTTGTGTGCTATGATCCGTTACACCCTCAGGTATTCCATTCCGCTGCCATTCAGGTATTTCGGGGGTGTGACAAGCTTCAATTTTAGTTTTAGTTAATTAGTTCCTTAAAATACGATCACCTGGATCTAAAGCACAACTATGGTATTTAAATTGCTTTATGAGGATTAGAAGTAAGTTTCAATTAGTTAACCAACAGTCTAGCTCTTAGGGACGACACCCGTAGTTACCGCATCTACATTACTACACGATAAGGTATAATGTTCTAGAGTGTGTCAGAATAGTTAGGTAGTATATGTCTTTATAAATTTAAAACATGACTAGTCTAAAAGATACATCTACAACAAACACCCTAGGTGGTTTGTTTTGTTGATTAATTTGACCAATTATTTTGATTCGTGTTCAAAGGCAATTTAAGCCTAGCAGCTATAAGAGATTGTTGGAGTGTAAGTGTGGATACTAATTGGTCTGATGACACTATTGGTCAGAAGTTTGAAGCATGTGTAATATTTGGTTCGTGATTATGACTTAGAAGATCACATGTTCGTGTTTGTTGGTTTGCCAAAAGGTATGTAATCTAGTTATTGTGTGGAAAACTAGAAGGGGGGTTGAATAGTTTACCGCTTTTTCGATTCTTATTTAGCTTAAATAACCTTTGAGAACTTGACGTTTGGTTAAAGATATAAGCACAACTTAATATGTTTGATTCTTTGAATAGACTTTACATGTGAATAACAATTCCAACTTAACTTGTTTCATACTTTGAAAAGCTTTACTTGTAATGATCATAACTTTGCTTGTTTAGTTCTTTGAAAAGCTTTACTTATGTTTAAAGATGTAAGAACAACATTACTTGTTTTGGTTCTTTGAAAAGCTTTATATGTGATCAACAATTCTAACTAAACAACAACATATAATAAGCAAATGTAGAGAAAGAAACAATCAAACCACAACACGATAGTTTATCGTGGTTCGGCTACAAGGACTCTTTTTCCTTGCCCTACATCCACGCCCCGAGTTTCCAACTCGAGAGTTATAAACACTAATCAACAAACTCCTTTCACCGGCGGAGAAAACCTTACACGTCGCTTATACTTTTACCGACACAAAGCTAGATGTCGAGTTCTTTTACAAGGGTACAACCACTCCCATTCGTCGCTTACACTTTTACCGATACAAAGCTAGATGTCGAGTTCTTTACCAAGGGTACAACCACTCCCGTTAGTTCTTTTACTAGGGCACAACAACTCCCAACACTCTTTGTATTTTGAGGACTAAAATACTAACCACTAACTTCTACATACATGACACACATGAAGTATAAACTACCAAAGCTTATATATGATCAAGCTACCAAGACTTGCAACTTTTTTAGAGTTGAAGCTTGCAACTTCTTGAATGATCTTGTGGAGTTCCTTGCTACATAAGAGAATCACACAAGTCAAGGGTTACTGAGTTAGTTAAGAGAATATGTGAGAATAAGTCCTAAAGGGTTAGCCAAAAATCAAGTTATGGCTTGGTATTTATAGCACACCATACTGCATGCTTGGCGGATCAGGCGGAACCCTCAGATGGGTTCCGCCCGTGTACCCCCAGGGTACCGCCGGGTCTGCAGTAGGTTTATGCAATAACTCTTCAAACCAAACAAGGTCTTGTCTCATAAATCCTAGCAACCAAACAATGTCACATCACATTACACTAGTCAAATACCAAACTTGCAAGTCACTACAAAGTTAGTCAAACACATAAATGCATATTGACAAAACTTGCCATAAGTGTGATGTGACAATTCTATTTAAAGAAATAAATATGATATGACAAGACACTTTCTAATTTAAGAAATAAAAATAATGTTTAGTTTAAAAGGAAATGTGAACCTTAGTTAAACAAGACTTAAACAGTTAAAGTGATGATTTACTCTTAGCTAAAGTTCATACTTTGTCATTAACAAAACTTAGCAAAGATCGTAAAATATAAATAACGTTTTTAGGCGATATTTGTATTAACAATCTCCCCCTTTTTGTTGATGACAAAACATAAACTTTATTCAAAAGTAAGCCATAAGATTTAGTGTTAAGTCTTATAAAGTTAGTATTAAAACTTGTTTTTGCAAAGAGTTAGCGAAGCAGAAATATTAAAAGTAGAACAAGTTTAATATAAATTCTCCCCCTTTTTGTCGAAACAAAAAGTAGAGTAGTGAAGCGGAATAATGGCCATGCTCCCCCTTGGTTGATACTCCCCCTAAATGGAGTGCCAAGAGAGGAGACATGGATTTTGAACCTACAAAAGAAAAGTTAGTTTCCGCACAAGATAAGTCATGAGAGTGTTTCATGTTAAAACACAACTAAGAGTTGTGAAGTGAAATAGTACAACACTCATGCTCCCCCTTGAATATTACTCCTCTAAATGGAGTATCAATGAAGGAAAACATGGATAATGAAACTACAAAAAGAGAGGTTAGTTTCTAAAGCACAAGATTTATGTATGGTACCATAACAAGGTATAGTTCACACATCATACCTAAATGGTCAACAAACAACGAAAACCATGTAGTGTAATGAAATTCATTTCATGTAACATTTAGACTTCTTAAAAAGTCAAAGACAAGAAATTTTGGTTACACTATCCTACCTCTAGAAATAAAGAAAAAAACTACAAATAAGCTACGACCATAAAAAGCTACAAGGAAATCATCATTTTCCTTTGTGAGAAACATTTTCCAAAAACAAGGCTAAGGTTGTTTAAGGAAGAAAATGTGGGTTGTGGTTGTAGCGGGCTTTATTTTGAAGGTTGAGAGGGTGACACGGGTTTTGGTTTGTTGGTTTAAATGGGAAACATTTTCCAAAAGAAACAGTTTTGTTTCATTTTGGAGACTCTAAACTTGAGGTGGTGTTGGTACTCTAAACTTGGTTTGTTGGTTTTAATGAGCAACATTTTCCAAAAGAAACGGTTTTGTTTCATTTTGGAGACTCTAAACTTGAGACGTTCCACAATGTGGTTTAGGATAAACCTCATTTTATTGGATAGGGTGAAACAACAATGGTTTTGGGTGATGATACTCTTGTTGTGGTGGTTGGTTGTGGTCGAAAGACTCATTTTGGTTAAGCAATGACCTTGGTTATTCATTTGTGAAAGGTGGTGGTTGTTGTTGGTCTTAGTGGAAGATCATTGAGATGCTTTTATTTTCTTATACGAAGAAAATAGAGATTCAAAGTGTTGGGAAGGTTCTTGTGGTAGTGGTAGTTATTGTTGTTGTGGTGGTTGTTGTTTGAACAAAATAGTGTAGGCTTGGTTATTTGTAAATGGTTACCATGAAGGTTTTTGTGAATGGGGTGAAACACAAATGATTGTAGGTATGTATGACCTTGACCATTTGGAAAAATTGAGGATTTAGCATAAAGGTAGGCCAAACTCTCAAGAAATGACGGTGGATGAGGTGCATCATCCAATGACTCGTATGGTTGAAATATTGGTTGTTGATGGGTTTCCATTTCGGCAATGGTGTCAAAGAGTGACAATGATGGAGGGCTTGATGGTTTAGGTGATAGGTTTTCAAAAGTTTCCAATAGTGGATGTGGTGATGTTGGTGGTTTATGGAAAAGTTCCATTGGTTTAAGTGTTGAAGTAGCAAGATTAAGCAAATCTTGAATAGTGATCACATTGGTATTGAAATGTGTTGAGGATGGTGTTGAGGTAGTGAGGTTAAGGAAATCTTGGATAGGTGAAGAAATGTTAAGCGAAGCATCACTTGAAGATGATGAGCTTGACTTGATGGTTTTGTTGAAATAACAAGGTTTGACACTAATCCTAGTGGTTTTTGAGAAGGATTTTGATGGTTATGGTGTGATTTGAATTGTTGCAAAACTTTCAAATTTATATGGTTGAAAAGGTGTTGAAATGGGTGTTTGGATTTGATGTTCTATCATTCAAAGAATGAGGTTTCAAATGATTTTCATGACCATGTCACATCATTTGAAGTTAATTCAATGGAATAGGATGGAGTGAAAGATCAACATATGCACTCAATGCTTTGTGATCATAGGATGTGATTTGGTTGAAAATGTTTCAATGGTTTGAAGGATCATTTAAAAGGGTTCCTTGGGTTAGTTATGTTTGAATTTGAATTTTTGGAGGGAAGTGGCTTCCTAATTGTTTTAGTAAGTGAGAGTTATTCTAATATGGTTATTGGAGTTAATGGAAGACGTTTCTCACTTAGGATAATGGTTTTGACACATTACAAGTTTTGGATTTAAGAAAAATGGAAGAATTTTCTGCAGGTGTCTGGCGGAACCCTCAGAAGACACTGGCGGAACCCATTTGAGGGTACCGCCTGGTCCGTTGGGCTATTTCTGGAATTCCCAGAAAATACACTGGCGGACCCCAATTTTGGGTTCCGCCAGATCCGCCAGACCCTAAAAAGTTGGCAGTCCGCGTTTTTGACCCGCGAGACGATTTTCAAAATTTTCGAAAACTCCTAAAATCAAAAACATAATGCATTTCTGGTTAGGCAATGCAAAAATTAGACACGTAAACATACATATTATAGGACTTTGACCTTGAGGTCGAGGATTTCACTATACTTAGTAAGAATTGCCATAAACATGAAAATTTGACAAATAGCCAAATGTTGTCTTCCTACATCATTGTTAGTTCCTACAAGTTCCAAATAGTACCAAATAACTTACCAACACACAAATACATAACATGTAATGTTTAAATGACCAAATCGTTCAAATGGCGCCTAGTGCCAAACACTCCTACACACCCGCTCTCATAGACGGTCAATCTTCTTCTTGAGCATTTCAAGAAATCTCTCGATGTTTTTGAACATCCCCTTTGTTTGCTTGAACTCCGTCGACTCATTTGGAATATCCGAAGTTTGGAAAAAGTAATATAGAGGTGGGAGCCTAGAGTTGGAAAATGTTTACCTTGGGCTTTATAGATTCTCTTCTCACTTAGTGGGACAAAAGCGTGTGGAATAAGAAAGTAGTCTAGGTGAAGACCTATAGGAGTTGATGGAATGGGAGAGATGAACCTAAAGAGACGGGTCAAGAGCATTCCATATGGCATACACGTTGTGCCTTGCACGGGAATGTCGGTCATTCTCTTGGTCAAGTAGTAGGCAAGGTTGAAGGGTTGCCTAACGGACAAGGAGTAGAGTATGTAGCAAAGGCAAACATTGATGTGATCTCGGTTTCCTATGGTGCTAATTTCATTGGTTCTAAGGAGTTCTTCCTATTCCTTTAATTGGGGCTTGAGTTCATGGATTTCCATTCCATATGGGTTCTTGATGACCTCATTTCCGGTTCTAGTTCTTCTAGTGTTGGTGGTTCTAATGAAGAGGTGGTCACGAAGTTCATCTTTGGACACAAGAGGGTTATCATAGGGATAGATGCGGTCAAAGAGTGTGTCAAGAGTTGAGAGGGAGTTCAAGTAGGAGTAGATGCAAGTACCAAGGTTTGGGACACCTAGGATTTGAGCAAACTCCTCGAGGGTGAAGGAGTATTGATGACTACTAGCCCTAAAGTTAATAGACATGCGAACAGACTCATCCTTGGAGAGGGTGATGGATGCATAGAATTCTAAAGTGAACCTAGAACAAATAGGCTCGTCGATTTCTAAGAGACACTCGAAGTTGATTGTCGCAAATTCCGTGTAGAGGTTTGTACCTTCTAAGAAGGATGGATCAATGGTTCTACCCTTATGGACATGTTGTTTTTCTAAGGCTTTGAAGACAACGATTTGAGTTTGAGTAAGACCTTTGGTTTTGTGGTGTTTGGGTAGGTACTTGATGGTGTCCTTGTGGTCGTAGTGAGTTAGAGGAGGCATGATGATTCCTAGAAAATCAAAATTTCACATTTAAGTAAATGACTATTGTAATGTGTATGTTCTAGTGTGTGCCTATATGAATACAATGTGGAGATGCGGTTGACTTGACTCATTTTGATGCTTAAAAATGTTTTGTAATGTAAGTGATGTTTCAATGACGTTTTTCATTTGTTTTAACAATGTGGTGAACGGTGGTAAAGTATGGGTGACGACCGAGGGTGGATATGTGAAATGAGGTGGTGATTGTTTGACAACACTTAAAGCTTGGATATCTTCTTTGTGTTCTTCACTTGCTAGAAAGTGGAAGAGACGCATTTCATAATGAAATTCACTTGACTTTTGATGACATAGACAAATATGTTAATGAGAGTATGGATATGACAATTGCCCTTTGTTTCAAAAAGCGACACAAAGGTGAACATAGGTTTATGTATCATGAAAGGTGGTTTAATCTTAATAGGTTAGGTTATAGTGGGGATGGCACACTTGTTTGGTTACATTGTGGAATCTTCTTGTGAAGATGACTAGGTGGAGTTATTGGTGAAGATGATATTAACTCTTGGTTTCTTTGAGGGCATGGAAGTGGTGGATGACTCGATATTGATATGACAAAGGATAACTTGGTTTCTCATTTCACATTGATTGTTTGAGGTTCGAGTGATGAAAGGTTATGAGGAATATGCTTGAAGTTTTGCTCATTTTGTGAATCTTTTGGGCTGATGGTAAGTTGGAGTTGTGAGTAAAGAGGTGTTTGGTTTTGAACTTAAATAAAACATTCTGTGGCTTTGGCGGACCAGGCGGAACCAAAAAGTGGGTTCCGCCCGTATGGTCTGAGGGTGCCGTGGGATCTGCAGGGAAAACTCAAAAGGAATTGTCTTGATTTTTGTGGTTTTATCCTAATGTTCAAAACTAAGGTTTTAAGTCTTATGAGTCCTTGACTAAGCCTAGGGATGATGAATGCTTCTCATTCAAGAGGTTTTGTGAAAACATTGATAGAATGGTTAACGTATAAGACTTTCTTAGTTAAGATTTTCCTCAATGAACATTCTTACCAAGACGATGATGATGGATCACAATATTTCAATTAAGAACATAATGGATTGAATTGTCGCTGAAGTCGATGCTTCCTTTGTTGAAGGTATAACAATGTTGATAAGATGAATTCCGTTGTTGATGCGAGTTTGCTTGTTCAAGCGGAGCTTGTTGATGTGTTTCTCCATCCGATACTAATTTGAGAATCTTACGCGTTTTGGAGAATCATTGGGTAAGTAAGTATAAAAGTGCAAGTACCACTTGTGCTTTTCTTATCAACTTATTACCGACATAATTCCATTTGGCATACACTATGGTTTCTATTCCCGTTCTTTTGGGAGACCATAATCCTAGTTGTGTAGTACCTTATGATGTATCCAACTAAGCTCAACTAACGAGTTGTTTAAGGATCTTCGTTAACACGAGCACATAGACAAAAGCTAAACATAATGTTGAATCTAAATGTTATGAGAACAAGTAGTCTTCCAAACATTTCTCTACGTTTAGTTTTACCTACGGATTTACTAATCTCATTCTTGATAGGTCATCAATAACTTAACCATTGAGAACAAGAGAGCAACTAGGAATGTCTTTAAGTTAAAATCCTTTGCTTTTGTGGCTTGCTTTTATTATCAAAAAGTCTTTCAAATATTGACACTATACTCACTTGATTACTTTGAAATATCAACTTCGTTTCACTATTTGTTTTATTCTAAATTCAAAAAATTGTTTTTGTTGAATTTGTTTAGACACAACTAATAACCTATAAATCAAGTTTTATAACTTATGTCAATTTTACTTGATTTAATGTTTAACTCAAGGTGAGAAGATGTTGTTTTGTACTTTAACTTCATGCTTGTCTTGCCATCATTTGACTTTCGACTAAGTTATCATCTACCAAAGATGATATCATAGAAGGAGGAGATCACTCGTTAAATGTCATATTCAACGACTCCTCGACTCTTTAGGTTTTCTTACTTAAGACACTATGAACTCTATTTATTTTTAAAAAGTCCAAGAGGTACAACATCATTAGACTATGTGTCACATTTGATGTGTAAATCCTAGATGTTGAAAACTTATTTTCTTTCACACATCCTAATATATGCTAATTGTGATTTATTTTACCTTGTGTGTTTTATGTGAGATTATAAAGGAGTGATTGAAGAAAGGCACAATTAAAGACTCAAAGTATGGTGTTTGAGAAAATTGTTTAACAAAGGTTTGTTTTGCAAGCATCACAAAAGTGTTAGACATTTTAACACTTAGGAGATTCTTAGTTAGCTCACTTGTAAGCAAGAGTTGAGTGAGACAAACTCAAGAGTTTTTCGTGTTTATCTCTTGATGGTTAAATAACCAAAACACATTATATCTCCTTACTAGTACTAAAGACTAAATTCCTTGTTGCATAGAATCTAATCTTAGTTATTTACAAATAGCAGGTAGACACTCTAGAGTATTACAAATAACACATATTTGAGCACATAATGCTAGAGACAAGATATAACCAAAGTCAAGTTTAAGTAAGGCGTACCTTTTAAATTGCATAGAGATGCTATCAAGCGAATAAGCATTAAGTGTAAAGACTTGGTTTGACGACATGCTTTGAAACTCAATAACTCATGTATCCAAGAAGGTTAGACAATCATATAAAGGCATAGAGCATGATAATCTTAATTCTTTTATCATGAGTTTCTATTAGAGATAGAATTATCTCTAAGTCTTTCTTCTAGGTTAGACAAATTTTACTTGCTTTGTTTTATTAGTTAATGGTGCTTTTGAGTTAAATCCTAATCCGGTTTTATCTTTAAACAACCTTTGACTCCCCAACAATCTTTCAAGAGATTTTGAGCTTTCATCAAATTTAACTAATAATTTTTCTTTTCTCATTTTGCATTTTAATCTCATGTTTGTAATCTAGACATAATTTACATTCTAGATTAATTTCAACATTACTCTTAATTCTAGACATTTTATCTTCCAATAAGATTTCCTTTTTAAAGATATTCTTAAGAGATTTTAAAGACTCATTCTTGAAGATAGCTTTTAGGTCCATGTTGCACAAATGTTTAGACTCATTTTATAGTTTAGAAAACTCTAGGATAAATTAATCAAAGCAAAATAGTTTGGTTTCAAAGTGTACCTTGCTTGATGTTTTATCTAGTATGGAATCACAAACCGGATGATTGACTTCATCTTCATCCGAGTTAATCCATGAATCGCAAGCAAGACAACAACGAGCTTGACACGAGTAATCACCTTTACTTACACCTTGCTTGTTGTATCAATAAGTTGACAATAAACTACCGGATCATTGTCTTCGTCAACTTCCATTACATTCCAAGATACGCAAGTATGTTCAACAAAACACACGTACTCATCTTCACTTGTACCTTCATTTAAAACATTTAAACTAGTAGCACATGTATTAACTTCTACTAAGTGTCTATCAATTAGTTTTTCTAAAACTTCTAATTCATATGTAAGATTAAATTGATCATCTTTGACTTGACATATTCCTTGATGAAAGTTTACCATATTTTTCAAACATCATTAGCCTTTTGACAAAAATACATTCTTTCATATTTGGTACTAAAGCTTTGTAAAGCATTGTTTTAGCTTTAGTATTTTTATCAAGTTTAAGATAGTTATCTTGGTTTTCAAAAACTTGTTTTCTTTGGTTTGAAATTACCAAAAGAAATAATATGCCAAAGATCTTGATCAATTGATTTTACATAGTTTTCAAAATTACTTTTCCATTCAAGTAAGTTTTCTTTTTCAAATAGCGGTTGGTTTTGAATATGTTGCCCTTCTTTGAGATTTTCAAAATCCATGGATCGATCCAAGTTTTAAAATACATTCTATTTTAAAGATCTTGAGTAACGTAGCTCCTGATGCCAATTGTGGAAAACTAGAAGGGGGTTGAATAGTTTACCGCTTTTTCGATTCTTATTTAGCTTAAATAACTTTTAAGAACTTGACGTTTGGTTAAAGATATAAGCACAACTTAATATGTTTGATTCTTTGAATAGACTTTACATGTGAATAACAATTCCAACTTAACTTGTTTCATACTTTGAAAAGCTTTACTTGTAATGATCCTAACTTTGCTTGTTTAGTTCTTTGAAAAGCTTTACTTATGTTTAAAGATGTAAGAACAACATTACTTGTTTTGGTTCTTTGAAAAGCTTTATATGTGATCAACAATTCTAACTAAACAACAACATATAATAAGCAAATGTAGAGAAAGAAACAATCAAACCACAACACGATAGTTTATCGTGGTTCGGCTACAAGGACTCTTTTTCCTTGCCCTACATCCACGCCCCGAGTTTCCAACTCGAGAGTTATAAACACTAATCAACAAACTCCTTTCACCGGCGGAGAAAACCTTACACGTCGCTTATACTTTTACCGACACAAAGCTAGATGTCGAGTTCTTTTACAAGGGTACAACCACTCCCATTCGTCGCTTACACTTTTACCGATACAAAGCTAGATGTCGAGTTCTTTACCAAGGGTACAACCACTCCCGTTAGTTCTTTTACTAGGGCACAACAACTCCCAACACTCTTTGTATTTTGAGGACTAAAATACTAACCACTAACTTCTACATACATGACACACATGAAGTATAAACTACCAAAGCTTATATATGATCAAGCTACCAAGACTTGCAACTTTTTTAGAGTTGAAGCTTGCAACTTCTTGAATGATCTTGTGGAGTTCCTTGCTACATAAGAGAATCACACAAGTCAAGGGTTACTGAGTTAGTTAAGAGAATATGTGAGAATAAGTCCTAAAGGGTTAGCCAAAAATCAAGTTATGGCTTGGTATTTATAGCACACCATACTGCATGCTTGGCGGATCAGGCGGAACCCTCAGATGGGTTCCGCCCGTGTACCCCCAGGGTACCGCCGGGTCTGCAGTAGGTTTATGCAATAACTCTTCAAACCAAACAAGGTCTTGTCTCATAAATCCTAGCAACCAAACAATGTCACATCACATTACACTAGTCAAATACCAAACTTGCAAGTCACTACAAAGTTAGTCAAACACATAAATGCATATTGACAAAACTTGCCATAAGTGTGATGTGACAATTCTATTTAAAGAAATAAATATGATATGACAAGACACTTTCTAATTTAAGAAATAAAAACAATGTTTAGTTTAAAAGAAAATGTGAACCTTAGTTAAACAAGACTTAAACAGTTAAAGTGATGATTTACTCTTAGCTAAAGTTCATACTTTGTCATTAACAAAACTTAGCAAAGATCGTAAAATATAAATAACGTTTTTAGGCGATATTTGTATTAACATATTGCATGCTTGATAAAACGTGTGGTATAAAAGGATCTCAGGAGAAAACTTTTTGTGTAAATTGAAGTTTTAATTTTATCTTCCGTTATACTTTTTGATATGATAATAACGTGTTTATTTAATTTTTAAGTAAAATTTTAAAACTGTTATCTGTTACACTATTTTCTATCAATATTTATTCTACTACAAACATTTTATTTTATAGCAGAGAATTAGGGTTTATAAGGTTTTTGCTATACACGTGTTGACCACTCAATAGGTAGGTAAGTTGTGCATTAAATGTTTCTACTTTAGGTAAGAGATATACTATTTTTTAAGAAACAATGTTGACAACTGTTGCACCTTTTTACTAACTCTTGAAAGGTGTTGAATCCTATGAAGAGTTGTTTATCACTTTTATGTTTTTGTAGATTTTCCCTTCTTTGACATTCTAGATACTTGAAATTCTTTCTCATTATCTTGAGTTGTGAGGAGATCAAACATTGTTCCGTGAGACAATGCTAACTTCGCTGACTTGAACACCTTATTTGAAATTTGTACTTCAGTAGCTGAACCGCATCAACACTGAAGTAAAGACCCTTTGTCTTCAAGAACTTCGAAGGAGTTATGTTAAGTACTTTTCAGCGACTATGTTATATTTAGTCTATTATATGTTCAAATCTATTAAAAACTGTTGGATGTTGAAATTGTTGGAATAATGGATAAATATTAATATGTAAATGTCTAGTATCGAACCCGAGACCTCGGGATTGCACACAATACAAACGAGAATAAAAGCATAATAATTATATATATATATATATATATATATATATATATATATATATATATATATATATATATATATATATATATATATTAAATGTTATGTATATATGTAATTATTTAAACACTTAATGGACTTAACGGTCGTTAGTTAGTAAATGTACGGACTATATATCGTTAGAATGACAAGGAAGGGACTAGAGTGTAGTTTATACAACAAGAAGGATCTGGAACACCCTTAGAGGGGCATGACCGGTCGAACAAACAAGGGAGGGTTCCCTAACCCTAACTTGTTCCCTAAGTTGTCTAATTAGTATAAATACAAAGGCATGGTTCATTCATTCTCACCTTTTGTACACACACTCTATCTCTAAAGTTTTCTTCTCTTCTTCTTGTCCCATAACCGATCGTACAAACAACCCTAAGGGTTTTGTCGATCTTAGTTTTATAAAAACTAAGTGTTTACTTCTTGATCTTGCAATCACTTTTATTCGTTACTAGTTTGTGTGTACAAGAACGAGGTAATAACACACTATTGTTGTTATCAAGAGATCGAATATCAAAACGGTAAGGGGTTATTCATTGATCTAATATAAACCCTAATTAGGGTTTTTCATATTGTTTAAGACAATTGCTTTTGATTCTTGTTCGGGTTAGAATCACTATGGTACGTTCCTATTTAATTTATGTTAATTAATCTCTTATGTGTTATAGATGTTCCTACGCTTCCGCATATGTGTTTACCTATTTTATGATTGTCATGATACTAATATTATAACAGAAATAGCCTAACAAATATTGCAGAACTCAATTTATTTATTTATTTATTTAGTTTAATTGTAATGAAAAAAATGATATAAACACAGATACTTCGAACTTGTCTAGATCATAAACTGACAACTGAAGATATATACTGATATAGCGATATCTCCACAAAACGTACGCAATGAAAACATTTCAACTATCCGTTTGATTTTTTACAAAATGAAAGTACCATGTCTAAAAAAGTTCATACGCATGTATTCGTACTAACTTAAGATCGATATATATAAACTAGAAAGGTGTCCGCGTGATGCGGGGGCGGATTATTGAGGTGAAAAGGAGGGAGATGGGGTGGTGGAAAGTGGTTGTTGGGATGGTTATAAATTGTTGGGGTGGTTGTTGAGGTGGTTATAAATTGTTGGGGGTGGTTGTTGAAGTGGTTATAAATTGTAGGGGTGATTGTTAGATGTGGTTGTTTCCATAATTAGTAAGTAAAAGTCTGAATTTTTAAGGCTTTCTAATTATAAAATAGTCCCAAATACATTATATAGTAGTATAGACAGTGGCGAAGCTAGTAAATTTTCAGTGGGGGGTCGGGATCTAAATTTTTTTTTCCTAACACTATTTTTCGGGTAATATGTTCGGGTCGGTGATTCGCTTCGGGTCGGGTCAAAAATTAAATACTATTATTATAAAAAAAAAAAAAGTTTCAATTACTAAAAAACTAAGCATTTGTCCAAGACAACTAAACATTAAAAATGAGACAAACGGTTGATACCTGGTTCGATTCATTGAAGAAATTAGAGTTCAGCCTTTCGACCATTAAGATCCTTGAATTATTCAATTATGGACTCCGCGTCAAACTTGTTAGCAATTTCTTTTTCTATGTAAATCACCATACTGTTTGCTAGATTCTGAGGGTAGAAGGGGGAGTGTTTGGGATTTGGTTAATTGGTTTGTTAATTGTTATAGATTGTTCCGTTTTTTTTTTTTTTTTTTTTTTTTTTTTTTTTTTTTTTTTTAATGGGCTAAGTAATGGATTTTAGTTTGTGATTTGGTTTGTTAATAGATTTTAGTTTGGGGAGATGGGCTTATGTAAAATGTAATGGGTCAATTTTATTGCTTAATGTATAAAAAAAAATTCACAATTAAAATAGGGGGGTCAAAACCGAATATACCGAAATTTTTCTACACGAAAACTATATACCCCTTACATCGCAAAAAAATTTTCAGGAGGTCGGACACCCCTCCCCGCCCTTAAATAGCTACGCCAATGAGTATAGATAAATGTTTACTGTCAGAATTGAAGTAGAGATTGCGTTCTTTATTAAATGCGACGTTCGACCCCTACATTCATGATTCATTGATTCCACTTGCTCCCGTCAACTTTTAAGTTCTACATTATATTATTGCAACTAGTGACACAACTACACAGGCAATTGTCTTGCAAGTTGAAGTATGGACCTTATACGAAATCTAGGGGCCATTTGATTCGTTGATAGGAATCACAATCGGTATAAGCTTGATAATAGTGATGGACCCTCAAAATGATAGACTCATACCTAGGTCCCTTGCCTCCTTTAATGTATAGCAAATATAAAGATATGACCATACCGATTATCATGAAACAAGCAACATAATCATTTTTGTTAGTGCAAATATTACGATATTTAATCTATACAGTCTCGTTTGTTTTGATTGATGACAAACGTATAACTTGATACATAACGTAAAATGTACAAGTTACTTGTAATCATACTTTGTCTCAACAAACATTCAACACCTCTCAACGTCTCGAGTCATCGTATGCTACAACACAGGTTCGTACATGTTTGTTATGTAGCATTATGATCAAACCCCTTGACCAACCATTTAGAATGACTAAAATACTTTAGGAGTCTTTAAGTATTTTAGGTGTCAAAGTACAATTTAGGTGTTAAATAGAATAAGTGCCATATTAGGTGTCTAGATAATATTAGTAAGTGTACAATATATAAAAATGTGTCTTATAACAACATAAGTACATAAAACATTTTTAGTAACTTACTAAATATTATATAGCTAGCTAATATATTTTTTATACAAGTAATTTACCTTTTTAAGTTAATATATACATTTGTTTAAATGTATTTTTCATAAAATGGAAAACTATATTTGGAAATTATCTTTGTCAAATATCATTTAAGATGTGTCATAGATTGTAGTTGACTTGGAAACATCTTTGAAAAATAACTTGGTCAAAGAACTTGTAAGATGTGTCATAGTCCTTGTAAGTTGACAAGTAACATATATGTCTTGTCTTGTCAACATTTAGTTTCAAGTATATGCATATGTCTTGTCAATATTGACTCTAATAGTAATCCATGGTTTGGAACATGGTATATAGAACATGATTTTGGAAAACTTCTTGTTTTGTTTTGCCTATAAATAGAAGTTTATGTTTTACTTAGAAATGTGATGAAAAGATGAAATAAACACACACACATAGATAAGTAGGAAACCATGTAGATCACCCTTTCAATAATGATCATAATGCTTCTAACATTCATCTTTGTTGTAAGCATATCATACTTCATGATCCACCAAGAAGGTTACAAGATCTTGAAGTCATCATTCATTGAAGTATTCCAACATATGAAGATTCAAGGGCACTTGACATCCTCAATGGTTGAAGACTTCTTATTCAAGAAGTTCATATAGATTAGGCATGCATATCCATTAGACTTTTATGTCTTGGATCATCATTGTAACATAACAATATAGATTAGATGGTTTATGTGTTTGTGCCATAAAATACAAGGTTTTTATGTTGGGCCACAAAACATAGCGGGAGTGGTTGTACCCTTGTTAAAGAACTCGACATCTAGCTTAGTGTCGGTAAAAGTGTAAGCGACGAACGGGAGTGGTTGTACCCATGTAAAAGAACTCGACATCTAGCTTAGTGTCGGTAAAAGTGTAAGCGACGAACGGGAGTGGTTGTACCCTTGTAAAAGAACTCGACATCTAGCTTAGTGTCGGTAAAAGTGTAAGCGACGATTGTAAGGTTTTCTCCGCCGAAAAGGGAGGTTGTTGATCTAGTGAAGTAACTCTCGAGTTGGGTACTCGAGGAGTGGAGTAGGGCGGAGAGGAGATCCGTGACCGAACCACTATAAATCCTCGTGTTCGGTTTGCACTTTCCTTTTACTTATTGCCTTACTTTAATGTTTGCATTATGTAATTGTTTGTGTTGTGACTTGTTGATTGTACTTGTGTGATAACATGTTTTAAGTAATGTTAGTCATAAACTACAAGTAACATCTTTTATATTAGAACAAGCTAAAAATGGACATTTGATACAACAAGAAATAAAGTTTTTAAACAGTAACGTATTCACCCCCCTCTACGTTTTCACAATTCTCATAGTTATTCATTTATTCCCATAAGTTCCAACCAAACGCACCCCTGCTACTAATTACTAATAAAATATCTATCTCAACACGGCATCACGGCAGCCCTTCACATCTAAAAATATGATAAACATGTAAATAAGATGCCTATCTCACCACAACATAAATCATTTATTTTCGATTTTTTTATATCATGTTTTTCGAGTATTTAGCTAATAAATCCATGACCGTTGCTCCCTTTCAACCAAAATATATAAACCACACACATCTACCATTTGTATGTACTAAAACCAAGAGTGTTAGGTATTGTCAAGTTGGACTACAAGTTTATTACCTATATAATGAACTCCTGAGGTCATTATTTGCTATTGATTGGAAACCCTAAATAGAAACTAAAACCGATCCCCCATTTCCTTTGCTATAACCGATTGGCACCATAATTCATTAAGGGTTTCGGTTGCTAAATCAAGAACAAAGCCGTGTGCCTTGTTTGTTCGTTTGTGATTCAAGTACTAGCCTCCTAGCGTTTTTGTTTGATGTGTAGTGTATACATACAATAGAAGAACAACTCATTATAGTTGTTATTGTGTTTCGATCCAAGAAGATTCAAGAACATTATTTGTTTTAGTAACTCAAGTAATACGAAGTTAGTAATTACGTGTTAATTATTTGTTAAATCCATATTTATCAAACTAGATCCATCATCTGCGTATTCATGGTAATAATGGTTATTAGTTTGCTAAATCCCAACAAGCGCAAGGCCCGATACAGATAACGACGCCATACGCTTTTTAAAATGTCTACGGCGAGAACATGCCACACCTTGCATCTAAATACATCCCATAAATGAATAATCTAGTGGTATGTTGAAGGATGACGACCACCAACTACATACCATATATCCTCTTACGTTTAAGAGCATAAGATGTAGTGGACAGCTCAAGCTCTTCATTTGGGTCAAACGGGTGCCACATCACCTTACACCCTCTTTACAACTAACCACATTCTCACCAACAACTAACATCAACTTACTCATTTGGTGCCCACCACTTACACTATATTTTATTTTACACTAAAAAAAAAAAAAAAAAAAAAAAAAGTACAAAGATGTCAGATGCTTGCTTCGCCGTGCAGACGAAGAAGGATCAAATGAAGAGATGTGAAGGGAGGGGGGGGGGGGGGGGGGGGGGGGGGTAGTGAAGAGGCATGAAGAGGCAAAAATGATGCCACGTATGAACGGCGAACACCATATGACGAATTGCACCTTCGCCTCTAATGAGGAACACCAGAGAAAAGTTGTCACTCCATGTGACCATTTGAATTGGAAATTTAAACAATGGATATGTCTTGTTTGGGTAGCAGTAATCTTAACTTAAGATGTTTTCAATTTTCATACTCGTATAGTAGAGATCATAAGTATACTTTTTATGAAAAAAAAAAAAAAAAAAAAAAAAAAAAAAAAAAAAAAAAAAAAACAGCAGTGAGATCTCATCGTCATCAGTGCAAATGCATAGTATAGCTTCAAATAATGAAAATTTTATTTAATTAAGCTAAGAATTTAATCTTCTCAATGCTGATTGATTTTAAGATGAAAGCCTTTGTTACATATAGTAACACAGCATACGTCTAACTTTGCACTATACTACATTTACGCCTTAGAATCTCAACAATATATAAGGCAAGTAACACACAAGTGTCGATACTCAAAGTTGAGTAGCCGCATATCTCAATACCTAGAAGCCGGGAAACACAATCAAGTGCATGTACGTTTCGTCTTTTTACTAATTGATCTAGTATTTTTTTAACCATATAGATGCATTACACTTTTTTTACCTTCTCTTTGTCCTTAAGCTCTTTATTAACTTCATTGGCATCCTCTAATACGGGTTCCATCATCTCCTCTATCTTGTCTTCCATCTCTTGAACCTGATATAGCACAAAAATGAGAACAAGATAAATATGCAAAAAAGTTACAACTTACTTTTTTTTAAATATTTCCGTAGAATCATCGTACTCGGGAATTAACAGCCGGTCTAAAAATTTATCTAGTTTACTGTTATATAATAGGGATAGGGATTGGTTATTTCTACACTCCCAAAAATGATTGTAATAGCTTCCCTAAACCTTTTCTTTTTTCTTTTTGTTATAATATACGGGGTAATAGAGTAATGTGTAGTAGGTAGATAACTATGATCTTCTATCCGATCGTATAACAATTTTGACTAAACAAGTTGATATGTAGCATTTGATGTCTTTTACAGAGTTATTATAAAAAAAGTCGGTTGTATATAATTTAAGAGATGTAATGCGTTAGGTTTAAAAATTCATATATAATCCAAAATAATTATCTGTTATTAATTTTTAACCATTAATTAATAAAAAAGCAATATGGAAATACTAAAATAGACAGAGAGACATCTTTTTTATATAATAAAACAAAATCGTTATTGGGAATTTTCATTTCAAAAAAATAAATTCATACCTTATTTAGTAATAATTGTATTTAAAAAAAATTATTTTCTTATTAGGTAATATTTTATATTTATCAATAACACAAGTAGAAGATAAATACAAAAAATATAGAAAATATACAATTAATACAAGTAGAAGATAAATACAAAAAATATAGATAAGATGCAATTAATAATAGGATTAAAATTTTTAAATAATTATCTTTAATAATAAAAAACTATAATTAAAGATCATAAATCAAACAAAATAAAAATTAAATTATTTGTTTTTTAATAAATAAAAATATATGATTCAAAAAATTTTTAAAAATCCGCGCTTGCGCGGGCATTATAACTAGTCTTTTATATAATAAAATAAAACTCTTATTTCGAATTTTGCATTTCATAAAAATTAATTCATACCTGATTTAGTAATAATTTTATTAAAAAAAAAGATTTTCTTATTAGGTAATATTTTATATTTATTTATAACACAAGTAGATAAATACAAAAAATATAAATAAGATGTTTAAAAAAAGATTATTTATTTTATATTTATCCACAAGATAATTAAAAGATAAATACAAAAGATATAGATAAGATGCAATTAATAATAGGATTAAAAATTTTAAATAATTATTTCAAAAATTTTTAAAAAAAACTCGCGCGTGCACAAGCAGCATTATAAGTAGTAATTATCGTACATCATGTACTCATGTAGTGCTTTCTTTGTGCGTCTTTTTCAACCAACCCGTACTCTCTTAGTGGGTTCTGTTATTAGGACTCTGGCTAATTTTTATTTTTATTTTTAGTTTATTTTTATTTATTGGAGTAAAATCGTAGTAATGTTTTGTATCAATTTTTATTTTATATTTTTTGTTACTTTAATAATTTTGATTTAATAAACTTTATATTTCATGTTATGGTATTTTTAGTTTTATAGTTTTTAATTAAAACAAATTTATAAAAATATATAAAAAAAACGAAAAAATTTTAAAAAATGTATTGTTGGTGTTTTACGGGGCATCTATAACGTATCCCTTACTTTTATTTGCGAGATTCATTTGATATAGAAAAGTTACATCTAAATAGTTCTAAGGAAATAGTAGAACATAAACAAACCTTGTCTATGAAATCACCAGCCGTATGAGCATCTTTTTCGACTCTTTCAGCAACACTCTCGATGAAATCAAGAGTCTTTCTTATTTGAGTGCCTTCGGGTAGATCGTCCTCAATGTCTTCTATCACTTTGTCCACTTTATCAGCTACAGCTTCCACCACATCCGATATATGCTCAGCCGTGTCCATTATCTGGTCAACTTTTACTGTTATAATTAACAGTAACACAATATTTTAGTCACAAAGTTATTTTTATTAAAGAACCAAAAAGTTGTGAATTTACGTGTTAGACTAGAGTGTACGTGTGTGATTTTAACGATACAAAATATACAAATACTTACGTAGGAGTGCTTTAATTGGACCTCCTTTGGTAGTAACTAAGGGTATGATGAATGTCATTAATATTCCCATAACCCAGTTTTTCCTACAAAATATCGAACAAATATAACAGAAAGTAAGAAACTATCCACTAAAGAGTGTTAGGTCATCAGTTCATTTAAATCGATCAATAAAGTCTATTTTGACTAGTATTTAGTCAGTAAATGTGTGTTTGATTAACTAGTTACACAAATCTTCTGTCAGAATAAAATAAAAAAAGGTTTGAAATTCATTGCAAAAAAAAAAGTTAGAAAGCATACCAAGAACTAGATGAAGAACCAGATGGTGGAGGTGGCGTTGCAGGTGGTTCCACGTTCGCGTAAACGATCATCGAGTTCCATTTTGTTCTCGAGTTTGTGGTAGTTATGAAAGGAGTCACTTGCTGTTTATTGATCGGTAAACCAAAAATGGGATTAAATGGGAGATTTATATTTGATCTATTATGCAAGGTTTCACGCAAATTTACTTTAGCAATTGCATTTTGTGAAGCCAAACACATTGTTATTGACATGGTGTTCAAGATCTTAAGAAGTTAGCAAGTACAAATTATTCAATATGATGAAGGTGGTAGCTGGCAATGTGGAATATATACACACATATAGAGACAATAATGATGGTATTATTTATTTGTAATTATTCATTGTGGCATGTATTCACGTGTTTTTGTGGAAAAAATAATTAAGGGTTTCCAGAAGATGGTGTGTCTTGACATTTTTAGCCTTGTGGCATGTGGTATAATTATGCTGGTTTTATGAAAGGGGATGTGTTAACCAAGCCCCCCTATGGGAGGGGTCTCACCTATTTTTAGTCAAACATACAAGCATTTAAAGCAGACAGTACAGATGGCGTCAGCACAAAACTTCCACACACCCTCCCTATGGGAGGGTCCGGTTAACTCAACCCTTATGAAAGTAGGGAGGTAGCCTACCCTATTCAATCAGGGATTAAATTGTCCAGTTTGTTTAGATCGGGTAAGCACATTGTCAACACTTCGTACCTACTCACTTAATTTAATTATTTTACTACACTAATGATTTTTTAAATCTACTTAACTAAAAGATATATGAGATAATTACTGACATACCCCTGCACGGAGGGGTATGTCATAAAATACCCCATGTACCCGCCGTTTTCAAAAGTACCCCATCATTCCCCTTACACGTGTATGCGACACCCGGGGAGGACACGTGTCAAGAAGCTAGCTCGGGCCAAAATATATATATATATATATATATATATATATATATATATATATATATATATATATGCATGTCGCGTACACGTGTATGCGACACCCTTTAATGCCTACGCGACATCATAAATTTTTTGCATGGGGAAGGAGCGTGTGCATGGGAAAATGATATTTTGCATGGGGAATGAATGTTTTGACCGAAATAGTAGCATGGATGGGACGGAACTAGTGAATAAGGTGCATATATGGGCATGTCGTGTAGGGTTTAACGCATAACCTAAAAAAAAAAAAAAAAAAACTTCCATACGGTGGGTGTATTGTTGTTTAGTTTTGGTGTTGTTTTGTTGTTGCCGGTGGTGTATTATTGGTGGTGCAGTGGTGGTTCAGTGGTGGTGCAGTATTGTTGGTGGTGTGGAGTTGTGGTTTAACATTTGTTGCTGGTGCAGTGGTGTTGTTTTGGTAGTGGTCTGTGGTGGTGGTGTGGTTGTTGCTGGTGGTCTTCTTGTGTTAGTGGCTGTTGTCGTTGAGTAGTTTGTCATAATGGCGGAATATCCGGTAATTCTGAAATATAATTTTTTTTGTCACTATAATTATTGTTTATTTGTTACGTATATGTTTTGTAAATATATATTTGTTATGCTTTTTTGGTTATTTTAGGATTATCCTGCGCAAGTTACATGTAGGAGTAGGTTGTCTTTAATTCAGGACATTAGAAAACTGATATTGAACACCCCTAAGGAAAAAATGTTTAGAGAAACATGTTTTGGTTGGATGTTAGACATTCCGAATATGCAAGAGAGCGGGGTGTTAGTACACTATTTTTTATGCCACCAAGTTGCTTGCCAAGAGGGAGACACAAACACAGTTCCACTAAGATATCGTGTACGTACTCTTGATCGTTTAGGTGAGGTTGAAATTCAGTTTGGTAGGGAGGAATTTTGTCTAGTCACGGGTTTAAGATTTGGGGTTGATTTTAGGGAGTCATATATGGAAGGTGCTAATTTATTTAGGAGACGTGTGTTCCCTTCTACTATTGATTCCAGACCTATATACGTTAGAGATTTGTTAGAAATGATAAACAAAGACGTGTTTAAAAAGTTGAGCGACAAAGATGGGGTTCGACTTTGTTTGTTAGCTGTTTTGATGTTGGTGTTGGAAGGTACTGAGCATGGGAATATAGTAGACGGATTTTTGTTTAGGCTAGTTGAGGATTTAGATATGTGGAATGTCTTTCCGTGGGGGTCGTATGTATGGCCAACATTGTACAATCATCTTCGGGATGCAGTATTTAAGCGTAGGGATAAGCACTTTTCCGCCGACAGAAACCCTACTAAACCTCCTAAGTACACGTTGAATGGATTTCTATGGGCTTTTAAGGTATGCCATTAATCTATTTATACAGTTCATGTATACATATAATTGTGGTTATTTTAACGAATTAACTTTTTTATTTTTATTTTTTTTTTATTTTATTTTTAGATTTGGATATTGGAGATGTTCCCCAGGGGTGCTAGCCCTTATTTTTTCCGTCATCATCAAGTGTTGCATCCCCGGTCCGTTGCATGGAGTTATAATAAAGTGGTCGTTAGAGAAAGTATTGACAAGTTTTTGGACGACCAATTGAGGGTGAGTTTGAGATATTCAATTTTTTTCAACTATTATGAAATTAATATTGTTTTATTTTTTTAATGTCATGTGTATTTCCTATGTTTTATTAAAGGTAAGAACACCGTTGCCTAGGCTTACACCGGATGGGTACGAGGAATTATCCGAGTGGTGGCGTGATAGTAACGCGTATTTCCAAGGGCATCCGGTCGCACCCCCGGTTATACAGCCACAAGCAAACATGGATTATGAAATACCTCCGGCTGTGGCACAAAAGTTTGATTATTATGATGAGAAGATTAAAGAATATCAGCTAAAGCTAGACAATATTGAAAAAATGGTAAACAGTTTGACATCAATTTCTTTTGAGTTTATGTATAAATATTATTGAAAGGTTGTTAATTGTTTCATTAACATTTTTAATGCAGCAAAACCAACTCCGCAATAAACAAGGAGTACGTAGAGGAGCAAGTTTTGTTGCAGATGAAAATATTGGTTTTAGTGACTATAGTGTGCTTCAAAACACACAGGTTTTTTTTTTTTTTTCTTGTGTTTAGTAATTTTTAATGACGAAATGGTTATATACTAACATTACGTTATGATTTAATATATAGGGATTCCCCCAATCCCACCGTCCATTTACTGGTCCACCAGATGAGTCTTTCTTTGAAGACCTTCCTACACCGCCCGTTGTGTCTAGTTTTCCATCCCCGTTTCCATCAACCGGACATGCTGCTACCCGTACACCAATGGGTTTCGCTGCGTTTGCCACTCCCATTGATCACCAGGCTGGTCCATCTTCCCGCCCTAACGATGCTGTTGACATCCAGGTAACATATTATTTTACGATTATTATTTTTAGAATTCGTCATTATTTGTAATTGATTAATGATTGTTTTTTTTTTTGTTAATCTTTTTTTAGCATCCGATCGACCGACCAAGGAGGGATTGTCGTCCAGGTAAATTTCAGCAATTTCCGTATACCCAACAGGGACCCACTACAATCCTCCCTAAGAAACGTGGAGCTAAGGCTAAACTAAAAAAGTGTACGGCGACCATTCCACGATTTAACCTAGAAGAATTACCGGTAGATGATGCTGATGAGGATATTCAGGTTGTTGGTACAGCTTCTAGCTCACCTTTGGTATTTTATAATGTTGATCCTACAAAGGTACTACAAAAAATGTTTTTTATTTATTAATATTTTTTTATATAATTAATGAACTTGTAACCATATTGTATATAATTTATTTATTTATTTATTTGTTTAGGTACGGCGGCCCCCTAACTATGAAATTTTGGAGGCATTCCTTTTGGAGCCATACGAGATATACCTTGATTGTCATCCAAAAGGTTGGGTGCTGGATATAGAGTTCTGGCAACACCTACTTCCGGATTTATACAAGCTGGGTAGTGATCCGGGTCCATTGGACAAACGTGGTTGGTTGTCTGACGATGTAAGTGTATTCTTTTAAATTGTTTGAAGTTTAGATTATTTAAGTTTCAAGAACATTAAATGGTTAGGTTTAAACTTTTGAATCAGCATATGAATTGTTGGATGGAGATATTAATGAGAAAATGGGACAAGAACCAACTATGGACAGTGGCTAGATCATGGACGGCATCTCTTTCCCCGAGCGTGAATGGTTATGTGTCCATGCTTTCGATAAATCCGGTGCTTAGGGGAACATTGGATGGTCGCACACGTCCGTACCCGTCATGGGATGTAGTACGTTATGTAAGTAAAGATCTTTCAATGTATATTTGTTTTGTATAAATTACTCTTTACAAGACTTTGTAATTGTGTATGCATAAATAAACTTTATATGTAGGTGTTGATGCCGATGAACCCGACAGGGAATCACTGGGTCACAGCAATTATAGATTTGGTGGATTCCAAGTTATTGGTTCTCGACTCTATGTACAGCATGGAACGTGGTGAGGAAATAAGAAAATTTGTATTGGCTTGGACCGAAGCTGTGAACACGTGTTTAGAAGAGCTGGGACATTTTAGCAGGACAGGACGTGGGCATTACAGTTTCGAGTTCCATTACAACAACGTAGATTATCCTATCCCACAACAAGGAAATTCAAGCGATTGTGGGGTAATCACATGTTGGCTAATACATGAGTTTGTTACGTGTAACTGGCCACCGAAGTATGATATGACTGATGTTGATGGCTTTTTCTCCAATGTTAGATGTAACCTTGGTCAGGTGTTTTATCTAAGTAGGTGTGAGGATACTAGTTTATGTGGATATGATTAGTTAAGATGTTGTTAGTTGTACTGTTGAACAGTTTGTAATGGTATATGTTGATGTATAAATTTTTTTTGTCAACTTTCATTTAATTTATTTTTTAACCATACATAAACACGATACAATAACCTTACATAGACACGAAACAATTAAATCATACAACGCTGTGTTTCATACACAGTACATTGACAATATTAAGCATAAACAAAGGGTATGAAAAGGTGCATATTCATCCACTAAAAACGGTATTCTTGTCGATAACCTCAACCAAGTTCCTTTTTGTTATGTTAAGAGCAGGCGGTGATGATTTCGAGGTAAAGACCGAAACATTACGAAGTACCAAAACAGTTCCGACTTTGAGGTGTTTTTTATAAGGCAGCTCTTCTGCAAGGACTTTGTGATGAATTGTACCAGCCATAGTCCCGGTTGGATCTTTTAGTGTACAGTTGAGGTCACCCAGCATGTTAGGAGTACAAGACTTGATAACAGCTACAACAAGTTCAAGTTTTCCTTTTACACAATGCTTCTTTATATCCCCAAAACAGCCAGTTACGATGACACCTTGAGAATTAAACACCTTATGAATCGCGCTCAACCATGGACCACTAGTAAAATGTTCATCCTCAGTGACGTCCTCATTTACTTTAGCTATATAATCCTGTGTTGGCACAAAACAATATTCGGGGCCACCCTCTCTGACGTTTGCATTTTTTCGAAGAATGGCTCGTTGAAGAATACCAGCCGGACCAGGTATTATCCAATCATCCTCGCTCATAGATGTTGACGAACCCGCAACGTTATGTGTTGGGGCGTAATTTTTTTGTTTTGGTGGCACAAATTGGGAATTTGTGAATCCGGTTTTCTTTTGTTGAGACATTGTGTGAATTTTATCTTTCTTTGGGTGAGTAGAATTCTGAGCAAATAAACGTTACTACACACCAGTATTTATACAAGAAATTTAAAGGAGATGTCACATCATTGTCATATTTCGCGTAATAAATTACACGTACCCGTACGTGTCATGCAATTGTCAGATCAATGTCATATCATTGTCATATTTCGCGTAATAAATTACACGTACCCGTACGTGTCATGCAATTGTCAGATCAATGTCATATCATTGTTATATTTCGCGTAATAAATTACACGTACCCGTACGTGTCATGCAATTGTCAGATCAATGTCATATCATTGTCATATTTCGCGTAATAAGTTATACATACCCGTTGGTGTCAAATCAACTGTCTAGTCCGTGTCATATCTTGTTTCAAAAAAGTACTATTCTTGCAGCATTTACCGTATATATTTAGTCTTTACAAACACCTTGATCCATATCAAACCAACAAAATGAGTTCAGTTTTGCAAAAATTCAAATGTGTTTTACATTTTGATAATACCGAACGAGGTGTGATTATGTATAGTAATATCACTTACTCATGGTTAAATGAAACTGTACGTTCTAAGTTCAAGTTGGATCCCAGTGTTCCGCTTAATTTCAAATTCTCGCACCCCGCATTTGATGTTCGCATGGATATCACTGACGATGATGAGGTAAGTTTCTTTACTGAATTCGCTGTCACGGATCAAGAAATGCCGCATCTTTATGTTGCTAAAGCGAAAGCATTTGAAGAAATGCCATCTTTTATGCCAAACCAAGAAACCCCGACATTTTTTAACTTTTTTGAAACAAACACTAATCAAGAAATCGGGTATTCTGGTTCTGAAGGCAACTATTTTTTAAATGAGGGGCCATCAAAAAATTTTGAATCAAATGATTATGAGATTTTTGAATCCGGTTATAAAGATGAGCCAAATTTCACAAAACCAAATTCATCATTTGCTTTTGGGTTAGATGACGAAGTTAATGATGATTCATATGATGAAGATGATGTTTATGCTGGGAAAAACGACAACCAAAAACCAGTCCATAATAAATGGAAAAACATTTTTTCACTCATGCCTGACGTTCCAGAAACACCACTTTACCAGTCCAAACAAGTAATTTCAAACGATGACCCTATTGATACAAATATTTTCAAGGGAAAGTTTTTTGACACAAGAGATTTATTAGACAGAACAATTAGGATGAAATGTTTAGAAGAAGGTTTCCAGTTTTTAGTAGAAAGGGCAGAACCTATAAGATATTATGTTAAGTGCTATCATTTTAACTCATGCAAATGGAGAATTAACTCTAGACGCGTGGGAGATACACCGGTGTTTGAAGTTACAAGTTTGAATGATAATCACACGTGTGATAAAACAATAACATATCCTAACCATCGAAATGCAAATAAAAAAGTTATTGGTCACATTTTTAGTGAAAAGTTGAAAGATGCTAGACGAGATTTAAAACCAAACGATATGCAAAGAGATATGTTATCACAATTTAAAGCTAGTATATCTTACCAACAAGCATGGAGAGGAAAGGAGTATGGGTTACAAATGATTAGGGGTTCACCTACGGAATCATTTGAAATGTTGCCGTATTATTGTCACAACCTAGTAAAAAAAAACCCAGGCACTATCACACGTATCAAGACAAATGAAGAAGGCGTTTTCGAGATGTTATTCGTTGCCATTGGTGTTTCTGTAAGTGATATTAATTTTCATGATTGGTTTCATAATTTTCATGAATGGTGTTTAATGTGTATTCAATTTTGTTATTCAGATTCGAACTTTCTTACATTGTCTTCGCCCACTACTTATAGTTGACGGGGCACATCTGAAGGGTGTCTACAAAGGTACAAATTTGTTAGCAGTCGGCATGGATGGAAACAACCAAATTGTGCCTATTGCTTACGGTATATGCAGAGGGGAAACTGGTGAATGTTGGTCATGGTGGTTTTCATGCCTTAAAGAATGCATAGCCGATAGACAGGGTTTGGTTATCATATCTGATAGGCATCCTTCTATCAGATTAGCTGTACAAAATGAATACCCATTGGCGTTTCATGGTATATGCTGTCGTCATCTAATGATGAATCTTTCTTTAAAAAGGGACTCAACAAAGGCGCTATTTTGGAGGATATGCAAAGCATATACACCTGACGAATTTGATAGCAAGATGCAAATACTCCTGTCCATTCAGCCCGAGGCGTTCCACAAGCTAATAGAGGCGGGTGTTCACAGATGGTCGAGAGCATACTGCCCACTAACTCGCTACAATTACTGTACTTCTAACAGTGTCGAGTCTGTTAATGCTTGTACCATAAAATCAAGGAAGCTGCCTATAACAATGCTGACCGAGCAATATCGAAAAATGGTGCAAGCCTGGTATTTTAAACGGCGACAAGTGGCTGGTATTTATTGTCCCGATTCGTATAATTATATTTTTAGTAATTATCTTTAACATAAAGTCACTTCTTAGAGCCTATTTGTTTATGCAGCAAATATGAAGCATGAAATAACTGATTGGGCATCCCATAAAGTGGAAAAGAGAATAATGAAAAGCGCAACCTGGAAGGTATACGGGGTTGACCAATATCGGTTCCAGGTTTTTGATGGGAGATACAATCGGGAAGTGAACTTAGGGTCTAGGACATGTGATTGCCGCAAATGGCAGCATTCTGGTATACCTTGCTGTCATGTTATTGCTGTGAGTAGATTTTTGGGTCAAAACACTTGTGTCCAGTACGTTCAGGATTGGTTCAAAAAAGCTAAATACCAAGCCACATATGCAGAGGCGGTGAATTTTGTTGGAGAGTTTCATGAATGGGAGTATCCATCAAATATACAACCAATCAAACCTCCACGAATGGACAACCCACAACCCGGCAGGCCAAAAAATACCAACCGTATACGATCCCAGGGTGAGGAACCAAGGTTAAGACATTGTGGTAGGTGCGGTGAAGCTGGACACAATCGTGGCCAATGCAAGCAACCATTCGTCCCTGAGGAAATGTTAACCAAAAGAAAACAGTATCCCAGAAAGAAAAAACCCGTTAACGATCAACAACAAACACCTCCGTTATTCGACTCACACCCAACTCAAACAGATCATCACACCGTTCCTACTTATGATACATACCCATCTCATGTGTTTGGACATAACACATTCCCAACACAACCATTTAATCAAAATTTTTACACAACAGGACAATATGACCAAGGGCAAGCAAGTCATGAACAACATGGTCATCATAACCCGGCACACGGCTATGAGCAATATAACTCCCAACAATATCCCTCTCAACCATACCCGTCACAACATTTAAATGATCATAACACTCAACAGTCTAATAATAGTTGGTTTAATTTCTTTGGTTAATAACTAGTTTGCACTTGTTACTTTTGTATTCCAATGTAATTGTAGTAATTTTGTAACATTTGTTACAAAGCTTGTAATAAATTTCTTTTTTAATTATACCATTTATTTCCAGAAAAGCCTAATAAAATAATAGAAATGAAAACTAAGAATAAGGATGCACCACGTGAGTTTTAGTATTACTTTTTCTGTATTGACATGATAGCACAAACAGTGTCCTTTATGGAAGTAGTAAATACCAATCGGTTCTATATAAGCTGCAATGTAACACTTGAAGTTCAATACAACATTTCATTCCTTTTTCAAATATTAGTAAACTTGAATACATGACATTCAAAGTTCTACTTCATCATTACGGGAGGTTCACTTCCCCTCCAGGAAGAAAGTTTGAAGGGGGTTTAATTGCTTGCGTAGATCCGGTCGAGTTTGAAACTTTCTCGGCCGAGCAATTGATAAAAATTTTAACAAATTGTTTAGGTTACGATGAAAACTCCCCAACCTTTTTTTATATACAAAAACCAAATTCTCATCTTGATTCAGGGCTAGTACCATTGGCTGATGCAATGGAAGACCGCGAAAGTCTATTAGCGTACATAGAACTTCAACAAAACAAAATGCATGTGTACGTTTCAAGAGTTGAGTTACTCGAACTCGTAGTGGCCAACACATGCAACGTTAATCATACCAAGAAGAGTACACATCATAAACCTTCATGTTCAAAAAAGTTATTTGACTAATTTGTGGTTATGGGTGTTATGTTGCCTTTATTGTAGTGTTATGATTTTCATTGTCCATGTCCAAGTCACAATCAGACTATTTTCATTGTCTATGTCCATGTCCATGTAACTCCACTCTTGAAACGTACAAATAAATGACTATTTTCATTGTATATAGTTTTGGTTACTCATATATATAACGTTTTGTTTTATAGTAGTAGTTTTACCTTTTTGGCAATTGATATTATGAAATAAAATGGACGAAAATTACTGACATGCCTCTGCATATGGGTAAAACCAGTTATTTTAATCGTACAGGACATTGTCAGGGAGTTGTCATTTCAGAGTGTCATATTTCGCGTAAACTTTTAAGCGTACATGACATTGTCAGTGAATTGTCATTTCAAAGTGTTATATTTCGTGTAAACTTTTAAGCGTACACGACATTGTCAGTGACTTGTCATTTCATTGTTCAGAACCTTTAAAAAGTTGTCTGACTTCAATTGCTTTATAAGCTAGCTTTGATTTGATATATACACATATTTGCTACTTCTCTTTACAATATCCATGGATTCTAACATTATGAAGTTTAAATGTGTGTTACATTATGATGATCAACATCGAGGTGTCATTATGTATAATGATTTGACGTACTCAGGGTTAGTTGGGTTGGTGTTGAAGAAATTCAATTTAGATCCAAATATTCCGATTAATTTGTCCTGTAAGTTGGCTTCGTTTAATTATCGTATTGACATAACTGAGGATGATGAGGTAATGTTTTTTGTTGAATGTGCTTGTGCTGCTACTGCTGGGGTGGCACAATTGTATGTTGTTCAACCCAACAAATAAGACGATTGAGCTTATATTGTTTTATGTTAACTGGTTTGTATTTTGTTAATGAACGTTTGTACTCTTATTTGAATAAATTTTTTAATTTGGATACTTATGGCAATGTTTATTGAATCACTGATAAAACATATCATATATAGATGACATTCTTAAGGCATACAACACACTTATTGATTGATATTCTTAATAATTGAAACGATTCTTCCATAGGGCTTTATGACGTTCATCTGCTTTAGCTTCCTCATTCTCAAAGTGTTCTTGTTCCGCCCATTCAACCATTTGATCTAAAGTGTAATCCGATTGTTGTATGATTTTTCTTCCGTCTTCGTTTTCATTTGGGTTGTCTGTTATCACATGATCCATCATTTTTGCTAAAGTAGCATTTGGGCATACATATTTTTCAATAATAAAATTGACACCGCAATGGTCAACGTAAACTTCCAACTGGCCGCCTTGTGATGCTGAAATATCAAACATCACATGCATATCATAGTTGTTTCTTAGCTTGACGGTGATTGAATACCCAGTGTGCGGAACTTCATAATAAAGAGCATGAATCTTCGTATCGAGAATGTTAGACAAGTATTGTTTAAGATCATCTACCTTCATTCTTGGAATGTTGATGTTCATCTTCCAACCATTTACATACTCTACATTCCCTTCATTGCAAACCAGATGACCATTATTGTGAACAATAAAATTGAAAATGGTTTGTGAATACGGCGACGTAGGTTTTTTTTTTTGCTGTCGTTCAATGTTAAACCGGACACGCTCTTCACGTTTTTTTTTTCTCTACCATTTCATGTAGATATCGGACACGCTCTTCACGTTTAAATTTTGTTTCTTCTGAAATTACACATGCAAATGATTCTTCGAAACAACCATCATCTGGAATCAATATTGTTGTTAGATCTTCGCGATTTTCGGAAACAAAAATTTGGATCTTTCCTGCAACTTTTGCGAAGTCATACATAACATCAATATCATAATCGCCCTTAATTGCTTTCATACCATTTAATGTGTCGTTTTGTGGCAACGCGTAATATAGATTTTGGACCGTGGATGGTAATTTTCTCTTCAGATATGTAACCATATCTTGAAAACCAAACTGTGGGACAACAATATTCATGTGTGAACCACCTTCATATGTTAGTGGGTTAAGTATAAATTTTCCGTTGTAGTTGATAGTGAATTCGAATGTATGGTTATTAGACGTTGACATTTGGTGAATGAAAGAAAACACAATTGGTTTTGATAACTTGAAACCATATACCACAAGTATATATATTTATACATATATTTAGATACAAGAATACCTATTTATAGACCAAAAAAAATGAACCCCATACCTACTAAACCCTAAAACTGAAACCCTAAACCCTAATAATAAAACGTAACATACTTTTCCCATTCCCCATGCAAATTTTAAAGGTGTCGCGTACGGATGGGAGGGTGTCGCGTACACGTGTACGCGACATGTATTATTATATATATATTTTTTTTGGCCCGAGCTAGCTTCTTGACACGTGTCCTCTCCGGGTGTCGCGTACACGTGTAAGGGGAATGCTGGGGTACTTTTGAAAACGGCGGGTACATGGGGTATTTTATGACATACCCCTCCGTGCAGGGGTATGTCAGTAATTATCTCAAGATATATTTCATATGTCGGAAGTGTGTACACTTTTCTGTCGCCGAATTTATTATACTTTTAATTTTAATACAGCTAGATATTGATACACCGTATTTAATACTAATAGATATTATTGCATGATATATTATATTGTAAATTCTAGGTGCCCAATACCATTCGTACGTAGATATGAATATATGATGATACCTGTATCTGTTTTAATAATGAATTGCTAAATTGTTAAGATAAGGCACATAAAACGAGCAAAAATAAGATCCGTTTGAAGAAAAAGAGTTGAGCTAGTTGACTAAATGGTGCTCGCTTCCATTAGAGCATCCGCTGTGGCGTGTGAGTGGTTTGGCGTCATGACTCCTTGCATGGCATCGGAGTCGTTGCAGCGTTCTCGTGCTCAGGATCCTCGTGGTTTAGAAACCCAGTGCGGTGAAGATTTTCTTTGTTAGTTCGATAACGAGTTTGGAAACCTGCGCGTTGCGGCAGAAGTGAGCTTAACCTTTTTTTTTTTTTTTTATTTGGGGTCGGTGAAAAAAAAATGCTACAGTAAATTTGCTACAGTACGTACATCATGGGACAGCACAGTGTACTGTTAAGACAACTGTTTCGTACAACCTTATGATGCGTGGTTTGCTACTATTCATACCCTCTTACCATTTAGTATATACGAGTTTAGTAACCCGCGCGTTGCGGCGGTTTTTTTAAATAGTAGTTTGGTGTTATGCGTTGGTTGTAAAAAAAAGAGAGAAATAGTTTATATATTTTTTTAAGTAGTTATTGGGTGTCGGTTAAGTTTTGTTTGTGGTTGCAAATATTTAACGGCTTTGGGTTATGGTAATTGCGTTAAAAGCATTTTTTGAAAAAATATTAAAGATAACAGTCATTAGTTAACAGCCGTTAAAAAAAAAAAAAAAAAAAAAAAAGAAAAAAAAAAAGATACTGTAGCAAGTACTGTAGCAAGCATAGTGCTTGCTACAGTAACCTCTTAGGGTTTAGTATATATATATAACTAGCTGGGTAACCCGCGCGTTGCGGCGGGTGTGTTTTGTATTTTATAGGTTGTACGGTGTAATTAATAATTTTGTTATTTGAAGTATGTATATGTTTACTTGGAAGCATAATTTGTTTATGTTTATAGATTTTTTTTTTTTTTTTTTTTTTTTTTTTTTTGCGTTCCGGTTGAAATTTTTTTGGGTTGTTTGTTTTTTCGGTATGCCCTTTATTTATTTATTTATTTATTTTATTTTTTTTTTGGTATTTTAAAAGAAACAAATTTGTATAAGAATTTTTTTGTATGTGTATTATTTTTTGTATTTTTTTATTTTTATTTTTTGTAATTATTTTTTTTGAAAAAACAAATTTTCATAAAGAAATTTATGTAAAAAAAAAAATGTACCGAGTACTGTAGCGACGCTTAAAAAAAAAAAAAAAAAAAAAACTGTAACGCGTACTGTAGCTTAAAAAAAACTGTTACGCATACTGTAGCATGTACTGTAGCATGAACAGTGGTCGTGCACTGTAGATGTACTGTAGGAAAGGTTTGACTTGTAGCGCCTGTCTTTTATATATATTGTATAATTTGTTATCTAATCTATACTATCTATAAAGCAAAAATGGTCAAAAGGTGAATGTGAAAAGTCAAGAAAGTGAAAAGTGAAATGTTGAAAAACGTATATAAAAAAATATTGGAATGCATTTAATACTTTTATTAAAATACCCCATTACTTAAAAGTACAATGATTTATTCATATTGTACAACCAATTAAAACAATTAATACAAATCACAAACCGGGTTGACCCGGGACGCTTCAAACCCGACGGGTTGAACCGGTTTAATTTGACCCGTTTTCGACCTAACCTAGCATGTTGACCCGGTTTAACTCGACCAAATAATCGACCGGAACAGTTCAACCGGTTGAACCACCCGGGTCGAACCGGGTTTCAAAACATTACTTTTAATTCCCAAATATTCAAACTTTTATTATTTTTCATTTATAACCAATTAAAACAATTAATACAAATCACAAACTGGGTTGACCCGGGACGCTTCAAACCCGACGGGTTGAATTGGTTTAATTTGACCCGTTTTCGACCTAACCTAGCATGTTGACCCGGTTTAAATCGACTAAATTTTCGACCGGAACGGTTCAACCGGTTGAACCACCCGGGTCGAACCGGGTTTCAAAACATTATTTTTGATTCCCAAATCTTCAAAATTTTATTACTTTTCATTTATAACCAATTAATACAAATCACAAACCAGGTTGACCCGGGACGCTTCAAACTCGCCGGGTTGAACCGGTTTAATTTGACCCATTTTCGACCCAACCTAGTAAGTTGACCCGGTTTAAATCGACCAATTTTTCGACCGGAACGGTTTAACCGATTGAACCACCCGGGTGGAACCGGGTTTCAAAACATTATGTTTAATTCTCAAATCTTTAAACTTTTATTATTTTTCATTTACAACCTATAAATTTCTTTTATCAATAAATTATCTGTTGCTATAAAATCCCGTTGCTATGCACGGGTACTCGTCTAGTAATAAAAAATGAGTGGCCAATGACTATCGTGGATTACAAATAGTGAAAAAACCGTGAGAATCTATTGTGAGGTAACGTTAAAATGATAACGGCCGTGAAGTAGTAATATTGTATTTAGTTCGGCAATGAAACAGGTAATTTATGCTTTTCCAAAAAAGTAACCTAGTTGGATTAGTGTCATACACCAACACCAACGTATATCTAACATTTTTGTTTTCGAGTTAAAATACGAACGAAAGAGAAATGAAGCAGAAAAGTGAGAAAAATGAACGGAGATAGATAATTACGTAGTATAATTTTTATTTTGTTTCTTTCTCGAGTATGAATTAAAAACAAGAAAGTATGAAAAGCACACCATAAAAACACGCTAAAACAAGAATGATCAACACAGTTTCACTTTCAATACTCTTCTCAAATTTCAATGCAAAAGCCCTACTTTTTTCTTTTCTTTTCAAGTAAAAAAATTAATATCAAATAAATAACGCAGCTTTTTTCTTTTTAGCTAAAATAAACGTAATACTCCGTAACAGTTTAGTTTGTAAACATCGTATATTATTTATATGTAATTAACAATCATCACTTATTCAAACGCTACAGTTGAAAAGAATTACGGACAGGAAGTTAATTAAGTAAATAACTTAGGGCATCGTTAAGGACTTAAGGTCCTTTTCATCGACCCTCTCAGCGAAAAATTCCTACTGCATTGTGGACATTAAATTATAGATCGAGTAGTTTAATTATAGATAGCATAACTCTGGCATTTCATTTCCTGAGTGTGATCATTTGATGAAAATTCTTACATATACCAACGGATAATGAATAACGTTAGTTAGTAAACTCACTTTTATATATATATTTTTGTTTTCTATTCTTTCCCTGCTAAAGAGTGCATGTGATATGCATTGAAAATATGGAAAGACAGATAAATAATTGGCCATGTGTAACAGTGTAATTGTTTATTGAATAGTTGTTTCAAAAGGTTATCTTGTAAACAGAATCTATCACACTTCACATGTTAAATGATTTATTCAAGAACAAGGATGATCCACACAGGACCAGTAAAGTGGGAAGCCAGAAAGTTGAATAGACTAAAAACCATTGACCTAAACCTGATCACACGATAAAGAAACGTGCATAATGAGTCAATAATAACCCTGTTTACGACATATTTGATAACACGATACTAATTATATTTTAACGAAACCTTCTTCATAAAGTTTAAAACATGTGTTTTTATCCTGGTAACTAATGTTTCAAATCTTTTGGTCGATTAGCTTATTGGGTTATGCCGTTGTCATGTCGTAAAAACTGGGTAAAATTCTCAATTTTGAGGAAGATTAGCGTGACCTTGAATAGATTCAAGTTTTTGGCACCAAACTAAGCAAAAAAATTAACTTAAACCTCTCGTATTTTAATAACAAAAAAGTTATTGTTATTGTTAATAAAAATAAATTTTAGCACTTACCTACCAATCCAATATAATGGTATGTTACATCACTTTTATGATGAAAGTATACTTTATTCTTTTACGAAACCTCGTTAAAGTTATAATAATTGTATATCGCTGTCTTATCGTTTTAATGTAATTGTAGTTGACCATTTTATATCAAGGGTGCGTTTGATATTCTTCTATTAATCACAATCGGTATAATTTACAGTATAAAATGGGTCTCATAGATATGACAGTTCTCATAAAAGGTAAGTGATTGAAGTATGAAGTATGCTTTATATTTAAGTATCATAGCAAAATTTTGAATTCAAAGTAATAAAACAAACATCTTATTTCGAAATGAAAGAATTACCTCATTCATATTACAACGCACCTAGTACCTACCCTAAATTGTCAGTATAGTTGTTTTCCAAATTTTATTTTTAAATGATTTCTTGTTCTCTTATAACTTTTTTTCTCGCCAAATTTAACTATGAAAAAACACTAGAATCACTGCAATTAATTCATAATTTTTCAATTTTAATCCGTGCAATTGAATCTATAGGTTAGATTACATACTTCTACTCGTTTAAATTGTGTTTTTTCATTTGTTTAAACCCTAGATCTATATTGGTACTGTTTCATTCATTTCGATTGATGGTGAGTAAAAGTCACTCTTCAAAAAGATAACTTGTCACACCACGCTAAATGGCGAAAACGTGAAGTGCGACGAAACTAATATACATCGCAAAGATAATAGAAAAATACGAAACATAATAATATAAAAGAAATCCCAACGATTACATTGTTATTACAAGATTACATTATCTGAAAATAGATAACATAATTGTTTTTAGTCAGACACACGATAGGTTCCACTTTCGCATGATCACCGAAAAAGCATAATAAAAATGGTCAGCTATAGTTCCATATATCGTACCAAAATGGTTTCCCCAAAATAGTTTCAGAATATGTCTCAGATAATCCTCAAGAAAACTCCCGTCTTCGAGTAAAATTATCAAAAGCCTAAAGCTAAGTAATAACTTGATTGAACTTAATATCATATCTCATCAAACGAGAACTATCATGATATTAAGCTAAACGGGTAATTATTACAGAGTTCTACATTCTTGATAACTCGACTAAATTCTAGGATTTTCTTAACAATATAAAAGTCATGACATCCAACTACGTGGATCATTAAGAAAAATAGACCAAGTCATTTGTCAAAAGTGCATATGTATAACATATAATAAATAAGGTATACTATAGTGTTTTATGGAGGGCCATACTTAGATGTATTCAAATACTTTAAGAAAAATAGCCCCATTTGTCAAAAGTGTATATGTATAACATATGGAGGGTATACTATAGTGTTTTATAGATCGGCTCTTCAACAAAATGTAAGCTCTTGTCAATCTTGATCTCGTCTAGTGGTACATGTAGCTTCACATTTTCTAGGCATTTCTTGTGGTAACCTCAACAGGTATGCTACGGGACCAATACATTCAACGATTTCAAATGGTCCAACATATCTTGGTGCAACTTTACACCTCTTGCCAAAGCTTACAACACCTTTCCAATGTGATACCTTAAGTAGTACCTTGTCTCCGACATTGAGTTCTAGAGGCTTACCGATTATCTGCGTAGCTCTTCTGGCGATCTGATGAGTCTCGTATTTTACATATTTATACCCCCGATATTATGTAAATTATATAGCAAATTACCCTTATTTGTAGGACTTTTGGTACTTAATTTATGAATAAACATGCAGGGCTAACGATCTAAGGAAAGACACGAGAAAGACGAGAAACTAATGACTTTGAGGAACTTAAGAGAAATAAAACATGGTTTGGCAAAAGCATACCAATCTTAGGGAGAAAGCACCCCGCTTACGGGCACCTTTGGTCAACTATGTACTTACGAGTCAATATTGAAGTACGCCGTCTATTACTTCAAGAGCGCCGGTTACGAGAGGAGAAGCCCGCCGGTTTTATATCAAATGTGCAGCGTACTTCCCTTGACAGTTATACTTTTCCATTAAGGAGCTACATCAATGATGAGGCCGATCACTTGCTGATGAACTCAAATAAGTGTATTTTATTGTCATTATTTATCCTATTTATTTGACTTGTTTTATTATATTATTTGTGAGAATCGATACTTAATTATTTACTTTAGTAATTCTCAGGTAAAAACAAGCAATTGGTGAAACTTAATGATTTTGGACGAAATATGGAGCAAAACCAGCAAGATGTCAAAAGTCTACTGAAACCCAGAAGATGCGTCGTATCTCTCTCAACAGATACGCCACAATATTATACTTAGATGAATTCAAAGACCATTGCCCGACTTTGAAGAATGTGCCGCATGCAATTCTAGCATGCGCCGCATATGAAACTTTGGTAAACGAAGAAGATCAAGCTTGTTCTACTCGAGATACACCACATCATATTTCTGACATACGGCGTATCACTATCAAGACTTCACCAGATATAATCCAAGACGCTAAAGAACATGCGCCGCATACAAGAATCAAGTTATGCCGCATCTAAAGGCGGTGTACGAATATTCCAGAATATATTAATCTTGGACCCCACGCGAAGTTAAGTCAATGCGCCGCATCTCGCTACTCAATGCACCGCATCGAACCCTCTGACAGAAAGTATAAATACCCCAAGACTGTTATGAATTTTGTGTGCAACATAACCCTTAGGTGACGAATTCAGTCAAAGAAGCTTCACAAGACACACTCCAAACAAAGATATTAGAGCTGTAAGAAGGTCCTGCATGTATTTAATTCATTAAGTAGTTTTATTTTATTGTAATAGTATGCTTTAATTCATCAGGATTGATGGGCTTGTGATATGTGACTACAGAACATCGTACACTCCCCTTAATATTGCTTTCCCATTAATTAAAGTTTATATGTTGATGTTTTTGGTGACTTATATTAGTGCTTTGATAACCTCTGTGTCTAGCTAAGCCCGTGGACTGCCATATCTGCCCCTCGCCTATTTAATCTAATGTCTTTGGATAAGTAGGATAGACATAAGTGATCATTAAGGGTTTACTCGCCGATATATTGTGATCCAACGAGAGAGAATATATTACGATACACTTCATATAAAACTAGCAATAAAACAAGTGACAAGCTACTTAATTATCAGGACATGTCTTCTTGTAGTCTTTATTATCTATATGTGTACGTGTTGCTATTTGCTGATTCGTTCTCATTAGTTTAATTTACTGTTTAATAAAACCAAAATTGTGCTAGAGTCTCAGACTAAAACCCCCTTGTGTTTGATTAGATTGTAAAACTAACTTAGGATATTAAAATACTGATAGACAAATTAAGCTTTACGTTCCACTCTTAGTGATCGACACTCTACTTACCACTATATACATATTGATCGAATACACTGTCCATTAGTGTGCGTGTTATAGGATAAGTCGGCTAAATATAAATGTAAAACTTGAAATAGGAAATTACCCCTATACTGCATATGACACAATGCACGCATCAAGTTTTTGGCGCCGTTGCCGGGGAGTGAATTGTTAAACTTGTTTATCTATTATTATTTTAATTAGGTTTTCTAACGTTTTGATTTTTTTTAGGTTTTTTATATTTTATTTTTACTAACCACTTGTTTTTGCTTTGTTTGTTCGCATTCATTGTATATTTTGCATACTTTATATTTTTTTTGTGTTTGTTTGTTTGTTTTGTGTGTTTTTGTTTGTTTTCTTCGTTTTCTGCATTAACTGCTGTCGTTGTATTCTGCTGATACAAACGATACGGCGCATCTGTTTTCCAGATGCGGCGTATGGCGTTTTAATTTTTATATATAGTGCATTTAATTATTCGAGTACGGCGCATCTATCTTTTAGATACGACGTATTTTGTTTTTAATTAGAAAATTTTTAAACCCAAACCGACATACGACGCATCTGTTTCACAGATACGGCGTATTTAAACTTTTTATTAAAAACAGTTTTCGAATTAATTAAAAAGAAAGTGACGCATCGATTTTTGTCGATACGGCGCATTTATCTGAATAAAAAATCTTTTATTTTGGAAACGTAACGAAGATACGATGCATTAGCCTCTCCTAATACGGCACATCTTATTTTTATAAATATAATTGATTTATTGATTATTAAAACATACGGCGCATTTAATTTATTAATTGCGGCGTATTGATTTTCTAAATAAAAGTCTGATTTATTTTTAACGATTAAGATACGACGCATCCTATTATTAGGATACGGCTCATCTTCTGCGGATATCAGCAACTTTTATTCGTATTACGTTTTCGTTGTTAATTTTCTAATATTCTACTTTGTTGAACATACCCTACTGATGCTTTTGTGGTGATTTTAGGAAGTGCATGACCAGAAGTTCGACTAATAACTTAATTAAACCATTCGAAGATCCTGAACGAGCTTTCCATTCGCTTAGGAAGCTTTTCAACACAAAAAGCTTCAATCTTTCAAGTTCATCTGAGCTTGATTATTTTTCTGAACAAGAACTAGAAGCAATAACAGAAACAATGACGGAACCAACAATGGAGGAGTACATGAACAAAACTCGAGCCGACTTTAGCTCGAGAATTGCTAGGTGATGAGTGCTCAAACACTCATCATTTTTGGTCTAATCTGAACTGCAAAACATACAAAAACACTCAGTAATGCATCAAAATACTAAAAATATTTCAAAATTGTGTTTTATATGTTTTAGATGCAAAATGAGCAAAAACAAATGAAAAACGCACAAAGTTTGCAAAATTGGTAGTTTCAGTCCCCCAACTTTCATAAAATGACAAATCTAGTCCCTGGATATTCAAAATATGGAAAATTATCACCAAAGGTCCTTTTACAAACATAAGTTGTCATATTTAGTCCTTTGGTGAAAAATTGGAAAAGTTTTGGAAATTTACACTTTTGGTCCCTGGAGTTTCAAACTTTGGCAGATTTGGTCCCTGGTGGGATATTTTTGGATGAAAAATCATTTTTAATCCTTGGAAGTTTAAAAATATTCAATATGGATCCTTGGATAAAAGATTTTCATAAAATGGCAATTTTAGTCCCCGGACTTTGAAAATTATCATTTTTAGTCCCCGGGAATTTTGAAAAATACAAAAATTGCAAAAATGGATTTTGGTTATTTAAACTAAGCAAGTATGGACCTTATTGTTACTTTGGAAAGATTGTATGATCAGCTCATCAAGTTTCATTAATTACAAAAATGGTCCTTGTGATTTATTAAATACCAAACGGATCCCTTTTGTTATCATAAGCCATGAACCAAACCTAGTCCACTAACACAACCCACCCAATTCCAAACCCAATCTACCTCTGATCCAGCAACTAAACCCACAGCCCATTACCCTACCCCAAGCCCACCACCTAATTTAATAATAAACCTAAACCGTTTTAAATAATACGGGTCAAACCAGGGTCAACATAAGTCAAAACAAACACCCCCGGTCAAAACCACTGTTCATCATCCCCCACCTCCTGATTTCCCTCCCCCTGCTCCCTCTTCAAATCCCACAAAAGCCTCACCAAACTTAATTAAGACTCTCACCAACTCAACCAACCCCCCCCCCCCCCCCCCCCCCCCCTCATTAATTATCACACCAAACACCACTTAACTGCCTAAGCCCTTTTCCCGCCAATACCATTTTGAATGGTTGAGATCAATCTAAGCCATCCAACGGCTGAGACAGAAGTGGGAAAGTCCAAAGATACCTCCAGGAGCTATAAAGTGGAAGAAAAGGAGAAGAAGATGTTGTCACATGTTTTAGACCATATTCGTAGTGTAGTTTTTAATTCTTGTTGAAACTCTTTAAATTCAGTTTAAATTTCAAGTTTGTAATCTGTTTTCTAATGTAAACTCAACTTAATTCCATCTTAATTTTACAATTTCAGTTCATATTAAGCTTTTTCCATTTTTACTTGAAATCTCATTTTGAATGTATCATTGATAAAAGTTGTCACTTAAGGATCAATCAGGCTCATTTCAGTTACAAATTAGTCAATATAAGTCTTGTAAGCATCAAAGATAGTTTTCAGTCAAAGTTCACTCAAAATTCCAAAATGGCTCATAATAAAAAAAAAAAAAAATAAGCAGTTATGGGAGGAGAAGCTTTAAGCAAGGAAGCTTTTGGGTGTAATTTGGTTTCGAAAACTCATGGGAGGTATAGGTTAGGATAACCCTTGGTTCTCAGTTGATCATTTGGATTCAGCTTTGTAAGTCATTTGTCAATATTATATTTTTTATAATCTGTATTATTTGTGTATGGTTAATTATTGTTCAATCTTGTTTATTCATGTTCATTATTGGTTAGTCAAGCATCTCAGTCATTTTCATGGATTAGTTTGTGAGTTTGCATCACAAAATCTTCAAATCAGGCCACATTAGGGGTGTTTGGAAGTATAAGTTTGAATGTGTTGTTGTTGTCATTAGTGGCCAATACCTGTTCATGCAACTCACCTAGGTCCTAATTAAGTTCAAACAAGCACTACTTGGTTCATTTTCAAGGCAGAAAGTCAAAATCCCATCTAAATCCTTCCACAGTTGACTGTTGTGGATTTTGAGCTCCAAATCTTGGAATTCAACTCAAAATTAGTTCATAGTGGTATACATTGCTTTATTTAACTTTAACAAACATAATTTAGTCAGTAGTGATCATCCAAAGTCCATTTTAGTCAAAGTTTATGGTTTTGCTTAAAAAGTCAAATGCATGATTTCAGATTTTTCTTAAACTAGCAAGATTTATTGTGATTTTTAGGATTTGTATTAGGCTTTGAAACTTGTTCTAATGTTAATCTATCAGTTGAACTTTTGATTTACACAGTTTTTGTAATTTTAAGAATTTTATTTTTGGACAAATTTGCCCTTGGAAAACACTTGCAGGACAAGGTCTGCCCCTGCATCAGCAGGTCTGCACCCACACCACCACCTTTGTGGTGGTTTTCTGATCACCTCAGTGGTCCTTAGTACCCAAAGTTTGTTCCTTTCCATCTCCCCCCCTTGTAGGCTTTCATTATTGACCATTTGTTTGACCTTAATCTTAGTGGGACCCATATGAATCATGCCATAAAGTTTGTCCTATCTTCAGTATTCACACAAGTTACCAAGGTGCTTATTGGTGCTTTTCAGCTTATCTTGTGAGCTTATTTGGCTTATTATTGCTTTAACATGTCTAAATAACTTGTTTAGATCTGATTTCACCATTGTGGGTCCCACTGGATCTCATTTGAGCTAATTTTACCCTTTGGTCAACTTTGGTCAACTGTTTCCCATATAAGCTTGTATTCAGCTTATTTTTGATTTCTAAAAAAATTGTTTTTACAAAAAGTGTTTGTTTTTAGGTATTAAATAGTTTGGTAAAAGAAAAATCAAGAAAAAACAATTTAAATTTAAGTGATAGTTTCTATTTAATGTAATTTAATTTTAATTTTCATTTTTATATTTTTATTAAGTACTTAGCTATTTTATATTTTTCTTAAATTACTCATATATTAAAGTATTTATAATAATTTTTTCAGATTTTTATTTTATCTTTTAGTATTTATTAGAATTAATTTTAGTTTTATTAATTATTAATTAATATTAAGTTTAAAATAGCATAATTAGTTTTTATTAATCAAAACCTAGTTTTTATATTTTTTATAGCTTTTATAAGTTGTAAAATAATTTTAGAAATTTTCTTAGAATATTTACTGTTCATTTAGTAATTTTCTTAATTTAAAATAGTTAATTAGATAATTAGTATTTAATTATTAATTAATTAATAAAAAAACCACAAAAAGACAAAAATACTTATTTTTAATTTTAAAACTTATTTTTAGTTATTTTATAAGTTTAGGAATTTTATTTTCACCTTTTTAGTATTTAAATAATATTATATTGTATTCTAGTTAGTTAAGTAGTAATAATAAGTATTAAATAGTTTTTATTTAATATTAAATAATTAAATAGTGTAAAAAGTAATTTTAATTTTCTAAAAAGTTTCTTTTATTATTAGGATTGTAAAAATGTGATTTTCACTTTTGTAAGTATTTTATTTTACCAAAACTCGCGTTTTATTTCGTACGTTTACGTTTTATTTAAACATGAACGTGCACGTTTTAAGTTTTAAACGTTTCTGGGTTTTCAAACTTTCCCTTCTTGTTTATATAGCTTATTTAAGCTATTCTCTTGTAGATTCCATAGTTCAATCAATCTCAAACCTTTTTCCCGTCCAAATTCACCCGATCACAGAACCGTTTGTTAGCCATTCACACCTCGTCGGGACATAACGACCCGGGGAAACACTATATTCCGCGGAGCATTGATCTAGGCTGTCTGACTTTGTTGACCATTCCTTGGTCAATATAAGTTAGGTGGTTTAGCATCAATCACTAGGCCTAAACTGGATGATGGGGCCAAATTTGAATTAAAGGGTCAATTTCTCAAGGAACTAAGAGATAATGCTTCAGTAGGTCGGAACACGAGGATGCTAATGAACATGTGGAGAAGATCCTTGAAATTGCTGATTTATGTACTACTGAGAAAGTCAATATTGACCAGCTTATGCTCCGAGTCTTCCCAATCTCTCTTACAGGTGCTAGTAATAGGTGGCTAAAGAATGAAGCAGCTGGTTCTATCAAAAAATGGGATGACTTGAAGAGCAAATTCCTGAAAAGATACTGTCCACCTGCTAAAACTGCTAAAAAAATGGAGACTATCAACAGCTTCAAGCAAGAGCCTGATACCCTTTATCAAGCTTGGAAATGATTTAAGGATTTATTGATAAAATGCCCTCAACACTATCTAGACCCTATGCAGGAGATAATATTGTTTTATCAGGGATTGGATGTGCCAACTAGACAAATCTTGGATGCTAAGGGAGCTGTACCAAAGATGAGCGCAGAAAATGCCAGAAAAGCCAGCCAAGAAGCTGCTGATCATTCTAAAAAATGGCACGATGGAACCTCTACTAGATCCAAGAGCAATACTAACTTTGATGGGTTTGCTGCCATTCAAGCTCAATTGGATAAACTTAGTAGGGAAATGAAGAAATGAGATGAGAAAGCTTATGCTGCCTAAGTTGGATGTGAATTATGCCAAGGACCCCACTACACCAAGGATTGCCCTTCTAGAATGGAGGATGAAACATTTGAAGAGGCATATTATACAAAATTTGGTCAACCATTCCAACCTTCAGGAAGATTTAGGGAAATTGCTCTAGGTTATTACCAAAGGAACAACTCTAACCCCTCTTATCAAGAAAGGAGGCAAACTTTGGATGATACATTGAAGCAAATAATGGCCGATGCTGCTAAAAGACATGAGGAAAACATGGCTTTGATCAAAGAAATCCGCGCCTCAACTGATGCTACCACAAGAAATCAAGGAGCTTAGATCAAAGCATTGGAACAAAAAATTGGTCAGATGAGCAAGGTACTTCAAGAAAGGTGAATTGGAGGATTGCCAAGTTCGACTGAAACAAACCCAAGAGATCATGTCAAAGCGATCACCATAGCCGAAGGAGTCATGCCCAATGTGCCGTTTCCTAGAAGATTGATGAATGGTAATGATGGTACAAAGCCCGAATTTTTATTTAACTCTTCGATCAGTTTAAAAAGGTTGCTCAAAGAAAAGGCAAAGATTGAAGAGGAGATCAAGGTTACAATGAAAGTAGAGTACTCTGCAACTGATCACAAAGCCTTGCCCCACAAAGAAAAAGATCCAGGAAGTTTTACATTACCTTGTTCTATTAATAACATGTCATTCAATAATGCTTTAGCTGACTTAGGAGCAAGTGTTAGTGTAATGCCCCTTAAGACATTCACAACTCTAGGCTTAGGAAAATTAACATCAACTAAGCTATTGATTGAATTGGCAGATAAAACGGTAAAATGACCTAAGGGTATAGCAGAGAATGTGCTAGTTAAGATTGAGAAGTTTGTGTTCCCCGTAGACTTTGTTATATTAGATATGCCCGAGGATGTTAAGATTCCTTTAATCCTTGGAAGACCTTTCTTGTCTACTGCTCATGCTAAGATAGATGTATTCAAAAGAAAAATCTCATTTAAAATAGGGAACAATAAACAAGTCTATAAGTTCCAAAATCATGTTAAGAGCATAATTAGAGGCGTCTATGTGCTAGGATTAAGAGAACATATGGACCTCGATCTGGAAGCTAGGCTTATGGGAGAAACATTGATCCTAAATAACTCAACTAATCCTAATCATGAGAACTTTGAGGAATTTATTGATCTTAATGTACCTACCGAGCTTAGGCGTGATATTGTGGATGATTCTGATGATGAGTGGTATGATTGTGAGGTTGTTAACAAACGTAGGAGAGTAGTTGAGAAAACTTTGGATAATGATATATTTATTGACCTACTACCCCATCTTGCATATTTATGCCTATATAATAAGTGATGTATTCTATACAGTACTAATCTTAGATACAGTACTTTACAGTACCATTCTGGACCAATATGAACCATTAGATCATTTAATTAATGGATCAGATCACCAGTGCCATTAATGTAAATAATTGAAAGATCAAGCCATTATTTAAAAAATTAAAAGGGCAATCTAGGCATTTCATATTAACCCTAAAAAATTGGCAGCCTCTCTACATACATTATTCGGAAGAAAAAAAAAACTGCATAAACTTCTCTCTAATATATCGTTCTTCACCTCTCCTCCCTCACTTGACCTAAACACCACAATCAGATCTCATTCACAATTCCATCGCCGCCATCCCCTCCATGCGCCGCCATCCACTTCTTCAAACACCTTCAAAAACTATCACTAAAACCAACCCTACACCACATACTTCTCTTTGAAAATCTAAATCTCATCCTTTTTGGACCTAGTAACCACCCACGGCCACCATATGCCTAAACAAAAAACTAGCCGCCATGAACACATAGTCAATCAGCCATCGCTACAGCCCTCAAGGACTGCCGTTTTCGTTAGTATTATGACGGCCTGATAGGGTCGCCAAGAACTGCCATCGCCACCAAGAACCGTCACCGCCGCCACCAAGATCTTCATTTTAATAAGGTTTTTTAACACATCTTATTATTGATTTTTGTTTAACGATTATTGTTTTTCTATTGATTCTTGTTTTTTGACTTTAAGAAAATTGTCTTTTTAAAAATCTTGACTTTTCTAGAAACCTTATAGAAAATTGTTTTTTTCTATAATACACAGATGTGTTAAAGACCTTATTAGAAACACATATGCGTTAATTGTTAAAACACAGATGTGTTAATGGACAAGGATCGTTACTTGTTAAAACACATATGCATTAATTTTTTTGATTCTTGTTTTGACTTTAGAAAAATTGTATTTTACTTTTGCACCAAAAAATTTTTTGTATTTTACTTGAGTTTTTCTATTGATTATTGTTTTTGACTAAGGCTTTAAGAAGAAAAGAATATAAAAAACCTTGACTAATTCATTAATGTTTAATGTTTTTGATAGACATGACAATATGATTAATTAGGTGTTGCAGTTTGATCACATATGTTTGATTATGAGTGTTTTTTTAGGTGTTGCATAAGTGTTTTAGAATGCATATATGTTTTAAGGTGGATATGTATTTTAAGAAAAGTGGTATATTTCTAGTAGCGTGCATATGTGTTTTAAGAAAAGTGGTGCGCATATGTATATTAAATAATTTGATAAGAATCTCAAAGTACACGTGTTTTTTGAAGGCGGACATGTATGTTTTTTAAGGTGGACATGTATGTTTTTATAGGTTGTTAGTTATTATTGTAGTGGTTATTTTTGTGGCAGCGTTCAGTTATTGTTGCTACATGGTTGTTTATTTTGTTCTTGTTCTTATGATGTTGGGATCGATGATGGGTTTGTTTTTAAATCTTTACAAGATCTGTTATAATCACGTCCAACACAAACCTGATGTATTTTTTCTATTTCTTGTTTTAATTTGGAAAGTGTGTCTTTGTTTGGAGTTGTTTGTTGTAAACGATGAGATGGGATGGTATTTAGGTAGTGTTTACTAGTGTGGTTCTTTAGTTATTGTTGTTTGACTGTGATTAGTTATTGTAGTTTGACTGTGAATAGAGCGCAAGCAGTAGTTGGTGACTTGGTTCAAAACTTCTAATTAAAAGTGCACGTTTGTTATCTTTTATAAGTATTTCAAAAAAGAATGATTAAAACATATGTGCATGATCATATTTCAACATGGAGTAACAGGTAAGTGGTTGTTGAATGTATTTGTCAGTAATAGTTCCCAATGACTCAATGAGCAATGGAATGAATATGGTAGTTTGGGAGAAAAATCCATCTTCTTTTATTTCTGCAGAAACTGGTTATGATTATGAGTATGCACGTAATGGTTGTTTGGATTGTACATATGTTCAAAACATACATGTTTAAAACATATATATTTTAATTAGTGGGATCTAACTAATAAAAACCATATATGTTTGAGAACATTATTTTTTAAACATGTATATTCAAAACATGTATGGTTTAAACAGGTCTGTTTAGAAAAAAATAGTAATTGCCTATAAACATGTATGCTTAAAACATGTATGTTTTAAAAATATGATTAAAAAGTTCATTTCCTGTTTAGTTGAGGTTTAATTATTTTCTGGTATGTTTGTACCAGATTAATGAAGATGGCGATAGCAATGAAGATCTAGAAGTGCATGCACACATAGATACATGATGATAATATGCGCATTTGAAGAAATACGATTATTGAAGGCACGCATATATGTTCGACTTCCAAAAATGTTGATAACTATGAGTTGCAAATATGTCCGTTTGCGTTAAATATTATTAGTGCATACATGTATAGATCGATTAGATTCAATTATTATTTTTTTCTTTTTAGAAATTTGTATTTTAATTGTATTTCAATCGATATCGACTTTTGTGTTTAACATATATGTTCTTATGTGCAATTACCATTCTAAACAAAATAGGTTTGACAAAACACATATGCACTTCAAGAAAATATGTCGGTTGAAAAAAAAAAGTTAAAAAATTGTATTTTTTTAATTTCGAAAATTATGGGGCTTATAAAAACGTTTTTTTAATTAAAAAAATACAAAAAGAAAGTTAAAATGTATTTTACTAATTTACCCTTTTGAATTAATTAAAAAGATTTAATAATACTCAATTCTTATTGGTCTAAATGGTATTGTAAAGTACTGTATGTAAGAATGGTACTGCATATAACGCGCCCTTATATAATAATAAGAATTTCCCGTCTATTATTTTATCATCTCAGCCCGAAAGGGACAGGACTTTGTTCATACAGATATTGAAAAGGAATGACGTGGAGATTTAGGACGAGCAAGGTGTGTTCAATATTACTGGATTGGGAATGAGGGTGCGCGAGGCTTCCGATTCTTATAATGATACAAAATAGGAACTGAACGTGAGTATAACTTGAAGACTCTAGAATAAAAAAAAGTGCTCACCGGGAGACAACCCGGATTTATCATTTACTGTTTTTCTATGTCGAGTCTGTCAGATCTACAGTAGATGAGGCGCATCTCATCCTATAGATGCGGCGTATCAACTGAACATATCTTATCTTTTATTTTCTGCATTTTATTTTATTTTCATACTATAAAACATTCTGTTAGTTTATTTAATGCGGCGCATCCCTGGTTAAGGATGCGACGCATCTGATTCTCTGATTCGTACTTATTCCAGGATCCATACGGTGCATCCAATCTAATGGATGCGGCGTATCGACTGACCTGATGATTTCCAAAATTTTAATTTTAATTTTTAGGTTTTGTTTTCGCTAACTACTAATGAATTACGTGCAAGTAGTTATTTTCTTAATACAGGCGTGTTAGTTGAACAAAGGTATATATACGTTTCTATACTTTCTGTGGAGACGTCATTCATGGAGGCATGAACTCCTTTTCGCCCACAAGAAAGTAGATTTTGCTTATAAACACATAATGGAGGATCATACCGAGCAAATCTCAGGGGAGTTTCCCGTTCTAATTATTTTTATTTCCCGTTTTTAATCTTTATTAGAAACAACGAGGACGTTGTTCAACTTAAGTGGGGGGATGGAGAATTAGAACGCTTGCTTGTCCTAAAATTTTAAAAATATGCTTAATCTATACTTAATATATCAAAATGAAAATTTTTTAGCATGTTTTTGTTAAATCTAAGTTGCATAACCACACACATAACTTTATTTGCTAAAACATTTTTTGTGCGTGTGACTAGTAAACTTTATAACTTGGCTCGCATACTATTTGAATCCACCATAATGAGCGTAATTGTTATAATAGGAATGACCTTTCTAACTCAGTAAATTTCTAGGATTACACCAAATAGCCTTTAATATGTTATGTTTATTAAGTAACTACACTGGTTAGTTAACCCCCGTGTAAAACCCTTACTCTCATTTTTAGAGTAAGATACCCCTAGAAAAATCCTCAGAACCATTTCTTTCGTTTCATACACCCTTTGTTAATTGTTTCGTTACACCTTAAACCTTAGCCTACCCTATAGATTAATGTTCGTGGTTAGTTGTTTTAAGGCAAAGTGTGTTTCCTTGCGTTACCTATGTTCGAGTGCGTAAATTCATTATATTTGGTTAGGTCGGGAAATTGCACAATGCAATGGAGTGAAAGTACATATTGTATAATTTTTTTGTGTCGTGTTATTTTTCGTGTGTTTACTACTTTCACTATTACCATTATATCTGAAGTTATGAAAAGTATAAAAAAATTATCCAGAATTATCGTTATAAGTGATGTGGTGAAATTTTACACATCGTTGTTTATTTATATGTTGATGTTAAAAAAAATGAGAAAAGAAAAAGAAAGAAGAAAGTTGGAAGTTTGTTAAACCAACTATTGTAAAGTTCTGTATTAAGTGGTTGATATCGCCACTATTTGTTGTTGTATTTATGGATTGATTGGGAGTTGGCCGTTATGGGAATGCCAACTATGGTTTATTCTTTGATTAATAGTTTATTGAGTATAACTTGTGTCTACCTAAAGCGTGAGTTACAAGTGTCAAAAGCATGAGTTATTCAATGATATGAGTCTTATTCATGGGATGGTTGGGAAAGTGATTAACCACACTAGGACTTAATCTATCTGTTTGTTTATTTTTATTTTATACCCATTTTTATATCCTAAATGTTATCCCTACCCAACCGTATTGTTGTATTCGTTGTTAGCTCTCGAGCATCCGAATATAATGATGGCCAAGTGAGAATATTAAATGTATGAATAAGGTAGTGACCATCCAAGTATTAGATTAATCGGCTAACGCGCTAGCGATCTAGTGTATGAATTGTTGACCATCCGTTATGCAAAAAACGCGCCAACGATCCAAAGAGGACATTAGTGACCATCCGTTAGTTGAAGCGTCGAGGACTTGCGCTAGCGATCTACTAAGTTTATGCAGGAGATGTTTGAACGAAGCTAAGTTTAACCCTTAAGCCTCAAAAACCCTTTTTACCGCTTTAGACTTGTCATTCCTTAGCTTTAGTGGAGGTGATGTTTATGATTTTCAAGCCTATGATAGAATATTCGTCACAACTAAACAATGAGACGATTAGATCAGTTTTAAATTGAAATTTTTAAATTTGTTTCTAACTCGTTAAGTGTTTGGTTGTGTGATTATGATAAAACGAATATGTGCTTAATGATAAAAATAAATCCTAATACCTTTTAGGATACGTTTTCATAATTTATGATCTAGAGTTTACTTGGGGACAAGTAAAGTTCAAGTTGGGGGATATTTGATGAACTCAAATATGTGCATTTTATTATCATCATTTATCCTATTTATTTGACTTGTTTTATTATATTATTTATGAGAATCGATACTTAATTATTTACTTTAGTAATTCTTAGGTAAAAACAAACAATTGGTGAAACTTAACGATTTTAGACGAAATATAGAGCAAAACCAGCAAAATGTCAAAATTCTACTAAAACCCAGAAGATGCGCCGTATCTTTCTCAACAGATATGCCGCAATATTATACTTAGATGAATTCAAATACCATTGCCTGACTTTGAAGAATGCGCCGCATGCAATTCTAGCATGCGCCGCATATGAAACTTTGGTCAACGAAGAAGATCAAGCTTGTTCTACTCGAGATACGCCACATCATATTTCTGACACACGGAGTATCACTATCAAGACTTCACCAGATATAATCCAAGACGCTAAAGAACATGCGCCGTATACAAGAACCAAGTTACGCCGCATCTAAAGGCGGTGTACGAATATTCCAGAATATATTAATCTTGGACCCCACGCGAAGTTAAGTCAATGCGCCGCATCTCGTTACTCAATGCGCCGCATCGAACCCTCAGACAGAAAGTATAAATACCCCAAGACAGTTACGAATTTTGTGTGCAACATAACCCTAAGGAGACAAATTCAGGCAAAGAAGCTTCACAAGACACACTTCAAACAAAGATATTAGAGCTGTAAGAAGGTCCTGCATGTATTTAATTCATTAATTAGTTTTGTTTTATTGTAATGGTACGCTTTAATTCATCATGATTGATGGGCTTGTGATATGTAACTACAGAACATCGTACACTCCCCTTAATATTGCTTTCCCATTAATTAAAGTTTATATGTTGATTTCTTTGGTGACTTATATTAGTGCTTTGATAACCTCTGTGTCTAGCTGAGCCCGTGGACTGCCATATCTGCCCCTCGCCTATTTAATATAACGTCTTTGGATAAGTAGGATAAACATAAATGATTGATGAGTGCTCAAACACTCATTATTTTTGGTCAAATCTGAGCTGCAAAATATTTAAAAACACTCAAAAATGCATCAAAATACTGAAAATATCTCAGGGATTGTGTTTTATATGTTTCAGATGCAAAATGAGTAAAAACAGACGAAAATCGAACAAAGTTTGCATAATTGGCAGTTTCAGTCCCCCAACTTTCAAAATTTGTCAAAATTAGTCCCTAAGCATTTATTTTGGAAGATAAGTCAACCCCAATCTTTTAAAAGTCAAATATTATCAAAAATGATCCTTGGGTAAAAAGTTTCAAAAGTTGCAAGATTGGTCCCTGAAGTTTCATAATTGGCAGAATAGGTCCTTGGGAATTTTAAAATATGGAAAAGTCAGTTTTGGTCCTTGGAATAGTAAACTTGGCATGATTGGTCCTTCAAAACACTTTTTGGAGTTGGCATTTCAGGTCCCTCAAAATTCAAGAAATTACAAAATGGTCCTTGTATTTTGCTACTTAACCAATCGGACCCTTATTATATAACTCCAATCCCAAACCAAACACCCTGATCTAATACCACCCTTAGCCCAACCAAAGCCCAACCCCTTTTAATATAACCTTAGGGTCAGACTGTCAACGCGGGTCAAAGGCCAGGGTCAAACTCCACCTTCTTCCCCTTTCCCCCTAAAACCTGCAACCATGTCCCCCCTACTCCCACCTTTTCCACCAACCCCTTCATTTATTACTCCTCACCTGCCAAACCAACCCCCCTCCTCAATTAATGCTCACCAGTTCCACTAAGACTTGCCAAATTGCAAGTGTATTATTTTGGCGCCAAAACCTCAATCAAGGGCTAGGATGAATCAAATCACAAATTAAGGGCTGGGATTTGGTCTTGGGTCAACAAAGAAGCCATGGGAACCCTCAAATTGCAACAGGAACTCACATGGAAGAGGGAATGTCGTATTTTTAATTCGTAGTATAAAGTAGTGGTAGTAGAAGCCTTAAGAGGCATGTATTAGTTTAATTTAGTTGTTGTAGTGCTTATTTTATCCTTTGTACTAAGTTTTTAATTTAATGAAAGTCATATTTTAAGTTTACCTTCTTTTTCAAATTTCAAGTTTCATTCAAATATTTCAATTGTTTGTGTAAGGTTGATCAGTGTGTATAAGTTATCTACAAGTTCATATAAGCTCAAAATTAAAGTTTTCAGAAGATTTATAAGCTTGTGCAGACCTTCTAAACTCAATTTCATAAAAATGGTCAAAAATATATAAAAAATCAAAATAAAATAAAAAATCATGTTTCAGGGTTGAATAATGGCTGGAGCACAGTAAATAGTGGATGGTTGTGGGTTAGAGGTTTTTGGAAACCATTAGGGATTGGTACTTGGTTCTTGGATGCTAGCTTGGATGGCTTTTGTAGCTCAACTTTCTGAATTTTTGCTATTTGTAGTCTAATAGTGGTGTTGTTGCTCTTCTGTGTTTTTATTGCTTGATCATTGCTTATTAGAGTAGTAATAATTAGTAGGTTAAGCTGTGATCACTTTTGATTCAAGTTTCATTAGTAATCTGTGTTAGTAGGGGTGTTTGATTCAACCTGTCATTGGGTGATAGATTACTCAGTTGTGCTTCAAATCTATTTTGACACCTTCTTTGGTTGTAATAAGGTTTAGATATAGTTTTATGTAAGATCCTGTCACTCAAAAAGTCAAAATCACTCAAAATCTCAACTCAAGATCATCCTGAGTGGATTTAAGTTGAACAAGGCCTCAAATCATCTTACTTTTAGGTAAAGTAGCTAAAGTTAGCTTTATAATAACTTCATTTAACATATTTAGTCATAAAATCAGTGTTTGAAGTTCAATTTAGTCCAAATTCACAAAATCTCATAAAGTCAAATTTGGTAGTTGTGAAGAAATCCATTTTTTGTAAGAATTTTCTAGATTTTTGTGTTGAGAATCAACTCCTGAAATTTTTAGAGATCAAAATCTACCACTTGAACTACAGGATTCAGTACTTGGCTTATTTTTCGAAAATTTTTATATGGCTTATGCAAAAGGTGAAAGTAGGCTGCAGGGTGGATAACCTCCCCTGCACCAAGGACTCTGACCAAATTTCTTGGGCCCCCTCTGGCTTATCCAGTGGACCCCACGCCCAGCCCTTTGGTTTTTGGGTAGTTTAGTAGTAGGGCTTGTTGGGAATTCTGTGAAGTAAGAATTCTGCTGCTGTTTCTGCTGAAGAGTTAGTTCCTGCTGAAGCAGTATATCTGCTGAAGACATAGTTCAACATTATTAGTTTCTGCGGATATAATATTTCCGTATTTTATGTAATGTAGTTTGGATATGCATGAGTTTATTTAGGAAGTGATAATGCATATCTTTTAGAAGTTTTAGAATATATGTTTCTTGTGAAACGGTTTAGGGTTCCTGGTGTATAAAAGGAACACACGATTATGTATTGAATAACTTTAGTGAATAACTCTTATAATAATTAAAAGGATCCATAGAGGATCAAGAGTTCTTAGTATCAAGCTTGTGTTTTGTTTCCGCTTTATAAATACAAGTTGCAGAGATTGTATCTTAGTGTGTTATTGATTACAGTGACATTACTAACGATTCTAGAGTGCTCAAGAATATCTATCAAGGTCTTATAGTTCAACAAGTGGTATCAGAGCCTCGAGAGAGTCTCTGTCATACTAAGAAACACAAATCTTACACTCAAAAAATCCAAACAAATCAACAAACATGCCTGGATCTGTTGATGATGTTGATACAACTCAGAACATTAACACCACTTCTCTTCAACAACTCAACCTCTCCAACAGTAATGCTAAGTTTCCATACTTGAAGAATGCTGAAGAATATCATCTGTGTTCCATGAAGATGCAGAACTGGATCACAAACATTGATTGGAATCTGTGGGAGGTTGTCAAAAAGGGGAATAGTCTGAAGAAGCATGTTATAGATGCCGATGGAGTTGTTACTATTGTAGGTCCCAAAACTGCTGAAGAGATTCTGGCTGTGCAGAGGGAGAGTAAAGTCAGAACAATTCTGCTCCAAGCTATTCCAGATGACCACATGGGTGACTTCCACTTTATGGAGGATGCCAAGGACATTTGGATGGCTATAAAAGCAAGATTTGGTGGGAATGATGAATCAAGAAGGTTGCAGAAGTCTATGCTGAAGCAAAAGTTCCAAGAATTTCAGATATCTAAAGAAGAGTGAATTCATAAGGGTTATGACATGTTTCATCGAATATTAAGTCAACTTAATCAGTTGAAGGCTAGACCCGATAATGAGGACTGTAATGCTAAATTTCTGAGATCTCTGCCGCCATCTTGGTTACAAGTTTGTATTGCTCTCAAGACCAAAGGTGGGTTGGACATGATGTCCTTTGATGACCTCTATAATAGGCTTAAATCCCTTGAGCCTGATGTTAGAAGTCCCATTCGTCCATCCACTCATTCTGCATTTGTTGGTGCCTCTACAAAACCTGTGCATCAAGCCTCAAGTTCATATTCATCAGGAGCATCTTCTCAAACCCATACTCAATCTGTTCCTAAATCAAAATCCAGTAGTGTGTTGGAGGATATTATTCATTCATTTGTGGCTGAATATGAACATCAGCAGTTTCTTGCTTATGAGGATTTTGAACAGGTGGATCCATTGGAGAGGGAGGAGATGCACTTGAAATGGGAGCTGGCAATGATCTCTATGAACATTAAGAGGTTTGAAGCCAAGTCTGGAAGGAAGTTTGGTTTTAATGGAAGAGAGGCAGCAAGTTTGATAGAAGGAAGGTTAAATGCTACACTTGTGGTCAAGTGGGACATTTTTCAAGAGAATGCAAGGAGAGAAAGGTTGGAGATGAAGTTAGATATGGCTCTTATCCAGTGGAAGCAGGAAATACCAAGGCTGCACCTTCAAAGGCTATGGTGACTCTGGATCACCAAATTGATTGGGCTGACCATGAACCTGCTGGAAAGGAAGCTTCTACTTCTTCACAAGTGAATCTGCTGGCATACTCACCTTCAGAAGACAAGAAGGAGCAACTCTCCTTGATGGGAATCTCTCAGGTACACAACTGTGTGTTTGGATGTAGTGTAAGATACAATGAGCTTAAACATGAATTTGATGAATTGAAACCAAAATACAATGAGTGTTATGTTGAATTAGAGTCCTATAAAATGGCTTTAAAAACTTTAGAGAAACAAAAAGTATGGTTTCAAAAGAATCAAGTTAAATATGATGAAAAGATAAGAGTACTAGAGAGTGATTTAGAAATTGCTAAGATAGACTTAAGACGTACTGAAAAGGAAAAGTCTGACTTAGAAAAGGAAAAACAAGAATTACAAGCAAAATTAGATAAAGAGATAGCTGGTCGTATGAAATGGCAGGAAGGGGCATCTAATTTGAGTAAATTAATTGATGGTCGCCAATCTGTTAGGTCTAGAAGAGCATTAGGATATGAGAAATATATAGACCCTGAAGAGTTAACATATCCTGATATGTCTAGTGTTTTTGACCTTGAACCAGCCTTAGCTTATCAAACACCTGTTAAATATGTTAAGGAAGGGGGAATGAATGCTGTCCCTGGACCTATAAGAGGGGAACACATGCCTATAGACCTATCCATACCTAGTGACTTTGATGGATCACACCATCTCTACGGCAAAAAGTCAACTGACTTGCCAGACCCTCTTATGAAAACTAATGACTTTGTCTCTTGTTGTGACAGTGACAAGTCTTCTGATGAAGGGTCTACCTCATTTGCTAGCTGTGATTCAAGTGAGAAGTCTGACCTGCCCAAGACCACTCCCAAGACCACTCCCAAGACCTCTCCCAAGACCATACCAAAGACATCACCCAAGTCTCCCAACAAGCCTTCTAGAGTTGCTGCTGATAAAAAGACAGTTTCTACTGAAGACTTGTTTTTAAATTCTTTGCACAATAATACTTTTGGTTATGTTAAAAACAATTCTGTTTATCATGGTGATTTGAATACTTTTTCATGTTATGGAACTTCTTTTGGTTTAAATAAATCTTCTAAAAAGAAGAAGTGTTTTGTGTGTGGAAGTAAATATCACTTGATTAAGGATTGTACATTTCATGAGCAAAGAATGGGTGAATGTGTTAGTCAAAGGAAACCTAGGCAAATGTGGAAGAATGTTAGTGAAATACCATCTTTTGTTCCACATCAGCAGAAACCCAATTCTGCTGAATCACATTCTTCATGGAGAAGAACCAGTACTAGACCATATGTTCGACCCACTAGTTCTTTCTTTTCTAATGGTTATTGGCCTAATTACTTTGACTCAATGTATTATGGTGGTGGGTATGGGAATACTGCTGTGAAGCCCTCAGCAGGTTGTTCTTGGACAAAGAAGGGACCCAATATGCAATACAGGCCCAAGAACAATGGTGGATCTAAAACATCTACATGGCCTATTACTAATGATCCACAAGGCAGGCTCAAGTCAGCAATGACTTGAGTCTCCAATGTGTACTAATTGTGTATATTTTTGTTGTTATTGTAGGAACATCCTTTGAAAAGTACAGAAGTAGGTATTGTTGATAGTGGTTGTTCTAGAAGTATGTCAGGGAACAAGGACAAGATGCATGACTTTGAGCCCATAGAAGGCGGAGGCACTGTAACCTTTGGTGGTGGAGATGGCAAAATTACAGGGAAAGGAACAATTAAAACACCCTTGTTAGACTTTGAAAATGTTTATTATGTGAAGGAACTGGAGCATTTTAATCTATTCTCAGTATCACAAATTTGTGACACTAAGAATAAAGTTTTCTTCTCTGAAGATGAGTGTCTTGTACTTTCCAAGGACTTCAAACTTCCAGAAGACACAACTGTATTGCTGAGAGTTCCAAGAACCTTCAACTTGTACACTTTCAATTTGAATGATGTCAAGCCAGAAGGTGATCTAACATGTTTGGTGGCCAAAGCTTCCCTGGATGAATCTACCAAATGGCATAGAAGAATGGCTCATGTGAATTACAAGACAATCAACAAGTTGTCTAAACTTGGTCTTGTTCAGGGCCTTCCTTCTAAACTCTTCACCAATGAACACAACTGTATTGCTTGCAATAAGGGAAAGCAACACAGAGCCTCTTACAAAGCAGTCAAAGCTGTGAGCACCATTTCAGAACCACTTCAGTTGCTGCACATGGATCTCTTTGGTCCAACTCCTATCAGAAGTATTGATCACAAGTACTTCTGCCTGGTTATCACTGATGATTATAGCAGGTTTTTCTGGGTATTCTTTCTAAAAACTAAAGATGAAACAACTCCTATTTTGAAAGAATTCATTATCTTAGTTGAAAACCAGCTAACTAAAAAGGTTAAAGGAATTAGGTGTGACAATGGGACAGAATTCAAAAATGTTGTATTCATCGAATTCTGTAAGTCTAAGGGTATTAGAAGGGAATATAGTACTCCAAGGACCCCACAACAAAACAGGGTTGCTGAAAGGAAAAATAGAACCCTCATTGAGGCTGCTAGATCAATGCTTGCAGACTCCAAACTACTCACAATGTTTTGGATTGAAGCAGTAAGTACTGCTTGCTATGTCTTGAACAGGGTATCCATCACTAGACTTCATGTCAAGACACCTTATGAACTTCTCACTGGGAAAGTTCCAGACATACATTACCTTAAACCTTTTGGATGCAAAGTTACCATTTTTAATACTGCTGATATACTGGGTAAATTTGATGGGAAAGCTGATGAGGGATACATTGTAGGCTATTCAGCTCATAGCAAGGCCTATAGGGTTTATAATCTTAATGCCAAAAGGATAGAAGAGACCCTTAATCTAAGATTTCTTGAAGATCAGCCTAATATTCAGGGACAAGGCCATTCTTGGTATTTTGACCTAGATTATTTGACTGACTATTTGGGTTATTCTAGACATGCTTCTAATCCTAATGCAGGTACCAAAGATCCAAACTCTAACCCTGCAGGTTCCATGGATGATGACTCAGACTGTGAATCTGAGCCAAAAGAAAATACTTTTGTTGTACCATCTTTTCCACCTAACCATTTTGTAGGTAATTACTCTGCTGCTGAACAAGATGATGAGTCACATTATGCAGAGGATCTTGCAAGACTGAAGAAGCAAGAACATGCTGCTACTAAGGAAGCTCAGAAACTCCTTGACAAGGTTACACAAGAGACTGAAGCTATCCTACATCTGTCAGCACAAGCAGTCAGTGGAAACACGGATACTGCAGCTGATTCTGCTGAAGGCACATCTATTCCCACTGATAAGGTCACAGATGCTAATTCTACTGATGCTCACTCTCCCATCTCTACTGAAGTCTCTATAGATTTTGATAAGCCCTTTACAAGATTTCCAAGTCCTTCTGATCTTGGGAATTATCAGCCAAAGCCTGGCTTGTTTCACTCAGCTTCTTATGATACTGAGTTTGGGCCTACATTCAACAACCTTAATGCCACAATTGATGTTCCACCTACAGCTACACAAAGGATTCATAATGCTCATCCCCTATCAAAGATTATTGGAGATCCTAAAGACCCTGTTAGAACAAGAAGCACTGTAAAGAATACAAAATATGGTGAAGTTGCTTTCATCTCTTATGTCTACAATCAAAAGAGGAACAATCACACAGACTTCAAACATTGTTTGTTTGCATGCTTTCTTTCTCAGATCGAACCAACTAGTGTTCCTCAAGCACTGGCTGATTCAAGTTGGCTTGAGGCAATGCAAGAAAAGATGCTGCAATTTAAGAATCAGCAGGTTTGGATTTTGGTTCCTCTTCCTGATGGTAAATATGCCATTGGGACAAAATGGATTTTGAAGAATAAAAGAGATGCCAGGGGTATTGTGGTGAAGAACAAAGCAAGACTAGTGGCTCAAGGGTTTAGACAAGAGGAAGGCATTGACTATGATGAGGTCTTTGCACCAGTGGCCAGAGTTGAAGCAATTCGGATATTTTTGGCCTATGCCTCTTATATGGGCTTTATGGTTTATCAGATGGATGTTAAAGGTGCTTTCTTATATGGTGAGATTGAAGAGGAGGTTTATGTGACTCAACCCAAGGGATTTGAAGACCCTGATCATCCTGAGTATGTGTACAAAGTTGTTAAAGCTCTCTATGGACTTCATCAAGCTCCCAGAGCTTGGTATGCTCGACTCTCCACATTTCTGCTGAAGAATGGCTACAGAAGAGGTGCCATTGACAAGACTTTATTCCTCAAGAAAGATTCTAGGGATATTATTCTTGTGCAGGTGTATGTGGATGATATTATCTTTGGTTCAACCAAGGAAGCATGGTGTAGAGAGTTTGAGGATTTGATGATGAGTGCCATGGGAGAACTCTTTTTTTTTTGGGTTTACAGGTTCAGCAGAAACCTGATGATATTTTCATACATCAAGAGAAATATGTAAAAGATATGTTGTCCAAGTTTGCTATGGAGAATGTCAGGACTGCCACTACTCCATATGAGGCTCCCAAACCAAAGAACAATCTTGATCCTGATCTACCTGTGAATGTTCATTTATACAGGTCAATGATTGGTTCATTGATGTATTTGACTGCCTCAAGACCTGATATTACATTTGCTGTGAGTGCATGTTCAAGGCACCAAATCACTCCACTTACATCTCATATGAATGCTGTTAAAAAGATTTTTAAGTACCTAAAAGGCCAACCCAAATTAGGTCTTTGGTATCCCAAAGAGTTTCCATTTCAGCTAGCAGCTTATAGTGATAGTGACTATGCTGGTGCAAATTTGGATAGAAGATCCACAACTGGAGGTTACCAATTCCTTGGCAGAAGACTGATTTCTTGGCAATGCAATAAACAGACCATTGTTGCTACCTCTACTACTGAAGCAGAGTATGTTGCTGCTGCCAATTGTTGTGGACAGGTTCTATGGATTCAGAATCAATTGCTGGATTATGGGTACAATTTTATGAATACTACCATTTTCATTGACAATCAAAGTACCATTTGTATTGTTAAAAATCCAGTTTTTCATAATAGAACCAAACATATTGAAATTAGGCACCACTTTATAAGGGATGCTTATGAAAAACATTTGGTTAAAGTGGTCAAAATTCACACAGATGAAAATGTGGCAGATTTGTTAACTAAAGCATTTGATGGACCAAGGTTTCAATATTTGGTGGTCCATATAGGAATGCTTAACCCTTAACTGCAAAGTTTAAGGGGAGGCATAAGCCTCAGGGGAGGCATATGCCTCAGGGGAGGATTGTGAGTGTAAACTTTGTAGATTTGTATAAGTTGTATAATTTCTGAGTTTTAACACTAACCCATTAACAGTTTTGCAAGTTGTTTGGTGTATTTGCCTGTTTGATGTCTGTTTTGCAGATGGTCTGAGAATGTAAGTTTCATGTTAAAGTCACCAAGAGCAGAAGTCAAATGAATATGAACACAAATGCTGAAACATGGTTTCTACTGATAAGTCGATTATGCTGAAGGTCTTACAAAGTTGATAAATTAAGAAGATCTTTTCATTCATTCATAGAAACATGTTATAGCTTACATTCAAAGTTTCAACTGAATTACAATGATCATTCCTAAACATTTGGCTAATTAAGTACTACTAGCTTCTATCACTTATTACAAAATACTTAAGGCTATGACAAGTACAATGATGAAGCTGAAGATGAAAATGGAAAAAGAAGAGAAGGAAGACTGTGAAGATGCTCATGAATCAAAGTCAAGAAAATACTCAAGAACTTTGTTCCATGGCAACATTCCTCAATCATCTACTTCAGCTTCTCCTTTCCCTTACGTATGATCTCAGCCTTCTTGCTCTGTCCAATATGTTCTTGATGAGGAAGACCAGGTCCTGGAGCAGGAAGATCCAACATCAAATTTTGTGATGTTGGGAGAGATGGATCCCTCTTACTTGAACTTGGTTGGGATCTCTCTGGTGTGGAAGGAGGAAGAAAGGTTGGATCTTCATTTTCTTCCTCTGAGGAGTCTTCATCAGAGGTATAGATGAAGGGAGAGACAATATCTCTCTCAGCAGGAATGGGTACTTGGCTTGGTTCACCCTTCCTATGAGCATTCCATTGTCTTTCTTGTGCATCCCATCGTCTCTCCAGTGCTCTTTCAAAGTCAGAACCATCAAGCTCCCATGGATATGGTGGTATATCTTCTTCTGCTGATGGAGAAGAGGAATTTGGATCTGAGATTTCTGGGTGTGATGACATGGTTTTGGGTCAAGAATTGTGGTTAATTGGAAAATTAGGGTTTGTAAGATGATTTGGGGTAAATTGGTGACGGAGATGTGATTTGGGGGTGATTAAATAAGCCAAGTTTAGGAGTTACGATAATTAATGCGAGTTGGGAGGCACAGTAAAACCAAGATATTGACCGAATATATTTTTACTTTTGGTTGATTCTGTTGATGTTGACCATGCTTTAGCATATTTGACTTTCATTTCTGCTGAAGGGTAAATATTCAAATTGGAAGTTTTTAAACTACTTGTCAGACTTGGTCAATAAGTTGTTCCGATAATTTTGACCACGATTGGGGAACTTCCAAATTTAACCCACTTTGCATATCTCTTCCTAAACAAAATTATTCGCTTATCACTCCTTTTAAACCTATTATTTTCTGTGTAATTCATAACCGTCTCACGCACGATTATTCCAATGGCACAACTCGAATTGAAAGGTGACCATAACAAGTTTGCTATTCTGAAAAAGGCAAAGGGACATGAAGAATTCGATTTAATGGTGGAGTTTCTACAAAGGTCAAAGATTCATTATGCTCTGACTTGTAGTCCCAATTTGGTGTGTGAATCCTTGGTGAAGCAATTTTGGGCATCTGCTGCTAAGAGATCTGCTACAGAGATTGTAGCTGAAATAGATGGTGTAGAGTATGTGGTGACAGAAGGGTTGATTAGGACAAAGCTTCAGTTGGATGATGAAAATGGTGTGTATCATTCCAACACTGCAGAGATTCTTGCTGGGCTAAGAGAAGCTGGATATCAAAGTACTGATACATCCAAGTGGCACAAGATTCAATTTTGTCCTAAGTGGAGGTATTTGGTGCATCTGCTGCTTCAATGTATCAGCAACAAGTGTGGTGGATGGAACCAGTTCTCTCTGCAATTGGGTTGTGGTATTGTTTGTCTTTCTAAGGGTCAAACTTATAATTTTTCTAAGTTTATTTTTGATAATATGCTAGAAAATATAGATAAGCAACAGCATAAGTTCTTAATGTACCCTAGATTCTTACAAATAATTTTAGACATAACCACTGAAGATAGAACCCATATACCTATTAAAAGTCTAGGTTCTAAGTTGTTTGCCTCAATGAAAACTAGTTATACTGGGGAACATCATCCTATGTTGGAAGCTATGTTGCCACAAGACAATGCCAATGTAGTTGAGGGTGATGATGCTGGTAATGTGCCTGCTCCTAATGCTGCTGATGATGGTAATCCATCATCTTCTGGTGTTGCTGCTGATGGTAATCCTTCAGTGGTAATGGAAGAAGTGCCAGCTACAACTGCTGAACCATTACCTGATTCTGCTGACTTACCACCACCTACCCCTGTACATATGTCACCTAGACCTACCATTTCACCAGCTCAGGATGCTCCAGATGAGCAAATTCATGAGTTTCAAGATAACTTTCAGACTCTTGAACCTGAGAGTACTAGACTACCTTCACCCAGTCCTTTGGGAGAGCAAATTAATGAAGGTTTTCCTAATGTTGTCCATGAGTCTGTTTCTCCTGCTGGGTTCAATGAAGCTCCATTTACCACTGAGCAATCTGCTGGTAGAGCAGAGGACCCTATTACTCTCACTTTTGTATATGATTCCCTTAGCAGGTACATGAAAATGACTGAAGATCTCCAGAAAGAGCTTGCTGAGACCAAGACTACTCTTGGTAATGAAATTAAAAGTTTGAAAAGCAAGGTTCAAGATTTGGAGGCACAGCTGAGTAAGCAGAAGCAAAGTAAGGATGGATTGGATTCTGCTGAAGTTGCAAAGGAGGCTAATTTGGATTCACTTGAGATTCTAGCTGAAGTAGCTAGACAGTCTAATGTTGTTCCTCCTAAAGTTGCTGAAGTATCTCAATCTAAACCAAAGATACTAGTCCACAGAAGAAGAAGTACAAGACAGTATTTGGCAAGGCAAGCTGCTGAAACTTCAAAAGTGACTAGTGGTGATGATGATGTGCTGATGACTGAAGCTGTGGATATACTTCAGGAGAAACAATTAATAAGTGGGGTTGCTGCTGATCAATCTGCTGATAAAGGAAATACATCAGGAGAAGCATATTTTGTACCAGGGAAAGAATATCTCAGTTAATGTTCCTATTTGTTGGGTGATCTTCAAGTGTTGTTTGATTCTTCTACTTCCACTGGTGCAAGCTATGATATCTGGAAGAACAATCAGAGATGGAAAGTTCAGAGTTGGAAGTTCTATCCTATGCCTTATGTTCATGTGTTGGAAACTACCACTGGTCTTAGGCTTATTATGGATCTTACCAACAGATATCCTCTGAAGGTATTTCTGATGGAGAAAATGTTACAACAGAAGTTGGAGATTCCTCCTGATCCAGCTGGAAATACAAGATTGTTTGCTGAATCTTTGGTGAAGGTTTTCAAACAAAGGATTAAGACTTCCAGAGCAGCATCTGATTAGGGATATCATATTGTATATTTGTTTTATTTTATCTTAGTAAATAAAAAAAAAAAAAAAAAAAAAACTAACATCTTGTTGTATAGTATTTGTATGCAGGTTTGGTTATCAACTTACCTGATGTTGACTATTCCGTCACAAAGTTGGCTAGTCCACAGGGTACAACTTTGGTAAAGACACATCAAATCTGTTGATAGCTGTAATAGTTTGCTCAAAACCATAGGGTTTTCAACTCACCTATGCTTTTTTGCTAAGTAGTTGAAATGGTTGTCAATTGACCATGGATTTTTCCTTTATGGATTCTGAATAATTGGCTAGCCTACATGTATATGGCTTGTGGTAAAGGTAGCGGAAAACAATATTTGGTAATCAGTTAACCAAGATGATTTTCATCAAAATAATTGGCTAGTCCTGAGCAAACGGCTACAGGTAAAGACATCTCAAATCCGTTTATAGCTGATGATTTGCTAAAAATCATGTGGTTATCAGTGTACCTTTGAACACTTGGCTACTCCAGTAGTAATTGCTATTGGTAAAGAGATATCAAATCCATTATTTTCAATGATTCACCTCTCATAGGAGTTACCACACCTGGAAGTGATGAGAATAGTATGAAACTAATTTGTTTTGATGTACATTAAGTCATTTGTTGCTGCAAAGAATGGAGCTTTCAAGTATTTGCTGATCATAGAGATTCTGCTGAAGATGATTCTTTGCTGGTGCTATTACAATCCTCTTGGTATGTTATTTTGAAGATCTATCAAGAATCTTGAACTTAACCAGGTCAAATTCAAGATTAGGGGAGGATTGTTGGGAATTCTGTGAAGTAATAATTCTGCTGCTGTTTCTGCTGAAGGATACTGCTGAAGAGTTAGTTCCTGCTGAAGCAGTATATCTGCTGAAGACATAGTTCAACATTATTAGTTTCTGCGGATATAATATTTCCGTATTTTATGTAATGTAGTTTGGATATGCATGAGTTTATTTAGGAAGTGATAATGCATATCTTTTAGAAGTTTTAGAATATACGTTTCTTGTGAAACGGTTTAGGGTTCCTGGTGTATAAAAGGAACACACGATTATGTATTGAATAACTTTAGTGAATAACTCTTATAATAATTAAAAGGATCCATAGAGGATCAAGAGTTCTTAGTATCAAGCTTGTGTTTTGTTTCCGCTTTATAAATACAAGTTGCAGAGATTGTATCTTAGTGTGTTATTGATTACAGTGACATTACTAACGATTCTAGAGTGCTCAAGAAGATCTATCAAGGTCTTATAGTTCAACAGGGCTTTTCATACCTTAGCTTATTTTGGGGTTTGGCTTATTTACCTTAGCTTATTTAGACCTCCTTTGCACCGTGACCTCAAAGCATACACTGAGGCAGTCAGTGTCTAGACCCTGGTTCACAGGCCTGCATCTTGTTAACTAGTAGGACCCACCTTGAAATTCTTGGCTTATTGGAAATCCCAATAAGCCAACTCTTTAAATCAGGCCTCACTTTGGCTTTTTGACCTTAGTTGACCCACCAAACCAAGGTCTGCAATTAGCATGATTTACTAAGTTTTCTGTGACCTCAGGTTATTGAGCTTATTTCCAGGGCTTATTTAGGGCTTATTAGTGAGCCCTAGTGTATGCTTATTGGCTTATTTAGTAGTCCTCCAGTCAACCTTGAAGGTCCAAGTTTAATTTTGGACTCCTGACCCTCCTAGTGGACCCCACATTGGCCTGCTTAGTACCACATTTTGGCCTGTTTGGTTAGTCAAGAGTTGGAATTGCTTATTCATGATTTCTGGCTTATTAGTTGTGCTTATTTCTTGGTTCTTGATTGTTTTAAGCAGATTTCTATTTGCTGTTGCTTATTTATTTCATTCACATCAATTTTAGCTTGTTGAGTAGCATTTTCAAATAAACACAAAGTCCTAATAAGCTTTTTGCTTATTCTGTCTTAATCATAAGCTCTCCATTTGCTTATTCTTCATATTCAGTCCAACTTCTTTCATTAAAGTTGCTATTATATAGTATATAAACAAGTTTGAAAAAGAAAAATCCAAAAAAAGACAAACTTAATAGCAGTGATAGATTTCTTAGGTTTCTGATATCTTAAAGTATTTTTAGTAATTTTCAGATTTTTCTCTTTTCATTTACTATTTTTCATAATTTAAATAAGTTTTTATTAATTAATAATTAGTTAATAATTAATAATAATTAATTTAAAAGTCAGAAAAATACAAATTTAATTTTAAAATTAGTTTTAGGTTATTTTAGATTTTTCCAAATCTTATTTTCATTTTTCTAGTGTAATTTCATAATTAGTGATACTTTAGGTTAATTTAGATAATTAAAAAGTGATTAGAAAATAGTTTTTAATTAATAATAATTATATAAATAGTGTAAAAATTAATTTTCTTTTTCTAAAAATTTTCTTTATTTGTTAGGATTGTAAAAATATCAATTTCATATCCGTAGCCCTTCTATTTATTCAGATTCAGTTTTTATCGCGTACGTCAGTATCCTTCTGTAATTAAAACGTACATGTTTAGGTTTTTACGCATTTTCTTCTAATCTAAATTAACGTAATCAATCACATAGCTTTCCTAAGCTATTTCATTTCATAATTCTTAGATATTTCTCACCATAACCCTTTCCTGTGAAAGTCACCCGATCACAAGCACGCTCAAATACAATTCACACCTCGTCGGGACATAACGACCCGGTGATACCCTATATTATCCGGAAGCATTGACTCTAAGCTGTTTGACTTTGTTGACCATTCACTTGGTCAATTTAGATTAACTGTTTGGAGCCAATCAATTTTTGACGCCGCTGCCTGGGAGGTGTGCGCGTATCTGCAGCGTCTTAGAGATTAGTGTTATTTCACACTCGTCACTGTAAAAATCCCATCATTTTGTAAATTTTAATCAAAAATAAAAAAAAATTCATTAACACTTTTCCTAAAGTGTTAAAACACCAAAAAAAAAAAAAAAAAAAAAAAAAACAAAAACAAAAGAAAAATAAATCGTTACGTTTTCTGTATCGGATTTCTTTTGAGGTGATTTTTGAAGAAATACGATTTTGGTTAACGGGACGATACCAAAAATATTTTCCAAAAGTTTTTCACCTACACAAAAACCCAAAAACATTCTCCTTTTTCTTGTGAATAATAATTACATAAAAATAAACCGTCGCAAACCAAAACAGAACACATACCAACTAGGGGCGTGAACATTAATAAGTTCCCAAACAAAAGATTAAAACTTGCCATTGTATCCTCGTGAGTGGTATACCTTTCTTAAAAAAGCCATTTACTTGTGATTATTGGTTTAAGTTCACTGTGGTTTTGCCTCGACTTTGTTTTGATTGATTTTGCTCCTAGTGCATGCGCACTCGTTCTTCTAGGTCTACTAGCCCATTACGTGAGCTTGTAAGAATTCCTAGAAGACATCATAGACTTTCAACACTAACAGTTGGATCTGAGATCCATACTATTTCAACATCTGCTGTCACCATGGCGGAAGACCGACCCATGTGTGAGCTTCTCCAAGCACCCATCAAGGGTTACAGAGATGCTATCATTGTTCCAGCCATCGTGGCTGATAATTTTGAGCTCAAAACCGGGTTACTGAATCTTGTAACCTCAAGTCAATTCTAAGGTTTTGAGAGGGACGATCCTCATGCTTACATTCGATGGTTTAACAAAATCATGTCAACCTTCAAATACAAGAATGTCCTATCTGAAGCAATCAAACTTCTTCTCTTCCCATTCTCCCTCGAGGGACAAGCCTGAATTTTGCTTGAAAAACAACCTCCTCAATCTATTGAGACATGGGAAGATCTTGTCAAGAAATTTGTGAATGACTTCTGCCCACCTTCCAAGACCATGAGTCTTAAAAACAAAATCACCAAGTTCACTAAAAAATATGATGAATCATTTGGTGAAGCGTGGGTTCATTTCAAAGAATTACTTCGCAAGTGTCCACATCATGGTTTCTCCGAGTTGATGCAACTCGATACTTTCTACAATGGTGTGAGCCAAGTTGATCAGGATTCTCTCAATGCCTCTGCGCAAGGTAACTTCTAGAGTTGAACCACCAAAGAAGCTTTAGAAATCATCGAAAAGAAGTCCAAGGTCCGTTCTACACGAAGTAAGCCGGTTATTTCCCAAATTAGTGCAGGTCCTTCTACTTCATCTTCTGTGAGTCAGTATAGCACGGACTAAGATTGACAAGCTCACTGAAGCTATTCAAGCTTTGGTTCTGTCATAACAAAAGAAAGTCTCTTTTCCACACACACCTCCACCTGCTGAGGTTAAGAAAGTGAAAGTCTGTGTGACCTGTGGTGGGCCGCATGCCTACTACAATTGCTTAGCTATTGATGGTTCTCCGTATGAAGCTCATGCTGTAGCCGGGTCTTCCAATCAAGGGGCCAACCAATACCGCCCTCCTATAGATCCGAACTATCGTCCTAACCACTACCCTGGACCACCTGGTTTTAATCAAAACCAAAATGTCCAAAACCGTAAGCAAAACCAAAATAGAATGAACCAAGGTTTCCAAAACCAGGGGAATTTCAATCAGGGCTACTGTTTTCAAAATCAAAACAAAGGTTTCCAAAATCAAGGTTTCCAACATCAAGGAAACTTTAATCGAAACCAAGGCCAGGGTGGTTTCAACCAAGGGTATTTCCATGGAAATAACAACCAAAATCAAGGAAATTTCCAACACCAAATTCAAGGAAACTTTAATCGAAACCAAGGCCAGGGTGGTTTCAACCAAGGGTATTTCCATGGAAATAACAAGTAAAATCAAGGAAATTTCCACAACCAAGGTTTCAACCAAAACAATCGTGCTCAAAATTTTAATAATCAACCTCAAGCCATTGTTCCAACTGGGCCTTCATCTGACGAGTTGTTAAAACAATTCATGAAATCCCAAGAAGAGATGAACAAGTTGTTGGTTAGCCAGATTTCCAAAATCAAGAAGTCTTTAAATGATCGACCCTCGGGCTCAGGAACACCTCCGAGCAACACGATCGCTAACCCGAGGGGCGACGTTAAGGCGATCACAACTAGAAGTGGTGCTTCATATGATGAACCCGCGATTCCTACTACCTCTTCTTCCTCTCCTCCAAAGGTAGTGGAACGTGAACCTGAGGTGACAACGGACAAGGTGCAATCTCCTAGCTCACAAAGTACCGCACACGTCCAGCCTCAAGTTATCCCAGAAACCAGATGCAAAACTGGAGTTGTCTTTGAACCACTAGAAACTCCAGTGGACAACCCTAAATCCAAAACTTCTATTCCTTACCCATCACGTCTCAATGAACAAAAGCTCCACGAAAAAGCTAGTCACCAAATGGACAAATGTTTCCAAATCTTCCAAGATCTACACTTTGACATAAGCTTTGCGGATGCTATTCTCTTGATGCCCAAGTTTGCATCAACAATCAAAAATCTGTTAAGTAATAAGGAAAAGCTCTTCGAAATGGCTAGAACTCCATTGAATGAGAACTGCTCAGTGGTTCTTTTGAAAAAGCTTCCCGAGAAGCTTGGAGACCCCGAAAAATTCCTCATTCCATGTGTTTTTCCGAGGATGGTTGAATGCTTCGCCTTGGCCGATCTTGGTGCTAGCATTAACCTTATGCCATATTCTGTGTGGAAGAAACTATCTCTTCCCGAACTTACTCCCACGTGCATGACTCTTGAGCTTTCCGATCGCTCAATATCTCGTCCTCTTGGCATTGCTGAGGACGTGCTCGTTAAAGTGGAAAAGTTCCATTTTCTGGCCGATTTTGTGATTGTTGACTTTGATGCCGATTCAAGGGTCCCTCTAATTCTTGGAAGGGGATTTCTTAGAACTGGGCGTGCTCTCATCGATGTATTTGAGCAAGAGATCACATCGCGTGTTGGAACTGAAGCAATCACCTTCAACCTCGATCAAACTTCGAGGTACTCCTCAAATTATGACTCTGAATCGGTAAACCGAATAGATGTCATTGATGTTACTGCTGAGGAGTACGCTCAAGAGGTTTTAGGCTTCACTGATAATTCTCCGAGTGAAAACCTCGCTCCATCTTCTCATCCCATCATTGCCAATTCTTCTCCTTCTCTCACTCCGTTTGAGGGAAGTGACTTCGGCTTAGAAGAAATCGAGGCCTTTCTCAAGAGTGATTCAATTCCTGATGGAATCGATAACCAAGAGATTGACCCTGAGAGGGATATTCTCCTACTTGAGAAATTATTAATCGAGGATCCCTCTCCTCTTCCTGTTCTACCACAAACACTTCATAATGAGGAAATCAAATATGTTGAGAAAACTGATGATTTTCCTGAGGTCGAGCTCAAGTACTTACCGCCTCATCTCGAATACGCATTTTTGGAGGGTGATAATAAATTACCCGTCATAATTGCTAAAGATTTGAGTGATGAGGAAAAGGCTGCTCTAATAAAGGTTTTAAAGTCACATAAACAAGCAATTGCTTGGAAACTCTCTGACATCAAGGGCATCAACCCAGAATTTTGTACGCACAAAATTTTAATGGAGGATGACTTTAAACCAGCAGTCCAACAACAAAGAAGGGTTAATCCAAAAACACACGAGGTCATCAAACAAGAAGTTTTAAAACTTCTTGATGCCAGTTTGATTTACCCTATCTCGGATAGTCCTTGGGTTAGTCCCATCCATTGCGTTCCAAAAAAGGGTGGCATTACTGTTGTCACAAACGAAGAAAACGAGTTGATTCCAACTCGATTGGTTACGGGTTGGCGTGTATGCATTGACTATTGCAAGTTAAATGACGCCACCCGCAAAGACCACTTTCCTCTACCCTTCATGGACCAAATGCTAGAGAGACTAGAGGGGAATGAGTACTACTATTTCCTCGATGGTTTATCGGGTTACTTTTAGATCCCCATTGATCCACAGGATCAAGAGAAAACTACCTTCACATGCCCTTATGGAACCTTTGCCTACCGACGCATGCCATTTGGCTTATGCAACGCCCCTGGCACGTTCCAAAGGTGCATGATGTCAATCTATTTTGACATGATCGGGAAAACAATGGAGGTATTCATGGATGACTTTTCGGTCATTGGGGATTCATTTCAATCATGTCTCTCCCATTTAGACAACATGCTCAAACGCTGTGAAGACACAAGGTTATGTCTAAATTGGGAGAAGAGCCACTTTATGGTCAAAGAGGGCATTGTCCTCGGCCATAAAATTTCAAAAAATGGGATTGAGGTTGACAAAGCCAAAGTGGATGTCATCGCAAAATTACCTCATCCCACTACCGTCAAAAGTGTTAGGAGCTTTTTGGGTCATGCCGGTTTTTATCATAGGTTTATTCAAGATTTTTCCAAAATATCCCGGCCTATGACCCATCTCCTCGAGAAGGATGCTCCTTTTATCTTCTCCCCCGAGTGCATTGAAGCTTTTGAAACTTTGAAGAAAAAGCTTACTGAGGCACCGATTCTTGTTGCCCCCGATTGGGACTTGCCCTTTGAACTTATGTGTGATGCTAGTGATTATGCAATAGGGACAATCTTGGGGCAACGCAAGTCGAAACACTTTCAGCCGATACACTATGCGAGCAAAATGATGACCGAGGCTCAAAGTCATTACACCACCACTGAAAAAGAACTATTAGCAGTGGTGTATGCCTTTGAAAAGTTTCGACCGTATCTGATATTGACCAAATGCATAGTGTATACGGATCACTCGGCTTTGAAATACCTCTTTGCAAAACAAGATGCAAAGCCGAGACTACTCCGTTGGGTTCTCTTCTTGCAAGAATTTGATATCATAATTCATGATAAAAAGGGAGCTGAGAACCTAGCTGCTGATCACCTCTCCCATCTTGAAAACCCTCACCAAGATGCTTTCGAGAAAAATGAAATAAACGAAACATTTCCTCTCAAGACCCTCAATGCGGTTTCTTTTCGTGGAGATTCGACTACCCCATGGTTTGCCGACTTGGAAAATTACCATGCGGGTAACTTTGTTGTGAAAGGGATGTCGTCCCAACAAAAAAATAAATTCTTTAATGATGTAAAACACTATTTCTGGGACGACCCCTACTTGTTCAAAATTTGCGCGGATCAAGTCATCCGGCGGTGTGTTTATAACCAGGAAGCCACTGAAATTCTCAAGGCTTGCCATGCTGGTCCCACGGGGGGCCACCACAATCCAAACTACACCGCCAAAAAGGTGTTTGATTCCGGTTTCTACTGGCTCACGATTTATAAGGATGCCCATGAATTAGTCAAATCCTGTGATGCTTGTCAACGTTACATGAATCTTTCACAAAAGAATGAAATGCCACAAAATGCAATTCAAGTTTGTGAAATCTTTGACGTATGGGGCATTGATTTTATGGGGCCATTTCCGTCATCTCATGGAAATAAGTACATACTCGTGGCTGTTGACTATTTGTCAAAATGGGTTGAAGCGAAAGCTTTACCCACAAATGATGCCCGAGTTGTTGTGAAATTTTGAAAAGCTCTTTTTGCTCGATTTGGAACTCCACGTGCTATAATTAGTGATCGTGGTACGCATTTCTGCAATGACAAATTTGATAAAGTCATGCAAAAGTATGGTGTTACTTACCGTCTTTCTACTGCGTACCACCCTCAAACAAGTGGACAAGTAGAAGTTTCCAATCGAGGAACTAAAAGAATCTTGGAAAGGACCGTAGGTGAAAATCGTGCATCTTGGTCGGACAAATTAGATGATGCACTCTGGGGTTTTCGTACTGCATACAAAACACCCATTGGGTGTACGCCTTACAAACTTGTATACGGAAAAGCGTGCCATCTACCGATCGAGCTTGAGCACAAAGCCTACTAGGCCTCCAAACAGTGGGTGCTCATCGCAAAGTTCAACTGAATGAATTAAATGAACTTTGTGATCAAGCTTATGAGAACTCTTTAATCTATAAGGAGAAGACAAAGAAGATTCATGACTCAAAGATTAAGAACCGCGTTTTTAACTTTGGTGATCGAGTCCTTCTTTTCAACTCACGGTTGAAGATATTCTCAGGGAAGCTTAAAACCCGCTGGACTAGACCATTCACTATTGCCAAAGTTTATCCATATGGCACTGTCGAGTTATCTCAAAATGACGGTTCAAATTTCAAAGTGAATGGGCATCTTTTAAAGCATTACTTTGGAGAGGACATACCATCCATGGTTGTCCCAGATCTTCAAACTTTCCCCAAGGACAAATGAATTTGGAGATCAAGTAAAGCTAGCAACTTCATTTGGAGATCAAGTAAAGCTAGCAACTCGGTGAACAAAAACAGTAGCTCAACATGGGTTTTCACTCATATCTCTGACTTCTTTATCTTTTCTAACACCTAAGTGTGGGGGAGTTGCCCATGCTGTTGTACATAAGTTTTATCAAAAAAAAAAAAAAAAAAAATGATTTCCGTTTCACACTTGACTATTCGTATTACCATTTTTACGTTCTAACTTTGAATATTGAGGGCAATATTCAATTCTAAGTGTGGAGGAGAATTCTGTCGTATTTGTCACGTATTTTGTACCTATTGGTGCCCGAATACCCCCGTTTTGCCATTTTTTTTACTTTACTTGGTGGAAGTTTTCAGCACTAACACAATAAAAGGTTATCAGTCCACCATGTGTAACAAAAGGACTGGCTAATCCAGGAGCAAACGGCTATTGGTAAAGATATCTCAAATCCGTTGATAGCTGACAATTTGCCGAAAATTGTATGGGATTCAACTCACCATATCCTAAAAAGTAAAAGAGTTGGCTAACCCGCAAGGTTATGGCTTATGGTAAAGGCAGTGAAAAGCCATAATTGGTAATCAACTCACCAAGATGATGACTGTATTCCATCAAAGAGTTGGCTAGTCCAGAAGCAAACGGCTTGTGGTAAATACAAATAAAAAACGTTGACAGCTTGTGGTTTGCTCAAAATCATATGGTTATCAGTGTACCATGGTTCTTACTTGAATTGAAACATTTGGCTACTCTAGAAGTAATGGCTTTTGGTAAAGAGATTCAAATCCATTAAATTTCCATAAAAGATTGCTAGGGACTAGCAATAGTTTAGTGTGGGGGATTGATGAGTGCTCAAACACTCATCATTTTTGGTCAAATCTGAGCTGCAAAACATTTAAAAACACTAAAAAATGCATCAAAATACTGAAAATATCCCAGGGATTGTGTTTTATATGTTTCAGATGCAAAATGAGTAAAAACAGATGAAAATCGAACAAAGTTTGCATAATTGGCAGTTTCAGTCCCCTAACTTTCAAAATTTGTCAAAATTAGTCCCTAAGCATTTATTTTGGAAGATAAGTCAACCCAAGTCTTTTAAAAGTAAAATATTATAAAAATTGATCCTTGGGTAAAAAGTTTCAAAAGTTGCAAGATAGGTCCCTAAAGTTTCATAATTGGCAGAATAGGTCCCTGGGAATTTTAAAATATGGAAAAGTCAGTTTTGGTCCTTGGAATAGTAAACTTGGCATGATTGGTCCTTTGAAACACTTTGGGGAGTTGGCATTTCAGGACCCTCAAAATTCAGGAAATTACAAAATGGTCCTTGTGTTTTGCTACTTAACCAACCGGACCCTTATTATTTAAATCCAATCCCAAACCAAACACCCTGATCCAATACCACCCTTAGCCCAACCAAAGCCCAACCCCTTTTAATATAACCCTGCGGTCAAACGGTCAACGCGGGTCAAAGGCCAGGGTCAAACTCCACCTTCTTCCCCTTTCCCCCTAAAGTCAAATTTGGTAGTTATGCAGAAATCCATTTTTTGTAGGAATTTTCTAGATTTTTGTGTTGAGAATCAGCTCCTGAAATTTTTAGATTTCAAAATCTACCACTTGAACTACAGGATTCAGTACTTGGCTTATTTTTATAAATTTTTATATGGATTGTGCAAAAGGTGAAAGTAGGCAGCAGGGTGTATAACCTCCCCTGCACCAAGGACTCTGACCAAATTTCTTGGGCCCCCTCTGGCTTATCCAGTGGACCCCACACTCAGCTCTTTGGTTTTTTGGTAGTTTAGGAGTAGGGCTTTTCATACCTTAGGTTATTTTGGGGTTTGGCTTATTTACCTTAGCTTATTTATACCTCCTTTGCACCCTGACCTCAAAGCATACACTGAGGCAGTCAGTGTTTGGACCCTAGTTTACAGGCCTGCATCTTGTTACCTAGTGGGACCCACCTTGTAATTATTGGCTTATTGGAAATCCCAATAAGCTAACTCTTCAAATAAGGCCTCACTTTGGCTTTTTGACCTCAGTTGACCTACCAAACCAAGGTCTCCAATTAGCCTGATTCACTAAGTTTTTTGTGACCTCAGGTTATTGAGCTTATTTCCAGGGCTTGTCAATGGCTTATTAGTGAGCCTTAGTGTATGCTTATTGGCTTATTTAGTAGTCCTCCAGTCCACCTTGAAGGTCCAAGTTTAATTTTGGACTCCTGACCCTCCTAGTAGACCCTACATTGGCCTGCTTAGTGCCACATTTTGGCTTGTTTGGTTAGTCAAGAGTTGGAGCTGCTTATTCCTGATTTCTGGCTTATTAGTTGTGCTTATTTCTTGGTTCTTGCTTGTTTTAAGCTGATTTCTATTTGTTGTTGCTTATTTATTTCATTCACATCAGTTTTAGCTTGTTGAGTAGCATTTTCAAATAAACACAAAGTCCTAATAAGCTTTTTGCTTATTCTGTCTTAATCATAAGCTCTCCATTTGCTAATTCTTCATATTCAGTCCAACTTCCTTCATTAAAGTTTCTATTATATAGTATATAAACAAGTTTGAAAAAGAAAAATCCAAAAAAAGACAAACTTAATAGAAGTGATATCTTCTATTTATGCCAATTGGCTTATTCTCAACTTTTTGTAAAAGCAATTTTCATTTTTATATTTTTCTTAGGTTTCTGATATCTTAAAGTATTTTTAGTAATTTTTTTAGATTTTTCTCTTTTCATTTACTATTTTTCATAATTTAAATTAGTTTTATTAATTAATAATTAATTTAAAACTCAGAAAAATACAAATTTAATTTTAAAATTAGTTTTTGGTTATTTTAGATTTTTCCAAATCATTTTTTCATTTTTCTAGTGTAATTTCATAATTATTGATAATTTAGGTTAATTTAGATAATTAAAAAGTGATTAGTAAATAGTTTTTAATTAATCATACTTATATAAATAGTGTAAAAATTATTTTTTTTTTCTAAAAATTTTCTTTATTTATTAGGATTTTAAAAATATCAATTTCATATCCGTAGCCTTTCTATTTATTCAGATTCACTTTTTATCGCGTACGTCAGTATCCTTCTGTAATTAAAACGTACGTGTTTAGGTTTTTGCGCGTTTTCTTCTAATCTAAATTCACGTAATCAATCGCATAGCTTTCCTAAGCTATTTCATTTCATAATTCTTAGATATTTCTGATCATAACCCTTTCCTGTGAAAATCACCCGATCACAAGCACACTCAAATACAATTCACACCTCGTCGGGACATAACGACCCAGTGATACCCTATATTATCTGGAAGCATTGACTCTAAGCTTGATGAGTGCTCAAACACTCATCGTTTTTGACGTATTTAAACTGCCAAAACATACAAAAACAATCAAAAAGATATCAAAATACTTAAATTATCCCAGGGATTGTATTTTATGTGTTTTAAATGCAAAATGAGCAAAAACAAAGGAAAAACGTACAAAGTTTGCAATATTGGCAGTTTCAGTCCTCCAAGTTTCAAAACTTGTCAAATTTAGTCCCTATGCATTTATTTTGAAAGGAAAAGTCAACCCAAGGTTTTGAAAGTCAAATTTCACAAAATATTACAATTGGGTAACAAGTTTTCCAAAAATTACAAGTTTGGTCCCTGAGAATCCAAAAATGGCAAAATAGGTCCCTGGGAAATTTTGAAAATTGGAAAATGGCAAAAATGGTTTTTGAACTTTGGATTTATAACATTTATGGTCCTTGGAATCAATTTGGAAAAACAACAAAATCAGTCCTTATGTTTTTGGAAATTGCAAAAATGGTCCTTGTGCTATCCTTAACTAATCGGACCCTTATTATTATTTCCAAATCAAATCCAAACCCAAAACTAAAACAAATCCAAATCCACTACACCCCTAAGCCCACTTACCCAGCCCAATCTCAAAATAATAAAAAACCAAGCGGGGTCAAACGGTCAACAAGGGTCAAACGACCCTTTGACCCATCTTCTTCCCCCCAACCAGTCACCCCAAAACCAGGGTACTATGTCCCCCCTCCTCTCACCTTTTTCACCAGCCCCCCCCCACAATTAATACTCCCCACCAAACTAACCCACAACAATAAATTCTAACACCAACCCCCACCAGTTCCACTCAAATTTTCCTCGACACGTTTTTGGCGGAAAATTCTAATCAAGGGTTTAGATTGATCAAAGCCTAATTGGATGGTGAGGATTTGGTCAAGGGGTCAACACAAGTCTATTGGGACTCTCAGTTTTCAAGCAAAAGCCATGTGGGAAGAGAAAAGACCTAATTTTGCCTCCTTATATATTGTAGCTCATTTTTGAGCATTAGTGTGTGTATTATTCTAACCTTAGTTTAAATAATGTTTTAGTTTACCTTTGTACTCAGTTTTAAAGTTAATGGATGCAATGTTTTAAGTTTATTTTTCTGTTTCATATTTCAAGTTCTATTCAAGTTTCTCAAGTGTTAAGTTAAGGCTCCAAAGTGTGTTCAAGCTATTCATAAGCTCATATAAACTAATAAAACAACTTTTTAGAAACTTTTCAAGTTTATGCTAACTTCCTAAACTCAGTTTCCATAATTATTAAAAATGTTAAGAAAAATAAAAAAAATAAAAAAAATTGGATAAAGGTGGAAGCAGCTTTGGATTTGGTTGATTTCTAGATTGCAGAGGGTAATGGAGACTTGTGGAAGTCATTAGGTTGGTCCATTTGATCCTTGGTTATCAAACTGAGCTTGGATGGCTTTTGTAAGTTGAAATCTTACCTATTTTGTTGATTATAGATTATCAGTGTTCTTATTGCTTATTTGTGGTTTATTAGTTCAAGCATAGCTTATTAGCATAAGTGGTAATCAGTAGGGGTAGTTGTGATCACATCTTAACATATTTTCATCATAATCTGTGTTTAATAGGGGTGTTTGGTTCAAGCTTGTTTGTGGTATTCTAGTTTCTTAATTGACCAACTCTGTGTTTCATTAAGTTTGTTGGGTGGGTATAAGGTCAGAAGAACCAAAGTTTTGTTCAAGAACACAACCAAAGTCAAAATCACAAGAGATTTATCACCACAGTTAACTGTGGTAACAGTTGAGCCCCAAAACAAATCAAATCCTTTCATAAGTTTGTATTACATCTTAATTTGGTCATATTATATCTTAACTAAACATATTTGATCATTAAATCAGCAAGAAAAGTTCATAAAAGTCAAAACCTAAAGTTTTTCAAAAAGTCAAAAGTGCAATACTCAGATTTTTCCAAAAATAGGATGATTTATTGTGAATTTTGTGGGTGGATTTAGGTTTTGAAATTTGTTGGAGTCATTGTATATCAGTAGAACTACATGTCCCCATGGTTGTTTTATTTTATTAAATTTTTCTCAAGGTTGTGCTTAAACTCAAACTGAGCTGCAGGGCAAGGCCTTGCTCTGTCTCAGCAGCAACCCATCTCACCCATCACTTTTGGTGGTAGTTTGTGGCTAAACTAGTGGGTCCTACACCTCCAACTTGGTACCATTCAACCCCCTCCTACCAGGGTTGGTGTTTTGACCCTTTGTTTGACCATTAGACGTGTGGACCCCACCTAGAATTGCACCCAAAGTCTGTCCCTTTTCTGCCTTAGAACCAAATAAGCAAACAACTTATTGTGGTGTTTTAGCTTATTTAATCAGCTTATTTGTGTGATATCTGTTTAGACTTGTTCATTGTACTTATTTTCATCAGTTTTCACCAAAGTGGACCCTACATTAGCTCATTTGAGTTTATTTCCACTCTTGGTCAAAGAAAGTCAACTGTCAAGGGTTTAAGCACTTGAAGTGCTTATTTCTTTGACCCCAGTCAAACCCACTTCACAAAAGTTGCTTAAAAACTTATAATAAGCAGTTTTGAAAAAGAAAATCTCAAATAAGCCCAACTTAATAGAAGTGATAGCTTCTATTTAAGCCAATTGGCTTATTCTTCAGCTTATTAATAAGCAATTCCTATTTTTATAATTTTCCTAGGCTTCTGGTGTGTAAAAATAATTTTTGTAATTTTTTCAGATTTTTCTTGCATCATTTAGTATTTTTCTTAATTTAAATTAGTTTTTAGTAATTATTAAATAGTTAATAATTAATAATAATTAAGTATAAAATCAGAAAAATATAAATTAAATTTTAAAATTAGTTTTTAGTTATTTTTGATTTTTCCAAATTTTATTTTCAATTTTCTAGCGTATTTTAATAATTAATTAGAATTTAGGTTAATTTAAATTATTAAAAAGTAATTAATAATTAGTAATAATTAATTAAAAAGTCTTAAAAATAGATTTTCATTTCTAAAATTAATTTTATAGTATTTTAGATTTTTCTAAGTTAAATTTTTATTTTTCCAAGTTAATTTCATATTTATTTGTATTTTAGGTTACTTTAGTTATCTAAAAATAATTAGAAAATTAGTATTTAATTAATAGTAATTATAAAAATAGTGTAAAAATCAGTTTTAAATTTCCAAAAAATTTTCTCTCATCATTAGGTTTGTAAAAAGTCAATTTTCATACCAGTAGCCTTTCCAGATCACCTTATTCACTTTTTCGTACATTTGTTCGCGTTTTCAGCAAACGTACGGTTTTTGGTTTTAAGTAATTTCTTCCAAACCTTTATTCCCGTAATCATTCACATAGCTTTCCTAAGCTGTTTTGTTTCATCACTTTCAAATAATTCTCATAACAAACCCTTCCTGTGAATAAACACCCGATCACAAAACACGCTAAAGTTACAATTCACACCTCAACGGGATTTAACGAACTGGTGATACCTTATATTACCCGGAGCATTGACCTAGGCTATTTGACTTTGTTGACTATTCTTTGGTCAATATAAGTTGGTGGTTTAGCTTCAATCAATTTTTGGCGCCGATGCCGGGGAGGTGTGCGCGTTTCTGCTGCGTCTTTTGAGATTAGTGTTATCTCACTTCACTCACTGTACAAAAACCACCACTTGTGTATATTTTCAAAATCAAAACACAAAAAAAAGTCATTAACATTTTTCCTAAAGTGTTAAAACACCAAAAAAAATTAAAAACAACAAAACATATTGTAACATTTTCTGATTCGGTTTTAGATCACGGGACGATTCCAAAAATATTGTCCAAAAAGTTTTTATCCCTAGTGCATGCGCACTCGTTCTTCAAGGTCCACTAGCCCATTACGTGAGCTTGTCCGGAAACCTCGAAGACCTCGTAGACGTTCTGCACCAACAGTCGGATCTGAGATCCGTACTGTTGTCACACCCACTGTCACCATGGCGGAAGACCGCCCCATGTGTGAGCTTCTCCAAGCACCCATCGAGGGCTACGGAGATTTCATTGTTGTTCCAGCCATCGTGGCTGATAATTTTGAGCTCAAAACCGGGTTACTCAATCTTGTAACCTCAAGTCAATTCTACGGTTTTGAGAGGGACGATCCTCATGCTCACATTCGATGGTTCAATAAAATCACTTCGACCATCAAATATAAAAATGTCCCGTGTGAAGCAATCAAACTTCTTCTCTTCCCATTCTCTCTGGAGGGACAAGCCCGGATTTGGCTTGAAAAACAACCTCCACGATCTATTGAGACATGGGAAGATCTTGTGAAAAAATTTGTGAATGAATTCTTCCCACCTTCCAAGACCACGACTCTTAAGAACGAAATCACCAAGTTCACTCAAAAATACGATGAATCTTTTGGTGAAGCGTGGGACCGTTTCAAAGAATTACTACGCAAGTGTCCACATCATGGTTTCTCCGAGTTGATGCAACTCGATACTTTCTACAATGGCGTGAGCCAAGCTGACCAGGATTCTCTCAATGCCTCCGCGGGAGGTAATTTCTTGAGTAGAACCACAAAAGAAGCTTTACAGATCATAGAAAACAAGTCTAAGGTCCGCTCTACACGAAGCAAACCGATTGTTTCTCAAATCAATGCGGGTCCTTCTTCTTCATCTTCTGTGGGTCAATCTAGCATGGATGCTAAGCTTGACAAGCTCACTAAAGCGATCCAAGCTTTGGTTCTCGCCAAAACAAAGAAAGTTTCATTTCCACAACATCCTCCCCCTGCTGAGATTAAAAAAGTGGAAGTCTGTGTGACTTGTGGTGGGCCGCATGCCTACTACAATTGCATAGCTACTGATTGTACTCCATATGAAGCTAATGCTGTTGTCGGGTCCCAAAATCAAGGAGGCAATCAATACCGCCCTCCTATGGACCCGAACTATCGTCCTCACCATTATCCTGGACCTCCCGATTTTAATCAAAACCAAAATGTCCAAAACCGTGGCCAAAATCAAAATAGAGTGAACCAAAGTTATCAAAACCAAGGTAACTTCAATCAGGGTCACGGTTTCCAAAATCAAAACCAAGGTTTCCAAAATCAAGGTTTCCAACATCAAAATCAAGGAAACTTTAACCGGAACCAAGGTCAGGGTAATTTCAACCCCGGGAACTTTCATGGAGACAATCACCAGAATCAAGGAAATTTCCATCATCAAAACCAAGGAAATTTCAATCAAGGCCCCAATCCGAAAAATCGAGCTCCAAATATTCCTAATCCGAATCAAGCCATTGTTCCAATCGGGCCTTCATCTGATGAGTTGTTAAAGCAATTCATGAAGTTCCAAGAAGAGTTGAACAAGTTGTTGGTCAGCCAGATTTCTGATATCAAGAAGTCTTTAAATGATCGACCCTCGGGCTCAGGTACTACTTTACCGAGCAACACGATCGCTAACCCGAGGGGCGATGCTAAGGCGATCACAACACGAAGTGGTGCTTCATATGATGAACCCGCGATTCCTACTACCTCTTCTCCTTTTCCTCCAAAGGTAGTGGATCGTGAACCTGAGGTGACAAAGGACAAGGTGCAAACTCCTAGCCCACGAAGTACATCACACGTCCAACCTCAGGTTAATCCTGAAACCAGATGTAAGCCTGGAGTTGTCTTTGAACCACCAGAAACTCCAGGGGACAACCCAAAATCCAAAACTTCTATTTCTTATCTATCACGTCTCAATGAACAAAAGCTCCAAGAAAAAGCTAATCACCAAATGGATAAATTTTTCCAAATCTTCCAAGATTTGCACTTTGATATTAGCTTCGCGGATGCTATTCTCTTGATGCCCAAGTTTGCATCGACAATAAAAAATCTATTGAGTAATAAAGAAAAACTCTTTGAGATGGCAAGAACTCCTCTGAATGAGCACTACTCAGCATTTCTCTTGAAAAAGCTTCCTAAAAAGCTTGGAGACCCCGGGAAATTTCTCATTCCTTGTACTTTCCCGGGTATGGTTGAATGCTTCGCCTTAGCTGATTTAGGTGCTAGCATTAACCTGATGCCATATTCTGTGTGGAAGAAACTCTCTCTTCCCAAACTCACTCCCACGTGCATGACTTTAGAGCTTGCCGATCGTTCGATTTCTCGTCCTCTTGGCATTGCCGAGGATGTATTCGTTAAAGTGGGAAAGTTCCATTTTCCGGCAGATTTTATGATTGTTGACTTTGATGCCGATTCTAGGGTCCCTCTCATTCTTGGGAGGGGATTCCTCAGAACTGGGCGCGCTCTTATCGATGTATTTGAGCATGAGATCACATTACGTGTTGGAACGGAAGCTATTACCTTCAACCTAAATCAAACCTCGAGATACTCCTCCAATTATGATTGTGAATCGGTGAATCAAATTGATGTCATCGATGTTGCTGCTAAGGAGTATGCTCAAGAGATTTTAGGTTTCATTGATGATTCTTCGAGTGAAAACCTCACTCAATCTTCTCATCCCATCATAGCCAATTCTTCTCCTTCCCTCACTCCGTTTGAGGGAAGTGACTTCATCTTAGAAGAAATTGAGGCCTTTCTCAAAAGTGACTCGATTCCCGATGGAGTCGATAACCAAGAGATTGACCCCGAGAGGGATATTCTCATACTTGAGAAGTTATTAAACGAAGATCCCTCTCCTCTTCCTGTTCTACCACAAACACTTCATAAGGAGGAAGTCAAAAATGTTGAGAAAACTGATGACTTCCCCGAGGTTGAACTTAAGGACTTGCCACCTCATCTTGAATATGCATTTCTGGAGGGTGATGATAAATTACCCGTCATAATTGCTAAAGACTTAAGTGATGAGGAAAAGGCTGCTCTTATAAAGGTTTTGAAGTCTCATAAACAAGCAATTGCTTGGCGTCTCTCCGACATCAAGGGCATTGACCCTGAGTTTTGTACTCACAAGATTTTACTGGAGGACGACTTCAAACCTGCAGTCCAACAACAAAGAAGGGTGAATCCAAAAATTCACGAGGTTATCAAACAAGAGGTTTTAAAACTTCTTGATGCCTGATTGATTTACCCTATCTCGGACAGTCCTTGGGTCAGCCCAATCCATTGTGTTCCAAAAAAGGGTGGCATTACCGTTGTCACAAACGAGGAGAATGGGTTAATTCCAACTCTTTTGGTTACGGGTTGGCGCATCTGCATTGATTATCGTAAGTTAAATGACGCCACCCGTAAAGATCATTTTCCTCTACCCTTTATGGATCAGATGCTCGAGAGATTAGCGGGGAATGAGTACTATTGCTTCCTCGATGGTTTCTCGGGTTACTTTCAGATTCCCATTGATCTGCAGGATCAGGAAAGACCACTTTCACGTGCCCCTATGGAACTTTTGCTTATAAACGTATGCCATTTGGTTTATGTAATGCTCTGGGTACGTTTCAAAGATGTATGATGGCCATATTTTCCGACATGATCGGGAAAACTATGGAGGTCTTTATGGACGATTTTTCGGTCATTGGGGATTCGTTTCAATCATGCCTCTCCCATTTAGACAACATGCTAAAACGTTGTGAAGACACAAAGTTATGTCTAAATTGGGAAAAGAGTCACTTTATGGTCAAAGAGGGCATTGTCCTCGGCCATAAAATTTCAAAGAACGGGATTGAGGTTGACCGAGCCAAAGTGGACGTCATTACAAAATTGCCTCATCCCACGACTGTGAAAGGTGTTAGGAGCTTTTTGGGTCACGCCGGTTTCTATCGTAGGTTTATTCAAGATTTTTCTAAAATTGCCCGGCCTATGAGGCTATGACCCATCTCCTCGAAAAGGATGCTCCTTTTATCTTCTCCCCTGAGTGCATCGAAGCCTTTGAAATATTAAAGAAAAGGCTTACCGAGGCACCGATTCTTGTTGCCCCCGATTGGGACTTGCCCTTCGAGCTCATGTGCGACGCTAGTGATTATGCGATAGGGGCAGTCTTGGGGCAACGCAAAACGAAACATTTTTAGCCTATACACTATGCCAGCAAGACTATGACCGAGGCTCAAAGTCATTACACCACCACTGAAAAAGAATTACTAGCTGTGGTGTATGCTTTTGAAAAATTCCGGCCATACTTAATATTGACTAAGAGCATAGTGTATACGGATCACTCGGCTTTGAAGTACCTCTTTGCAAAACAAGATGCAAAGCCGAGACTCCTCCGTTGGGTTCTCCTCCTTCAGGAATTTGATATCATTATTCGTGATAAAAAAGGAGCTGAGAACCTAGCTGCTGATCATCTCTCCCGTCTTGAAAACCCTCACCAAGATGCTTTCGAGAAAAAGGAAATAAATGAAACATTTCCTCTCGAAACCCTCAATGCGGTTTCATTTCTGGAGACTAGATTACCCCATGGTTTGCCGACTTTGCAAACTATCTTGCGGGTAACTTCATTGTGAAAGGGATGTCGTCCCAACAAAAAAATAATTTTTTCAAAGATGTAAAACATTACTTCTGGGACGACCCCTACTTGTTCAAAATATGCGCGGATCAAGTCATCCGGCGGTGTGTGTATGGTCAGGAAGCCACGAAAATTTTAAAGGCTTGCCATGCTGGTCCCACGGGGGGCCACCATAATCCCAACTACACCGCCAAAAAGGTGTTTGATTTTGGATTTTATTGGCCCTCAATCTACAAGGATGCCCAAGAATTGGTCAAGTCCTGTGATGCTTGTCAACGTCACGGGAATATTTCACAAAAGAATGAAATGCCTCAGAATGCAATTCAAGTTTGTAAAATTTTTGACATCTGGGTCATCGACTTTATGGGGCATTTCCATCCTCTCACGGAAACAAACAGATACTCGTGGCAGTTGACTACTTGTCAAAATGGGTTGAAGCGAAAGCTTTACCCACGAATGATGCCCGAGTAGTTGTGAAATTCCTAAAAGCTCTTTTTGCCCGATTCGGAACTCCACGTGCTATTATTAGTGAGCGTGGTACGCACTTCTGTAATGACAAATTTGACAAAGTCATGCAAAAGTACGGTGTGACTCACTATCTTTCTACTGCGTACCACCCTCAAACAAGTGGACAAGTCGAGGTTTCCAATCGGGGCATTAAAAGAATTTAAAAAGAACTGTAGGTGAAAATCGTGCATCGTGGTCGGATAAATTAGATGATGCACTTTGATCTTTCCGTACGGCTTACAAAACACCCATTGGGTGTACGCCTTATAAACTTGTGTACGGGAAAGCGTGCCATCTTCCGATCGAGCTTGAGCATAAAGCCTATTGGGCCCTCAAGCATGCCAATTTTGACCTCAAAACGGCGGGTGATCATAGAAAAGTTCAACTAAATGAATTAAACGAACTTTGTGATCAAGCTTACGAGAACTCTTTGATCTATAAAGAAAAGACAAAGAAGATTCATGACTTAAAAATCAAAAACCGCGTTTTCAACGTTGGTGATCGAGTCCTTCTTTTCAACTCTAGATTCAAGATCTTCTCGGGAAAGCTCAAAACCCGATGGACTGGTCCATTCACTATCGCAAAAGTTTATCCTTATGGTACCGTCGAATTATCTCAAAATGACGGTCCTAATTTCAAAGTGAATGAACATCGTTTAAAGCACTACTTTGGAGAGGACATACCATCCATGGTTGTCCCGGATCTCCAAACTTTCCCCAAGGACAATTGAATTCGGGTATCGAGTCAAGCTAGCGACTCGTTGAACAAAAACAATAGCACAATACGGGTTTTCACCCGTATCCCTGATTCTTTCTATTTTCTACCACCTAGTGTGGGGGAATGGCCAACCTCCCCATTGTTTGAAGAATGTATATATGTATATAAGTTTAAAAAAAAAGTTGTATATATATAGAAATAAAGTGAAATTTGGTATTTCCACAGTTAGATTCGAATCTTGGCTTTTTACGTTCAAAGAGTCGGCATAATAGCCGGGACTTTGAATATTGAGGACAATATTCATTTCTAAGTGTGGGGGGGGGGGGGGGAATTCTAGCGAATTTTATCAAAATATATCTTCTAGTACCCCCGTTTTTGGCAAAAAATTTCAAAATTTTTTCACTTTATTTCAAAATTTTTGTGGTAATCAGTCCGCCAGGTCTAACCGACAAAGGGATTGGCTAATCCAGGAGCAAACGGCTCTTGGTAAAGATAACTCAAATCCGTTGGCGGCTTGCAATTTGCCCAAAATTGTATAGTTCCTCAACTCCCCATATCCCTTAAAGTGAATGAGTTGGCTAGCCCGCAAGATTATGGCTTGTGGTAAAGGCAGTGGAAAATCCATAATTGGTAATCAGCTCACCAAGATGTTGACGTTGTCCATCAAGAGCTGGCTAGTCCAGGAGCAAACGGCTCTTGGTAAAGACTAAACAAATCCGTTGAAAGCTGGTGGTTTGCTCAAAATCACACGGTTATCAGGTGTACCACAGTTTTCACACCTGGCTACTCCAGAAGTGATGGCTTTTGGTAAAGAGTTTAAAATCCATCAAGTTTTCTAAAAAGATTGCTAGGGACTAGCAATAGTTTAGTGTGGGGGATTGATGAGTGCTCAAACACTCATCGTTTTTGACGTATTTAAACTGCCAAAACATACAAAAACAATCAAAAAGATATCAAAATACTTAAATTATCCCAGGGATTGCATTTTATGTGTTTTAAATGCAAAATGAGAAAAAACAAAGGAAAAACGTACAAAGTTTGCAATATTGGCAGTTTCAGTCCTCCAAGTTTCAAAACTTGTCAAATTTAGTCCCTATGCATTTATTTTGAAAGGAAAAGTCAACCCAAGGTTTTGAAAGTCAAATTTCACAAAATATTACACTTGGGTAACAAGTTTTCCAAAAATTACAAGTTTGGTCCCTGAGAATCCAAAAATGGCAAAATAGGTCCCTGGGAAATTTTGAAAATTGGAAAATGGCAAAAATGGTTTTTGAACTTTGGATTTATAACATTTATGGTCCTTGGAATCAATTTGGAAAAACAACAAAATCAGTCCTTATGTTTTTGGAAATTGCAAAAATGGTCCTTGTGCTATCCTTAACTAACCGGACCCTTATTATTATTTCCAAATCAAATCCAAACCCAAAGCTAAAACAAATCCAAATTCACTACACCCCTAAGCCCACTTACCCAGCCCAATCTGAAAATAATAAAAAACCAAGCGGGGTCAAACGGTCAACAAGGGTCAAACGACCCTTTGACCCATCTTCTTCCCCCCAACCAGTCACCCCAAAACCAGGGTACTATGCCCCCCCCTCTCACCTTTTTCACCAGCCCCCCCACAATTAATACTCCCCACAAAACTAACCCACCACAATAAATTCCAACACCAACCCCCACCAGTTCCACTCAAATTTTCCTCGACACATTTTTGCCAGGAAATTCTAATCAAGGGTTTAGATTGATCAAAGCCTAATTGGATGGTGAGGATTTGGTCAAGGGGTCAACACAAGTCTATTGGGACTCTCAGTTTTCAAGGAAAAGCCATGTGGGAAGAGAAAAGACCTAATTTTGCCTCGTTATATATTGTAGCTCATTTTTGAGCATTAGTGTGTGTATTATTGTAACCTTAGTTTAAAAAATGTTTTAGTTTTCCTTTGTACTCAGTTTTAAAGTTAATGGAAGCAATGTTTTAAGTTTATTTTTCTGTTTCATATTTCAAGTTCTATTCAAGTTTCTCAAGTGTTAAGTTAAGGCTCCAAAGTGTTTTCAAGCTATTCATAAGCTCATATAAACTAATAAAACAACTTTTTAGAAACTTTTCAAGTTTAAGCTAACTTCCTAAACTCAGTTTCCATAATTATTAAAAAAGTTAAGAAAAATAAAAAAAAATAAAAAAATGGATAAAGGTGGAAGCAGCTTTGGATTTGGTTGATTTCTGGATTGCAGAGGGTAATAGAGACTTGTGGAAGTCATTAGGTTGGTCCATTTGATCCTTGGTTATCAAACTGAGCTTGGATGGCTTTTGTAAGTTGAAATCTTACCTATTTTGTTGATTATAGCTTATCAGTGTTCTTATTGCTTATTTGTGGTTTATTAGTTCAAGCATAGCTTATTAGCATAAGTGGTAATCAGTAGGGGTAGTTGTGATCACATCTTAGCATATTTTCATCATAATCTGTGTTTAATAGGGGTGTTTGGTTCAAGCTTGTTTGTAGTATTCTAGTTTCTTAATTGACCAACTCTGTGTTCATTAAGTTTGTTGGGTGGGTATAAGGTCAGAAGAACCAAAGTTTTGTTCAAGAACACAACCAAAGTCAAAATCACAAGAGATTTATCACCACAGTTAACTGCGGTGACAGTTGAGCCCCAAAACAAATCAAATCCTTTCATAAGTTTGTATTACATCTTAATTTGGTCATATTATATCTTAACTAAACATATTTGATCATTAAATCAGCAAGCAAAGTTCATAAAAGTCAAAACCTAAAGTTTTTCAAAAAGTCAAAAGTGCAATACTCAGATTTTTCCAAAAATAGGATGATTTATTGTGAATTTTGTGGGTGGATTTAGGTTTTGAAATTTGTTGGAGTTATTTTATATCAGTAGAACTACATGTCCCCATGGTTGTTTTATTTTAGTAAATTTTTCTCAAGCTTGTGCTTAAGCTCAAACTGAGCTGCAGGGCAAGGCCTTGCTCTGTCTCAGCAGCAACCCATCTCACCCATCACCTTTGGTGGTAGTTTGTGGCTAACAGAATGGGTCCCACACCTCCAACTTGGTACCATTCAACCCCCTCCTACCAGGGTTGGTGTTTTGACCCTTTGTTTGACCATTAGACTTGTGGACCCCACCTAGAATTGCACCCAAAGTCTGTCCCTTTTTTGCCTCAGAACCAAATAAGCAAACAGCTTATTGTGGTGTTTTAGCTTATTTAATCAGCTTATTTGTGTGATATCTGTTTAGACTTGTTCATTGTACTTATTTTCATCTGTTTTCACCAAAGTGGACCCCACATTAGCTCATTTGAGTTTATTTCCACTCTTGGTCAAAGAAAGTCAACTGTCAAGGGTTTAAGCACTTGAAGTGCTTATTTCCTTGACCCCAGTCAAACCCACTTCACAAAAGTTGCTTAAAAACTTATAATAAGCAGTTTTGAAAAAGAAAATCTCAAATAAACCCAACTTAATAGAAGTGATAGCTTCTATTTAAGCCAATTGGCTTATTCTTCAGCTTATTAATAAGCAATTCCTATTTTTATAATTTTCCTAGGCTTCTGGTGTGTAAAAATAATTTTTGTAATTTTTTCAGATTTTTCCTGCATCATTTAGTATTTTTCTTAATTTAAAATAGTTTTTAGTAATTATTAAATAGTTAATAATTAATAATAATTAATTAGAAAATCAGAAAAATATAAATTAAATTTTAAAATTAGTTTTTAGTTATTTTTGATTTTTCCAAATTTTACTTTCATTTTTCTAGTGTATTTTAATAATTAATTAGAATTTAGGTTAATTTAAATAATTAAAAAGTAATTAATAATTAGTAATAATTAATTAAAAAGTCTTAAAAATAGATTTTCATTTCTAAAATTAATTTTATAGTATTTTAGATTTTTCTAAGTTAAATTTTTATTTTTCTAAGTTAATTTCATATTTATTTGTATTTTAGGTTACTTTAGTTAATTAAAAATAATTAGAAAATTAGTATTTAATTAATAGTAATTATAAAAATAGTGTAAAAATCAGTTTTAAATTTCCAAAAAATTTTCTCTCATCATTAGGTTTGTAAAAAGTCAATTTTCATACCAGTAGCCTTTCCAGATCACCTAATTCACTTTTTCGTACGTTTGTTCGCGTTTTCAGCAAACGTACGGTTTTTGGTTTTATGTAATTTCTTCCAAACCTTTATTCCTGTAATCATTCACATAGCTTTCCTAAGCTATTTTGTTTAATCATTTTCAAATAATTCTCATAACAAACCCTTCCTGTGAATAAACACCCGATCACAAAGCACGCTAAAGTTACAATTCACACATCAACGGGATTTAACGACTTGGTGATACCTTATATTACCCGGAGCATTGACCTAGGCTATTTGACTTTGTTGATTATTCTTTGGTCAATATAAGTTGGTGGTTTAGCTTCAATCAAAGCTGTATAACTTTGTTGACCATTCACTTGGTCAATTTAGGTTGATTGTTTGGAGCCAATCAGTGATCATTAAGGGTTTACTCGCCGATATATTGCGATCCAACGAGAGAGAATAGATTACGATACACTTCATATAAAACTAGCAATAAAACGAGTGACAAGCTACTTAATTATCAGGACAGGTCTTCTTGTAGTCTCTATTATCTATCTGTGTACGTGTTGCTATTTGCTGATTCGTTCCCAATAGTTTAATTTACTGTTTAATAAAACCAAAACTGTGCTAGTCTCTCAGACTAAAAACCCCCTGTGTTAGATTAGATTGTAAAGCTAACTTAGGATATTAAAATACTGATAGACAAATTAAGCTTTACATTCCACTCTTAGTGATCGACACTCTACTTACCACTATATACATATTGATCGGATACACTATCCGTTAGTGTGTTTGTTATAGGATAAGTCGGCTAAATATAAATGTAAAACTTGAAATAGGAAATTACCCCTATACTGCATATGACACAACACACACATCACTTGCCTAACATTACTAACTAGGGACGTCTTAGGGCTGCATTTCAACTATAAATAGAGGCTCAAATCGGAGTAATAGAGAAACCCTCAATATAGAATCGTCTTCTTGTAATCATAAGAAGACTAGAAGTTGTTTTGCACCTAAAACCACTTGCTAAGGAGTTGGAAGCAAGTAGTACCTGTGGAAGAAGAATTGTGAACGTGGTTCTACCTTGTAATCTCGATATAACCTACTTTATTATGAAATTAATAATTTTTTACTTGTGCTACGTTTGTTACTTTGTTATAAGTATTGAGTAGTCGTATTATGTTTGTGTAAGGCATTGTGGCCATGAGTTAATAACAGAAAATGTAAGATGAATTTTGAATCTATGGAATATGTATTTGATATGTCATTGTTTTGTATACTATCACTTGTCTTGATTGGTCATTATGATTGTTTAAAGATGCGAATATAATGTTTATATTATGAATCGTCTGTCTATAACGAGTCATTGCTATGCTTGTGAGAATTGGATAGTAAAACAATCGATAGCCTGAATTATGACATGTTTAAGGACTAATCTCACGTCTTATGATTTGATTAGAGGAAATACATATTTTATACTTCATACACGGACCATACTTTATGCACTTTATATATTAAGGGTTAAAGGCCGAAAGGATACCTTTTTATGTCAAGTAGATATATTAGTTCACATGATCACCCACCATGCTTTACTCTTATGCTTTGTCTGTGTACTCTTCATGTTACACTTGCTCGTTTATCTCCTGTGCTCAGCCTCGGACAAACATGTCTTTAAATTAACTTAGCAAAACATTTCAAATATCTTAAATCCAACAAAAATGGTTTTAGTGATAAGTGACAATTATTGGAATCTAATTTTGTTACACAACACTAATAAGAAAAAAAATTTCCTCTCTTGAGACGACCTGGTCTTACCTAAACCTTTACTATAAATGGGGGTTATACTTTTACCCATGTGTTTTGTATATTAAAGAATCGGTAGAGCTAGTATTATATAGTTAAAGCTTTCGAAACACATCACGATCTCTTGCTGCTTTAAGCTTCTCTTTGACCTGGAAAATCTTATCAGTAGTGATGACGCTCAAATTATACATATTTTATATATCGTTATTTGTTAGTTTCTTAATGATTTATAAGGACTTTCGATACTTAATTGCATGAAAATACATTTCAAGTCCAAGAGACAAAGAACTTCAAGAATCAAGACAAAGTGTTCACATCCAAGACAAATCCGTGTTAAATCTATATGTCACATGTCTAAGTAAATGAGCGCCGGTCTTAATATAAATGTACACCGGTTACGGGGGCGTATGGAGTCCTACACAAATCTAAGTTAGTCAAGAAAAGTGTAGCGATCTTATTCTAAATGTGCGCCGGCCTTCAGCTCTAATAATGACCCTTTAGCGCTAAGAAACCTTTTGAAGCCCGCCGTTGTTAATCTCTAAGATCGCCGGCATTCAGTGTGAAGCCCGCCGACCTTTATCTAAGTGCGGCGTACTTTAGGTCTCTCGATGCCCATAAATAGAGCTCAAATCCGTCTCATTTCAACACACCTCTCATCCCAACAACCAACAAAGCTCTGATAATCACTCTCTCTCGAAATCCAATCATTGGAGTGATAAAGTGAAGTCAAAGTGTTGAAGTACTCTTTAGATATTATTGTGGTGATCGCTAGTGACAGTAGCTTCTTCATTACATTAATTCAGAAGTATGTTGATCATTTCATACGAAATTACCACTGTAAGCTTGTTTACTAAAGCCATGTTAGGCTAAACTCCTTATGGTTGCTTGGATATGTTAATATAATAAAGTGATTGGTTGTGGTTATGATCTCTTGTTGATTCTTGTTTATGTTAAGAACTTGTTGTATTCTAAGGTTATCACCATTGTTTATCTCTTTTGATTATATTTGCTAATTGGAAAGGGTCAAAGGATTCAATTAGTATTTTATGATTTTCAATATATGTCAATGTATGTTGATCAATTGAAGGAGAAATCGCTTTTGTTAAGATATAAACAATAAAGTTTTGAACATCGCAACTGGTTCTTACACTTGTTAACCACTTGTTTAAGGATTAGTAGACATAAGTCTAGAATCATCACCGTTAACTAATGAAACATTATTTTGACGAAAACAACTGCTCGTTTGTTAAACTTACTCCATCACTGAGATCGTCATCATAAACCATCACTAAGTTATAAAGACTATCCAAGTAATCATATTTGTCTCATACTTGAAGTTCACATCAAACATTTGCACAAGCTTTTGAAATTCATCTTGATTAGTTAATTGATATATAAGAGCAATCTCAGTCCCCATGAAACGACCTGGTCTAACCAAAACTCTTTACTATAAACGGGGGTTATACTTTTACCCGTGTGTTTTGAAGTAAGAGAATCGGTAAAATTAGTTATTATAAATTTAAAGCTTTCGAGACACATCAAAAGTTTTTGGCGCCGGTGCCGGGGAATAGCATTTGCACTTTTATTAATTGTTTGATCATAATATTTACATTTGGATTGCATTTCTTTGTTTACATTTTGAATATCATCTGTTCTGTTCTAAATAAGCTTTTTCCTTAAAACCGCCGATTTTTCACCACGATCACGGTGATCTTTTTACAAAGAACGCCACTTTTCTGGATAATGAAATACTTTTCAGGAAAATTCAAATTCAAAACAAAACTTTCAAAATTTCCAGAAGTACGTTGTGCTTTTCACTAAAGTACGCCAAACTTATTTCCTTAGAAGCAAGAAAAATTAATTCATTCGAATTAATTTTCAAGATTCTCATTACCATTTGCGACCTTGCTTTGGATGGTCACACGATCTTCCAACTTAGAGCTTGTAAGTCCTTTATCCGAACCCGAACGAACCATAAACAGAAGTAGAAAAAAAAAACAAAAGAGTTCCATTTTCACAAAAAGACTTAAGACCCGAAACAACTAAGGAGATAGTTCCATCTGTTGATGATCTTTCTATTTATCGATTCTTTATCACCTTCATCAGACTTCATGATCCAAAGGATGAAATCGATAATGAACCAATGTGGGCCAATGAGCGAAACGTTGCTCCTACTCCTGGTCCTACAATAACTTTACCCGATACTGCCAATGAATTTGTTATCAAAGGAAATCATCTGACCCTTGTTAAAGGAAACCAATTCGATGGCAGAAACAAAACCGACCCTCATAAACACATCCATGAATTCCTTAAAATTTGTGAAATATTTAAATACGAAGAAACCGAGAATGAACCCGTCCGGCTCATGATGTTTCCGTTGTCCCTAACTGGAGAGGCTAGAACTTGGTTAGATGAACTTGACGAAGGAACATAGAAACATGGGATGAACTTCGTTCTGCCTTCATAAGCCGCTTCTTTCCCCCCAGCCTTATTTGACAGACTCCTCGGTGAAATCCGTGCTTTTTCTCAACAAGATCGAGAAACTCTAACTGAAGCATGGTTGCGAATGAAAGAAATGCTCAGGAATTGTCATGGACATGGTTTAAGTAAAGGAAACATAATTAAAATCTTTTACCATGGACTTGAAGAGAGTACACAAGAAACCTTAAATGCTGCTACAGGAGGAATTTTCCTGTACAAAACCCAAAACTAAGCCTACCAATTACTCGAAGACAAAGTCTTACTAAAACTTGATTGTGCTAAAAACCAAAAACCGCTCTTCGCAAAACTGTTGCTTTTGCCGATGAAGGTAGCAGTATTTCTGACACCGACAAAATAATGGCCCGAATGGATGCCATGGCCCTCAAAATAGATGCTCAGTATAAAGAAATGAAAGAGAAACATGATTCTTGCAAAAATTGTGGTGGAAATCATTCAACCTCAAATTGCAATGATGATGACACACCTATGTCTTGAGAAGAAGAAGCCAAATTTATGCATCATTTAGACGAACTCGTTTTTACGATGACTATCGTAACAAAGATCGAGATAGTGACAAATGGCGTACTAGCAAAAGAACTGATTATAACCGAGATCAACCTCGATCTTACTCTGAAGAAAAACTAGACATTCAGAAACAACTCATCGAATTCATTAAATCACAACAATCCATGAACCTGTTCGTCAAAAACACTTTCAATGAACTTAAAGATAAATTAGAATCCACCACAAGAAACCACTAAGCCTCTATCCAAAATCTGGAAGAAAAATTTGACAGACTTACTAAAAAACAAGCTAATCGACATCCTGGATCCCTTCCCAGTAACACTACACCTAATCCAAGAGGTAGTACCTCTAGACCTTATCAACCACTACCAGCTCGTCACAAGCATGTGAATGCCATAACAACAAGACATGGTACTTCATATGAACCACCTCCTAATCCTAGTCAAACACAACCTACTGTTGATCTTGAAAGTGAGGAAGAAGATGAGCCATCACCTCAGAAAAAAACCAAAACAAAAGAAGTTCCCAAAACACCTGTTCTGAAACCATATATGTAACCTCCCGTAATTTTCCCTCATGAATAGTAAATGCAAAACCTATGATTTACGAAGCATTACGATATTTAATAACCGTTTTTACCGATAACAAAATTTTTGTTTGTTAGTCGAGATGTGCCTTTTATAATCACAATGTCGTTGGTGGTTACCGTTTACTTTGGAACGCGCTTACACACGAACCTAGATAGTCTAAGTATCGCGAATTAATTAACGTTTATTAAGTAACGTATAATATTATATATATATAACCAAATACGTTAAAATAAACTCCTGAGCTCACAAAAATTTTGACAAACGCTCAGTAACTACTTGGAACCTCGACACGATATTTGAGACAAGCCAAATGGGCCTACACACCCATTGGGCATCGGCCCAGTTTTTACTACAAACCAAACTCACCTAAACGGACCATCTTTATTTTTTTCTTTTCTCGTTGGCCCAATCCACACACAAACATGATGAGGCGAAAAACGAACCACTTTTAGGGGGTCATTTAAGCCCGGAATTGAATTTATTTGATCAAATATTGCCCTAAATCGTTCCTTTTGTGATTTTAGGTACTTTGGGAGTGAAATCTGGAAAAGGAAGCAATTCAGACGTTTTTGGAGCATAAAAGTGAAGAAAATGCCAAAGACTTAATTTTCCAAGCTGAGAACAGTATGTGACGGCGTCAAGAGCATTTTCCTGACGGCGTCAAGAGTAAATTTCATGACGGCCCATGATGAGTGCTCAAACACTCATCATTTTTGGTCAAATCTGAACTGCAAAACATACAAAAACACTCAGAAATGCATCAAAATACTAAAAATATTTCAAAATTGTGTTTTATATGTTTTAGATGCAAAATGAGCAAAAACAAATGAAAAACGTATAAAGTTTACAAAATTGGCAGTTTCAGTCCCCCAACTTTCATAAAATTACAAAACTAGTCTCTGGATATTCAAAATATAGAAAATTATCACCAAAGGTCCTTTTACAATCATAAGTTGTCATATTTAGTCCTTTGGTGAAAAATCTCAAAAGTTTTGGAAAATTACAATTTAGTCCCTGGAGTTACGGATATTGACAGAATTGGTCCCTGGTGGGATATTTTTGGATGGAAAACCATTTTTAATCCTTGGAAATTTAAAAATATTCAATATGGATCCTTGGATAAAAGTTTTTCACAAAAATGGCAAGAATGGTCCCTTAACTTTGAAAAATGTCATTTTTAGTCCCCGGGAATTTTGAAAAGTACAAAAATTGCAAAAATGGTTTTGGATATTTAAGCTATGCATGAATGGTCCCTTATGATAACTTTGGAGTTTGTACCATTTCAGCCCTCACTTTTCATAAAATTACAAAAGTGGTCCTTGTGAAATTTATTAAACCAAATGGACCCTTTTGTTAATTTAAAACCAAATCCACTTCCAAATAACAGCCCACCCAAGCCCATTTTTGTTTTCCTCAGCCCAATCCCACATCAGCCCACTTCCACCCTTTGATAATACTGGTCGTTGACCACAGTCAACACCCCATCACCCCTAACCTCCAGCTTTCACGCTTCCATGTTTCCCCCCTCCTCCAAAGTCCTCACCAACCACACCTTCTCATTAATAACTTCACCTACACCTTACCTTCCCCCTCCTCATTTATTACCACACCAAACACCACAACTGCCCACTTTCCAATTTGGCGCCAAAAAAATGTTTGAACGGCTGAGATCAACAAAAGCCATCTAACGGCCATAGATGAGTGGGAAAGAAAGAGAATACCCTCCAGGGTCTATAAAAGAAAAGAAAAGAGAAGAAGAAAGGCAGTAGTTAGGTTTTAATTTTCTTAGTTTAATTTAGGTTGAATGTAATTTAGTTTAGTTAATCATTTTCTAATTTAGTGTTGTAATCTCTGTTGTAGTATTGAAATTATCTTCTTAATCAAAGCAAATCAGTTCTAGTTATATGTTGTTCACAGTTACATTTTATTATAAAATCTAAAATTACATTTTGCTTAAACAAGCTTTCATAAGCCTCACCCTCTCTATACTGAGTTCATTCAAGCTAAGTATAACTTTTTGTGAACTCAGTTGTGTTTAAATTCTGTTCTATTTCAATAAGTTAAAAAAGTCAAGGAAAGTCAACCCAAGGGTATCATTGTGGCAAAGGACACCAGCAGGGTGTTTGGGAATACTTTCTGTTTCATTTAGCTTGGTGACAAGCTTGTGTGAGTTTTATGCCACTGCTGTGAGGTTTGCTTCTTTAAAATTCATCAATAATCACTTTTGAGGTTCATAATCTAGTTACTATAACTGATTTATATTTGTGCTTGTGGTTGTGCTCAATTCTTGTTCAATATAACTTATAACTTGTCCCTATAGCTTATTTCATAAGTTAGCAATAGTTGAATTGTCTCAGATCACATTTCCTTCACTAAACCAAAACAGTTTGTAGTTTAAAGGGGTGTTTGGATTTACTGTCTAGAGCATACCTAAGGTGTTTATTGTTGTATTTAATGCTTGTAACCTGCTGCATTAGTTCTCATTAGGTCATAGGAACCATAAAATCCATGTCCTATTAGTTAGAAAAGTCAAATCCCATTTCAATTCATCATGCTCAGTTACTGTTGAGGTTTTGAGGTTCCATAATCATCCCAATTAGTTTATAAGTTGTTTTTATTGATTAATATAGTTTCATTTTTTCTTAAAACATCTTAATTATCATGTAGGATCAAATAGAAATCCACCAAAGTCAAAAGTTCTAGTTCATATGAAAAGTCAAATTTGCATGCATCTCAGTTTTTACCAAACTTGCAAGATTTTATGTGAATTTTGTGCTTGGAGTTAGGATTTGAATTTTCTTGTGTGCAAAGTCTACCATCTCAGCTTCAAGTTCCTAACATCATCATATTTTTAGCAATTTTTCTGTGGGGTCCACACTGGCTCAAACTCAACTGCAGGGCAAAGGTATGCCCTGCTTCAACTCATCAGTCCAAACACCCAACTTCTTTGGTTCACATGGTGTTCAAAAGTGGACCCCACTTCAAGCTTCTTAGCTTTTTGAGAAGCTTTTCAGCTTAGCTTTTACGATCTGTGCTTATCTTTGGCTTTCAAACTCAATTGCTAGGGCTGCAACCCTCCTAAACCTTGTCCCTTTCTGAGTTGTCTGATTGGATTTTGGACTAGCTTAAGTAGCTTATTGGCTTATTCAGGGTACCACCATTAAAGTTTTAGCTTTACACATGTCCCTTGAGCTTGTACAAACTTAAATCCATCCCTGGTTCTCAGCTTAAAGCTTGTTTCATGCTTTTAGCTTGGACAATTGACCAAAGTCAACTGTCAAGCTAATAAGCACTTGTTGTGCTTATATTTGAGTTCCAAAAAGTTTGTTTTTACAAAAAGTTTCTACTTTTAGGTATAAATCAAGTTTCCAAAAAGAAAATCCAGAAAATCAAATTTATTTTTTAAGTGATAGTTTCTATTTAAGTTTATTTAATTTTAATTTTCATTTTTAGATTTTTATTAAGTACTTAGTTTTTTTTATATTTTTATTAAATTACCCTTATATTAAAGTATTTATAATAATTTTCTCAGATTTTTATTTTATCATTTAGTATTTATTAGAATTAATCTTAGTTTTATTAATAATTAATTAATATTAAGTATTAAATAGCATTATTAGTTTTTATTAAGCAAAACCTAGTTTTTATATTTTTCCTAGCTTTTAAATATTGTAAAATAATTTTAGAAATTTTCTTGTAATTTTTACTGTTCATTTAGTATTTTTTATAATTTAAAATAGTTTAATTAGGTAATGAATAATTAATTAGTAATTAATTAATAGAAAAATCACGAAAAGACAAAAATACTTATTTTTAATTTTAAAATTAGTTTTTAGTTATTTTATAATTTTAGAAATTTTATTTTTACCTTTTTAGTATTTAATTAATATTATATTGTATTTAAGCGTTTTTAATATTAATACTAAGTAATAATTAGTATTTAATTAATAATAAATAATTAATTAGTGTAAAAATTTATTTTCTTTTTCTAAAAATTTTCTTTTATCTTTCAGTTTGTAAAAAGTCATTTTCACCCCCTGGGGGTTTCCAGATTTCATTTTTCACGTTTTGTTTCGTACGTTTACGTTTTATTTAAACGTAACGTACGCGTTTTTAAGTTTTAAACGTTTCTGGTTTTTCTGACTTTCCCGTCTTATTCATATAGCTTATTTAAGTTATCTCATTGTACAAATTAGTAGTGTAATCAATCACAAACCCCTTTCCATCCAAATTCACCCGATCACAAGGCCGTTTGTTTACAATCCACACCTCGTCGGGACATAACGACCCGGGGAAACACTATATTCCGCGGAGCATTGATCTAAGCTATTTGACTTTGTTGACCATTCCTTGGTCAATATAAGTTGGTGGTTTAACATCAATCAATTTTTGGCGCCGCTGCCGGGGAGGTTGTGTGCGTTTTCTAAACGGTTTTTCTGATTAGTGATTTTGGAATTCGTTCCATTGTACATTAATCCATCCTTTGTTCATATTTCCTTATTATCAAAGCAAAACCGTTCACGAAAACTTTTTAAACTCAGTTTTCAATGAACACAAAAACACAAAAATATTTTCTTTATCATTTGTACAAAATGTTTATCCAAAAATCCAAAAACATTCACCTTTACCCTCTCACATCTTTGATTCTTCATCCCTACCCCTCTATACAGTTTTGATTCTTTCTATGTCTCATCCACACTTTCTGGTTTGCCATTGGTGTGGTAATCCTTATAATGGTGGCAATTGCCCCAGCTGTGGCATGGTAGGATCAGAAAACGGGTCTGTCTATAACTAAGATCCTTATTCCTATCATGACACCATTGATTCATTCCACCAGTTACCACACCATCAGTCTCAGCAGTTTTACTATTGTGATTACTGTGGAGGTCCACACTTCAGCTCAGATTGTCAATCGGGGAATCCATATCCTTGTGACAATTTTGACACACCTTATTACGACCAACCTCCACAGTACGATATGAATCAAGCACTTCTTCCAGAAATGCAAAATCTGATGAAAATCGTTGATGAGCTTAAGGGTTTAGTTAACGACCTTGCCCAAAGACATACTCATCAAAAATCCATGGAAGAACTGCTTGCTGAAGAGCAGGCTGCTAGAATAAATTCCCAAGATGCATATGAAAAATCCGTGAGGGAATCCATTGCAAGAGAAAAAGTAGCCAGATCTAGCTCTTTGTTTCATTTTATTCCTGATGACAGTGATGATGAGGATACACTTGATATCCTTCAATTCTATAAAGATCCATCAAGTTCATCAGTTGATATCCCAGCAGTTGAGATTCCATCTCAAACAACTGCTATCACACCCGAGGTTCCCACTCACTCTTTGATCATGGGGGACGAGCATCTTGACACTGTTCCTGATAAGGAATCGGACGAATTCATAAAGTCTAGTGTTGAGAACCTTGTCCCAATCCCAGGAGAGTCACAGGGAATTCTTGAGCATATGTGTGATATTCCTTCCCCTCTTGAGTGTTCAAACGATCATTTTGAGACTTTCTCAGATTTTAATGATGATTGTACATCTCATGGAGACATCGAGTATGTTGAGGCATCAGTTCCACAAACTGATGCTGATCATCTTCTTGAGGAGTTCGCCGATGAACTTACTCACGTCAATCCACTTTCATTGGAAAGTGATGATGGTCTCCTTGACTTCGAAGCTGATCTGGGAGAAATTGAAAGTCTCCTATATAATGATCCACCACTCACTTCTGATCCCGACAGACCAATAGAGAATGTTAATCTCTTTGTTCCCGAAACATTCAATACTACTCTCACCAATCCTCTATTTGAATTCGAATCTGAATTCACTTCGATTTCTGATAATCCACTCTTTGATATTCAGAATGAGGATTGTGATGAGTCTATTCCGGAACGTGAATTTACAGATTCACATCTTGTGAATAATTCTCTTCATGAGGAGTTCTCCAGTGAACTCACTCATTATATCATGACTCCTCCGGAGTTTGATAGCCCGGGGGGAGATGCTCTCAATCATGAGAATGTGCAAATTCCCACCCACCCTCCCGGGATATTTACGAGCTTAACCTTTGAAATCCAAATTCAGGCTACGGAGCCTGCTCTCGAGGAAGAATATCAAATCATGATTTTCATCATGGTTTTCTTTCTTTTCTTCACCTATAAGGTGACTTCTTCTCTTCTTCACTCCTTCGGGAATGAAGACATTATCTTTGATCCCGGCATTTTCATGTATCATTATCTTGAGCCGGATACTTCTCTCATCGGTGTGGAACTTTCACGTGCTTCAAATGTTTGTCCAAACATCTTGAATGAAAGTCCGATTGAGATTGTTTCTTCCACATCATGCTTCCCCAAGGACAAATGAATTCGGGGTCGAGTCAAGCTAGCGACTCGGTAAACAAAAAACAATAGCATGCTTATAGGGTTTTCACCCTAAGTGTGGGGGAGTCCCCCATGCTATGATTACAGAAGTGAAAATACAAAATGGCGTTTTCCACGCTTAGCTTGTAATGTTGCTCTTTTACGTTTAAAATGTCGGCATAATAGCCGGGATTTTGAATATTGAGGACAATATTCATGCTAAGTGTGTGTGTGTGTGTGTGGGGGGGGGGGGGGGTATTTCGCTATTCTAGCGAATTTTATCACATTTTACTATATAATACCCCCGTTTTAGCCAAAATTTTAAAAATTTTTCACTAAAGTTTCAAAATTTTTGTGGTAATCAGTCCGCCTTGTCTAACAGACAAAAGGGATTGGCTAGTCCAGGAGCAAACGGCTCTTGGTAAAGACAACTCAAATCCGTTTATGGCTTGCAATTTGCCCAAAATTGTATGGTTCCTCAACTCCCCAAAAACAAATGAGTTGGCTAGCCCGCAAGATTATGGCTTGTGGTAAAGGCAGTGGAAAATCCATAATTGGAAATCAGCTCACCAAGATGTTGACTATTCCATCAAGAGCTGGCTAGTCCAGGAGCAAACGGCTCCTGGTAAAGACAAATCAAATCCGTTGACAGCTGGTGGTTTGCTCAAAATCACACGGTTATCAGGTGTGCCACAGTTCTTACACCTGGCTACTCCAGAAGTCAAAAATTCATTGATGTTAAACCACCAACTTATATTAACCAAGGAATGGTCAACAAAGTCAAATAGCTTAGATCAATGCTCCGCGGAATATAGTGTTTCCCCGGGTCGTTATGTCCCGACGAGGTGTGGATTGTAAACAAACGGCTTTGTGATCGGGTGAATTTGGATGGAAAGGGGTTTGTGATTGATTACACTACTGATTTGTACAATGAGATAGCTTAAATAAGCTATATGAATAAGACAGGAAAGTCAGAAAAACCAGAAACGTTTAAAACTTAAAAACGCGTATGTTACGTTTAAATAAAACGTAAACGTACGACACAAAACGTGAAAAATGAAATCTGGAAACCCCCAGGGGGTGAAAATGACTTTTTTACAAACTAAAAGATAAAAGAAAATTTTTAGAAAAAGAAAATAAATTTTTACACTAATTAATTATTTATTATTAATTAAATACTAATTATTACATAGTATGAATATTAAAAACACTTAAATACAATATAATATTAATTAAATACTAAAAAGGTGAAAATAAAATTTCTAAAATTATAAAATAACTAAAAAATAATTTTAAAATTAAAAATAAGTATTTTTGTCTTTTTGTGATTTTTCTATTAATTAATTACTAATTAATTATTCATTACCTAATTAAACTATTTTAAATTATAAAAAATACTAAATGAACAGTAAAAATTACAAGAAAATTTCTAAAATTATTTTACAATATTTAAAAGCTAGGAAAAATATAAAAACTAGGTTTTGCTTAATAAAAACTAATAATGCTATTTAATACTTAATATTAATTAATTATTAATAAAACTAAGATTAATTCTAATAAATACTAAATGATAAAATAAAAACCTGAGAAAATTATTATAAATACTTTAATATAAGAGGAATTTAATAAAAATATAAAAAAAACTAAGTACTTAATAAAAATCTAAAAATGAAAATTAAAATTAAATAAAATTAAATAGAAACTATCACTTAAAAAATAAATTTGATTTTCTGGATTTTCTTTTTGGAAACTTGATTTATACCTAAAAGTAGAAACTTTTTGTAAAAACAAACTTTTTGGAACTCAAATATAAGCACAACAAGTGCTTATTAGCTTGACAGTTGACTTTGGTCAATTGTCCAAGCTAAAAGCATGAAACAAGCTTTAAGCTGAGAACCAGGGATGGATTTAAGTTTGTACAAGCCCAAGGGACATGTGTAAAGCTAAAACTTTAATGGTGGTACCCTGAATAAGCCAAAAAGCTACTTAAGCTAGTCCAAAATCCAATCAGACAACTCAGAAAGGGACAAGGTTTAGGATGTTTGCAGCCCTAGCAATTGAGTTTGAAAGCCAAAGATAAGTACAGATCCTAAAAGCTAAGCTGCAAAGCTTCTCAAAAAGCTAAGAAGCTTGAAGTGGGGTCCACTTTTGAATACTATGTGAACCAAAGAAGTTGGGTGTTTGGACTGATGAGCTGAAGCAGGGCATACCTTTGCCCTGCAGTTGAGTTTGAGCCAGTGTGGACCCCACAGAAAAATTGCTAAAAATATGATGATGTTAGGAACTTGAAGCTGAGATGGTAGACTTTGCACACAAGAAAATTCAAATCCTAACTCCAAGCACAAAATTCACATAAAATCTTGCAAGTTTGGTAAAAACTGAGATGCATGCAAATTTGACTTTTCGTATGAACTAGAACTTTTGACTTTGGTGGATTTCTATTTGATCCTACATGCTAATTAAGATGTTTTAAGAAAAAATGAAACTATATTAATCAATAAAAACAACTTATAAACTAATTGGGATGATTATGGAACCTCAAAACCTCAACAGTAACTGAGCATGATGAATTGAAATGGGATTTGACTTTTCTAACTAATAGGACATGGATTTTATGGCTCCTATGACCTAATGAGAACTAATGCAGCAGGTTACAAGCATTAAATACAACAATAAACACCTTAGGTATGCTCTAGACAGTAAATCCAAACACCCCTTTAAACTACAAACTGTTTTGGTTTAGTGAAGGAAATGTGATCTGAGACAATTCAACTATTGCTAACTTATGAAATAAGCTATAGGGACAAGTTATAAGTTATATTGAACAAGAATTGAGCACAACCACAAGCACAAATATAAATCAGTTATAGTAACTAGATTATGAACCTCAAAAGTGATTATTGATGAATTTTAAAGAAGCAAACCTCACAGCAGTGGCATAAAACTCACACAAGCTTGTCACCAAGCTAAATGAAACAGAAAGTATTCCCAAACACCCTGCTGGTGTCCTTTGCCACAATGATACCCTTGGGTTGACTTTCCTTGACTTTTTTAACTTATTGAAATAGAACAGAAGTTAAACACAACTGAGTTCACAAAAAGCTATACTTAGCTTGAATGAACTCAGTATAGAGAGGGTGAGGCTTATGAAAGCTTGTTTAAGCAAAATGTAATTTTAGATTTTATAATAAAATGTAACTGTGAACAACATATAACTAGAACTGATTTGCTTTGATTAAGAAGATAATTTCAATACTACAACAGAGATTACAACACTAAATTAGAAAATGATTAACTAAACTAAATTACATTCAACCTAAATTACACTAAGAAAATTAAAACCTAACTACTGCCTTTCTTCTTCTCTTTTCTTTTCTTTTATAGACCCTGGAGGGTATTCTCTTTCTTTCCCACTCATCTATGGCCGTTGGATGGCTTTTGTTGATCTCAGCCGTTCAAACATTTTTTTTTGGCGCCAAATTGGAAAGTGGGCAGTTGTGGTGTTTGGTGTGGTAATAAATGAGGAGGGGGAAGGTAAGGTGTAGGTGAAGTTATTAATGAGAAGGTGTGGTTGGTGAGGACTTTGGGGGAGGGGGGGGGGGGAAACATAGAAGCGTGAAAGCTGGAGGTTAGGGGTGATGGGGTGTTGACTGTGGTCAACGACCAGTATTATCAAAGGGTGGAAGTGGGCTGATGTGGGGTTAGGCTGAGGAAAACAAAAATGGGCTTGGGTGGGCTGTTATTTGGAAGTGGATTTGGTTTTAAATTAACAAAAGGGTCCGTTTGGTTTAATAAATTTCACAAGGACCACTTTTGCAATTTTTGTACTTTTCAAAATTCCCGGGGACTAAAAATGACATTTTTCAAAGTTAAGGGACTATTCTTGCCATTTTTGTGAAAATCTTTTATCCAAGGATCCATACTGAATATTTTTAAACTTCCAAGGATTAAAAATGGTTTTCCATCCAAAAATATCCCACCAGGGACCAATTCTGTCAATATCCGTAACTCCAGGGACTAAATTGTAATTTTCCAAAACTTTTGAGATTTTTCACCAAAGGACTAAATATGACAACTTATGATTGTAAAAGGACCTTTGGTGATAATTTTCTATATTTTGAATATCCAGGGACTAGTTTTATAATTTTATGAAAGTTGGGGGACTGAAACTGCCAATTCTGCAAACTTTATACGTTTTTCATTTGTTTTTGCTCATTTTGCATCTAAAACATATAAAACACAATTTTGAAATATTTTTAGTATTTTGATGCATTTCTGAGTGTTTTTGAATGTTTTGCAGTTCAGATTTGACAAAAAATGATGAGTGTTTGAGCACTCATCAATCCCCCACACTAAACTATTGCTAGTCCCTAGCAATACTGTTTTGAAAACTTGATGGATTTTAAACTCTTTACCAAAAGCCATCAGCCCAGTACAGAAATGAAGGCGTCACAAGGAAGAGCGTCAAGAGTTAAATACGTAACGGCCTGGAAAAGTGTAATACATGACGGCGTCAAATGTAGATCAAGGCAGTCCGAGGATTCTTTTGGCGGCGAGATGGCGGCGTCACAAGGTTGTTCTTGACGCCGTCAGCCTCAATTATCTATATATAGTTTTCTAATTTTCATTCATTAAGAGGAACAAGTTTGGAGAAACCCTAAGGCCGAACCATATACGAATTTCACAGCTTTTTCAAGGGTTTTAAGCCCTTGAATGCTTACATGTGCTATTGAGATAAGTGTTCTTTTAATTCAATCAATATGTCTATGTGTTTGTTGTCTATATCTTGTGCTTGTCTTGATTCCACCATGTTAGGCTAGATTTATCTTATGTTTGCTCAGATCTAATGAAACCTAGATGTTGATTATGTTTTGATTACTTGTTTATGGTTGTATTGGATGAATGATTTCAATGTTAGGCTTAAGAAAACTGGCAGATCTCCAAATGGTAACATGCTTGAACGTCTTAGGAAACATGAACCAATGTGTACTAGGTTTTATTGGTTGTATTTAATGCATGAGTAAATTCTAATGATCGCATGTTAGTAGCTTCTTAGCCGGCTCGGCACAGGAGTGAAGTTGGCACTCATAGGATTGGGGAGTTAAGTACGCCACCCCATGAATGATATTAAGGAATACAATCCGTCATCCACGCAACTATAACAAGTAATTAACGTGTAAAAGATATCTAGGGAGTAGTGAAATCTAAGTAAACACATTTCTCCACTTATTGCTCACAACCTTAGTTTAATTTAGTTTTATTTTCATTTCTAGTATTTTATTTTGATTGCATCTTAGTATTGGGTTAGTTTACTAGCAACTAATTCCGCCCATATCCTTTAAAACCCGAGATTTTTACTTTTTTCTAAAAAAATATAAAAATACAAAAATAATCATCCTTCATCTCTAGAACTAGTATTTAGGTTTTCTAATCCTAGCGACACTATTCCTAGCTGAACGATCAATCCCCCGGTACTTGTCATTATACTATACTACATCGATCAGGTATACTGTCTGGTGGGGGTTGTAAGCTTCTCGAGATCCCTCGAGAGGTAAAGCCTGGTGCAATCCCTACGCATCAAGTTTTTGGCGCCGCAGCCCGGGGAATAGTTATTGTCTAGGTTAGAATTTCTTTTTATTAGGTCTACTTGCTAGATTCCTTTCTAGTAAGATTTTATTTTTATTTTTAGGTTTTCTTTAGTCTATCTTTTTCTTTGTGCCTTTGTTAGTAAATTAAATTCATTGACTATTCCGTTGACCATTATGGAAAAAGCGAATCCACCCCTTTCCCCTAGAGAAGTGGCTGTGTTACGTGAACAAATTGAGAGTGAGATTAGGGAACTTAGGGAGCTTAATAGGTTGATTAAGGTTGAGCTCGACCATGCATTTAGTGACCTAGCGACTGCCTTGTATTCAAATGAGGACCTAGGGCCTAATGATTTTGTGAATGTTGTTGAGGAACTAGAAGTGGGGGAAATAGATCCGAAGCTTAATGATTACTTTAATCTGTACCCCACTAAGGAGGAGATTGCATATTATAATAATCTTATTGATAACCCGCGATCTCCTTTTACTATAATCGAACCTAAGATAAAGAGAGGCGATCCTAAGAATGCTAAGATACCATGTATGATTGGGTATAGACACGTTGACAATGCTTACATTGACTTTAAATCCCCAATCACCATCATGTTCTCAAATGTTTATAATGATATAGTGAAAACAAGACTTGAACCTAGAAGAGATCCCAAATATCCTGGTGGAGTTTGTAACTTTGTCGGGAGAGTTAAAGGTCTACATGTCTTTGTCGGGAATTTCACTTTTGTTACCGACTTTATGATTGTGGAAGATCTTGCTAATGTTATTGATTGTCGATTGTCCAATGTTGTGTTTGGCAAACCGTTTGTTGAGGAGTCAAAGTTAGAATATGATGATATAGAATGGACAATCCGATTTGCAAGTAACACCGATAGGATCACTTATAGGACGCCTAATAGAATGAAAGAATTTCGCTTTATATCCCGATTTGATAAGGATAACGTTGGTGCTTTTGAGGACATCAATGAAGAGGATAAGAAAAGGGGCATGGATTATGTATGGGAAAAGAGGAGTCTTTTCTACAAAGATTGCTTGGCTCTAGGACCAAAGTATAAAGTTGATAAGGAATTTGCCCATAGGATTATAGGAGCGATTGAGAAAAAGGTGATTGGTTTCTACAAAGAATATTTACAATCAGAGAGTGAAACCAATGATGAGGTCACGTAGTAACCCATGACCTTGAGTCTAGCTACAAGACTCGTAAATAAAGAAAAGCGCTTCTTGGGAGGCAACCCATGCTTTGTGTGATTTTATTTTGTTTGTTTGTTATTTGCTTCCGTATGCATGCTTTATTTTTATTGTTGGTAGATCATGTTTCTAAACTAAAAAGTGGAAATACTTTACTTTGTTGTTTTGGCCTAGTCTTAACTCCACCTAAAGGTATTTTTGCAAAAGATAAGTGTAAGGGGAAACCCCAAATATGTTTTTAAGAAACAAAACGATCATGATTCTCCACAATATTAAGTGAACATCTATATATTCGTATTCGTTAGAGTCAAATGCTTGTATCGAGTCATAATGAAGTTTTGCAGGATTTTCCAGGAAGTAGGACCAAGTTTTTCCAGAAATTTTCAGGAAACTTAACATAAGAATTTCTGCAGGTCACTTCTGACGGCGTCATGAGCTTGCTCTTGACGGCGTCACGTGTAAAAATCTAGAAATTTTACCAGTTTTGTTTTTCTAACGGAGTTTTAAAGTTTTTGTTGAATTATTAAGTTTTATAATCTCTAGGAAATCTACAAAATTCATTCCACAAGCATTATATCTTACTTTGTTTTCTAGGATTTAGTAACTTATGTAGATTGCCGCCGATTTTATGCGAGGTTGCTTTGTTTGTTTTCTCAGGATTTACAGGTTATGTATGACAAGAAGATGATTTATATTCTGGAAGGGAAGCTTTGATTGTTCATTTTCTTGGAGGAAGATCTAACCTGGCCACCTTATTATCCATACCGAGCGTATCAGGGGAGTATTTGATTTTATTCTTTTTACTTATTTCACTTTTACATTCTTTACTTGAACATTGGGGACAATGTTCATCCTAAGTGTAAGGGGAGGGTAAAATGATGATACCTTACAGATACACTTTTGCTTGAGTTTGTTTGTTTGATAGTAGATATGTAATAAAACTATGAGAAATGCTTGTTAGTGCAATTTTAGCGCCAAATTTAAATTTTTTTACAACATTTAGGAGTGAAACTTTAGCCATAGCAAGCGTCTCATGGATAGGAGATTGTATGACTAGCACAAAACTGTATCATTCAGAAAAATTTTCCACCCAAATATGTGAGGTTCGCCTTTAGATTTGATAGGAAAAGCATTTACTATTAGTGCTTATGAGTGTACCGGTAGCATTTAGATTCTAGAACTTGCGTTAGTGATGCATCCCGAGACCGCTAGTGAGACTACATTCGTGTAGTAGGATTTACTACATGATAAGAGGCATTAGGATCACCCTTGTGATTAAACCCGTATCATAATTACTTGACCATTTAAGTCATATTACTTGGCTAGTTAAGTCAACTAATTTTTCCCACACCCTTAGCGTTGTACTCATTTTTAGTACACGAAACCCCTAGTACACCCCTCCGAGCCTATCTTTTCATTTCTAACTTTAAGCATTTTACTTAAAGGAAGAATCTGTTACACCCCATTTAAATGTTCACCCAAATCGCCTTAGCCTTCCGTGTATGCGCTCATTTTTAGTGCATTATTGTTATTTGTTAAACCCTAAGTTAATTATCTAATTGATTACATGGTTGCTAAGATCGAGTCATATCCTTGTACATATTGTTTTGGGACGATTGGGACTCATTGGTAAAGTACTTATTTTATGGAGTAATGGGGAAGAACATCAATTATTACCCCCGTATGTGCGTTAATCTTAAAAGTACTCCAAGTGTTTTGATTTTCTTAATTCGAGTTGTTAATACAAATATCGCCTAAAAACATTATTTATATTTTACGATCTTCGCTAAGTTTTGTTAACGACAAAATGTAAACTTTAGTTTCTAAGCAAAACATAATCTTAGTTTTTAAGACTTGCATAAACTAGACTTTTGCTACATTTTACATTTCATAAAACACAACACGAGTTTATTTCTTAAATTAGAAATTGTCACATCACATTTATGGCAAGTTTTGTCATTATGTATTTATGGAAAGAAATGTGTTTGACCAACTTTGTTGTTGCTTACAAGTTTCATGTTTGACTTGATTTAAGTGATGTGACATTGTTTGGTTGCTAGGAGTTATGAGACAAGACCTTGTTTGGTTTGAAGAGTTATTGCAAAAACCTACTGCAGACCCGGCGGTACCCTGGGGGTACACGGGCGGAACCCATCTGAGGGTTCCGCCTGATCCGCCAAGCATGCAGTTTGATGTGCTATAAATACCAAGCCATAACTTGATTTTTGGCTAACCTCTTGAGATCATATTTTACACACACACACACTCATCTTTTCTTCTAACCTCTTAACATTGTTAATGTGAAGTTTCTCTTTGTAGCAAAGAAGCTCACAAGGTCGTAAAAAGTTACAAGTTTCCAATACAACGTTGCAAGACTTGGTAGCTTAGTATTGTGTGCGTGTTGTTTACACTTCATTTGTTTGTGTATATTCTGTAGTGAGTGGTTAGTATTTTAGTCCTCAAAATACAAAGAGTGTTGGGAGTTGTTGTACCCTAGTAAAAGAACTAACGGGAGTGGTTGTGCCCTTGTAAAAGAACTCGACATTTAGCTTTGTGTCGGTAAAAGTATAAGCGACGTGTAAGGTTTTCTCCGCCGGTGAAAGGAGCTTGTTGACTAGTGAAAGAAACTCTCGAGTTGGATACTCGGGGCGTGGATGTAGGGCAAGGAAAAAGAGTCCTTGTAGCCGAACCACGATAAATACTCATGTTGTGGTTTGATCGTTTCTTTCATTTACTTGCATGTTATATATTGTGTTTGTGCATATATCTTTGATCAAACGGAAAGTTTCAAAGCTAACTTAACAAGTTAAAAAGATTTTAATCGGTAAACTATTCAACCCCCCTTCTAGTTTTCCACAATTAGCATCAAGAGCTACGTTACTCAAGCTTTTAAAATATATTGTGTTTTAAAACTTGAAACGATCCATGGATTTTGAAAATTACAAAGAAGGGCAATCTATGCAAAGACCACCACTCTTTGAAGCAAATGGTTTTATATATTGGAAAAACCGTTTTGAAACTTACGTGAAATCTAAAGATATAGATTTGTGGTATATAATTATTGATGGTGATAACGTAGTTACTAACATCAAAGATGATGATCAAAAAATTTAATAGGTAAAAATAATTAAGCTAAAATGATGCTTTATAATGCTTTGCCTAAGAAAGAATATGAAAGAGTCTTTTTGTGTAAAACCGCCAAAGATATTTGGCAATCTTTAATTGTCACTCATCAAGGAAACTCACAAGTTAAAGATAACAAAATTGATCTTCTTGTTCAACAATATGAACAATTTGTTATTTCCGAAAATGAGATTATTGATAATGCCTTTGCTAGATTTAATACTATTATTACTTCACTTAAAGCACTTGACGAATCTTTTTGTAGTAAGAACTTTGTCAGGAAATTTCTTAGAGCACTCCATCCGAAGTGGAGAGCAAAAGTGACGGCAATTGAAGAATCCAAAGATCTTTCAAGCATGTCACTTGATGAGCTAATTGGAAACCTCAAAGTTCACGAAATGGTAATGGAAAAAGATTCATAACTAGTTAGAGGCAAGAAAGAAAAAGTTAAGTCCATTGCCTTGAAAGCTAGAGTCCAATCAAGTGATGATGAAGAATCTACTTCGGATAGTGATGATGAGGAATATGCTATGGCCGTGAGAGACTTCAAGAAGTTCTTTCGTAGGCGAGGGAAGTTTGTAAGGCAACCTAAAGATGACAAGAAAACCTTCCGGAAAGATCGTGATGATCGAAAAGGAAAAGTTGAAAGAAAATGTCATAGGTGTGGAGACACAAGTCATCTTGTAGGAGAATGTCCAAAACCACCCAAGAGCAAACCTCAACAAGCTTTTGTGGGTGGTGCTTGGAGTGACTATGAAGGAGATGATGATGAGCCAAAGAATGATGGTATTGCTCTCATGGCTCACAACTCAAATGAGGTACTCTCCGACTCATCTTACTCCTCTATAGATGATGATACTTTACAAAATGAATATAACAAACTTTGTGAGTTAAGCTTAAAAATCATAACCAAAAATAAATTTTTGAAAACTAAAAAGGAGTTTTTAGAAAATGAAGTCTATGAGTTAAAAGAAAAAGCTAAGAGATTAGAAAAGGGTAAAGGTATTGACACCTAATGCAAATCATGTGAAGAACTTAAACTTGAAGTTGAGAAACTTAAAATTACTCAAAATGATCTAATCAAACAAACCACAAAGTTCAAAAAGTTCGATAAAAGCATTTCATGTGCGGATGAAATTATGAAACTTCAAAAGTCACCTTTTGATAAAACAGGTCTAGGTTTCAGGAAATTAGAAATCATTAAGGGTCAAACGAAACAAGAAAAGAACGCACATGAAACAAACAAAATTGCTACAGTAGCCCGCGGACCAGACGGAACCCAAATTAGGGTTCCGCCCGTTGGCCCTGAGGGTTCCGCCAGGTCTGCTGCAGCAGTAACTCTATCCACATCGGATCGTTCAAAATTTGTTAAAGTTACATATAAAAATGGAACAAAACCTGCCTTTAGAACTGGACTAGGACTTAGTAAAAATGAATTTAGAGCTAAGACTACTAAACCAAGACCTAAGACTCCAATTCCCAAACGCCCCTTTCCAAAGAGCAACTTCAACGCTCGACCAAACTACCGACAAGTTTGGAATCAAAACACTCCTGGACATTACCAAAATTCAAACTACATGCCATGGAACCCTTATGTTCTATTTTCTTATTTGGAATAAATTAATGGCATGCTTAACCAAAATGGACCCATAAGAAATTGGGGACCAAATGTTTGAGTGTTTTTCATAAAATAGGTGTGCCTCAAAGTTTGTTTGGATCCGGATGAATGGATTAAAGATAGTGGTTGTTCAAGGCACATGACGGGCAATAAAAGCCTCTTCTCAACATATCACAAATGTGATGGAGGTAATGTTACGTTTGGTAGTAATGCTAAGAGAAAAATCATCGGAAAAGGTACAATCTCTCATGACTCCCTTTCTATAGATGATGTTGCTCATGTTGATAACTTAGGATTTAATCTTCTTAGTATTAGTCAACTTTGTCGTAATAAGTATAATGTCCTTTTTAGTGAAAACGGTAGTAAAATACTTAAAGATGGTATAACTGTAGCCAAAGGTGTCCTTAAGAACAACGTATACGTCATGAAGTTGGATTCAACATCTAGAGACAAACTTTGTCTTACCTTATTAGATGAATCTTCAACTTTATGGCATAGACGTTTAGGACACGCTAACATGAGACTAATCCAAAACCTCTCCTCCAAAGACTTAGTTCGAAACCTACCCAAGTTGAAATATGACCAACACTTTTGTGATGCTTGAAAAGTCGGTAAACAAGTCCATAGTAGCCATAAGGCTAAAAACATGGTGTCTACATCTAGGTGTCTAGAACTTTTGCATATGGATTTATTTGGTTCATCCACTATACAAAGTTATGGAGGTAACTTCTATACTTTGGTCATAGTAGATGATTACTCACGTTATACTTGGACAAAGTTTTTGAAAAATAAAAATGAAGCTTTTGATAAATTTGAGATTCTAAGTAAGAAAATTCAAAATCAAGTAGGGTCTAATATAGTGTCTATTAGAACGGATCACGGTCGTGAATTTGATAATGAATTTCAATTTGGAAACTTTTGTGATAAAAATGGAATTACTCATAACTTTTCGGCTCCACGTACTCCTCAATCTAATGGTGTAGTAGAACGTAAAAACCGGACATTACAAGAGATGAGTAGAACAATGCTTAATGAACAAACTATTCCACAAAAGTTTTGGTGTAATGCCGTTGACACATCAACGTACATTATTAATCGAGTACTAATTAGACGATTTTTGAATAAAAATCCTTATGAACTTTATAGAGGTAAAAAGCCTACATTAGGATACTTTAGAGTGTTTGGGAGTAAATGCTTCATTCTTAACACAAAGAATTATCTCACCAAATTTGACCCAAAGTCTTATGAAGGTGTATTTCTTGGATATTCACAAAATAGTAAAGCTTACATTGTTTTGAATAAAGAAACCTTAAGAGTCGAGGAATCATTAAACGTAACATTTGACGAAAGTCCACCTCCCTCTAAGACATCACCTTTGGTAGATGATGACTTAGTTGAAAGCCAAGCAATTGAATGTCAAGAAATCTTAGGTAATGACAAGGAAGATGAACTATTAAACAAAGAACTTGTCAATGTCAAAGAATATAAAAGTCATCCATTAGACGGTGTCATAGGCAACATTAACGAAAGAACACTTAGATCAAAAGTTTAAAATGAAAGCAACTACTTTTGTTTCGTGTTAACCATTGAACCGAAAAACATTAATGAAGCCATTAAAGATGAATCTTGGGTAATTGCAATGCAAGAAGAATTAAACCAATTTGTTAGGAATGAAGTATGGACATTAGTTCCTCAACCAAAGAGTCAAACAATAATTGGAACAAAATGGGTCTTTCGTAATAAAATGGATGAAAATGGAATTGTGTCTAGAAACAAAGCTAGGCTAGTAGCACAAGGATATAATCAACAAGAAGGCATTGATTACGATGAAACTTTTGCTCCGGTAGCTAGGCTCGAGTCAATTAGAATATTACTTGCTTATGCGTGTGTACATAATTTTAAACTCTTTCAAATGGACGTCAAAAGTGCATTTCTAAACGGAGTCATTAATGAAGAAGTGTATGTTGCTCAACCACCGGGCTTCATCGATTTTGAAAAACCAAATCATGTTTACAAACTTAAAAAGGCTCTTTACGGACTTAAGCAAGCTCCAAAAGCATGGTATGATCGACTTAAAACATTCCTAGTTGACCATAAGTATACCTTGGGCTTAGTTGATAATACTCTCTTCACTAAGAAGAAAGATTCACATATTATCATAGTCCAAATCTATGTTGATGACATTATATTCGGATCAACTTGTCAAGAACTATGTGTGGATTTCTCAAAAATCATGCATGACGAGTTTGAAATGAGTATGATGGGAGAACTCAACTTTTTCTTAGGACTCCAAATCAAACAACTAGAAGATGGTATCTTCTTTAACCAATCTAAATATATTAAGGACATGCTTAAGAAATTTGGACTAGAAGATTCGAAACCTATCAAAACTCCCATGTCCACGGAAACTAAACTCACCAAGGATGAGGAAAGTGAATCCGTAGATAGCACTAAATATAGAGGTATGATTGGTAGTCTACTTTACCTAATGGCTAGTAGACCCGACATTATGTTTAGTGTTTGTCTATGTGCTCGTTTTCAAGAAGATCCTAAAACTACCCATCTCGAAGCCGTTAAAAGAATTTTTAGGTATATTAAGGGCACTACACATTTAGGTTTATGGTATCCCAAAGGAACGGGAATAGACACCATAGTGTATGCCGACTCGGATCATGCCGGTGACTATGTCGATAGAAAAAGCACAAGTGGTATTTGTACTTTTGTTGGACATTGTCTCACCTCATGGTTCTCTAAGAAGCAAACGGCTCTTGCTATCTCAACAACGGAAGCCGAGTACGTTTCGGCCGGAAAGGCATGTCAACAAGCTCTTTGGATGAAGCAAGCTCTTGTCGACTACGGAATTCAACTCAACGACATCACAATTCTTTGTGACAACAAAGGTGCCATTGATCTTAGCAAAAACCCGGTTCAACATGCTCGTACCAAACATATTGAAATCCGTCATCATTTCCTTCGTGACAACGTCCAAAAAGGAAATATCTCAATTGAGAAAGTTTCTTCCGAAGATAACATAGCCGACATTCTCACAAAACCTCTTAAACGTGAACCTTTTAATCTTCTTAGGCTAGGCTTAGGACTCATGGAACCTACATTGTAGTTCTGGACATTAGACAAAAATTACAAAAATCAAAACAAATCCAAAACCATTTTTCTCAGCAGGGTCGGCGGAACCCTCAGCCATAACGGACGGAACCCAACCCAGGGTTCCGCCGTGTCCGTCGACCTGCAGAATCATTTTCTTTGTTTATATTTAACCAAACACCCATTATCTCATACCACCACTTCAAGGCTGATACTATTCACTTCACCACTCATCCATACCTACGAATTCTTGGTCCTCCATTCATTTACATTGCAAATCAATCATCATTGTAAGTATTCTAAACATGATTACAATCCTGATCTGAGTCTAGGAATTCTATTTCTTGCACAAAAACAAAAACTTGGGGTTATGCATTAACTTAAGAAATTCATGCATGAGATTAGGTAATTAATAAAACTAATCATGTTTCCCATAGTTAGGAATTGCATCTTTAATTAGTATAAACATGTTTGCTAAAACACCCCATGTCAAATCCTTTCAAAAATTTCTCACAAGTAGGACAAATATTTTTTCGTCTCACATTGAGAATACAAAATCAAAACGTTATGCTTAAAACATCACTTGCATAATGTCTCTTGAATGCTAAAGGGAATACATAACCAATATGTATTTTCGGGTACATTCAAACGAAGCTACATTGAACTAGGAGCGTTTGGGTTATCTTTTGTTTTATAACAAAACTTGCATAAAACGATTTTGAAGCATCAAAATGAGTCAAGATAACCGCACCTCCACATTGTTTTCATATAGGCACACACTAGAACTTCCACATTATAATAGTGGTTTACGTAAACTAAAATGTGGAATTTTGTTGTTCTAGGAATCATCATGCCTCCTCTAACCCACTACGACCACAAGGACACCATTAAGTACCTACCAAAACACCACAAAACCAAAGGCCTTACCGCAAATCAAGTAAACGTTTTCAAAGCCCTAGAAAAACACTATGTCCATGAGGGTAGAACCATAGACCCATCTTTCCTAGAAGGCACAAACCTTTACGCCGATTTTGCCACAATAAACTTTGAGTGTCTTTTGAATATCGACGAGCCTATTTGTCCTAGGTTCATTCTAGAGTTCTATGCATCATGCGACCTCTCAACGGATGATTATGGTCATATGTCTATCCACTTTAGGGTTAGCGGTCACCAATACTCCTTCACTCTTGAGGAGTTTGCTCAAATCCTAGGTGTTCCAAACCGTGGTACTTGCCTCTATTCCGACTTGCACTCCCTCTCAACTCTTGACAACCTCCAAGACCGTATCCATCCTTATGACACACCCCTTGTCTCAAAAGACATACTCCGTGATCACCTCTTTGTTAGGACCACTACCACTAGGAGAACCCGTTCGGGGAATGAGGTCGATAAGGACCCATATGGAATGGAAATGAACGAACTCAAACCTTAATTCAAGAAATGGGAGGAAGTCCTTAGAGCCAATGTCATTAGCACAATAGGGAACCATGACCATATCAACCTTTGCCTTTGCTACATACTCTACTCCTTGTCCATTAGGCAACCCTTCAACCTTGCCTACTACATGGCCAAGAGAATGGCCGACATTCCCGTGCATGGCACAACGGCTATGCCATATGGAATGCTCTTGACCCGTTTCTTTAGGTTCATCTCACCCATTCCACCAACTTCAAATGGTCTTCGTCTTGACTACACTCTCATTCCACATACCTTTGTTCCACTTAGTGATAAGAGAGTTTACAAAGCCCAAGGAAAACGTCCACATCCTCCTACCTCATCATCTTCTTCCTCAATGAGTGAAGATGACAATTTGCCAAACTCTAGGCTCCCTCCTCTCGAATACCTTTCTCAACTTCCGGATATTCCTAATGAGTCGGAGGAGTTCAAGCAAACAAAGGGGATGTTCAAAAACATCGGGAGATTCCTCGGGAAGATGAAGAAGAAGATGGACCGTCAATGAGTGCGGGTGTGTTAGGAGTGTTTGGCACAAGGTGCTATTGGAACAATTTGGTAGTTTAAACAATCTTTGTGATGTATTTGTGTGTTAGTACAATGTTTGATACACTTTGGAACATGTTTCAACTAACAATGTTGCAGGAAGACAACTTTTGGCAAGTTGTCAAATTTTCATGGTTATGGAATTTTCACTAAGTATGGTGAAATTCTCGACCTCAAGGTCAAACTCCTATGATATGTGTGTTTAGGTGTCTAATTTTTGCATTGCCTAACCAGAAATGAAGTATCTCTTTGATTTTAGGAGTTTCGAAAATTTTGAAAATCGTTTCGCGGGTCAAAAACGCGGACTGTGAACTTTTTCAGCCCTGGCGGATCCGGCGGATCCCAAATTTGGGTTCCGCCAGTACAAATTCTGGGTAACCCAGAATTTGCCCAACGGACCAGACGGTACCCTAATTTGGGTTCCGCCTGTGTCATCTGAGGGTGCCGCCAGTAGCCTGCAGATTTGTTGTTTTCTTTTTCGCCAATTCAACATTCAAACACCAAAATCCAATCCTTTTAGGTAGAAACCCATTACTTGCAATGTGTTTAGCATAATAGGATACTCCTTCTTCCATGAACTTAACCAAAATCAATTCCCGCCAAAATTCAAATTTAACCATAACAACCTCAAGGACCCCTCAAACATAAAGGAAGGAACCCTTTTAAGGGATCCTTGAAATCCCTGAAATTTATACTACCACAAATCCACCAAAACCACTATGCATTTAGTGCAAAACTTGTCTTCTCACTTCACCATTTTCATTGGATTGACTTCCATGATTTGACAACCCACAATTAAGTTTTCCAAATCATTAGGAACCACCATTTTTGTATGGACTAACATCAAATCCAAACACTCCTTCCCATAAACCTTCATCACTATAAATTAAACCATCCTAAACACTATCAAACCACACCTTCTTCATCAAAATTTCTGAAACTTTAAACCATTTTAACCATGACCAAGTCAACAAACACCTCTCAACCATCACGACCCATCCGGAGAACCGCCCGGATAAGTGTGAAACCACTATGGTGTAATCAACCCATCAACCTTAGCTCCTCATCATCGGAGGAATTCACATCACCCATCAAAAATGAACATTTTTTGAACCTTGCATCTCCATCTCCATCACCCAAATAACCAAATGAGCACACTCCACCACCTACTAAATCACCTATTTACCCAACTCCACCAAGTGCTCCAACCCAACCATCAAAGACTCCATCACCATCACCATTACCAAAAATTGAGCCAATGGAACTATTTGGGTCTCCTCCCACATCACCACATCCATTTGTCTAAGATTTAAATGATCTTCCACCAAGACATACCCAACCACCACCTTTTGAAAATCAATCACCAAGGTCAATTCTTGACCTTGATGAAGATCTTGAACTTACCCAACCACCACAACAAGTAGAACAACCACCCAAACCGTTGTTATTTCACCCTATCTACCGTGAAATTCATGGTCCTCTTTATGGAGAACCAAAATTTGAACACCATGATCACCCAACTCCACCACCTTCTCAAGCCCAAACCTATGAGACTTTCTTTCCCTCAAATGAGGAAATCCAAAGCATGGTTGAGAACCACCTTCATCAAGCAATGGAATTTCAAACCACCTTGCTTGACTCAATACTAAATCCATCCTCCACCCAAGAACCAAAAACCAACCAACCATCAAACCAAGAAACCAAAACCAACCCATTTCAACCCACTCATCCCCATGCTTGCTCAAATTGTGAGCAAATGGGTGAAACCATCAAAACATTGCTTAACCAATTCCAAAACAAAACACGTTTTGCATTCCAACACGTCATAGAACGTTTGGATGCACTCTCCCACCCCAACAAATCCTAGACAACCTTTGGAGGCCGTTTGCCCCAATCTAGGAATGTAGGATTTTATTTTATTTTCTTGGTTATTTTTTTAGTTTTTGTGTACAAGTAGAAGAATAGTTCTCATTTCTTGTCTTTTGACTTTTATAGTCAAAATTTTACTTGGAATGAAATTTCTTTCTACTCACTCTAGTACATTGTTGGTTGATCATGTTTGTGTTGTGGTTGCAATGTGTGTGGTAACTACAAGCTTGACTATATATATCACCATCTAACCATTTTTTTTGTAGGTCTCAAAATCCATGTTTCCCATATTGGTACTCCATTTAGGGGGAGTACCGATCAAGGGGGAGTATGGCCATTATTCCGCTTCGCTACTCTACTTTTTGTTTCGATAAAAAGGGGGAGAAATATATTAAACCTTCAAATACTTGATGTGCTTTTTCGTATCTTAAGTAAAACAAGGTTAATATAATTCTTTTTTAAGTCTTGAAAACCAAGATTTTGCGTGTTACTTAAAAACAAAGTTTATGTTTTGTCATCAACAAAAAGGGGGAGATTGTTAATACAAATATCGCCTAAAAACGTTATTTATATTTTACGATCTTCGCTAAGTTTTGTTAACGACAAAATGTAAACTTTAGTTTCTAAGCAAAACATAATCTTAGTTTTTAAGACTTGCATAAACTAGACTTTTGCTACATTTTACATTTCATAAAACACAACACAAGTTTATTTCTTAAATTAGAAATTGTCACATCACATTTATGGCAAGTTTTGTCATTATGTATTTATGGAAAGAAATGTGTTTGACCAACTTTGTTGTTGCTTACAAGTTTCAGGTTTGACTTGATTTAAGTGATGTGACATTGTTTGGTTGCTAGGAGTTATGAGACAAGACCTTGTTTGGTTTGAAGAGTTATTGCAAAAACCTACTGCAGACCCGGCGGTACCCTGGGGGTACACGGGCGGAACCCATCTGAGGGTTCCGCCTGATCCGCCAAGCATGCAGTTTGATGTGCTATAAATACCAAGCCATAACTTGATTTTTGGCTAACCTCGTGAGATCATATTTTACACACACACACACACACACTCATCTTTTCTTCTAACCTCTTAACATTGTTAATGTGAAGTTTCTCTTTGTAGAAAAGAAGCTCACAAGGTCGTGAAAAGTTACAAGTTTCCAACACAACGTTGCAAGACTTGGTAGCTTAGTATTGTGTAAACTCGTGTTGTTTACACTTCATTTGTTTGTGTTTATTCTGTAGTGAGTGGTTAGTATTTTAGTCCTCAAAATACAAAGAGTGTTGGGAGTTGTTGTACCCTAGTAAAAGAACTAACGGGAGTGGTTATGCTCTTGTAAAAGAACTCGACATTTAGCTTTGTGTCGGTAAAAGTATAAGCGACGTGTAAGGTTTTCTCCGCCGGTGAAAGGAGCTTGTTGACTAGTGAAAGAAACTCTCGAGTTGGATACTCGGGGCGTGGACGTAGGGCAAGGAAAAAGAGTCCTTGTAGCCGAACCACGATAAATACTCGTGTTGTGGTTTGATCGTTTCTTTCATTTACTTGCATGTTATATATTGTGTTTGTGCATATATCTTTGATCAAACGGAAAGTTTCAAAGCTAACTTAACAAGTTAAAAAGATTTTAATCGGTAAACTATTCAACCCCCCTTCTAGTTTTCCACACGAGTCATTAGATTAGTTTATTGTAAAGTATGTAAAAATTCAAGTGTAAGGGGAACGTTTATTCCCTTTGATGTATTATTTTGGATGGTAGGGTAAGAGTGTATGCAAAAAAAAAAAAAAAAAAAAAAAAAATCAAGAAGAAGAAAAAAAAATAGAAAAAGAAAAAGAGAAAAAACATACGGACTACCATCCCGTTTCCATTCTAAGTTTATTTTATGTTTTTGTTATTTTTCATTTATTAGCTTAAGTCGAGTCTAGTCTTGGCTTAGCAACGCCATATTCTACATGTAATTAACCAAGATTGTTAACTCGCCACCAGTAAAGACTGCCTATATCCAACAAAACCGTGTATTTCATATCCCTACACCTAACGTTACAACCCAATGAAAGACCTCTTTGATAGTTTATCCTAGGTGCTTACGCCATGTGGTGGAGGTTTGATCCTTTCCCAAGCCTATGGTAATCTATTTTGCTATGACAGGTAGTGAGAGATATCTTCCGTTTCCATATTGTAATTTATACTTTATTACACCCGAGAGATGTGAGTATCTAAACACTATTTGTGAGGTGCTAGTGTATGACCTCCGTGCTTGTCTTTGGTCTTTAGTGGAACGATTATTTGTTGTAATTACTTTTATATTAGTGTTAAATGACCCCTAACTTGTATTTTGAGTAGAATAAAAGCGCATTCGCTTGAGGACAAGCAAATCTCAAGTGTAAGGGTATATGTTAGGGGGTCATTTAAGCCCAGAATTGAATTTATTTGATCAAATATTGCCCTAAATCGTTCCTTTTGTGATTTTAGGTACTTTGGGAGTGAAATCTGGAAAAGGAAGCAATTCGGACATTTTTGGAGCATAAAAGTGAAAAAAACAACAAAGACTTAATTTTCCAAGCTGGGAACAGTGTGTGACGGCGTCAAGAGCATTTTCCTGACGGCGTCAAGAGTAAATTTCATGACGGCCCATGATAACGCTCAAAGTTAACATGTTTTTATAAGCGTTATTAGTGTTTTTGTGTATGTTATTTAGTTGTTTTTATATGCTTTTTACCACTAAATCATATCAAAGTATGTTTTTGTAGCATATGTAGCCAAATGCAGGAAAAATGGAGTAAAAATGAAGGAAATGAAGTATACACGATTACACGAAGATTCCCAAGCTCAAAAGTCCAATCTATGAAGTAATTCCTATGAGAACCTAAGTTTTGTCATCTCAAAGTTCCAAGTTCAAAAGTTAATCAAGTTTGGATAGTACATAAAAAGCTACACAAGTCAAAGTCAAAGTCCAAAGCTGCCAGAAATTACCATCCGATCGGTTGGTGTGAAACCGATCGGATGGCATAAGTACCCTTCACCAACCGACCGGTGCCAACCCGTAACCGATCGGTTGGTCAGTGCTGCATGTTTTTGCCAACTTTTGTGCACGAATCTTGGTCTTTTGTCTCAAGGTTCTAGGCCCTTTTTAGTGTCTTATTGTCCAAGTTCAAGCATTTAAGTTCCTATTTATGACCAAGAGTGTTGGACAAGCCTATGGGGGACTTCAAAAGTGCATAACTCAACACCATTCAACACACAATTGAAGATACCATTTACTCTCATTACTACACACAATTATTATCATCTTCTAGCTCTCTAAGGAGGAAAATTAGTGCAGAAAGAACCAGGAACTTTGGAGGATCAAGGAAGTAACATTTGGAGTCCGAAAATCTCAAGAAATCATCACCAACTCTTAATTTATCAATACCTTGTCATTTGTTATCAATTTCAAAGCATTGTAAGACTTATAACCATGGATTCTTAAGTTAAATATTCTGAGTTTATTTGCATGTTTGCCATGAGTGGCTAGTAATCTTTTTTACACTTGTTTTGATGATGTTTTATACTTAGTGATAGTGATGATTGTGATAGCATGTTTTAATTCAATTTCAAGTCAATCCTAAGAACCAATTGTAACTTAAGTTTCATAGTGACATTTGTTTAGTCAAAGTTAACTAATTGATAATAGTTTCAAAGGTCGAAAGATTTGTTATTACTCAACTAGTTATAATCATTTGTCTATGAATGATTGTTTTTCACCATAATTATTCTTGACTAAACAAAGAAACAAGAAGTATGATTGTAATAAGAATTCTTTTATAACGTCAAATCGGATTGTTTGTAAACTTTTAGTAGGACGAATGTTTAAATGTTTATAAACGATTGTGACCTTTTTGTCTATGAAGAGGTTACCTTTTGTATTGACCATTTCTTAAGAGTATTTGATTGGTAATAAAAGTTTGTCTTGTGTTTAAGATATCCACCATACCTTATGAACCTTGGATAGATCTTGAATTGATTGGTTTACACCTAAAGCTTGTTTTTATGAACTAAAATCTTGACGAAGGTTTAACTTGTAGAAACAATAGATTAGATCACCATCTAATTATCTTAACCAACATGTCATAAAAAGTTATCACAATCATGTGTGTCATTAAGTAGAAAACTATTATAAACAAGTGTAGTTTTTAATTTATTGAATTTGCTTATTATCAGATTTGCATACATTAGAGATTTACTTTTAGACTTATATTTCGATTCACTCACAAATCCCTGCGAACGATCCCGACTTACTATCATATCTTGCTATAACGGACGAGTACACTTGCTCGTATGTGTTGTTTCTAGATTTGGTAATTCACTCTTATAAATTTAAAACTTGCACTAACAAAACGCACATCAAGTTTTTGGCGCCGTTGCCGGGGATTTTGATCGTGTTTCTTTAAGTTTTAAAAGTCCGTTTCTTTTCGTGTTCGTTTTCTAATTTTTTTTTTCCGTAGCGACAAACCGATCGGTTTCTCATCCAACCGATTCGGTTTCTCAAATTTTAATTATACCGTAGCGTCCAACCGATCGGTTTAGCATCCAACCGATTCGGTTAGAATTTTCTGTTTTTATTTTTTATTTTTCTTGTTCTTTTGTTTAGGTAATTAATTCGATTCTCTTGATAGTTGTATGAACACTCGTTCTACTACTAAAAAGCTTAGTACACCTTTATCCGATCCCGAAAGTTTGTTTCGTAAGAAGAGATCTTCAACTATTCTTAATTGGTTTGATTATCTTTCCGAAGAACATCCGATTTCTAATCTTTTTGAACCAATACCCATGGCTGACGATTTACCCATGTGGGCCGCCAATAGAACCGTAGCACCCACTCCTGGAGCTGCTATTGTTGTCGACCTTGGTGAAAACTTTACTGTTAAAGGTCACCTTCTTTCTATAATCAAAGACCGTCAATTCGATGGCCGTTCGCGGGCCGATCCGCATAAACACATTGCCGAATTCATTGAAATTTGTGGCATGTTTCGTTATGGAGACACTAATGTCGATGCTATCAAGCTCAAACTTTTTCCATCATCACTCGCCGGAGATGCCAAAGTATGGTATAACGAATTAACCCCAGGAACTATTAATACTTGGGAGGAGATGAGGCAAGCTTTTGTAAGCCGATTCTTTCCACCTGCCATGTATGATAGGTTAATGGGAGAAATCCGTGCTTTTTCACAAAATCCTAATGAATCTCTTGTTGAAGCTTGGCTTCGCATGAAAGATTTGCTTCGTAGTTGTCATGGTCATAATTTAGGATGAGGAACAATAATCCAAATCTTTTATCATGGTCTTGATGAAGCATCTCAAGCAATCCTTGATGCCGGAGGAATTTTCCTTTACAAAACACCAAATGAGGCATATCAACTTCTTGAAGATCGAGTACTTCTTAAACTCGATTGGTCAAAAGATTCCAAAACCAAACCCTTACGGAAAACCGTTGCTTTCGCCGAAAGTTCAGATAATTCAAAACTCATAGACAAAATAGAAGCCTTGTCTTCTAAAATGGACTCGCAATACAAAGATATAAAAGGAGAAATGAAAGAAATGCGAGATGGCTGTAATAATTGTGGAGGAAATCACACATCATCCGAGTGTGATGACCAACCTATGAATGGACCCAACGAAGGGGAAGCCAATTATGTCCAAGGAGGATATCGTGGAGGAGGTTTTCGTGGTAATTATTACGCAAGAAGTTCTGGAAATTGGCAAGATCGCCAACAAAGGGATAACAACCATGATTTTCAACCTCGAACAGAAAATCCAAACCTAACAAATTTAGATAAAAAGGAAGAATCTGATTTTGAATAAATGATCCGAGAATTCGTAAATGCTCAAAGAACCACAAATGAGTTCGTAAAAACTCAATTTTTAAATCTCAAAACCAAAGTTGGGCAAGGTCAGAAAAATCATCAAGCTTTTTATTCAGGATCTTGAACAAAAATTTGGTGGACTTTCTGATCAATTTTCTTCTTGAATTCCTGGTACATTACCAAGTAACACCCAATCCAATCCAAAACCATCTGGATCAAACGATAAGAATAATCATCCACCACATAACAGAAATGAGCATATCAATGCTGTATTCACTCGAAGTGGTCTCTCATATGATCCACCACCCATTCCTACCGATACTACTCTTATTCAAGAAGAGGAGGAAGAAGCTGAAAAGAAAGAAGCAATTGAAAAAGAACCAACTCAAAAACCAACCGTTTCACCAATAAAGCCTTAAACACCAAAAATACCATATCCATAAGCCCTAAGAAAAGAGAAAAGAGAGGAGCGAAATAAGAAGTTTTTAGAGATGATTAAAGAAGTTAGAATTAACGTACCCCTCGTTGATGTTCTAGCTGGAATGCCCAATTATGGGAAATTTTTGAAAGAACTTCTTAATAATCGAAACAAGTTAGAACAAATTTCTGCTACCTTTCTCAATGAAGAATGCTCTGCTATAATTCAAAACAAAATTCCACCAAAACTTGGAGATCCCGGAAGTTTTCTTATACCATGTACATTAGGAAACAACATCACATGTGATGCTTTAGCCAATTTAGGTGCAAGTATCAATTTGATGCCTTATTCATTGTATTCTAAACTTTCCATCAATACATTGAAACCTACTAAGATGAGTATATGATTAGCCAACCATACATACCAATATCCTGTTGGGGTTGCTGAAAATATGCTTGTTCAAGTTGGTAAATTTGTTTTTCCTGTGGATTTTGTCATCTTAGAAATGGAAGAAGATAGTCGAGTACCCTTAATCTTAGGAAGACCTTTCTTAAACACTGCTGATGCAATGATTAAAGTTAAAGGTAAAGAACTAAATCTTGGAGTAGGAGAAGATCGAATCACGTTCTTAATCGATAAAGCAATGAAATATCCAAATTCCAGTGATGACACATGCTATAACATCGATGTAATTGATGAAGTCACTGAAGAAGAATTGGATGCATTACTTGACGATTCAAAACCATTCATGACTACTTCAAAAAAGATTAGTGAAATAGATTCTGATAAAGAATTTGAGGAATTCATGGAAATAAAAATAGAAGAAGAGGAAGAAGAGAAATTTGAAGATATCATTGATAAAGATCAAATGAAAATCAAATCATCTTTAGAAGAACCACCCACTGATTTGGAACTCAAAACCCTTCCCAATAATCTCGAATATGCTTACTTAGTAGAAAATTCACTTCTTCCAGTAGTCATATCGTCGTTGCTCAAAACAAATCAAAAAGAAAGACTCGTTTCTGTTCTTAAGAAGCATAAACGCGCTTTTGCGTGGAAAACTTCTGATATTCCAGGAATTAGTCCTGATTTTTGCAAACACAAAATCAATTGTGAAGAAGGTTCTAAACCCGTTGTAGAAAGACAACGTCGACTCAACCCAAATATGAAAGAGGTTGTTAAGAAGGAAGTCATTAAACTTCTTGACGCAGGAATTATTTATCCTATCGAGGATAATCCATGGGTGAGTCCAGTTCATTGTGTTCCAAAGAAAGGAGGAATGACTGTAGTGACAAACGAAAGGAATGAGTTAGTTCCTACTAGAACTGTCACTGGATGGCGAGTATGTATTGATTACAGAAAACTTAATAAAGCAACCAGGAAAGATCATTTTCCTTTACCGTTCATGGATCAGATGCTCGAAAGATTAGCAGGAAACAAATACTTTTGCTTCCTTGATGGTTTTTTCGGATATTTCCAAATTCCTATTTATCCAGCCGATCAAGAAAAAACCACATTTACATGTCCTTTTGGAACCTACGCTTACCGACGTATGCCTTTTGGTCTATGTAATGCACCTGCAACTTTTCAAAGGTGTATGATCGCAATATTTCAAGACATGTTTGAAACATCTATGGAAGTTTTCATGGATGACTTTTCAGTTTTTGGTGATTCTTTTGAAACATGTCTTTCCAATCTCGATAAAATGCTTGAAAGATGTGAAGCTGCACATCTAGTTCTTAACTGGGAAAAATGTCATTTCATGGTGACTGAAGGAATTGTGTTAGGACACAAAATATCAAGTTCAGGGATGGAAGTAGACAAAGCTAAAATAGATGTTATCACCAAATTACCACCACCAACTAACGTTAAAGCCGTTAGAAGTTTTCTAGGACATGCCGGTTTTTACCGCCGATTTATCAAAGATTTTTCAAAAATATCACGTCCTATGACTAAACTTTTAGAAAAAGATTCTGTATTTGATTTCAATGCTGACTGCATCAAAGCTTTCGAAACATTGAAGAGTCAATTGACTAGTGCCCCAATTATGGTTGCACCTAATTGGTCACTACCATTTGAGATCGTGTGTGATGCAAGCGATTTCGCTGTTGGAGCTGTTTTAGGACAACGTGAAGGAAAACATTTTCGTCCTATTTACTTTGCTAGTAAAACACTCAACAATGCTCAACAAAATTATACGGTTACGGAGAAAGAATTATTTGCCGTAGTTTTTGCATTCGACAAATTCAGATCTTATCTTGTCCTTTCAAAAACGATAGTTTTTACCGATCATTCTGCACTCAAATATTTGTTTAACAAACAAGATGCAAAACCACGTCATATCAGATGGATTTTATTACTGCAAGAATTTGATATCGAAATAAAAGATAAAAAAGGAGCAGAAAATCTTGCAACTGATCATTTATCACGTCTCGAGAATCCAAATTTGGAAGAATTAAAAGAAAATGAAATTAATGATTATTTTCCAGAAGAAACTCTCATGACGATAGATAAAGACGATGATGAGAAAATACCATGGTTTGCAAATTACGCAAATTATTTTGCAGGAGACATTCTTAAAAAAGGAATGAGTTACTACTACCAACGTAGTAAGTTCTTTTCAGAACTAAAACACTATTATTGGGAGAAACCTTATCTTTTTAAGATGTGCAAGGATGAAATGATACGAAGATGTGTTTCGGGTGCCGAAACAAGAAAAATTCTTGATGAATGTCATCATGGACCAACTGGGGGACATTATGGTCCTTGCACTACAGCTAGAAAAGTTTTTGATGCTGGATTCTATTCGTCTACAATTTTCAAAGAAGCGTATACTCTTGTTCAAAACTGTGATGCGTGCCAAAAATCCGGTAACCTTTCTCGAAGAGACGAAATGCCTCAAAAGAGCATTCGAGTCTGTGAAATATTCGATATTTGGGGAATTGATTTTATGGGACCCTTCCCTAAATCACACAAATACGAATATATCCTCGTAGCAATCGATTATGTTTCTAAATGGGTTGAAGCTGAAGCTCTTCCTACTAACGATGCACGAGTTGTTGTCAACTTTCTCAAAAAGCTTTTCGCTCGCTATGGAATTCCTAAAGCTTTAATAAGTGATAGAGGATCCCATTTCTGTAATAAACAAATGGAGAAAGTAATGAAACGATATGGAGTTCATCATCATTTTGCTACAACTTATCATCCACAAACTAGTGGTCAAATCGAAAATACCAATAGAGCTATAAAAAGAATACTTGAAAAAACGGTTAAAGACAATCCTTCCGTTTGGTCAAGGAAATTAGATGACGCTCTATGGGCATTTCATACGGCATATAAGACACCAATTGGTACGACACCGTACAGACTCTTGTATGGGAAAACATGTCATCTACCATTCGAACTTGAACACCGTGCTTACTGGGCGTTAAGAAGCTGTAATCCTGATTTAAAAATAGCTGGAGAAAAGAGATTTTTGCAATTACATGTACTTGATGAGTTAAGACTTCAAGCTTATGAAAACTCCAAGCTATACAAAGCAAGAACCAAAGCTTATCACAATAGGAAGCTAAGAATTCGAAAACAATTCAAAGCTGGATATAAAGTTCTGCTTTTCAATATGAAATACAAGTTTAAAGCTCCGAAACTCAAACCAAAATGGTTTGGACCATATATAGTGAAACATGGATTTCCATCAGGTTATGTTGAACTTTATGACAAACATGGTGGAAGTTTCATTGTAAATGGGCACCGAATTAAACTCTATTATGATAAGGAGCAATTAAACATGATTTCTAATGAGGAAATTTCATCCGAATTTGAATATGAAGCTATCACATGCATGGCTCCACACAAGGAAATGGTTCCTTGGGCACACAGTAATGGTTTTATCTATGATGCTCTTCCTAGAGCATGGGAAAATGTTAAATTAGAAAACATAGATAAAACAGGAGAGAGAGTTGTGATAGGAAATGTGTTGTATATCCCTAAAAGGAAATATAACACTAAAACTTCATAATCTATTTCGAAGTTTGAGTCCGGCTGAGGACTCGTTAATAAAACAAGCGCTTCTCGGGAGGCAACCCATGTATTTTATTTTTATTTTTGTTTTTGATTTTCAGTGTTTATACCCCAAAGTTTTACTACTTGGTCGAACTTATGTGTGGGGGTGTGCCACTAATTTGAATAAAATTGCAATGCTTTTTGTTTGTTTGTTTTTGTTTCTAATAATGCAGGTGTTGACTACAAGAAAAAGAAGATTGGATAACACTGGATATCACGGTTTATTTTCTCATTTTCCCTACTTTTATGCTTTTTTGTTTAATCACATTGAGGACAATGTTTAACTTAAGTGTGGGGGAGATGAGTAGGTAAAATAAGAAATTAAGTCTAAAATCGATTTAATTTTTAAATTTTGTTTGTCCTTATAATCTAGTTTTTCACGCTTTTAGGAATAATTTATTAGAATAACTGGATCAATCCAATGGTAAAAAAAATAGTAATTTTTGAAAAATTTGAGATGTGTCCCGATTAATATTGCAATCCATTCTGGGATTGATAACATTTGCTAGCGCATATTATAACCTTTCCACTAAATTGTGAGGATTTGAGCCTATTTCATATCTCGCATACATCTTTTATGCTTAAATCTTTTGTTATGAGTGTGCCGGTGATTTTATTTATTCTAGAACTTGTGCTTGTAAATCATTACGAGATCGTTGTGAGATTACATTTTTGTAATATAAGTATACATACGTGATAAGAGGCAACCTTAGGATTTTAACCAAATAGCCTTCATTATTGATTTTTAACTAGTCACATTGATTAGTTAATTTCCAATTTTTAACCCTTTTGTTAGCGTTTATTTTTAGCGCTAGATACTCTTAGTTACACCCTTTGAGCCATTCTTTTCGTTTTTGATAAATCCAGAAAAATACAAAAATATTTTACACTTTAAACCTTAGCCTAACCCTTGTCAAAGTCTAAATGGTGGGTTGCTAGTTGCTGGTTGTTGGATAGTTTTGATGATTATTAGTTAGCCACACTTCACCAATCATGTGCGTGCCATTCTGACAAAGACGGAGACTACAGCTTCTTATTTGTATTGTTGTGGTGATGCTTATGCGAAGTGAAAAAAAAAAGGGAGAATAAGTCATCGTAACTATAAGGTGACAATTATAGTAAATGTGATATATATGTGAATAAAGGAAATCTTGTGATATGTTGTTAGTCAATGTGCTAAGAATGAAGAATATTGTTATGGCAAATTGATGTATCGTTATTTGAAGAAGAGGGAGATTGTAACTATAATCATTTATGGGTTCGTGGTTTGTTTGGTGACTAGCAACAATGGGACTTAGACTTTATTTTTCTTTTAAAACCAATTTCGTAAATATTCCCATGCCTTATCCCTACCCTTACCAAATTACTTTATCTATCCAGGTATTGTAATGGCTTTGTGAGAATGTCAAGTGCAAGAATATTGTAGTGACCATCCGGTTTTTGAGTAATCAAGAATTCGCGCCAGTAATCTATTATGTTTTTGTATGAGATGTTTAAACATAAGCCTGGTACAACCCTAAACCTTACATTATAACCTGAATAAAAGACCTCTTTGATATGTAGACTTGGTGCTTACGCCATTGCGGTGTAGTTTTGTTTCTTGTACAAGCCTATGGTAATATTTGGATCATGACTGAGCAATGAGTGTGATTTATCTTACATATACTCCACTACCTAAATAAATGAGTGATTGAGTGAATTATACTTCATTCCTTTTTTGTGAGGTGTTTAGAAATGTTAATCAAGCAAGAAAATCATTGGGTATTGTAAAACATCTCGATTTTTCGCCACTAAAGCTTAAAACGATGAATCATATCTTGTACTTGTACTTGGTGGATTTGCATCACATTTTTCTAATCATTTTTGGCTACCATTTGGATATTTAGTTTTCTTCTAGATTTGCTTGAGGACAAGCAAAGTTTAAGTGTGAGGGATTTGATAATGCTCAAAGTTAACATGTTTTTATAAGCGTTATTAGTGTTTTTGTGTATGTTATTTGGTTGTTTTTATATGCTTTTACCACTAAATCATATCAAAGTATGTTTTTGTAGCATATGTAGCCAAATGCAGGAAAAATGGAGAAAAAGTGAAGGAAATGAAGTATACGCGATTACACGAAGATTCCCAAGCTCAAAAGTCCAATCTATGAAGTAATTCCTATGAGAACCTAAGTTTTGTCATCTCAAAGTTCCAAGTTCAAAAGTTAATCAAGTTTGGATAGTACATAAAAAGCTACACAAGTCAAAGTCAAAGTCCAAAGATGCCAGAAATTACCATCCGATCGGTTGGTGTGAAACCGATCGGATGGCTATAAGTACCCTTCACCAACCGATCGGTGCCAACCCGTAACCGATCGGTTGGTCAGTTCTGCATGTTTTTGCCAACTTTTGTGCACGAATCTTGGTCTTTTGTCTCACGGTTCTAGGCCCTTTTTAGTGTCTTATTGTCCAAGTTCAAGCATTTAAGTTCCTATTTATGACCAATAGTGTTGGACAAGCCTATGGGGGACTTCAAAAGTGCATAACTCAACACCATTCAACACACAATTGAAGATACCATTTACTCTCATTACTACACACAATTATTATCATCTTCTAGCTCTCTAAGGAGGAAAATTCGTGCAGAAAGAACCCGGAACTTTGGAGGATCAAGGAAGTAACATTTGGAGTCCGAAAATCTCAAGAAATCATCACCAACTCTTAGGTTATCAATACCTTGTCATTTGTTATCATTTTCAAAGCATTGTAAGACTTATAACCATGGATTCTTATGTTAAATATTCTGAGTTTATTTGCATGTTTGCCATGAGTGGCTAGTAATCTTTTTTACACTTGTTTTGATGATGTTTTATACTTAGTGATAGTGATGATTGTGATAACATGTTTTAATTCAATTTCAAGTTAATCCTAAGAACCAATGGTACCTTAAGTTTCATAGTGACATTTGTTTAGCCAAGGTTAACTAATTGATAATAGTTTCAAAGGTCGAAAGATTTGTTATTACTCAACTAGTTATAATCATTTGTCTATGAATGATTGTTTTTCACCATAATTATTCTTGACTAAACAAAGAAACAAGAAGTATGATTGTAATAAGAATTCTTTATAACGTCAAATCGGATTGTTTGTAAACCTTTAGTAGGACGAAAGTTTAAATGTTTATAAACGATTGTGACCTTTTTGTCTATGAAGAGGTTACCTTTTGTATTGACCATTTCTTAAGAGTATTTGATTGGTAATAAAAGTTTGTCTTGTGTTTAAGATATCCACCATACCTTATGAACCTTGGATAGATCTTGAATTCATTGGTTTACACCTAAAGCTTGTTTTTATGAACTAAAATCTTGACGAAGTTTAACTTGTAGAAACAATAGATTAGATCACCATCTAATTATCTTAACCAACATGTCATCAAAAGTTATCACAATCATGTGTTTCATTAAGTAGAAAACTAGTCTAAACAAGTGTAGTTTTTAATTTATTGAATTTGCTTATTATCATATTTGCGTACATTAGAGATTTACTTTTAGACTTATATTTCGATTCACTCACAAATCCCTGCGAACGATCCCGACACCATCATATCTTGCTATAAAGGACGAGTACACTTGCTCGTATCTGTTGTTTCTGGATTTGGTAATTACTCTTATAAATTTAAAACTTGCACTATCAAAACGCACATCAGCCCAGTACAGAAATGAAGGCGTCACAAGGAAGAGCGTCAAGAGTTAAATACGTGACGGCCTGGAAAAGTGTAATACATGACAGCGTCAAATGTAGATCAAGGCAGTCCGAGGATTCTTTTGGCGGCGAGATGACGGCGTCACAAGGTTTTTCTTGACGCCGTCAGCCTCAATTATCTATATATAGTTTTCTAATTTTCATTCATTAAGAGGAACAAGTTTGGAGAAACCCTAAGGCCGAACCATATACGAATTTCACAGCTTTTTCAAGGGTTTTCAGCCCTTGAATGCTTACATGTGCTATTGAGATAAGTGTTCTTTTAATTCAATCAATATGTCTATGTGTTGGTTGTCTATATCTTGTGCTTGTCTTGATTCCACCATGTTAGGCTAGATTTATCTTGTGTTTGCTCAGATCTAATGAAACCTAGGTGTTGATTATGTGTTGATTACTTGTTTATGGTTGTATTGGATGAATGATTTCAATGTTAGGCTTAAGAAAACTAGCAGATCTCCAAATGGTAACATGCTTGAACGTCTTAGGAAACATGAACCGATGTGTACTAGGTTTTATTGGTTGTATTTAATGCATGAGTAAATTCTAATGATCCCATGTTAGGAGCTTCTTAGCCGGCTCGACATAGGAGTGAAGTAGACACTCATAGGATTGGGGAGTTAAGTACGCCACCCCATGAATGGTATTAAGGAATACAATCCGTTATCCACGCAACTATAATAAGTAATTAACGTGTAAAAGATATCTAGGGAGTAGTGAAATCTAAGTAAACACATTTCTCCACTTATTGCTCACAACTTTAGTTTAATTTAGTTTTATTTTCATTTCTAGTTTTTTATTTTGATTGCATCTTAGTATTGGGTTAGTTGACTAGCAACTAATTCCACCCATATCCTTCAAAACCCGAGATTTTTACTTGCTTTCTAAAAAAATATAAAAATACAAAAATAATCATCCTTCATCTCTAGAACTAGTATTTAGGTTTTCTAATCCTAGCGACACTATTCCTAGCTGAACGATCAATCCTCCGGTACTTGTCATTATACTATACTACATTGATCAGGTACACTACCTGGTGGGGGTTGTAAGCTTCTCGAGATCCCTCAAGAGGTAAAGCCTGGTGCAATCCCTACGCATCAAAACACAAGCCCAAAACAATTTGAGCCCAAAACCCCATAATTATTTTCGAAACCCTTGTCCTAAACTTCAAATGCTTTGCCTCGTTTTCTCATGAATTTCTCAAATGACCGATACGTATTTTTGCACAACTCATTAAACCTCCCAACCAAGAATCATGAGAACCAAAGCCTTTTCCCTATCGTGCAGATTTGCTCATTAAAAATCGACCCAAGCTTAGCTCGATTTCCTCATGACCACAAAACTCAAAAACTTATGAATGTCCTAGCTCATGTCTCCTATCACCCTAAACTTAACTCAAAAGTTACTAAACCTATTATGACATGTTTTTATTAAGCCTTGACTTTCAAATCCCCACAAACAAACCAAGACAAGCTACCATGATGGTTTTCTTTGTTTTCTCCTTCACGGCTACACCTCCACAAGGACGAACCATGCAACTGCACTACTATTTCCTCCTTTGACTCCATGGCAATCATGATTTAGGCCTTTGAACACGTTTTTAAAAGGAATTGACCTTCCTTGTATACCAAATGAAACCAAACGCAAACCATGGAGGTTTTGTTTTGTTCTCCTTATACGGATTAGCACAAGGACGATTCATGAATAACTCTAATCATCACCCCACTATTCCCTCACTATTCTAGTACCATGTTAAGCCTTGGTCACCAAGGGTCACATTTCACACGTTTTTGTAACTCATATATATATATATATATATATATATATATATATATATATATATATATATATATATATATATATATATATATACTAGATGTCGAAGCCCGCCCGATGGGCGGGCATGACTTATAATTATTTTTTTGATGGTGTTAGTTAATGAAAATTTATTTTTAAGGACGGGGAATTTATTTTTTTTAATTTTTTTATTGTGTTAGTTTACGTTAAAAAGATTTTAATTAAATATGAGATTGACGTACATTTTAATTGCAAATATGACATGTATACTTACTAACAATGCATTTAAACTTAATATATCTATAACACACACCGCTTATGCATTCGACTCTAATATCAGGCTCGAACAGCCACATATCCAACTGTTATAAATTATAAATGAATCAATACAATGAACACAAACTGATAACATGTCAAATATACCAACATTATAATTATTTGTTAATTTTTTATTTGTTAATTTTTTATTTGTAATTTTTATATTATAATTATTTTTTTTAATATTTAATTAATTTTAATTTTTATGTTTATTTATTTTAATTTTTGTGATATATATATTTTATAATTTATTTATTTGTTTTGTTTTTTTTAAAAAAACACTATATTTGGGTTTTAAATTTTTTGTTCCATTTTCACTTTTTTATTTTTTATTTTTTTACTTTAGTTTTTTTTTTATATATATATAATATTTTATGCGAAGTTAATAATTTTTAACGGTGTGAGTACATTTTTTTAAACTTTTTTTAATTTAATAACTTTTTACATTGTCACCTTGAATTAAGGGTGATCACGGTCCAAAAACTGAACCGGAAAGGGCAAGACCGAGTTAAGGAAAAACCATACCGGACCGAAGACCGAATTAACCAAAAAGCCTAGTCCGAGGACCGGACCGAATGTGGTTGGTCCGGTTCGAAACGGTCCGGTCCGGTTGTTTTTGTCGGTCGGTCCGGTCCATCAGTTCTGTTTGCTTAGCCCTACCTTGAATATTGAATTGTGTTATGATGCAAAAGATATTGAGCCATGGTGCGAATGTGGTTGCATTATCAAGCATCTTTACTGGTTGGGGTTGCGGGAGAACAACAGGTGGTGGCATTTGAGTTGGTTTTGGTGGATCAGCGTCATATACCAATAACATCATCAAATATATCAATCTTCCATTTCATAATATAGTCTTGATTTTGCAAAAGTCAAACTTACTATTTACCAAATCTAAATTCTTCATTGATGGTTAACTGACAATGTGTTCTAACTTCTAACATTAAATCAATTCTTTAAGAATCAATGCATTTAACAAGTTTCTTTCAACCAACACAACTTTACACATACTGAAGTTAAAGACAAATCAATTAGACCATCAAAAAGTCAAAATCAGATACATGCATCTCAAAATCAACATCCTAGTTAATGTTAGCTCAAAATGTGTTCTAACATGCAACCTTTTCTACACAAGTTTCTTAAAAACTACTTAATTTGACTATCAAAAGTCAAACTCAGATACATGCATCCATAACCACACAAATACTAATCTAATTTCACACAAATGGGGTAAAACAGTAAAAGTAAAAGATTTAAAAATTATCTCTAAGAACAGCACCACAACCTCCACACTGATATACAGAGTACTGGGTTCTTCCAATCCTTCTTTGAATAGGAACACGATCCAAAAGCTTAGCAAGTTCCATCTTCTCATCTTTATTGTTACGTATTTAAATTCCTCGCTGAGTGAGAACAACCAACATAGCTCCATATCACTCATAGTGGGCTTTAAATGCTCATTGTAAGTGGCAATTGTTCCATGAGATATGTAATAGTAACTTGTAATTCGAACCAAGTCAACCTGTTTTTGTCCAGTATTGCAGCAGAATGAACCTGAAAGAGATAATAATGAACATTAAAAAGATACGCATTAGGTATTCCACCCAGCAAAAATAGATTCCAATATGCCAGAAAACATGTTATATGTACACCATGCCTAAAAACTAAACAGTTACTCTAATAACACATGATGACCCAATTTTGGTTACTAAATTACAGATGCTAAAAGGTACCAACCTTTTTGACTATGTATTATGGATACAGTCAGTTGGATTTCTTCTATAAATGGCTGCAAAATGGTAACAGTCAGTTGGATTAATCTAGTTTGAAGAGATGTATTCTTTTGCTGCCACTTTTGACTTCCCATATACGTTCACATGAAGTGTCTCATTTTCTTCTTTATAGTAAGATTTTTTCCCATGATAAACTGATTAAAGAGTTTGTTATTAGAACGATAGAATGATATACACTTAAAAGGAATGAATAGTAAACAGGAAAGGATTCAATTGTGCTACCTTGATCCGTTGATAAATGAATAAGAAAAGAATTCTTTCAGTGAAAGATGATAGCCATTTCACGAGTGAAAAAGGAACGTTTACAGACATGGCAAGTGAAGGGTCTGTTTCACAAGCACATGGTATGGAAAGTGCAGCACAATTGACCGCTACATCAGGCTGCATTGCAAGTTAAAAATGTAATGCCAAAAGTTGTACATACATGACATTCGACATTCAAACTGCAAATTTTCCTTTCCTAAGCATTTTTCACTCGAAACACACATATAAACTGAATACAGTTATGTCTACACATAGACATTCCTCAAAGAATATTCAATACAATGCTAGTTGAACTCCAAACGAACTCTCAATTGTTGTACCATCAATGAACAACGAAATTTGCCCAGTTCCCAGTGAGCTAAAGGGTGTTTTGGTTGTGTTTTTAAAGTCATTATTTTGATTTCCGAATAATCAGTTTTTAGTGTTTAACAAAAGTTGATCCTTAACCCGATTTTTTATGGTTTTAAAGTCATTGTTTTGACTTCTAATTAATCAGATTTCAGTGTTTAACAAAAACTGATCCTTCACCTGATTTTTTAATTAATCAAACTGAGAAACGCAAAGGAGTTAAGCTAAGCAAAATGCTAATAAAGATAGACTAATTATCCGATTCTCTAATTCTGATTCACTAACGGCAAATCTCCTAACATCAACGTTTAACAACCGAGAGATCTGTAATCAAAACTAAATAACGGGTCAACAAATAAGCAATTTTAATAAGTAACTCGTGGTTTGTGGATTATGCTTGAGGAGGTAAATCAAGAAAATCTTATACATTATAAGTTGTCCCATCCCGACATAATAATGATACAAACACAACCATAAGGGGTGACCTAGCGGTTCCAAAAAAGAGGTCAAGGGTTCCAAAATTGAATAGTTCCTGAGTCGTTCTTATTTTTGTCAGTCACCAAACGGTCGAATACCTAACCAAAATACATGGGCATAAATCAAGTGATTGATGCTTCAAGTCACATTAAAGTAAGGTGCCAATTTGTACTGGGCTGTGAGTTTGCAATTTAAAATTCTTTCAACAAAGGATAAGAAAAAGTACCTAAATAAAATAGTTGTTGGCATAGCTGAAATCAACCTGCACATATCAAATAATGACCACATTATCGTTAAAAGTTGCTTTGTTCATACCAGCACTGCCTAAATTAAACCCGTTCCTATCCACTTATCATTAAGCATGTTTCTCATTGACCTTAAAAGAGCCATGCCTGCCCCAAACAACCTTAAAACTGCAGTTTTCAAAAGCCCTTAAAACGACCCAAACACTAGTTAAAACTGCAGTTTAGGATGCCTTGACAATATAAGAAGACTTAACTATTTGTACAACCAAAAATACAAAGACGATATCTTTGTTAATAGGTTAATCTGCTTATGACGTTTTGATTATTTCAAACAGTACTAACAGTTTTCATAAGCAGTCCCAAAAACTATATTTTCCTAATCTTAACCCCCAAAGCCTGTTGGTTTATGTTCAATAATCAACTATATGAAGAGAATCTTACATGTTTATCAGTTGCCTGAGGATCAAAATGAAGATGATTGCTTCTCGAAATCGCCGCCTTTTCGCAGAAAATGTATTTTAATAAGAAAACAATTTCGGTGTGCAATGTATCTTACCTTGCTATCATATTCACTTCAAGAAACAACCTCAGGAGGAATGTATGCAGTAACTTTCGGAAAATTTTGTTCGTTGGACATTGTTGGTGGTTGGACATGATTTCCAGTTATAATTAACATAAAGAACTACGCTAAAAAGATTTAGATAACTTTCGGAAGAAGTATAAACCTTTTAAGACGAAATTTTGTAACTTTAACTTACCAGGAAGAGACAAATGAACAGAACTCTGGTGAAAACTGATCAGTTGGTGCTGAAGGTGGTGGCTTTGAGTCAATAGCATCTAATATCTCATAGAAACTTGGCAAAACTTTTTGATCTTCAGTTTGTATATAGGGAAAACGTCCTATGGCACACTCAAGGATCATCAGTCCCAAACTCCAAATGTCACTTTTAGAGTCATAAGCGCCCCCACTGATTCTTTCCGGCTTAAGAAAATAAAGATAATATATATGTATAGTTCTGGATATTTTGCTAACGTGATTCAAAAGCCCATTTATATGTATAGGACTATTTCTAGGAAAGGAAATTATGTATATCAGATAGTGATAGAGAGAACAACATAACTCACATATCTCTCATTAGTATCGTATATTGATCGTAAGTTACTCTCCACGTAATGGTGCTTCGTCATCTCTGAAAATAACAAACGATAGACTAAAATTTAGGAACTTCTCATAAATACATTCAATAAATGCATCCAAACCGATCCTCAAGACACGACCTAATATATGAAGAAGGTGCACTCCCACACTATCTGCTCCCACATGTGTCTTGTTATTGAATTTGTGATATGTCTGTTTTTCAGGTGGGGTGTTTGGCTAAACTCAGGCTTCTCAAAAAATACCATTAATGTATAGCCATTTCAGTAGGATAGATATTATTTGTATTTTTAAAGTAAATGCAGCATGTATGGGTGTTGCAGCATCAGTAGTCATTGACTGACTTTAGGTCCAACAACATAATGCCATGTATCACATCACAACATATTAATTCATCTTAGAAGCAAAATATATGAAAATCTAAAAATTGAGTCGACCAAACGGACCATTTGCAGTTGAGTGTCTGACTGAGCAGGTTGCTAAATTTGCTGCCTCACCACCTGCAAAGTAACCCTAAGTTATCATATGTAAGTTTGCTGCCTAAATCTCTTTCAATCCAAGGGTAGGGGTTATGATTCTACACTGGTGGTGTGTTTACATGGATTGTAGTTAACAAACCTTGATAAGACAGTCTTGTCCACACGTAATAATTGTCAATATCCCAGCCAAGATTGAGATTCGGTAACTTGATATCTTGTGTTTCCCACTTGCCTGTAAAAATAGCACCCGTTAATAAAATGAATATGAATTAACGGATATTGTTTTTCTTGCAACATATGCAGTTTTGCCTTCATGTCTCTAAAAGCAAAATTCCCCCTTAAATCAACCACCACCAAAGAATCATGCTGTCAACATAGGGCATGTAAAGGTCCTATTGAAGTAGTCTACTGCAAGATCATGCTCTAGACTATAGAGGAAGCGAAGTCTGATCAAGTAGAACCCAGTCCGAAAGTAATGTCGAAATTGTGGAGTCATGTGAGCATCCTAAAGTTGTAGGTGTTACAGAATATCTAGATGATGGCAGTGTGAAAACGCATGACAAAGCTTGTAACTGAGTGTATTGAACTCCCACCTAAGACCGTGGTGGAGGTTGACATCATAAACATATGCACAACTTTCATCATATTAGTATCAGATTCAGCTCGATCAGATTTCCCTTGGATGATAGTGTCTTGTTGACTTTCTGACTCCACCTGTGCGTCAAGATTGACATCACCAACTTCTGCACAAGCCTCATCAGATTCCACAAATTCGATATTGGTGACATATTCATCTGTCGCGTGTTTCTCTTGGATGACATTATCTAGAGGTAACTCAGACTCCACCGACATCTCATGTTGGTTAGTATCAAGGTCATTGGTGTCTTTTTCGCCTATTTACTCAGGCTTGACAGCATGAGTTGCGTGTACAGCATTAGTATCTTCAGCTTCAAAACTCTTAACTCCACACGTATCCGACTCCACAGTTTCAGTGTTACAATCAGATTGGGCATGTGGCTGATCAAGCTTGTCTGCAGTCGCATTATTTACAGGGACAAGTACAATTATTAACCTACTATCTATTAAAAATAGAATCTTTCTTACTGGGAAAAAGTTGGTATCATACGCCGCCCAAAAGAAATTGACAGTCATCATAGCCAAGTAGCTACCAATAATGACTCATGTGGCAAAATCTGTCTCAAAAATACTATTTACAAATTATTGAGTAAAAGACGTACATATTGTCTGCAACGTAGCGGAACACTTGAACATAGAAGCCTCTAGCCACACAATCATTGCTAGGCGTCCATTTTTAATCTCTTTCACTTCAATTCCTGAAAAGCAATGGGATATCTAGAAAGATTCAATGGATCAAAGAGTGCACCGCCTGGATAATTAATGTCACCTGGAAGGTATATTCCTAATGGCTCAAGAGCTCGATCCCACAGTATCTTGCATAAAAATCGAAACATAAAAAAGAAAAAACATGATGATTATAAAATATGAAGGCATACCCCTCTGTCTTTAAATTGCGCAACCAAACACCAACCTTGGCTACAACCATGACCCGGATCATAGATCCCCTGAAAAAGGGAAAAAATAGATTAGCTTATATGGTGTAGCGTGAATAAAGAGTGGTTGGCTATGAAAGATCCTGCAATGGAACACCATTAAATTCATCAAACCAAAATTTAGCTTTTGAAAACAACTATTGAAATGCTGAATAATTAGACTCACCTGCAATGCAACTCGATTTACAATTTGTTCACTGTTTACCTTAACCTTTGCATTATTCAATCTGATATGTGTTAGATTGGAGGAGTAACAAATGAAGACCTTTTTGGATTTCTTATTAAAACTGTTAATTTGCTAATGTCAAACAATCAAGAATACATATATCAAGGTCATCTTCATACATATATATTACAACTCAAGCTATTGATATTACCTTTACATATGTTGTCGTGACATATCAATTGTGCCCATAGCTCATGACCTACAAAATCATACAATAACAATACATTTATAAATATGCCATGCATGAATCGATTCATTGTGATCAGTTGTGCATGAAACAATAATTGTCGAATCAATTCATACAAATCAAATTAAAAAACCAAACCAAAGAAAAAAATATATAAATAAAATCATATTAAGAAGCATACGTTTTTGGATCTGTAAAAAAAAACGTGATATAAGATTAGGTTAAGCATCATCATAATATTATTATATTATAAGAATTCAACATGTAGCATTAAACATAACAGTTTTTGAATCACTGCTTGAGTCAACTGACCTTGAACCATAAAAAGGAGATGTATGGTAAACTGAAAATAACAACTTACTAACATGTAGGGAAGAGGTCTAACCTGCAAAGAAATACAAAGTAACAAAGTTTCATCATTAGGGTTTTGAGGGAAAAGAGTGGTACCTTTTTTTTATGTGAACAGCAAACAAAAACCCTAAAAAATTTCCTGTATACGTTTCATGTTATTAGGAACTATATTTTAGGGAAAAGAGAATCATATTAACCGATTATATGCCTAATCTATTCCTTAAATATAGCTTAACAATATCAATTTTTTAAGCATGACTTACTTATTTTGTATTGTAAATCACAAAAAAATGGCTTGGTCTAGTGGTTGAAGCATTTGTACCTGGATTACCTTACCCAGGTTCGAATCTTGCAGAGGACAATTTTTTAAAAAATCTAATCCGAATTTAATGCATTAAATATACGAATTTAATTAAAAAAAACAAAATTAATTATTAAAATTGCTTACATACAAAATTAGAAAATACAAAATTAATTATAAAAATTGTTTGATGACATGGCTGATAATGAATTACTGGGCATTGACTGGACAATGAGGTGGCATATTCTTCAAATGCCTCCTGTTATATATATATATATATATATATATATATATATATATATATATATATATATATATATATATATATATATATATATATATATATCATCCAAGTTGTAACACCCCCAAATTTGGGTTACGCAGCGGAATTAAAGCTAGGTGTTACTCGACGGCACAACAGTTATAATAATAGAAAACGGTCTCTAAATTAGCCATTTTGAAATATTTATTATTCAATTATCAGAGTTTACAAAATGAGGTCCCAGTAGTTTTATAGTTTGTCAAATAAGTTATCAAATGATAATAAAATTTTATAGCCTTCTTGGTGTATCCGAGCTCTCCCTTGTCATCGTCGTTCATTATTGACCTGAGATAAACATGCTAAAAATGTCAACACAAAGGTTGAGTGAATCCATAGTGTTTGTATAATGAATAGTTGAACACAAGTTACATAATAGTAAACAGTAATATTGCAGTACAATATATTGCTCTAAGTCTCATGAACTCAAACGTTAATGTGTGTGATATCATAAAATGATATAAATTACCGACATCATAATGATGATGTAAGTAAGAATGCCCCCGAGTAGGAGCTTGCCAACTTCCTAGTAGTTCTCAAATAATGTGCATTTGGCTATCAATCCGGCTAGCACGAAGGCTATCTATCTGGCTAACCAAATGGGCTGTCAACCTCCAATAGATCTATTCACAATATTCGCGTTCACTCGCAAGTGATTAATGGTTCATGATATGAGGGACTTTCAATGGCAACGGTGTGTCTTAGGCAATATCAATCAGTATAGCACACAGAAAAATACTTGTGTTTGGTTTGTAGCATGTATCTCCCCACAAGTTTGAAAAGCGTATAAAAGTGGGACTATGAACTCACCTCGATGTTAAGGTAGTCTGGATGGAAAACAAATGATGTTTATCGAATAAACTGCTCCGACACGTAACCTAGGGAATGATGTCAAGTAATTGTGAGTTTAATATTCGTATTGTGAAAGTTTGCCGATGACTAAATGTTTGAGCGAGACAACATGAAGTCTCTTCAAAAATTAGTTGATGATTAAGATTTATTTATGTTTTGTTAATTTGTACCGACATGTCTCATAAAGGTCTTAGATTAATTCCCGAATTATTTCAATGTTATAATTATATTCCATAATAATATAGAATATTACACTTTTTACCCTGAAGTTTTAGGTATTGACAACATTTACCCCTGAACTATCATGAAATGATAATTCATACCCCCAAGCTTTATATATTTACAACTTATACCCTTCAAGTTTTATAAAATTACAATTTATACCTTGAAGTTTGTTGAAATGACGATTTACCCCTTCAACTATAGTGAAATGACAATTTCTACCCTGAACTTTCCAATATAACACTTTCTACCATTTGACCTTAAGTTTATTTCATTTTAAGTCTGACTCAAAAAACTAGTTTAGAGTTTTGACATAAAATACCCTTCATGCAAAAATAACCTTTCACCCGAAGTACTTTTAGCTTAGGAAAAAGGCACGACTTTCTACGACTCTTTTACATATGTTTAAATAAGTTTACAAATATGTTTTACGTAGCTTATCAGTTTATTTTCCAGCTTATTAGTTCAAAATAATTAAAAAGATGTGTTTATATATTACTCGACAAGGCCAAATTCAAGGGTGAATAAAAGCGAGGTGTTGAAATGTTTTTACTACGTTTTTAATCTTTTCAATAGTTTGTCACATGGTCTATCTATAGGTTCAAACTAGAGGTCGTGATTTGTTATAGTTAAGTCACAATAAATCCCTGAAGTTGGACGTTTGAAACTATTTTTAGTAAGATAAACCAAGTATTTAGTTATTTTTAGCAAGTAATAGGCCAAAATTAGGGCTCGATAAAAACGGGGCCTTTTAATGAAAATGAAAAGTGTTTGTTCCAGGTTAATCTATGCCATGAGGTCACTATTTCCACCAAGTTTCGTAATTTATCAAGCTCGTTTACTAGTCGAAATAATTAGACAAAATGGGTCGGTTGGGGCTGTTTTTATATATAACTTATACAGAAAACAGGTCCTAGTGCCCAGCCCTTGTGGTACGTTTTTAGGACTTGTGCCCCTGAGTTTTTAAGTAAAATATCGTTCCGGACAACTTTCATGTTTTAAGTTTTTGACGAAATGGAGCAGAAAGGCCTCGTTCCGCGTGATTTACTTTGCTGTAACAGAAAGTTTTTATAGTTTTTATTCAACTTCAATTTGCTATAACTTTTGACTTGTTTACTCATTTTTGATGATTCAAATTGCTACGCTCTTCTAAAAATATTCTCTTCAACGATATGTGAGTGTCCTATAGTTTAGTGTTCTTAAAATATCAACAAGAAAAACAATAGAGGGTGTTTGTTTGCTCGACCAAAACAGAAAAAGAAAAGAAGAAAAGAAATGTTTGTGTTGGCTTAATATGTGATTCAAGCTTACTAAAATGAAGTATTAACATGAACTAAAGAGATTAGAAAGGCTAGGACTTACAGAAATTGAAGGTGGAAAAGGTTCGACTATTGTGAGCTTCAACTAGAACCAAGATCTCCCAAGCTTCTAGCTCCTATTCCACTTGTTCCTATCTCTTCTAAGGCACTTCTAAGATCAGTAGGTGTATGAGTGAGTGAGTGGTTTGCTGTTTTGAGTGAGGGACGAGGCAAGAAGGGATGAAATGCCTTGCTATTTATAGAGGAAATGAGATAGGGTTCATTAAATGTTCAAGGGACACTTGGTGAGGGTTGTAAAGACTCCAAGGGACACAAGAAACCCTAATTCAAGATATGTTGGAGATGAGATGACCCAAGTGGTCTAGGTTCTATGCATGGAAGGTTATAGAAAGCTTGAGCACATGATGAGCTTGACACTTATGACCTAGGTTTGAAAGTTAAGAGTGACAAGTGTAGGGGAAGGGTGAAGAGTCTTACAAGAGAAGCTTGATCATGTGTAGTGTTGTAGTTAGTTCATAGTTCCATTTGAACTACATGGTTGTGATTGGATCGAAGGGTGCTTTAGGTGTATTGTACATTAGCTTTAAGATGTTGTACTTAGGCTAGGAAGTATAGTAAACTCAAGGTAGGGTTTAGTTTAAGAGAAGTGTAGTTAAAAACAAACTAGGGTTTGTTTAGGTTTAGGTTTAGGTCGAATTTTATGAAAAATGGAGAGATATTTCGAATGGTGCATTAGGGTGTGGTATCATGGGCTATAATGAGTTGTACTTAAGGTTTATAAATGTAGAAAATATATTTCTAGAGTTTAGATTAGGTTAACATAAGTTTTAGGTCTTTTTAGTTAAGTTAAAGGATGTAATTATAGAATTTTAGGTTTTCATGCATGAGACACTTGTACACTAAGTTTAGAGACTTGTACATTTTCGTTTAAATATTGTAAAAATATTAAGTTTAAGTTTTGGTGCATAATGACCTTGTTTTATGTGCTTTAGAGTAGGTACACTGAGGTTTATAATGAGTTTAAGTCATTATTATACTCCTATGCATTACTAACTTGTACCTGAGCTTGAAAGACTTGTACCCTTATGTTTTGAATAAAACATGTTACTAATAGTTAGGGTTTGTGATTTTCTCACATGAAATCATAGCTTTATGAAGTTAGGGTTTATATCGGGAGTTAAAGTGAAATTAGGGTTTTCGTGCTTTGATATCTTGTACATTGTACTATAGAGTATTATACTTTAGGGTTTCATGGTTTATATACATAGTATTAGTATTATAATAGTTTTAGGGTTTAGCGGAAACCCTAATGGGTGGAAAACATTTAATGTGAGCGTTTATTAAACGTACGTTAACAAATTAACGTAGAGTGGCAAATGTGATATTGTGGTGTTGTATACTTGACATGTAAGGATGTTTATGTGAAGTAAACATAAGTAGTTAGTGTTGGTCTACGTGGGAGCACGTTTATCCATGATGTGAGTTACGTCACATTAGTTGGTTGTGGTGATGAGATAAACTGATTACGTTTAAAAAAAAAAATTATACGTGGAAAAATGGACAAGTATTGGCTTAATATGGATGGAAATTTTACCGGTGGTTACAGTCTCACCCCCTTAAATTGAATCTCGTCCCGAGATTCAGTCTGTGTTGATTGAAGTGTTGGGGAATAGAGGTAGGTATCTATGAGATGTGGACAACATGGATGTTTACGAATAGTTTGCCCTATTACAATGTTTTGCTTTTAAATGAAGATTGTTTTAGGAAGCCTGAGAAACTGACTGCTTCTTTCATGACATGATCCTTCCTAAATTAGACATAGGTGATCAGGCTATGTATAATTTAGGACATATGATGTGATGCTTGATTCAGTCAAAATGATATTAGGTTTCTCAAAAGTTTTAGATGGTGTTCAACGTTATGTTTTTGTAAGATAGCATCCTGAATACCTTTCAAGGTAACAAGAGAATTCTTTCGCATAATGATGAAGCATTGCTATGCAATGGTTATGAATAGTATGAGTGGAAGAGAAAATTAAATGGATGAAGGTGCTAATTATCGTGGAAATAGAAGATAGAGATTTTATTAAATAGAAAAGTACTTGTTATAATTAGGTCACGCCATCGCACCTAAGGTAAAGTACAAAAGGAGAATACAACCCAAAAGGGCTCGAACAATGATTTATTGTAATACTAGAAACTTCTTCTTCTTGTTGTTGTTATCCTTCGATGTTGTTGGGGTTTTGACGATCTTCTATGCTCCTCCACGGACACTGCCGTTCTGCTTGGCATTCTTGCTTGGGCACTGATTTCTGTAATGTCCCTTCTCACCACATCCGTGGCAAGTGACAGTGATTGGCTGAAGATTTGCTCCTGTTGCTCTACAGTCTTTGGTCTGATGTCCTATTTTCTGACACTTGGTGCACCTAACAGTGCATTGCCCATCATGATGCAGTTTGCATCGATTGCACAGTGGTTTCTTTCCCAAATAGCCACCTCCCTCAGTGGGTGTGGCAGCATAGTCTCTGCCCACTTCCCGTCTGCTACGGTGGTTGTTGCGGTTGTAGTAATGGGTGGCTCTGTTGTCATCAACTTTCCGCTTGTGATCATTACTTCCTGGAGTGGAACCACGCTTGATCTCCCTATCCATTAATCTCTGAGCAAATTCAATGGCCTCTTCTAGTGACTTTGGTTTGGAGGCGGTGACATCTCCCTCAATTCTTCGAGGAAGTCCCTCAACATACTTCTCCAGCTCTTTCTCAAGATCCGGAACCATAGTTGGGCATAACACAGCCAATTCCTGAAATCTCCTGTTGTAGGTTTTGAGATCCGTTCCTTTCACAACCAGTTGGTGAAACTCGTCTTCCATCTTCTTAATTTTGGTATGGGGACAATATTTCTTGAGCATCTTTGTTTTGAAGTCTGCCCAGCTGAGTTGATAAGCTGCTTCAATACCCATAGTGCGGGCAGAAGCATTCCACCAAGACAAGGCATCCTCCAAAAGAGTACCGGTGGCAAAAGTAACCTTACAATCATCTGTGCAACCACTTCTCATAAACACAGTCTCTGAGCGCTCAAACCATCGAGCCAATTCGGTAACTCCTTCCGTTCCTTTGAAAAATGTTGGCTTACAGTTCATGAAATCCTTGTATGTGCACTTGCGTGCAGTAGCTGCCTCACTTTCTCCATTGTGCCTGGTGGCACTGCTTGAATGAGCCATCGTTGCTGCTTGGTCTTCGAGTGCTGCAGCCACACTGTCTGCAATTAGTCTTCGGATAGTATCTTGGGACATGGCTGGTTCCGGAGTCTCTGTTGTTTTCCTTGGGCGAGGCATATTTCTATTAATACCATTGGAAAGCACATGTTTAAAATTCGCATAACGACCATGTTATATTAGAGTGATTTAAATAATAAGGTAAATGCGTAAAAGTCAAAACAATATTGCCTCCATATATAAAATCATGACATGTCTGAATACTATCACACATGTATATAAAATGATTTACTCCATTCCATATCAGCAAAAATATAGCAACCACATATAGCCATAAATAACATGTTAGTTTGTTACATAACAAAACATATACAAGTGTCATATTTATGCCACACTCCTCGTAGCTGGGATATATCATCAAAGCTGATAGATAAAGATCCAATGTGCTCCTTAATTACTACTTTCAAGCTCTGCGAGGATCTGTTTATACTCCTTGTTATCTCCCACTACGTCTCTAACATGGCAATCCTAGATTTGAGCTAACATCAGTTCTTCGTTCTGCTTCATCGTCTCCATCAGATATTGGAGCTGTCCGTGATGTTCCTCCAAATGTTTTATCCCATCTTGTACTCCGGTATCCAACTTCTACTGTGTGGTTGCTTGATTAGTGACTAGGTACTCTGTTTCATACTTCGTAGATTTGATTTACTCAAGAGGTAACTCATCTAGATAACGCAAGGCTGTCTCGATCTGCTTCTGTAACGTGAGGGTGGAAATGATAGGCTGTCGGTCCATCGTTGCCTGTGAACTTTCTCGTGGTTGAGGAATGAAATCGGGAAAGGAAGTGAAATTTATAGATGATTGTGGAGGTGGTGGTGAAGGACTTTATTATAAGTGTGAAAAGGTGATAGGAGTGTGTAGTAAATAAAACGGGTACACATAGAAATTTGTAAACAGTTCTCACTAAGCTAAAATCATGAACTTTTAATGATGAAAATTTTGGTAGGGAACTTGAGGATTGTAGAGAAAGTTGCTGAACTTCAGCTTTTGTAGATGATGAATCAGTTTGTTTCTTAGCAATCTCTTATCTTGTATTTTTAGTAAGGAATTCGATAGGTTGGAACAGATTTTTAGGTAAGGTATTATTACGTACGGTTGTGAAAAGTTTTGAGGTCATTGTAACCTAGTTAAAGTATCTTGGAAAAATTTCATAGATTGCAAAGGTGTAGAAGTAGGTACATGACTAGGGAAATGTAGTTGTGTCGTAATGCCCTAAGATAGGCATATGTAGATGTGATTGAGCCTGAACCACCTAACTTATATTGACCAAGGAATGGTCAACAAAGTCAAACAGCCTAGATCAATGCTCCGCGGAAGTATAAGGTTTCCCCGGGTCGTTTAAGTCCCGACGAGGTGTGGATTGTAAACAAACGGCTTTGTGATCGGGTGAATTTGGACTGGAAAGGGTATATAAGGGTTTTGAATGATTATGCTAAGGAAAAACGAATGAAAACGATTTAAACAAACTATATTAACAATTACGTGAAACCTAGTTAACTTAAAACGCGATCTGAAAAACGTAAAATCAGAAATTGCTTATACGTAAGCAGAAAAATAAGCCAAACGGCTTAAATAGAAGCTATCACTTTATTTATGTTTTTGGTTTTTCTTAATTTAACAAACTACTTTTGATAACCTAACCTAAATTTAAAAACGTGAAAGTTATTTAAATAAAACGCGAGTTAAACTTAAAATAAACGCGAGTGCGCGAAATAAAAAGTGAAATTTATGCTACGCAGACCCTATGGACATGAAAATTACATTTTTACGGACCTAATGATAAAAGAAAAATTTAGAAAAAAGAAAATTATTTTTTTTTGGCTTTTTAATTATTTATTATTAATTAGTTACTAAATAAACAAAAATTAATTATTAAAAATATTACTAATTATGAAAATTACGAAATTTTTTCTAAAATTACTTTATACTAAAAGGAATATAAGAAAAATATAAAAAGTGAAAAAGCTATGGTAATAAGCCAGGAATAAGCTAAACAGTTGGGTTAAGCTTATTGAACTAACAAGTATATAAGAGGTTAATTTTGTAAGAGACTTATGAAAAAAGTCCCAAGGGCGAGTGGTTTGTGATGTTGTGACTGTGTGCATGCTATCCTAGAGGTCAGGGGTTCGAATCTTACACCCCACCTTTTTGCAATTTATCTTATTTTTGATTTTCTTTTTTTTGCACACTGTTTAAGCAACAAACTTAACCAACTTTTTGAAAAACAACTTTTTCTAAATCTCACTAATAAGCTAAATGAAAGCTTATTAGCTTATCAGTCTGTCAATTCAAGTTTTAATCAAAACAAGTTTACCAAAGTTGGACTCAATAAGCTGTTTTAAGGGAGCCATAAGCTGGAATAAGGCACAACTAATCTAGATTTATTCTAAAGCAATCACACATAAGCCAAAACAAGCTAATAAACTAATTGGGACACTTAAATAAGCTGATAAGAGCAAATCCAGTCACACTACTAAACAATCTGACCACACAGGCAAGTAGCAGGCCTGATTTGGGGGTCCAAATAAGCTACAAGACTAAAAATGAAACCTGAACTAGGGGCATGAGCTTGTGAGCTTTCCAAAAATCCAAGTAACACTCGTAGGCTTCCACTAATGAACAATTGAGAGACCAAGGAAGATGGATGAAAACCTGGGTTGCAGGGCAGTCAAGTGGTCGGATGGGCCACTTTGAGGGTGAGATAAGCTAGGTAAACAAGCAAATAAGGCTAAACAACTTATGGATAATTCAAGCCAACCTAGCAAGCATCACAAAACACCAAGAATCAAGGCCTAATCTCAAGAAATGAGCAAATTAAGAGGCAACGAAAAATGGGTCAAACTGTGATTCAGGGCACTTTGTGGAAAATAAGGCCAAAATAAGCAACGAATTAAGCACTGTACCTAAGCTAATAAAAATTATGAAAAATACTAATATCAAGATAAGCAGCAAGTTAATCTAATCCTAAAAGCATAAAGCAAGAAACCTAAAATTAAAGCTTACAGAAAATGATCTATTTTATTCAAAAACTTATTTCTAGAAATTTTGACTTTTTAGTAAGAACACATAAGTTGACTAAAGTGAAGTTAAAATGATCCTAGGTGACTCAATAAGTTATACTAAGCTATAACAAGGCTGACTTAAGCAAACTAAACAAGTTCTAAATCTAATATGATAATTATGTAACTGAAGTTCAAACAGTTATGCTATAATGAAGATTTAAGGCTAACTTTGACTTTTTTCTACGAGAACCACTAAAATGACTCCTAATTGGACCCTATGGAAGCTTAAGTGAGCTGTCTAAGCAATGAATTCCAAGAGATTACAACAAAACGCTCGACTAAACTAGCAATCCTAAACACCCCTTTTCCTAACTGTTGGGCTTTACTTGAGATGGTAACAGCAGTCACATTAGGAAAATGGGCACAAATGGGGATTTGCAAACTAGATATAAGCTTATAAACCTTAAACCACTAAAAACTTGTAAAAACAAAAATTAACCCTAATCTCTAATCCTAATTTACCTGAATATTTCAATGAAAACAGAAAGTTGGGACAGATGAGAGGCTGATGTGCAGGGGCATTGGGGCACATAATAAGCTCAGTGCAGATAAGCACAAGCACCAATAAGCTGATTCACATGAGTTCATACCACCACAGATCTTGCATTCAATCTTACAACTGATTTGGGTTTGATTGAAGCTTAAAAAGGGAAGCTCTTATTAACCAACAACTTCAACTAGTGTGCCTCAAACCAAAATCAACCCTACAATTCATAAAAACAGTTAAAATAAAAATAAATGGGAAACAAGTTTGAGCACATTGAAACTCTTGAAAACTGCTTTTTATCACTTCTGAGTATATCTAAAACCCTTTTAAATCAATATGAAATCCATCATATGGGGTCAAAAGCATTTTAACTACAAAATACCCCTTAACTCAAATACACCCTTTAGTCATCCAACAACTATTAGAAACTGATTTGCCACACCAAACTAAAAGATTAAGTAATATACAGCATACAGATGTTATATCTAAGCAAATAAAGCAAATGAAGACAGTAAATAAGCACAATGAAAGCTAACTATGACAGAAATTTAGGAAAGTAACCAAACTTGAAATTGCATTGATTTTAAAAATAATTAGTACAAGGCATTTGCAGAAAACTTAAAACTAAACTTTCTAAAACTAAAATTACACTAGAATTACTACCTACTACTTCAAAACCTAACTGCCTTCAAAATGGCTACAACATGTCTTATTTATACTAAAGGAAATAAAACTAGGGTTTCTTCTTTCTTGTCTGGTTCCCTCAGCTTCAATCCCATTCGTTGGTTTCATCCTATTTGATCTCATCCCTTGATTTGTATTTGGGCGGGAAAAGTGGTATTATGTAGTTTGGCAGATATTGCTTGTGCAGAGGGACAAGTTTTGTTGGGTAATGGTGGAAAGGTGAAAGTGTGTTGAGTGTGGGAGAAGAGTAGGATAGTTGTGATGATGGTGTTGGAGTAGGGTTGCAGGCTAGGATGGGGGTAGGGGGTGAGGTGGGTGTTGACTTCGTTTGACCCTGTGAAGTTTATTATTTGGAACGGGGGAGAGTGGTATATTTAGTTAGGGTGTGGGCTAGTGGAGAATGGGCTGAGGTGTGTAGTGGTTGGTGGGATGGATTTAGGATTTAGGTTTGATATTGGATTTGGTTTGTTATAATTAAGGGTCCGGTTGATTTGTAGCAAATAAGCCCCAAGGACCAATTTTGTATTTTTCTGAAACTTGAGGGTAGTATTCTGCCATTATTCCAACGTTAACACAAGGGACCATTCCTGTTAATATGATAATTCCACAAGGACCAATATGATATATTTCCAAAATTTGAAACACCGGGGACCATTTTTGCCAAATTTCAAAACTGAGGGACCAAAACTGTAATTTTCTCAAAACTTTTACCCAAGGATCAATTTGATAATTTTTGACTTTAGAAAACCTTGGGTTGACTTTTCTTTCGTTTTAAAAACGCTCAGGGACTAATTTTGTAAATTTTTTTGAAAGTCGGGGGACTAAAACTGCCAATTGTGTAAACTTTGTTCGTTTTTAATTGTTTTTGCTCATTTTGCATTAGGAACGTATAAAATACAATTCCTGGGATATTTTAGGTATTTTGATGCATTTCTGAGCGTTTTCGGATGTTTTGGCAGTTTAAATACGATAAAAATGATGAGTGTTTGAGCACTCATCAATCCCCCACACTAAACTATTGCTAGTCCCTAGCAATCTTTTGAGAAAAACTTAATGGATTTTAAACTCTTTACCAAAAGCCATCACTTCTGGAGTAGCCAGGTGTAAGAACTGTGGCACACCTGATAACCGTGTGATTTTGAGCAAACCACCAGCTATCAACGGATTTGAGTAGTCTTTACCAAAAGCCGTTTGCTTCTGGACTAGCCAGCTCTTGATGGAATAGTCAACATCTTGGTGAGCTGATTACCAATTATGGATTTTCCACGGCCTTTACCACAAGCCATAATCTTGCGGGCTAGCCAACTCATTTGTTTTCGGGGAGTTGAGGAACCATACAATTTTGGGCAAATTGCCAGCCGTCAACGGATTTGATATGTCTTTACCAAGAGCCGTTTGCTCCTGGATTAGCCAATCCCTTTTGTCGGTTAGACAAGGCAGACTGATTACCACAAAAATTTTGAAGCACCAGTGAAAAAAGTTTTAAAATTTTTGAATTTTTGGCTAAAACGGGGGTATTATATAGTAAAATGTGATAAAATTCGCTAGAATAGCGAAATACCCCCCCACACTTAGCATGAATATTGTCCTCAATATTCAAAGTCCCGGCTATTATGCCGACTCTTTGAACGTAAAAGGGCTACATTACAAGCTAAGCGTGGAAAACACCATTTTGTATTTTCACTCATTTGTAACCATAGCATGGGGGACTCCCCCACACTTAGGGTGAAAACCCTATATGCATGCTACTGTTTTTGTTTACCGAGTCGCTAGCTTGACTCGACCCCGAATTCATTTGTCCTTGGGGAAGCATGATGTGGAAGAGACAATCTCAATCGGACTTTCATTCAAGATGTTTGGACAAACATTTGAAGCACGTGAAGGTTCCACACCGATGAGATAAGTATCCGGCTCAAGATAATGATACATGAAAATGCCGGGATCAAATATAGTGTCCTCACTCCCGAAGGAGTGAAGAAGAGAAGAAGTCACCCTGTAGGTGAAGAAAAGGAAGAAAATCATGATAAAAAGCATGATTTGATCTTCTTCCTCGAGAGGAGGCTCCGTAGCCTGAGTTTGGATTTCAAAGGGTAAGCTCGTAAACAACCCGGGAGGGTGGGTGGGAATTTGCAAATTCTCATAATTGAGAGCATCTCCCCCCGGGATATCAAACTGATGAGCGAGTTCACCGGAGAACTCCTCAAGAAGAGAATTATTCACAAGATGTGAATCTGTGGACTCTTGTTCCGGAATAGACTCATCACAATCCTCATTCTGAATATCAAAGAGTGGATTATCAGAAGTCGAAGTGAATTCAGATTCGAATTCAAATAGAGGATTGGTGAGAGTGGTATTGAATGTTTCAGGAACAAAGTGAATATTATTCTCTGTTGGACTGCTGGGATCAGAAGTGAGTGACGGATCATGATATAGGAGACTTTCAATTTCTCCCAGATCGGCTTGGAAGTCAAGGAGACCATCATCACTTTCCAATGAAAGTGGATCGATGTGAGCAAGTTCATCAGCGAACTCCTCAAGAAGAGGATCAACATCAGAATGAGGCAGTGGTGCCTCAATATACTCGATGTCTCTATGAGATGTACAATCATCATTAAAATCTGAGAAAGTCTCAAAATGATCGCTTGAACACTCAAGAGGTGAAGGAATATCACATACATGATCCAAAGTTCCCTGTGACTCTCTCGGGATTGGGACAAGGATCTCAACACTAGACTTTATTAATTCGTCCGATTCCTTATTAGGAATAGTGCTAAAATGCTCATCCCCCATGTTTAGAGAGTGAGTGTGAACTTCGGGTGTGATAGCAGTTGTTTGAGATGGAATCTCAACTGCTGGGGTATCAACTGATGAACTTGATGAAGTTTTATAAAATTCAAGGATGTCAAGTGTATCCTCATCATCACTGTCATCAGGAATGAAACGGAACAAAGAGCTAGATTTGGCTGCTTTTTCTCTTGCAATGGATTCCCTCACAGATTTTTCATAGGCATCTTGGGAATTTATTCTAGTAGCCTGCTCTTCAGCCAGCAATTCTTCCATGGATTTTTGATGAGTATGTCTTTGGGCAAAGTCTTGAACTAAACCCTTAAGCTCATCAACGATTTTCATCATATTTTGCATTTCTGGAAGAAGTGCTTGATTCATATCGTACTGTGGAGGTTGGTCATAATAGGGTGTGTCAAAATTGTCATAAGGGTATGGATTCCCCGTTTGACAATCTGAACTGAAGTGTGAACCTCCACAGAAATCACAACAGTGAAACTGTTGAGGCTGTGGGTTGTACGTGCTAGAGTCATAACCGTTATCAGGAAACTGCTCATAGACAAGCGTGTTTCCCGATTGACAATCAGAACTGTAGTGTGCACCACCACAGTACTCACAACAGTAAAACTGCTGAGTATCATGGTGTGGTAACTGATGGAATGAATCAGTCGTGTCATGGTAGGAATAGGGATCTTGGTTATAGACAGACCCGTTTCCGGATTCTACCATGCCACAACTGGGGCAATTGCCACCATTATGAGGATTACCACACCAATGGCAAACCAGAAAGTGTGGATGAGACATAGAAAGAATCAAATGTGTATAGAGGGTGAGGAAATGAGAATCAAAGGGGTAAGAGGGTAAAGGTGAGTATTTTTGGGTTTTTGGAAATACATTTTGTACAAATGAGAAGGAAAATCTTTTTGTGTTTTTGTTTTTATGAAAATATGAACAAGGATGGATAAATGTACAATGGAATGAATTCCAAAGACACTAATCAGAAAAACCGTTTAGATAAACGCGCACAACCTCCCCGGCAGCGGCGCCAAATTTTGATTGGTTCTAAACGGTCAACTAAGTTCACCAGGTAATGGTCAACCAAGTCAAACGTCAAAAACCAACTAACCAAGGAGTTTAGGGAATCCCCGGGTCGTTAAGTCCCGACGAGGCGTGCAATTGTATTTGTGAACGTTTTAAAGGATCGGGTGATTGATCAGAAAGGTCAGGAATTTAATTATTATGGTTACACTACGAGATAATGATGGAAAATGATTTAGAAACACTTAACTAATAATTACTGATGATCAGATGATTTAAAAACGCAATTTAACCTAAAAACGCGCGTTTTAATTACAAATAAACGCGAACGCGCAAATAAAAAAGTGAAACGGGAATAAACAAAGTCCTACGAACGTGAAATTTATATTTTTACAATCCTAATGACTTAAGAAAATTTTTAGAAAAAGAAAAATAATTTTTACACTATTTAATTAATTACTATTAATTAATTACTATTTAATAATTACTTTTTAATTAACTAAATTACCCTAAATTACTAATAATTATAAAAATTAACTAGAAAAATGAAAATAAAATTTAGAAAAATCTAAAATAATATAAACTTAATTTTGAAACAGAAAAACTATTTTTTTCTAACTTTTAATTAATTATTACTAATTAAAAACTATCTAATTAATTAATTTAAATTAAACTAAATTATAAAAAATACTAAATGATTACAGAAAATTCTGAAAAAATTCCTAAAAATCTTTTATGAAACCAGAAGCTTAAGAAAAATTTAAAAATAGCTTTTGCTTATGAATAAGTAGAAAATAAGCTAAGATAGCTTAAATAGAAGCTATCACTTCTATTTTTTTTGTCTTTTTCAAATTTTTCTTTTTCCAATCTATATTACAACTGATTTTTACAAACTTTTGTGAAGGGACTTTGTATGGAACTCAAAAATAAGCCAAGTGTGAGCTTATGATTCACACGGATAAGCTTTCAAAGCTTATTTGTGCCTTAACTGTGATAAGCTTATAACAAGGCTAAACAGCTGATCTTAAGTTATTACTGAGATGGAAGCATGAGTTATGAACACAAAATAAGCTACAGAAGCTCACTGGCTGAGCTTCCTAAACCACAATAAGCAAGCTTGCAGCCTGCTACCAATAAACAAGCCACAAAAGGCTTAATGCAGGCTACTGTGGGGCCTACAGCAATGACCCAGAGCCCCAGGAAGAAGTGGCACCTAAAAGCCTGCTAGGAAGGCTTTCTAAAGCACCCAAGACCAAGGTAAAAGCTCAAGGATTGAGCTTATGGTGTCCTTGGGAAGGTGGGCAGTTGAACTAAGCTTTCAATGAGTGCAGAGATAAGCAATTGCAATAATAAGCACAAGACCAGAGATTTAGCTACTCCTAAACAAACACAATCACTAATGGGAGGCAATAAACTAATCTCAGTATGCTAATTAAGCCTTGATTACTCAGAACAATCAAATGAAACAAGCAAACTCAGTTAACTGAGTTGCAAACACCCAAACAGTGAAAATGGTGGAACTAGAAGGCAAAATAAGCTTAGGAAATAAGTTGAAACTAGCAAACTAAGTAATGGTCCATCAAGTCAGTCAGGTCATCTACTAGTGGAACCTAAAAACAACTAGTGGGTCCCACTAATGAGATCTGTGATGACCAAGGAAGTTTGGGTGATGAAACAAGTAACTGGGTTCAGGGGGATACCTTCCCCTGCAGGTCCAAACAATGGCTTACAAATACTCCACACAAATTCCTAAAAATAAAATGATTACAGGTTCTTGTAGATTAGGTGACCTATTTTAAGCACAAAAAATTTCAGATTCCAATTCAACCTACAAAAATCAAGAAAAATCTCCCAAGAAATGGGATTTTTACAAACTAAACCATTTTGACTTTTTATCTTTTACACCAGAGTTGACTTTGATGAATTTTGAAAGATATGCACTGCTTATCCAAGTTACCTAAGACCTAGTTGAGACTTATTTAACCTACCCAAACTTGTTCTAAGCTGATTTAACAATTTGGATTAGCAAATCTTATAACAGATAGACTGTTATGAGGAATTGGGTGAAATTTTGACTTTCACTAAAAACTCACCAAGTTTTATGTTTGAACTACCCTATATCTATTCTGAGAATGATATTTAAGCAAAGTTAATTCACAAAAATCCACAAGACCTCAGTTGAACTAGAAGATCCAAACACCCCCTAAATAACTGAGTTACAACTTTTATGAGGCAATTCCCATAGAAAGACTGTGAAACTGAGTAATGGATTAAGACAAGCTAAGATTATCACAATTAAGCCAAAATAAACATTAAACTACAACTATGACACAATATGCTAAATTATACTAACTTCATAAAATTAGACTTGGATTGAAAAACCTTGAGCCTAGCTTAACTAGGTGCTCTTGAATCAGCAACAAGCTCTAGCTTGTCTTAAGACAAGCTAGTAAAGTCCTTCTTGCCATTCCACAACTGGCAACTTCCCATGCTTTCCACATTTCAAGCTAAGGTATCCCTGCAACTCAATTGTTTACTTCTTAATTTTTTTTCTATTTTCTCTTTTTTTTCTTTTTTTTTTCTTGTTTAACCTTCTGTTTTTATTTTGTTTTCTTGGTGATTACTGAGAGAAAATGTGAGTTTATGAAACTTCAAAACATCAATAATAACTTCAAATGTAATTTGAGACAATATGAAACTGAAAGTAATTTTCACTTGAAATTTTGAAGAAACTAAAATTGCATTGATATTGAAAAAAGGTTCACAGATTACTGAATTACATAAACAATTACTAAGATTACTTGACTACTTTTCTAACTTAACTAACTGCCCCCAGGTATACAAAATGAAAATTACTTATACTAAAATAAAATTAGAAAACTTGAACCAGGCTCTGTCTTTTTTTTTTTTTTTTTTTTTTTTTCCTTTTTCTCTTTTGTCTCCCTTTGTCTGATAGACTTTTGTTGCTTTTGTACCCTGGAAAACACCCAGCTATTGACTTGATGCTCCATGTCTTCTCAGCCTAGGATTGTTGGAGCTTTATGAAGGAGTGGGGGAGATAATAATGGTGTCTGGGTTTGACTTTGGTAGTTGTGGTGGAGTAGGGGGGGGGGGGCTGGTAGGATGGTGGAGAGAGGAGGGGGGACAATGATGTTGGGTTAGCAGAGGGTGTTGGGGGCTGTGTGTTTGGCTATGGCGGGCAAAAGAGGGGGTGGAGAGGGTTGACTAATTTTGTTTGACCCCGTTTTTTTTTCTTTTATTATTAATATGGATGGGATGGGTGGGCTTAGGTATAAGTGGGCTTGGGTGATAAAATGGGTTAAGGGTGTAGTGGATTTAGGATTGGGTTTATTCTTGGATTAGAAAATACAAAGGGTCCGTTTGTTTTGTTTAGTATTAGTCACAAGGACTAATTTTGCACATATGCTGAAATTAAGGGACCAGAATTGCCATCCATCCAAAGTATTCCAAGGGACTGATTTTGCCATATTTCAATAACACAAGGGCCACAAAAGACATTTCTCACTTTTAAAAATTCCCAGGGACTGATTTCGTCAAATTGCAAACTGTAGGGACCAAAAGTGTAATTTTCCAAAGTTTTTACCTAAGGATAAATTTTGATAATATTTGACTTTTAAACACCTTAGGTTGACTTTTCTTTCAAAACAAATGCGCAGGGACTAGTTTTGTAAATTTTTGAAAGTCGGGGGACTAAAACTGTCAATTGTGTAAACTTTGCTCGTTTTTTATTGTTTTTGCTCATTTTGCATTAGAAACGTATAAAATACAATCCCTGGGATATTTTAAGTATTTTGATGCATTTCTGAGCGTTTTCAGATGTTTTGGCAGTTTAAATACGACAAAAATGATGAGTGTTTGAGCACTCATCAATCCCCCACACTAAACTATTGCTAGTCCCTAGCAATATTTTTGGAAAACTTGATGGATTTTAAACTCTTTACCAAAAGCCATCACTTCTGGAGTAGCCAGGTGTAAGAACTGTGGCACACCTGATAACCGTGTGATTTTGAGCAAACCACCAGCTTTCAACGGATTTGATTTGTCTTTACCAGGAGCCGTTTGCTCCTGGACTAGCCAGCTCTTGATGGAATAGTCAACATCTTGGTGAGCTGATTACCAATTATGGATTTTCCACGGCCTTTACCACAAGCCATAATCTTGCGGGCTAGCCAACTCATTTGTTTTCGGAGAGTTGAGGAACCATACAATTTTGGGCAAATTGCCAGCCGTCAACGGATTTGAGATATCTTTACCAAGAGCCGTTTGCTCCTGGATTAGCCAATCCCTTTTGTCGTTTAGACAAGGCGGACTGATTACCACAAAAATTTTGAAATAAAGTAAAAAAATTTTAAAATTTTAGGCCAAAAACGGGGATTCTAGGATATAATGTGATAAAATTCGCTAGAATTTTCCCCTCCCCCACACTTAGAATTGAATATTGTCCTCAATATTCAAAGTCCCGGCTATTATGCCGAATCCTTGAACGTAAAAAGATAATATTAAAAACTAACTGTGGGAAATCGTTTTGTATTTTTCACTTTATTAAGCTGTACATACAATCACACTTTTTTTTTTTTTTTTTTTTGATGAAACCTTATATACATATATACATTTTTCAAATAGCGGGGGGTTGGCCATTCCCCCGCACTTGGGTGGTAGAAAGTAGAAAGAAATCAGAGATACGGGTGAAAACCCATATATGTTGCTAATTTTTGTTCACCGAGTCGCTAGCTTGACTCGATCCCCGAATTTAATTGTCCTTGGGGAACGTTTGGAGATCCGGGACAACCATGGATGGTATGTCCTCTCTAAAGTAGTGTTTCAACCGATGTCCATTCACTTTGAAATTAGGACCGTCATTTTGAGATAATTCGACGGTGCCATAAGGGTAAACTTTTGCGATAGTGAATGGACCAGTCCATCGGGTTTTGAGCTTTCCCGAGAAGATCTTGAGTCTAGAATTGAAAAGAAGGACTCGATCACCAACGTTGAAAACGCGGTTTTTGATTTTTGAGTCATGAATCTTCTTTGTCTTTTCCTTATAGATCAAAGAGTTCTCGTAAGCTTGATCACGAAGTTCATTTAATTCATTCAGTTGAACTTTCCTGTGATCACCCGCCGTTTTTAGGTCAAAATTGGCATGCTTGAGGGCCCAATAGGCTTTATGCTCAAGCTCGATCGGTAGATGGCACGCTTTCCCGTACACAAGTGTATGGCGTGCACCCAATGGGTGTTTTATACGCCGTACGGAAAGCCCAAAGTGCATCATCTAACTTATCCGACCAAGATGCACGATTCTCACCTACAGTTCTTTCCAATATTCTCTTAATGCCCCGATTGGAAACTTCTACTTGTCCACTTGTTTGAGGGTGGTACGCAGTAGAAAGACGGTGAGTTACACCATACTTTTGCATGACTTTGTCGAATTTATCATTGCAAAAATGCGTACCACGATCGCTAATTATAGCACGTGGAGTTCCAAATCGAGCAAAAAGAGCTTTCAAAAATTTCACAACTACTCGGGCATCATTGGTGGGTAAAGCTTTGGCTTCAACCCATTTTGACAAATAGTCAACAGCCACGAGTATGTACTTATTTCCATGAGATGATGGAAATGGCCCCATAAAGTCGATGCCCCATACGTCAAAGATTTCACAAACTTGGATTGCATTTTGTGGCATTTCATTCTTTTGTGAAATATTCCCGTGACGCTGACAAGCGTCACAGGATTTGACTAATTCATGGGCATCCTTATAGATCGTGGGCCAGTAGAACCCGGAATCAAACACCTTTTTGACGGTGTAGTTTGGATTATGGTGGCCCCCCGTGGGACCAGCATGGCAAGCCTTTAGAATTTCAGAGGCTTCTTGGCCATAAACACACTGCCGGATGACTTGATCCGCACAGATTTTAAACAAGTAGGGGTCGTCCCAAAAATAATGTTTGACATCCTTGAAGAATTTATTCTTCTGTTGGGACGACATCCCTTTCACTACAAAATTACTCGCATGGTAGTTTGCGAAATCGGCAAACCATGGGGTAATAGAATCTCCACGAAAGGCAACCGCATTGAGTGTCTCGAGAGGGAAGGTTTCATTTATTTCCTTCTTTTCGAAGACATCTTGATGGGGGTTCTCCAATCGGGAGAGATGATCAGCAGCTAGGTTCTCAGCTCCTTTTTTATCACGAATTATGATATCAAATTCCTATAGGAGGAGAACCCAACGGAGTAGTCTCGGCTTTGCATCTTGTTTTGCAAAGAGGTACTTCAAAGCCGAGTGATCCGTATACACTATGCTTTTGGTTAATATCAAGTATGGCCGAAATTTCTCAAAGGCATACACCACAGCTAATAATTCTTTTTCAGTGGTGGTGTAATGACTTTGAGCTTCTGTCATTGTTTTGCTCGCATAGTGTATAGGCTGAAAGTGTTTTGTTTTACGTTGCCCCAAGACTGCCCCAATAGCATAATCACTCGCATCACACATGAGCTCAAAGGGCAAGTCCCAATCGGGGGCAACAAGAATCGGTGCCTCGGTAAGCCTTTTCTTTAATGTTTCAAAGGCTTCGATGCACTCGGGAGAGAAGATAAAAGGAGCATCCTTCTCGAGGAGATGGGTCATAGGCCGGGCAATTTTAGAAAAATCTTGAATGAACCTACGGTAAAAACCGGCATGACCCAAAAAGCTCCTAACACCTTTGACGGTAGTGGGATGAGGTAATTTTGCTATGACATCAACTTTGGCTTTGTCGACCTCAATCCCACTCTTTGAAATTTTATGGCCGAGGATAATGCCCTCTTTGACCATAAAGTGACTTTTCTCCCAATTTAGACATAACCTTGTGTCTTCACAATGTTTAAGCATGTTGTCTAAATGGGAGAGACATGTTTGAAACGAATCCCCAATGACCGAAAAATCGTCCATGAAGACCTCCATAGTTTTCCCGATCATGTCGGAAAATATGGCCATCATACATCGTTGAAACGTGCCCGGAGCATTACATAAGCCAAATGGCATACGTTTATACGCAAAAGTTCCATAGGGGCACGTGAACTTGGTCTTCTCTTGATCTTGCGGATCAATGGGAATCTGAAAGTAACCCGAGAAACCATCGAGGAAGCAATAGTACTCATTCCCCGCTAATCTCTCGAGCATCTGATCCATAAAGGGTAGAGGAAAATGATCCTTACGGGTGGCGTCATTTAACTTGCGATAATCAATACAGACACGCCACCCCATAACCAAACGCAGTGAATTGGGCTCACCCAAGGACTGTCCGAGATAGGGTAAATCAATCCGGCATCAAGGAGTTTTAAAACTTCTTGTTTAATCACCTCATGAATTTTTGGATTCACCCTTCTTTGTTGTTGGACTGCCGGTTTGAAGTCGTCCTCCATTAAAATCTTGTGTGTACAGAATTCAGGGTCAATGCCCTTTATGTCGGAGAGACGCCAAGCAATTGCTTGTTTATGTGACTTCAAAACCTTTATTAGAGCAGCCTTTTCCTCATCACTTAAATTCTTAGCAATTATGACGGGCAATTTATCATCACCCTCCAGAAATGCGTATTCAAGATGAGGCGGCAAGTCCTTAAGTTCGACCTCAAGAAAATCATCAGTTTCTTCAACATATTTGATTTCCTGATTATGAAGTTGTTGTGGTAGAACGGGAAGATGAGAGGGATCTTCGTTTAACAATTTCTCAAGGAGAAGAATATCCCTCTCTGGGTCAATCTCTTGGTTATCGATTCCATCGGGAATCGAATCACTTTTAAGAAAGGACTCAATCTCTTCTAAGATGAAGTCACTTCCCTCAAACGGAGTGAGGGAAGGATCAGAATTAGCAATGATGGGGGTAAGAAGACGGAGTGAAATTTTCACTCGTAGAATCATCAATGAAACCTAAAACCTCTTGAGCGTACTCCTCAGCCGCAACATCGATGACATCAATTCGGTTTACCGATTCAGAGTCATAATTGGAGGAGTACCTCGATGTTTGATCAAGGTTGAAGGTGATTGCTTCAGTTCCAACACGCAATGTGATCTCACGCTCAAATACATCGATAAGAGCGCGCCCAGTTCTAAGGAATCCCCTTCCAAGAATGAGAGGAACCCTTGAATCGGCATCAAAGTCAACAAAATCTGCTGGAAAATGGAACTTTCCCACTCTAACAAATACGTCCTCGGCTATGCCAAGTGGACGAGAAATCGATCGATCGGCAAGCTCTAATGTCATGCACGTGGGAGTAAGTTCGGGAAGAGATAATTTCTTCCACACAGAATATGGCATCAGGTTAATGCTAGCACCAAGATCGGCCAAGGCGAAGCATTCAACCATACCCGGAAATATACAAGGAATGAGAAACTTTCCGGGGTCTCCAAGCTTTTCAGGAAGCTTTTTCAAGAGCACTGCTGAGCAGTGCTCATTCAATGGAGTTCTTGCCATCTCAAAGAGTTTTTCCTTATTACTTAACAGATTCTTGATTGTTGATGCAAACTTGGGCATCAAGAGAATAGCATCCGCGAAGCTAAGGTCAAAATGCAAATCTTGAAAGATTTGGAAAAATTTATCCATTTGGTGACTAGCTTTTTCGCGGAGCTTCTGTTCATTGAGACGTGATGGATAGGGGATAGAAGTTTTGGATTTAGGGTTGTCCACTGGAGTTTCAGGTGGTTCAAAGACAACTCCAGGCTTGCATCTGGTTTCTGGAATAACCTGAGGTTGGACGTGTGCGGTACTTCGTGAGCTTGGAGTTTGCACCTTGTCCGTGGTCACCTCAGGTTCACGATTCACTACCTTTGGAGGAGAGGAAGAAGAGGTAGTAGGAATCGCGGGTTCATCATAAGAAGCACCACTTCTAGTTGTGATCGCCTTAGCATCGCCCCTCGGGTTAGCGATCGTGTTGCTCGGAAGTGTTCCTGAGCCCGAGGGTCGTTTATTTAAAGACTTCTTAATTTCAGAAATCTGGCTGACCAACAACTTGTTCATTTCTTCTTGGGATTTCATGAATTGTTTTAACAACTCGTCGGATGAAGGCCCAGTAGGAACAATGGCTTGATTTTGGTTGTTAAAATTTTGAGCACGATTGTTCTGATTGGGGCCTTGATTTTGAAAATTACCCTGATTAGGGTTGTTGTTTCCATGAAAATACCCGGGATTGAAATTACCCTGACCTTGGTTTCGATTAAAGTTTCCTTGATTTTGTTGTTGGAAACCCTGATTATGGAAACCTTGGTTTTGATTCTGAAAACCATGACCTTGATTGAAGTTACCTTGGTTTTGAAAACCTTGGTTTCCTCTGTTTTGATTCTGGCCACGGTTTTGGACATTTTGGTTTTGATGAAAACCAGGAGGTCCAGGATAATGATTAGGATGGTAGTTCGGGTCCATAGGAGGGCGGTATTGATTGCCTCCTTGATTAGATGACCCGACTACAGCATGAGCTTCAAACGGAGAACCATCAGTAGCTGTGCAATTGTAGTAGGCATGCGGCCCACCACAAGTTACACAGACTTCCACTTTCTTAACCTCGGCAGGTGGAGGATGTTGTGGAAAAGAGACTTTCTTAGTCTGGGCGAGAACCAAAGCTTGAATAGCCTCAGTAAGCTTGTCAATCTTAGCATCGGTGCTAGACTGACTCGAAGGAGATGAAGTGGAAGGACCCGCACTAATTTGTGAAACAACCGGCTTGCTTCGTGTAGAGCGGACCTTAGACTTGTTCTCGATGATTGCTAAGGCTTCTTTGGTGGTTCTACTCAAAAAGTTACCTCCCGCGGAGGCATTGAGAGAATCCTGATCAACTTGGCTCACGCCATTGTAGAAAGTATCGAGTTGCATCAACTCGGAGAAACCATGATGTGGACACTTGCGAAGTAATTCTTTGAAACGGTCCCACGCTTCACCAAATGATTCATCATATTTCTGAGTGAACTTGGTGATCTCGTTTTTAAGACTCGTGGTCTTAGAAGGTGGGAAGAATCCATTCACAAACTTTTTTACTAGATCCTCCCATGTCTCAATAGATCGAGGGGGCTGTTTCTCAAGCCAAATCCGGGCTTGACCCTCGAGGGAGAATGGGAAGAGAAGAAGCTTAATTGCTTCACACGGGACATTTTTGTACTTGATGGTCGATGTGATTTTATTGAACCATCGAATATGAGCATGAGGATCGTCCCTCTCAAAACCGTAAAACTGACTTGAGGTTACAAGATTAAGTAACCCGGTTTTGAGCTCAAAACTATCAGCCACGATGGCTGGGACAACAATAGCATCTCCGTAACCCTCGATGGGTGCTTGGAGAAGCTCACACATAGGGCGGTCTTCCGCCATGGTGACAGCTGGAGTGGAAACAGTACGGATCTCGGATCCGACTGTTGGTGCGGAACGTCTACGAGGTCTTCTAGGTTTTCGTACAAGCTCACGTAATGGGCTAGTAGACCTAGAAGAGCGGGTGCGCATGCACTAGTAACCAAAAATCAATCAAAACAAAGTTGAGGCAAAACCACAGTGAACTTAAACCAATAATCACAAGTGAGTGGCTTCTTTAGAAAAGGTACACCACTCACATGGATACAAAGGCAAGTTTTAATCTTTTTGATTTGGGAACTTATTTGTTCACACCCCCAGTTAGTAGGTGTTCTGTCTTGGTTTGCGACGGTTTATTTTTATGTAGAATTATTCACAAGAAAAGACGAATGTTTTTGGGTTTTTGTGAATGGGTGAAAAAAACTTTTGGACAATCTTTTTGGTATCGTTTCGTTTACCAAAATCGTATTTCTTTAAGAATCACCTTAAAAGAAACCCGATATAGAAAACGTAACGATCTGTTTTGTTTGTTTTTTATTTATTTATTTTTTTTTGTGTTGTTAACACTTTAGGAAAAGTGTTAATGACGTTTTTGTTTTATGATTAAGATTTACAAAAAGTTGGTGAGTTTATACAGTGATGTGTGAAAAACCACTAATCTTAAAGAACGTGTGCAGATACGCAGCAGCCTCCCCGGCAGCGGCGCCAAAAGTTGATTGAGCCTGAACCACCTAACTTATATTGACCAAGGAATGGTCAACAAAGTCAAACAGCCTAGATCAATGCTCCGCGGAAGTATAAGGTTTCCCCGGGTCGTTTAAGTCCCGACGAGGTGTGGATTGTAAACAAACGGCTTTGTGATCGGGTGAATTTGGACTGGAAAGGGTATATAAGGGTTTTGAATGATTATGCTAAGGAAAAACGAATGAAAACGATTTAAACAAACTATATTAACAATTACGTGAAACCTAGTTAACTTAAAACGCGATCTGAAAAACGTAAAATCAGAAATTGCTTATACGTAAGCAGAAAAATAAGCCAAACGGCTTAAATAGAAGCTATCACTTTATTTATGTTTTTGGTTTTTCTTAATTTAACAAACTACTTTTGATAACGTAACCTAAATTTAAAAACATGAAAGTTATTTAAATAAAACGCGAGTTAAACTTAAAATAAACGCGAGTGCGCGAAATAAAAAGTGAAATTTATGCTACGCAGACCATACGGACATGAAAATTACATTTTTACGGACCTAATGATAAAAGAAAAATTTAGAAAAAAGAAAATTATTTTTTTTGGCTTTTTAATTATTTATTATTAATTAGTTACTAAATAAACAAAAATTAATTATTAAAAATATTAAACTAATTATGAAAATTACGAAATTTTTTCTAAAATTACTTTATACTAAAAGGAATATAAGAAAAATATAAAAAGTGAAAAAGCTATGGTAATAAGCCAGGAATAAGCTAAACAGTTGGGTTAAGCTTATTGAACTAACAAGTATATAAGAGGTTAATTTTGTAAGAGACTTATGAAAAAAGTCCCAAGGGCGAGTGGTTTGTGATGTTGTGACTGTGTGCATGCTATCCTAGAGGTCAGGGGTTCGAATCTTACACCCCACCTTTTTGCAATTTATCTTATTTTTGATTTTCTTTTTTTTTGCACACTGTTTAAGCAACAAACTTAACCAACTTTTTGAAAAACAACTTTTTCTAAATCTCAATAATAAGCTAAATGAAAGCTTATTAGCTTATCAGTCTGTCAATTCAAGTTTTAATCAAAACAAGTTTACCAAAGTTGGACTCAATAAGCTGTTTTAAGGGAGCCATAAGCTGGAATAAGGCACAACTAATCTAGATTTATTCTAAAGCAATCACACATAAGCCAAAACAAGCTAATAAACCAACTGGGACACTTAAATAAGCTGATAAGAGCAAATCCAGTCACACTACTAAACAATCTGACCACACAGGCAAGTAGCAGGCCTGATTTGGGGGTCCAAATAAGCTACAAGACTAAAAATGAAAACTGAACTAGGGGCATGAGCTTGTGAGCTTTCCAAAAATCCAAGTAACACTCGTAGGCTTCCACTAATGAACAATTGAGAGACCAAGGAAGATGATGAAAACCTGGGTTGCAGGGCAGTCAAGTGGTCGGATGGGCCACTTTGAGGGTGAGATAAGCTAGGTAAACAAGCAAATAAGGCTAAACAACTTATGGATAATTCAAGCCAACCTAGCAAGCATCACAAAACACCAAGAATCAAGGCCTAGTCTCAAGAAATGAGCAAATTAAGAGGCAACGAAAAACGGGTCAAACTGTGATTCAGGGCACTTTGTGGAAAATAAGGCCAAAATAAGCAACGAATTAAGCACTGTACCTAAGCTAATAAAAATTATGAAAAATACTAATATCAAGATAAGCAGCAAGTTAATCTAATCCTAAAAGCATAAAGCAAGAAACCTAAAATTAAAGCTTACAGAAAATGATCTATTTTATTCAAAAACTTATTTCTAGAAATTTTGACTTTTTAGTAAGAACACATAAGTTGACTAAAGTGAAGTTAAAATGATCCTAGGTGACTCAATAAGTTATACTAAGCTATAACAAGGCTGACTTAAGCAAACTAAACAAGTTCTAAATCTAATATGATAATTATGTAACTGAAGTTCAAACAGTTATGCTATAATGAAGATTTAAGGCTAACTTTGACTTTTTTCTACGAGAACCACTAAAATGACTCCTAATTGGACCCTATGGAAGCTTAAGTGAGCTGTCTAAGCAATGAATTCCAAGAGATTACAACAAAAGCTCGACTAAACTAGCAATCCCAAACACCCCTTTTCCAAACTGTTGGGCTTTACTTGAGATGGTAACAGCAGTCACATTAGGAAAATGGGCACAAATGGGGATTTGCAAACTAGATATAAGCTTATAAACCTTAAACCACTAAAAACTTGTAAAAACAAAAATTAACCCTAATCTCTAATCCTAATTTACCTGAATATTTCAATGAAAACAGAAAGTTGGGACAGATGAGAGGCTGATGTGCAGGGGCATTGGGGCACATAATAAGCTCAGTGCAGATAAGCACAAGCACCAATAAGCTGATTCACATGAGTTCATACCACCACAGATCTTGCATTCAATCTTACAACTGATTTGAGTTTGATTGAAGCTTAAAAAGGGAAGCTCTTATTAACCAACAACTTCAACTAGTGTGCCTCAAACCAAAATCAACCCTACAATTCATAAAAACAGTTAAAATAAAAATAAATGGGAAACAAGTTTGAGCACATTGAAACTCTTGAAAACTGCTTTTTATCACTTCTGAGTATATCTAAAACCCTTTTAAATCAATATGAAATCCATCATATGGGGTCAAAAGCATTTTAACTACAAAATACCCCTTAACTCAAATACACCCTTTAGTCATCCAACAACTATTAGAAACTGATTTGCCACACCAAACTAAAAGATTAAGTAATATACAGCATACAGATGTTATATCTAAGCAAATAAAGCAAATGAAGACAGTAAATAAGCACAATGAAAGCTAACTATGACAGAAATTTAGGAAAGTAACCAAACTTGAAATTGCATTGGTTTTAAAAATAATTAGTACAAGGCATTTGCAGAAAACTTAAAACTAAACTTTCTAAAACTAAAATTACACTAGAATTACTACCTACTACTTCAAAACCTAACTGCCTTCAAAATGGCTACAACATGTCTTATTTATACTAAAGGAAATAAAACTAGGGTTTCTTCTTTCTTGTCTGGTTCCCTCAGCTTCAATCCCATTCGTTGGTTTCATCCTATTTGATCTCATCCCTTGATTTGTATTTAGGCGGGAAAAGTGGTATTATGTAGTTTGGCAGATATTGCTTGTGCAGAGGGACATGTTTTGTTGGGTAATGGTGGAAAGGTGAAAGTGTGTTGAGTGTGGGAGAAGAGTAGGATAGTTGTGATGATGGTGTTGGAGTAGGGTTGCAGGCTAGGAGGGGGGTAGGGGGTGAGGTGGGTGTTGACTTCGTTTGACCCTGTGAAGTTTATTATTTGGAACGGGGGAGAGTGGTATATTTAGTTAGGGTGTGGGCTAGTGGAGAATGGGCTGAGGTGTGTAGTGGTTGGTGGGCTGGATTTAGGATTTAGGTTTGATATTGGATTTGGTTTGTTATAATTAAGGGTCCGGTTGATTTGTAGCAAATAAGCCCCAAGGACCAATTTTGTATTTTTCTGAAACTTGAGGGTAGTATTCTGCCATTATTCCAACGTTAACACAAGGGACCATTCCTGTTAATATGATAATTCCACAAGGACCAATATGATATATTTCCAAAATTTGAAACACCGGGGACCATTTTTGCCAAATTTCAAAACTGAGGGACCAAAACTGTAATTTTCTCAAAACTTTTACCCAAGGATCAATTTGATAATTTTTGACTTTAGAAAACCTTGGGTTGACTTTTCTTTCGTTTTAAAAACGCTCAGGGACTAATTTTGTAAATTTTTTTGAAAGTCGGGGGACTAAAACTGCCAATTGTGTAAACTTTGTTCGTTTTTAATTGTTTTTGCTCATTTTGCATTAGGAACGTATAAAATACAATTCCTGGGATATTTTAGGTATTTTGATGCATTTCTGAGCGTTTTCGGATGTTTTGGCAGTTTAAATACGATAAAAATGATGAGTGTTTGAGCACTCATCAAGATGTATTTAATTCCTTGTAAAGTGTTCGAAAGTATGTTTAGTGCGTGAATAACAATATAGAATATTTGTGTAGCATAGACAGTCTAGAAGTCACACAATTACCTGGAGGATGGAAGGCACGAAAAGTGAGAGGCTACAAAATGTTTTATTTATAAAAGTGGTTATAGTTCAGGTCTAGATTAGACCCGTTTCTCTATAACTATAGCTCTGATACCAATCTGTAACACCCCCAAATTTGGGTTACGCAGCGAAATGAAAGCTGGGTGTTACTCGACGGCACAACAGTTATAATAATAGAAAATGGTCTCTAAATTAGACAGTTTGAAATATTTGTTATTCAATTATCAGAGTTTACAAAATGAGGTCCCAGTAGTTTTATAGTTTGTCAAATAAGTTATCAAATGATAATAAAATTTTATAGCCTTCTTGGTGTATCCGAGCTCTCCCTTGCCATCCTTGTTCATTATTGACCTGAGATAAACATGCTAAAAATGTCAACACAAAAGTTGAGTGAATCCATAGTGTTTGTATAATGAATAGTTGAACACAAGTTGCATAATAGTAAACAGTAATATTGCAGTACAGTATATTGCTCTAAGTCTCATGAACTCAAACGTTAACGTGTGTGGTATCATAAAATGATATAAATTATCGACATCATAATGATGATGTAAGTAAGAATGCCCCCGAGTAGGAGCTTGCCAACTTCCTAGTAGTTCTCAAATAATGTGCATTTGGCTATCAATCCGGCTAGCACGAAGGCTATCTATCTGGCTAACCAAATGGGCTGTCAACCTCCAATAGATCTATTCACAATATTCGCGTTCACTCGCAAGTGATTAATGGTTCATGATATGAGGGACTTTCAATGGCAACGGTGTGTCTTAGGCAATATCAATCAGTATAGCACACAGAAAAATACTTGTGTTTGGTTTGTAGAATGTATCTCCCCACAAGTTTGAAAAGCGTATAAAAGTGGGACTATGAACTCACCTCGATGTTAAGGTAGTCTGGATGGAAAACAAATGATGTTTATCGAATAAACTGCTCCGACACGTAACCTAGGGAATGATGTCAAGTATTTGTGAGTTTAATATTCGTATTGTGAAAGTTTGCCGATGACTAAATGTTTGAGTGAGACAACATGAAATCTCTTCAAAAATTAGTTGATTATTAAGATTTATTTATGTTTTGTTAATTGGTACCGACATGTCTCATAAAGGTTTTAGATTAATTCCCGAATTATTTCAGTGTTATAATTATATTCCATAATAATATAGAATATTACACTTTTTACCCTGAAGTTTTAGGTATTGACAACATTTACCCCTAAACTATCATGAAATGATAATTCATACCCCCAAGCTTTATATATTTACAACTTATACCCTTCAAGTTTTATAAAATTACAATTTATACCCTGAAGTTTGGTGAAATGACGATTTACCCCTTCAACTATAGTGAAATGACAATTTCTACCCTGAACTTTCCAATATAACACTTTCTACCATTTGACCTTAAGTTTATTTCATTTTAAGTCCGACTCATAAAACTAGTTTAGAGTTTTGACATAAAATACCCTTGATGCAAAAATAACCTTTCACCCGAAGTCCTTTTTGAACGAAAACGTACTTTTAGCTTAGGAAAAAGGCACGACTTTCTACGACTCTTTTACATATGTTAAAATAAGTTTACAAATATGTTTTACGTGGCTTATCAGTTTATATTTCCAGCTTATTAGTTCAAAATAATTAAAAAGATATGTTTATATATTACTCGACAAGGCCAAATTCAAGGGTAAATAAAGGCGAGGTGTTGAAATGTTTTTACTACGTTTTTAATCTTTTCAATAGTTTGTCACATGGTCTATCTATAGGTTCAAACTAGAGGTCGTGATTTGTTATAGCTAAGTCACAATAAATCCCTGAAGTTGGACGTTTGAAACTATTTTTTGTAAGATAAACCAAGTATTTTTAGTTATTTTTAGCAAGTAATAGGCCAAAAACAGGGCTCGATAAAAACGGGGCCTTTTAATGAAAATGAAAAGTGTTTGTTCCAGGTAATCTATGCCATGAGGTCTCTATTTCCACCAAGTTTCGTAATTTATCAAGCTCGTTTACTAGTCAAAATAATTAGACAAAACGGGTCGGTTGGGGCTGTTTTTATATATAACTTATACAGAAAACAGGTCCTAGTGCCCAGCCCTTGTGGTACGTTTTTAGGACACGTGCACCTGAGTTATTAAGTAAAATATCGTTCCGGACAACTTTCATGTTTTAAGTTTTTGACAAAATGGAGCAGAAAGGCCTCGTTCCGCGTGATTTACGTTGCTGTAACAGAAAGTTTTTATAGTTTTTATTCAACTTCAATTTGCTATAACTTTTGACTTGTTTACTCATTTTTGATGATTCAAATTGCTACGTTCTTCTAAAAATATTCTCTTCAACGATATGTGAGTGTCCTATAGTTTAGTGTTCTTAAAATATCAACAAGAAAAACAATAGAGGGTGTTTGTTTGCTCGACCAAAACAGAAAAAGAAAAGAAGAAAAGAAATGTTTGTGTTGGCTTAATATGTGATTCAAGCTTACTAAAATGAAGTATTAACATGAACTAAAGAGATTAGAAAGGCTAGGACTTACAGAAATTGAAGGTGGAAAAGGTTCGACTATTGTGAATTTCAACTAGAACCAAGATCTCCCAAGCTTCTAGCTCCTATTCCACTTGTTCCTATCTCTTCTAAGGCACTTCTAAGATCAGTAGGTGTATGAGTGAGTGAGTGGTTTGCTGTTTTGAGTGAGGGACGAGGCAAGAAGGGATGAAATGCCTTGCTATTTATAGAGGAAATGAGATAGGGTTCATTAAATGTTCAAGGGACACTTGGTGAGGGTTGTAAAGACTCCAAGGGACACAAGAAACCCTAATTCAAGATATGTTGGAGATGAGATGACCCAAGTGGTCTAGGTTCTATGCATGGAAGGTTATAGAAAGCTTGAGCACATGATGAGCTTGACACTTATGACCTAGGTTTGAAAGTTAAGAGTGACAAGTGTAGGGGAAGGGTGAAGAGTCTTACAAGAGAAGCTTGATCATGTGTAGTGTTGTAGTTAGTTCATAGTTCCATTTGAACTACATGGTTGTGATTGGATCGAAGGGTGCTTTAGGTGTATTATACATTAGCTTTAAGATGTTGTACTTAGGCTAGGAAGTATAGTAAACTCAAGGTAGGGTTTAGTTTAAGAGAAGTGTAGTTAAAAACAAACTAGGGTTTGTTTAGGTTTAGGTTTAGGTCGAATTTTATGAAAAATGGAGAGATATTTCGAATGGTGCATTAGGGTGTGGTACCATAGGCTATAATGAGTTGTACTTAAGGTTTGTAAATGTAGAAAATATATTTCTAGAGTTTAGATTAGGTTAACATAAGTTTTAGGTCTTTTTAGTTAAGTTAAAGGATGTAATTATAGAATTTTAGGTTTTCATGCATGAGACACTTGTACACTAAGTTTAGAGACTTGTACATTTTAGTTTAAATATTGTAAAAGTATTAAGTTTAAGTTTTGGTGCATAATGACCTTGTTTTATGTGCTTTAGAGTAGGTACACTGAGGTTTATAATGAGTTTAAGTCATTATTATACTCCTATGCATTACTAACTTGTACCTGAGCTTGAAAGACTTGTACCCTTATGTTTTGAATAAAACATGTTACTAATAGTTAGGGTTTGTGATTTTCTCACATGAAATCATAGATTTATGAAGTTAGGGTTTATATCGGGAGTTAAAGTGAAATTAGGGTTTTCGTTCTTTGATATCTTGTACATTGTACTATAGAGTATTATACTTTAGGGTTTCATGGTTTATATACATAGTATTAGTATTATAATAGTTTTAGGGTTTAGCGGAAACCCTAATGGGTGGAAAACAATTAATGTGAGCGTTTATTAAACGTACGTTAACAAATTAACGTAGAGTGGCAAATGTGATATTGTGGTGTTGTATACTTGACATGTAAGGATGTTTATGTGAAGTAAACATAAGTAGTTAGTGTTGGTCTACGTGGGAGCACGTTTATCCATGATGTGAGTTACGTCACATTAGTTGGTTGTGGTGATGAGATAAACTGATTACGTTTTAAAAAAAAAATATACGTGGAAAAATGGACAAGTATTGGCTTTATATGGATGGAAATTTTACCGGTGGTTACACAAGTCGAGCCATGCACATTTTCCCCTCAAACATTTCACTAAAAACTTCTAGGTTATAAGTCTCCTTGGGTACGTAAGGTATTAGGGAGTCTCGAATCAAAGTTAGGATAAGCAAACAAGCTCTTTGGTGACTTAGGTGAGCCGTGTATCAAGCCACGTTCATTCCTTGGTCACTCTTAGCCTCTACACTCGTTTTCTACTCCACCATACTTGGTGAGGTGAGCAAACTTCTCCCTTTTCAATTTCCTTCACGTTTTATTTTTATTCACTACACATTTACTTTACATATTTCTCTCGTTATTTTTGGTTATAACGTATATAAATTATTAGCTAAACTGCAAGTTTAACACATAATAAACTAAGTTTAGTAAAACGTTTAACACTAATAACAACGTATAAGTACTCTCTTGGACACGTTTCTAAGTTACCTTGACCTATACGAGTTCACCCCAACACTTAGAAATATTTTGAAAACTGTTTTATACGTGGTTATGGTCGACACACTTTGGTCTCGTATTTCCTAAACAAGACACACAACATATCATTTTTATGGCATAATCTATTAGTTCACATGGTAAACTAACGAGCTAAGCATCTAACTCACCACCATACCCTCGTATAACCTCAAAGCATGTCGCGTTTTCTTAAACTCAAATATATACGTTTGGGCTTCTGAGCCCAATAAGTCGAAAATAAGCTAGTCATGTAAGTTGTTTCTCAACATTTTTAGAGTCTAAATATAAGCCCAATGCTAAGCCCAAATGTTTTCCTAGTCCATTGGATTGAAAAACCTTAACGGGCCTTAGTTTAAGCTCGTTAAAGGCCCATTAAGCTGGAAATAAGCTCTTTTTGGAAATAAGCTGTTTTAAAACTTGAATAAGCTATTTTTAAACTTATTTATAAAATAAAAGTGTTAAGTTTTGAAGTTGGTAAAGTTTGGACTATTTTTGCAAAAGTTTTAAAGTCGAGGGACTAAAACTGTCAAAATAGAAACTTATGGTGAAAACTGCCATTTTAGCATATTTGTGATGAAAACTGTAAATCTAGAAAATTTTGGGTATAAAATGTATAAATAAAATAGTTTTGGATTACAAATGAAATTATAAATCGTTTTGGACTAACGGTGTAAAGTTATGCCGTTAGGGGGTTAAAGTGTAAATTTTACAAACATAAAGGTTTTTCATAAAATATAAATTTAATAATTTATATTATATATATATATATATATATATATATATATATATATATATATATATATATAACGTAATAATGATAATAATAAATATATAACTTTTAACAATTAACACATTCTCTCAAACCGATTCATTTTTCGACACCTATCAACCATCTTATTAATCACACCGACCTTCGTAACCCTTCGACGTATATCGTCATATATATATATATATATATATATATATATATATATATATATATATATATATATATATATATATATATATATATATATATATATATATATATATATATATATATATATATATTACTTCGATAAAAATATATTTAAAACGATTAACCAAAGCTTAAACCCGAATTTGGTTATACCAACCATCGACCTCGTTCATTTTCAACGCTCTCTATACTTCGTCAAACAAGAACATACTCGCGAGTTATATTCTGAAATATAACTTTGTTCTTGAACTTCGGGCATTTAAACACGCACGTTTATTTGCCACAAGTCAACTAAACAAGCAATACACCATAATAAACAACTTTCGCGATAAACTGAACTTAGACTATCAAACTCTGAAACTTTACTTAGGTTATGTGTTGAAGCCATTTCCACCTATCGTTTGAATTATGATACTAGTACTACCGAGCAACCCAGGTGAGTTCATAGCCCACTCTTTAAACTTTTAAACTCTTTTGTGGGGAGATAATGCTTCAAACTCGAACACAAGCTTTTTAGTATGCTATGCCTGATTTTTTTATTGCTTAAGTAGCTATTGGCAAAAGCCCTTCGATCATGAAACTTAATCACTTGCGAGTGAACGTGAATATTTGGCAATAGATCTATTTGGAACTGATAATCCTCGTTTAGTTTAGCTAGGATGAGCGACTAGGCGCACAGTATCTAATAACTTATAGGTTACTGGCAAAGACCTATCCTGAAGGCACCCTTTATATTATTTTACATAACACATTGATGCCTGTCAAATCGTTGCGTGTCATGAGCTTAATGCAATAACAAACTTGATTTTAAACTTGTTAATTGGTTATCGATACAACTAACATCTTACTTGTGTTCAACCTTTAAACTTATACCTATGGACATCACTCAACTTTTGTTGACTTTTAGCATGTTATCTCAGGTAATTAAGGCATGGAAGTTCAAGGCACGAAGAAGGGCATCAATGCTGGGCACAGGTTTTTAAATAAACGTTTTCTTTATCATTCACCTAAATAAAACATATCTTTGAAGATATGACTGGTTTTTCCAAAACTATTTCTGTACTCAGAATATTTCAAATGAATGATAAAATGTGTTTTCAAAATGTTTCCTATGATTATGACAAAGATCCACTACGTAATACCACGCTAAGTCTTCCGCTGTTGTTAATCAAATTTAGGGGGTGTTACAATATAAACCAAATATTCCATACCTCCAACGTCTCAGAAAAGAGAAAATGGAAGTACAATATGGAAAGTTCCTAGATATGATTCATGTCGTTCGAATAAATGTTCCATTAATCGATGTCATTGCTGGAATTCCATATTATGGCAAGTTCCTTAAAGAACTTGTAAGCAACAAAAGCAAATTAGAACAAGTATTAGTAACCTTTATAAGCGATGAATGTTCAGCAATAATCCAAAATAAAGTTCCACCTAAATTAGGAGATCCCAGAAGTTTTCTAATTATGTGCAATTTTGGCAAAACATTCTCTTGCAATGCCTTGGCCGATCTTGGCGCAAGTGTTAATCTCATGCCATATTCTCTTTATGCCAAACTCTCTCTAGAAACTCTCAAACCTACCAAAATGGGTGTTCGACTAGCAGATCGATCATTTCAATATCCTGTTGGAATTGCGGAAAATATGCTAGTTAAAGTTGGTAAATTCACTTTCCCAGTTGATTTTGTTATCTTAGAAATGGAGGAAGATTGCAAAGTTCCTTTTATTCTAGGAAGACCATTCCTGCAAACAGCTGATGCAATAATTAGAGTCAAATAAAAGAAACTAAATCTCGGAGTTGGAGAAGATAGAATGTCTTTTCCAATCTAATCAACTATGAAACATTCCTACTCTAATGATGACACATGTTTTAGCATAGATGTTATTAATGAAATTCTCGGAGAGGATTTCGATAACTTGCTAAACGAAGGAATTGAAACTCTTTACACTATTCAAGTTGTAAGGAATTGTTGAAGATACTACTGACAGATACTGCTGACAGGTTCCTGCGGAAAGCTTAGTGACTTTCTGCTGATGATTGGTTCCTGCGGATGATCATAGATTCTACGGATAGAGTTTAACCGTGGATATAACTTAAGTATTTTAGGACAAGATATGTAGAATATCTTTTATTAGTTTTTCATTATTCATTTCTTGTAAGAAAGGTTAGGGTTTCCAATAGTATATAAGGAACCCTAGGTCATTGTAATAGAGACAAGTTTTTAGTACGAAGTTTTATTAATATTATCGATCCATAGAGGATCAAGTTTAGTATACGTTTGTTTTTATATTCCGCATAATTACAAACTCACAGAGATTATCTAACTTAGTCTAGCTAGTGATTACATTAGTTGGCTAACGATCTATTGGCTCGTGATCTATCAAGGAATAGATCCCTACAAGTGGTATCAGAGCCACTAGATACTCTCTGTAAACACAACACAATCACATAACTATTCATTCGGTACCAATGGGAGACAAACCAGGCGGTGATGTTGTTCTCTCAGAAGCAGGCTCTCTTACTCAACAACTACAACAAGTGGCCTTCTCCAACAGCAATGCAAAACTTCCTTTTCTTAGGAAGGATGAGTATGAGATCTGGGCCATGAAAATGCAAAACTGGATTGCAAGTGTTGACTATAACCTCTGGAATGTTATACTCAATGGCCTGTGGAGCTAAGTGAGCCTAGTTGGGTTGAAGCTATGCAGGAAGAGATGCAACAATTCAAGAATCAAGATGTTTGGGTACTTGTTGATCTGCCTGCAGGGAAGATTTCCATTGGGACTAAGTGGATCTTAAAATGCAAGAGGGATGCCAGAGGTATTGTGGTCAGAAATAAAGCAAGATTAGTGGCTCAAGGTTTCAGAAAAGAAGAAGGTATTGACTACACTGAGGTCTTTGCACCAGTGGCTAGGGTTGAGGCCATTAGACAGTTTTTAGCCTTTGCCTCATATATGGGGTTTAAGGTCTATCAGATGGATGTCAAAAGTGCCTTTCTCTATAGCAAAATAGAAGAGGAGGTGTATGTTACTCAACCACAAGGCTTTGAAGACCCCCATCATCCTAAGCAGGTTTACAAAGTTGTTAAGGCACTTTATGGACTTCACCAAACACCAAGAGCATGGTATGCTAGATTGTCTACATTTCTTTTGGAGCATGGATACAGAAGAGGTGCTATTGATAAGACTCTCTTTATCAAGAAAAACTCCAAGGACATAATTCTAGTACAGGTCTATGTGGATGATATCATCTTTGGATCCACAAAAGAATCATGGTGCAGAGAATTTGAAGATTTGATGCAAGGTGAATTTCAAATGAGTGCAATGGGAGAGTTAACCTTTTTTCTAGGGCTACAAGTCAAACAACACCCTGAAGGGATCTTTATTCATCAAGAGAAATATGTTAAAGATATCTTGAAAAAGTTTGACTTTGAACTTTTGAGGACTGCTACCACTCCATATGAACCACCCAAGCTTAAGAATCCAAATGAGCAAGATGAGGCTGTTAATGTTCATCTGTATAGATCCATGATTGGCTCACTCATGTATCTCACAGCCTCTAGGCCTGACATTACTTTTGCTGTCAGTGCTTGCTCAAGGCATCAAGTCACTCCATTAACTTCTCATCTCAATGCTGTGAAGAAAATTTTCAAGTACATCAAGGGCCAACCTAAACTAGGTCTTTGGTACCCAAGGGATTCACCATTTGTGTTGGAGGCTTACAGTGATAGTGACTATGCTGGAGCTAATTTGGATAGGAAATCCACAACAGGAGGTTGTCAATTTCTGGGAAGAAGACTCATCTCTTGGCAGTGCAAGAAACAAACCATTGTGGCCACTTCTACCACTGAAGCAGAATATGTGGCTGCTGCCAATTGCTGTGGTCAGGTACTTTGGATTCAAAATCAGATGTTGGATTATGGGTTTAACTTTATGAACACTAAAATCTACATTGACAATCAAAGTACTGTTTCCATTGTTAAAAATCCTGTTTTTCATCAGAGAACTAAACACATAGAAATTAGGCACCATTTTATAAGAGATGCTAATGAGAAGCATCTAATTCAAGTGCTTAAGATTCACACTGATGATAATGTGGCTGATTTGTTAACAAAAGCTTTTGATGGACCAAGGTTTAATCACTTGGTTATCAACATTAGGATGGTTAACCCTTGAATACAATGTTTGAGGGGAGGCATAAGCCTCAGGGGAGGCATATGCCTCAGGGGAGGATTATACATGTTGTATTTATGTAGATTATTATGTTTACTAACTTTATTTTGCAGGTTTTTACTAATATTGTACAATTTTATGGTTGTTCTTTTGTGCTTTTGTGTTTTGTGTGATTGTCTGGTCTCAGGTCATGTTCCTGCTGATGATCAATAGTCTACTTTCAGTGGAATAAGATGTAAAGACTTAAAAGTAAATTTTATTAATTCATGGCAAGCTTGGTACATCATGATCAGTTATCAGAAGAAACACAGATTACATAAACATTAACAAGACAAACAACCACCATCCTACCACCACATCCCTTAACTAAAATCAACCATCAACATACCAACACACCCCAACAAACAGCCTACTCCCTCTTTCTTTTCCCTTTACCCAAGTCCTTTGGGTCTGGCATCTTCTTGTGGATTCCTCTGGATTGCATGTCCTTGGTCCAGAGTTTAGGAGCTGCAAGACCAAGAACCACCTTCAATGGACCCTTCCTTTTGCCTGAGGACTGTGGCTCTTCAGGGACAGAGATTCTTCTCATATCAGCACAGACTCTTTCCATTTCACTTGTTAAGAATGCAGTGACAGGGGTGAAGTCAGGGACAATCATAGCTAGAGGAGCTGGTATTTCCTCAGCTTCAGTGGTTTCCTCTGATGAGGTTGGAGATGGACATAACTCTGAAGGACCTTCATTCAAATAGTAGTATGATCTCCGTATTTGAGGTATGTCAAAAGTAGAGTCTGATGAATCAGAAGAAATTTCAATGACATTGGGGACTGGTTTCATGATGAAAATGTGTGAAAGACTTTGGGATATGTTATTTGTGGTATGGTGAGTTGATTATGACTTGAAGACCTCTTTTTAAAGAACTGATTTGGGTTTACTGTGAGTTAATGTAAGTTAATGGGAGGTAGTTGAGTCAGTAGCAATTACTAAGTGTGCAAGTTGTCCACTTAATTAGATACTTCGGATGAAAGTCAATGGTTTGACCAACATGCTGCTGATACAAGTTATCTTGTAATTAAGTGTGTTCCTGCAGATGGATTAGTCAAGTTCAAATTATTCAGGGGAATGCTACTCAGAAGAATTATAACAAGTAATCATAAACCAAAGCAAATTTTATTGATTCTTCAGAGATACAATACAAGATAATGAAAGTGAAAGACAAACATCAAAGTCCCTATTCTACTTTGCCCTTGCCCTTGCCATCCACAGCCTTCTTCTTGCCTTTGTTGTTGATGTTGAAGAGTCCTTGCCACTGAGGACAGGGCAAACCTAACACAACCTTTCTAGTCTTTGGTAATGGGGAGTTCCTTTTTCTTTTCCTTGGACGAGATGACTGAGGCTTATCAGAAGTTGTAGGAGTGTAAAGTTCATCATTCTCATCATTCTCTTCATCAGAAGATGTTGAGAAGATGAGAGACTCATCAGGATTGGGAACTTGGTTTGCACTCTCAAATTCATTCCACTTTCTCTCCAACTCTCTCTGATAATTAGGATCATCAATCTCAGAGGGAAGGGTGGAAGATCTTCAGATGATGATGAACTTGGTGCGGGCACATCATGTTTCTTCTTCTTCGCTTGTTCCTTTGTAAGACCACGAGGACGAGTTGGCATATTCCATGGTGGTGGAGATGTTAATGAGTTAGAAGTATCTGATGATTCAGAAGCAAGGTTGATGATGGGTTGATTGGAAGCCATGAATATATTTTTTGGTTGGCGATATGATAATTAGGGATTTGATATGAAGTTGAGAGATTTGGGAATAATTAGTCTTTATTTATAAGATTCCCCAACCGCGTGTCTTTATTACCATTAATGTGAGGCAGTTTGGAGATAATTAAGGGATCTTTGAATTTTGAATTAAAAGATCTTTGTTAAAGATATTTGGTTTCCACTGAAGGGTAGATTCTGCTGAGTGATGCTGCGGATGGATCTGTTGACCATAGTCAATGTTTGACTATTTTCTACGGATTGACCATTTGTTTTCAGCCATTTGATTTGGTTTCTATGGATGAGTCAGTTAATTGGGATTTGTCTTAGTCGATTATTGGTCAAGGATTTCTTTCCAATAATTCACATCAGTTTCATTCCACGTTTGGTAACTTCCATATTAACCAACGACGTGCATATCCCACTCCCAAATTAACTGATTCCCTCTCCCTATATATTTTTCAAAACCATTTCAACATCTTTCAGAACTTCTAAACCTAATTTCCAATTCTCAATTAATGGCTGAACTATATTTCAAAGCTGATCATAACAAACATGCCTTTCTTGGTCGTGGAAAGGGTGATGAAGATTATTTGGGCATGATGGAATTTCTTCAAAGGTCTAAGATTCAATATGCTCTGCTCCAATACCCGGAGGTTATTCATGAATCTCTTGTTGTACAATTTTGGGAAACGGCACAAACTAGGACCATTGAAGATGGACCATCAGAGATTGTTGCTGTTATAGATGGGGAAGAATATGTGGTTACTGAGTCTTTGGTCAGGACCAAACTACAGTTGGATGATGAAGGAGGGGTGACTGATTTGCCTAAGAGTGACATACTTAGAGGGCTTCAGGCTGCTGGGTATAGTGGTGATGGGAAAACATGGTACAAGAATCTATTTTGTCAAAAATGGAGGTTCTTGACACATACATTGCTTCAATGCATGGGTTCTAAATCTGGTGGATGGGATCAGTTTTCTACAGATATTTCTCTTGCCATTGTGTGTCTCTCTCATGGAAGAACATTTAACTTTTCTAGGTATATCTTTAATGCTATGCTTGAAAATGTTAAGGATACAAAACTTAAATATCTAATGTATCCTAGATTTCTTCAAATCATTTTGGACATTCAGACCAATGACCCCACTCACTTGCCTGTTAAGGGTTTGTCTAAAAAATTGTTTTCCCAAATGAAAATTAACTTTAATGGTGAACAAAGACCCTTACTTCCAGCCATGTTGCCTGGTGGAGTAGGTGTTGATGTAGCTGTTGATGCCCCTGAGGGCAATCCCCCTGATGGAGATGCAGCTGATATGGCTGCTCCTGATGCTCAAGCACCAGAGGATTCTCCTGATAGAACTGAAGATGCTCCTGATGCAAATGCTTCAGTTGCTTCTGATGTTCAGCCTCCACTCTCTCCCAGGCTACCCACACCTGTACACTCACAAATGGATTTCAATTCTCCTGAGCATGAGCTCAATGAGAATTTAGGCTTTGACCAACCTGTAAACTCACCACAATTTATAAGACTTCCTTCACTCAGTCCTTTGAGACCTCAATTTGAGGATAATGTACATATAGATATAGATGTAAATGTAGATAATTCCTCTCACAGGACCAATGATGCTCCCAATACCACATATATCCCTGTTGGTGGAGCTGAAGGTCATGTTACTCTCACTTCTGTATCAGATTTGTTGAACAGGTATGTTTTAAAGGTGGACAAATTGGAGAATGATCTGAACTTCACTAAAAAGAATCTTAGCAGTGCTGTTCTGACTTTAGTTGGGAGAGTTAAGAAGTTGGAGGGTAAGCCGAAGCAAAGAAAAAGACAAGGTGTGGTGTATGACTCAGATGAAGATTCTACTAGAGCATCTGACAACATTGATTTGGAAGGCCTTGAGCTTCTTGCTGCTACCACTTTGGAGAGTGTTCATAAGAGTGCTGACATTAGACCTGAACCCTTTGTTGCTCCAACTGCTGATGTTACTCTTACTCCTGATATAAGTGTTCCCAAGGATTCCATAGCCAAGAATTCTACTGGTGTTGCTCATTATGTCCGCAGGAAACATTCTGCTGATAAGAAGTCTGCTGATTCTCCTGCCAAGAAGACATCTGCTGATAATTCAGGAAAGGAATCATTTCCTAATCCTTTGCCAGAAGTGGGCATTCCTGGTCCATCAGTAGATATTTCAGCTGATCTCACATGATGCTCCTGATCAGTCTTTTGTCTATCCTCAGAAGCAAGATAAAGGAAAGTCTATTTTGATTGATCAAGCCATTCCTTCTATAGTCAAATCCAAGGAGGAACTTGCTTATGAGAAAATTAGTGAGAATGTTGCTGCACATCTGCAAGCTCAAGAGGATGCTGCAGTTACTAAAGAGGAGTTGGATTTGAAAGCCTCAGAAGAATTAGGTAGGAAAATTCAAGATGATTTGGACAAGATGGGACCTCAGTATACTACCACATTGCCTGCTGAAAGAAAGAAGGAGCTTGATGAGATAGCTAAGAATCTTACTGCTGAACAATGGGAGAACTTGGCTGAATAGGCTGCTTCCAAGCCCAATTTGGGTAACTCTGAGCTTGGAGTTGATAATCCTGATTTTGTTCAGCTGATGGTTGAAAGAGGAAGATTGAAGAGACAACAGGAGGCAGAGATTAACGCGAAGTATCAAAAAGAAAGACCTTGGACAAAGAATGAAATCAAGAAATATATGAGGAATTTTGTGAAGAACCAGGGCTGTTCCATGTTTGGGTCAGGGTGGACTCAAAAGAGGGTCTTGGGATTTTCAGATCAGCAGTTGACATACTACTATGACAAGATCATTTCCAATCATCATTCTTCTGGTATTATGGTTCAAGATGTGTTGGAGTTTCGAGGAAGAATTTTGGATGAGCCTCAAGCTAAGAAAGCAAAGCTTCATGACTCTGCTGCTCAACCTGCTGACTCTGCTGAGTCTATTGGGTCTTTTCCTGGTGGTCAGCAGTATGTGCAATTTCCTTCAGTCTTATCTCAGACAGATGATACTCCTGATGTTCAGATGAATGATATTCCTTCTGGTTCTCATCCAGATACTGCTGAATCTCATCATGATACCACTGAAGCTTCACATGATGTTGCTACTGATGCTTCAGAAGATGCTCCAATTGAAGTACCTGATGATGATGATTCTACTGATGTTCATGCTGATACTTCTACACAAGTACCCAAAGAAGAACCTACTGATGGTCCTTCTATTCCTGTTACTGGTACTAGGAGGAAGACTAGAGCTATCAAGAGAAAGGCTCCAAAAGATATTCCTTTAGAGGATAGTACTACTTTTCTTGATTATGGTTCGGATGAAGGTCAAGACCCTGTTGTATGGGAGAAAATTGTAAAGTGGGAACTTGTTGATTCTGAGCTTGGTGGAGGAAAAGTGAATGTTATAACCAGACACGATGGATCTACAAAACAATTCTTATTTCTAAGCCAGATTTTACATATGGTGGATAAACAAGATCTTCTTTCACTTTATGATTGGGTTATCAAGTATTATCAAACTCATTCCCCTGATGAGATTGGGATGTATTTGATGGGTGACTTGCAGATTCTTTGTGATTCTTATAAAGGTAATTTTGGTATAAGGTTTCAAGCATGGAAAGGTCAAAGTACATGGGTGGTTGACTATTGGAAGTTCTTTCCCCTGCCTAATGCTCACATGATTGTTACAACCACTGGGAAGACTTTATATTGCTGGGCTGATGTTCTCTACCCAATTACAAAGGAAGTTATGAATCTCATGCTGGAAGCAAAGCTATCTGTTCCTTTGGATATGACTGCAAATGATCTTCATCTTGCTGAGCAATTGGTAAGGTTCATCAGAAGAAGTATTTTGACTAAGAAGGAGTTAGCAACCAAGCATGGTATTCAGATGGATTCATATCTGCAATGAGCTGATTTTGATATTGTATTTTGTTGTATATTGTTTATAGTTTAGTAAAAAAAAAAAAAAAAAAAAAAAAAAAAAAAAAAGAAAAAAAAAACTAACATTTTGTTATAAGTTTTGTTTGATGTATGCAGGTTTGTGTTTTTGGTCATTAACTTGCCTGATATTGACTATTCCATCAAAAAGTTGGCTAGTCCAAAGGGTACAGCTTTGGTAAAGACACATCAAATCTGTTGATAGCTGTAATGGTTTGCTCAAAATCATAAGGTATTCAACTCACCTATGCTTTATTACTGAGTAGTTGAAATGGTTGTCAATTGACCATGGATTTTTCCTTTATGGATTCCAAATAATTGGCTAGCCCACATGTATATGGCTTGTGGTAAAGGCAGTGGAAAACCATATTTGGTATTCAATTGACCAAGATGATAATTCATCAATAATTGACTAGTCCTGAGCAAACGGCTACAGGTAAAGACATCTCAAATCCGTTTATAGCTGATGATTTGCTAAAAATCATGTGGTTATCAGTGTACCTTTGAACACTTGGCTACTCCAGTAGTGATGGCTATTGGTAAAGAGACATCAAATCCATTATTTTCAATGATTCACCTCTCATAGGAGTTAACACACCTGGATGTGATGAGAATAGTATGAAACTTCTATGTTTTGATGTACATTTAGTCTTGTGTTGCTACAAAGAATGGTGCTTTTTAATTGATTACTGATCATAGAGATTATGCTTATGACGATTCTTTGCTGCTGCTGCTTATCCTCAATCCTCTTGTTTATGTTATTGGCGATCTATCAAGAAATCTTGAACTTAACTATGTCAAATTCAAGATTAGGGGAGGATTGTAAGGAATTGTTGAAGATACTACTGACAGATACTGCTGACAGGTTCCTGCGGAAAGCTTAGTGACTTTCTGCTGATGATTGGTTCCTGCGGATAGAGTTTAACTTCTTGAAGAACCACCAACTGACATTGAACTCAAACCACTTCCTAAACATCTTGAGTATGCTTTACTGGAAGGAACATCCTTACTCCCAGTTATTTTCAGAGAAGAATAAAGCAAATTTGCTCACCGTTCTCAAAAATCATAAGCGAGCTTTTGGTTGGAAAACTTCAGATATTCCTGGAATCTGTCCCTTATTTTGCAAACACAAAATACAAATGTTGGAGGATAAAAAACCAGTGGATCAAAAACAAATAAGGTTAAACCCTAATATGCAAGAAGTAGTTAAGAAAGAAGTGACAAAACTCCTTGATGCCGAAATCATTTACCCCATTTCTGATAGCCCGTGGGTTAGTCCTATTCATTGTGTTCCAAAGAAAGGTGGTATCACCGTGGTCACAAATGAGAATGACGAGTTAGTTCCTACCAGAACTATCACTGGTTGGAGAGTTTGTATTGATTACAGAAAACTCAATAAGGCTACAGCTAAAGATCATTTTCCCTTACCTTTCATGGATCAAATTTTGGAAAGACTAGCATGAAATGAATACTTTTGTTTTCTCGATGGTTTTTCTGGATACTTTCAAATTCCTATCAATCCTCTCGATCAAGAAAAAACAACATTCACATGCCCTTTTGGAATGTATGCTTACAGACGAATGCCTTTCGGCTTGTGTAATGCACCTACTACTTTCCAAAGATGTATGATTGCCATATTTCATGACATGATCGAAGAATCTATGGAAGTTTTCATGGATGATTTCTATGTCTTTGGAATCTCGTTCAAAAGTTGTTTGGTCAACATAAGCAAAATGCTTAAAAGATGTGAGGAGGCTAACCTAGTTCTCAATTGGGAAAAATGTCACTTCATGGTTAAAGAAGGTATTGTGCTTGGACACAAAGTGTCTAGACCAGGATTAGAAGTTGACAAAGAAAAAATCGAAGTCATAGCCAAACTTCCATCCCCCACTAATATACATGCCGGTTTTTACCGAAGATTCATAAAAGATTTCTACAAGATAACCGAACCTCTCACGAAGCTCCTTGAAAAAGATATCCCATTCGAATTCAATGAAGAATGTATAAAAGCATTTGAATTATTAAAAGAAAAGCTTACATGTACACCTTTCATAGCAACCCTAGATTGGAATCTTCCGTTTGAGCTATTGTGTGATGCAAGTGAAAGCGCCGTTGGAGCCGTACTTGTCCAACGAAAAGAAAAACACTTTCATCCAATCTATTTCGCAAGAAAAATGTTGAATGCAGCCCAACAAAATTACACAATCACAGAAAAAGAACTAATGGCTGTTGTATTTGCATTCGATAAATTCCGATCATATCTCATTCTGTCGAAAACTGTTGTTTACACGGATCATGTAGCCCTAAAGTATCTCTTTAAGAAGTTAGATGCCAAACCTCGTATCATACGATGGGTTTTGCTTTTGCAAGAATTCGATATTGAGATAAAAAACAAGAAAGGTACTGATACTGTTGCAGCAGATCACCTATCTAGAGTCGAGAAACAAGATGGTGATGATGAAGAACTAGAAATAAATGGTTACTTTCTAGAAGAAATTCTGATGAAAATAAACTCAGATAATGAACAATGGTTCCCTGACTTTGCAAATTTCTTGGTTGGAAAAGTTCTACGAAAAAAATATGACATACCAACAAAAGAAAAAATTCTTTTCTGATCTAAAAAACTTCTTTTGGGAAGAGCCGCATCTTTTTAAGATATGTCCCGATGGGATCATAAGAAGATGTGTGGCAGGACCTGAAACCCGAGCCATTCTAGATGCATGTCATCGTGGACCAACTGGAGGACGTTATGGGCCGTCCATCACGACCAGAAAGGTCCTAGAATCTAGTTTTTATTGGCCAACAATATTCAGAAAAGCTCATACTTTAGTTCGCCTATGTGAAGCATGCCAAATAACCAGAAATATATCAAAACGAGATGAAATGCCTTTAAACTATATCCAAGTATGTGAGATATTTGATGCATGGGGTATAGATTTCATGGGTCCTTTCCCAAAATCCCATAAGTTCGAATACATACTGGTCGCTATCGATTATGTCTCAAAATGGGCAGAAGCCTAAGATCTCCAAACAAACGATGCAAGAGTTGTTCTAACATTCCTTAAGAACCTATTTTGTCGCTTTGGAGTTCCAGAAGCTTTGATTAGCGACTGAGGAACACACTTTTGTAATCATATAATGGAGAAAGCAATGAAGAAATATAGTGTAAACCATCGCTTTTCTACCTCATACCACCCTCAAACTAGTGGTCAAGTGGAAAACACAAACAAGGCCTTAAAAAGAACCCTTGAAAAAACTGTGAAAGACAACCATGCTCTTTGGTCTAGAAAATTGGATGACGCTCTGTGGGGTTTCTGCACATCATACAAAACACCCCCTGGAACAACACCTTATAAACTTATTGATAACGCTCTAATTATACATATTTGCTCCCTCAATTATATATTATATACGTATTATATTATAAAGAATATTATGTTATTTGTGTAGATTTGGTATTAATCTGGTTGCAGGATTGATCGAGAGAAGAAGTTAAGAATATTGCTTAAAGGGACGATAAAGTAACAACAATAATAAAAGGAAGGACTTGGAATGAAAATACATTATAAAAGACCCAAGTACGCCGGTCTTAGGACTGTGTGCGGCTGCTTGGTGGGTAAATGAGTTTTATTCTACACGAAGTATGACGTACTTTCTATGAAAGTATGGCGCACTTATCTTGTCAGTTAGAAAGAAGAGTTAATACTTGCATTCATTGAGAGGCCGATCATTTGCCTTCATTAACCACATTCAGGAGTTGAATTAGGTCAAGTGGACTTATAAAAAGGAGAGAACGAAACTAAAGAAAGAGGGTAGCAATAAAGAGAGTAGCAAGAAAGAGAAGTATCACTAGAATTGTCAAAGGTTACTAAGTTGGTATTGGTGAACTTATACCAAGTTCACCATATCAAGGGTGTACTCGTTATCCAAGTACTGTAACAGAGGCTAGGAGAAGGAGTCGAGTCGAGTTTTCTCTGTGGAAACTAGTTGTTCTTTCGTTGTAATGACTTTGGTACAATTCTATGTTTAATATAATTTGCATTATGAAGTTTATGAAATATATGTCGAATGATATGTATTTTGTTACTGAAATAATGGAGTAGTCGTTCTTATATTTATTTGGGTGATGTAGTCATATGGTTGTTTACATGTTTGCTTGCTATTGATACTATTTGTAAGTTTAATTGATGTGATGATGTTTGGATCATTGTTAAGTGTTTGATGTATCTCTGTGATAGAAGTAGGTTGAAAGGGTCTATTGTTTTGATATTATTTCGAGTTGTTTGTCTATGGCAACTTGGTGTTTTCCTTGTAGAAATTGGCCAAAAAAACATCTATCAACTCAACCATGGTCTTGTTTAATGCCCGATCTCAGGTCTAACGAACTTTATTAGGAAATTGGCTTAACTATACTTATGTTATGAACCAACCTTAATGCATTTGATATATTGAGAATTATAGGTCGAAAGAGATTCTTAATATGTTTGGTAGTTATATATAGGAGTGATCACCAGTCATCTCTTGCTTATATATCTTGTTCATGATTGCTTGCTTATCATATACATGTTTACTTCCATGTTTCTCAGCCTAAATAAACATAACCTTAAATCATATTGATAAACAATCTAAATAACCAAATTACTAGTCTTTTGATAAGTGACAATCTTGGGACTATACTTTGCCACAATTACTAACTTGTCTTTTCTACAATCTCTTGGGATGACCTGGTCTTACCTATAAACCTTTATTATAAACGGGGGTTATACTTACCCGTGTGTTTTATATATTAAGAAATTGGTGAAACTAGTATTATAAATTTAAATCTTTTTAAACGCATCACTTATCTATGGCAAGGCTTTTCATTTACCGCTCAAAATTGAACATGATGCATATTGGGCACTTAAGAATTGTAACACTGACCTGATAGCCGCTGGAGAGAAACGAATGTTCTAACTAAATGAGTTAGACGAATTTTGTTTACATGCATATGAGAATTTTATACTATACAAAGAAAGAACCAAAATCTGGCATGATCAAAAATTACGAATCCGTAAAGAATTCAACAAAGGAGATAAATACTCCAATTCCACTCCAAATATAAATTCAAGCAACCAAAATTGAAATCCCGTTGGCTTGGACCTTACATGGTGAAACATCAATATCCATCCGGATATGTTGAACTATATGGGAAAGATGGTAAAACTTTTATTGTCAATGGTCACAGATTTAAGTTATACCATGAAGAAGAAAGTTTCAATGATGAAGGGAAGAGCTCACTCCCTTCTTCCCTAAAGCCTAAAACCACTCCATTCTTGTGAGTCTAGCTAGAGACTCCTAGTAAAACAAGCGCTTCTCGGGAGGCAACCCGTGATCTCAGAATTTTTCACTACACTTAAATTTAAGTGTAGAGGCATTCCGCCTTTGTCGTTGAAAAAAAATAAAAAAATAAATAAAAAATAAAAAGAAAAAGAACCAAAAATATTTTTGTGTGTATTTGTTTGTTTATTTTTGCAGGTTTGAAAGAAAGATTTATGGATGCTTGCAGAAGAGTCTCTTATATCAACTTCTGTCGTTAGCCCCGGGAAGTTTCGATCCTCTTTTCTCGATTATTCTATTTTTATAAATTTACCATTCTTTCACATTGAGGACAATGTTCAACTTAAGTGTGGAGGGACGATAAATAGGATAAGTCGAGCGTTTTTCGTATTATTGTTGCTTGTTCCATAAAATTTACAAATTATAGGTTTTTGTGGAAACTAGAACGGGGGTTGAATAGTTTTACCGGTTTTTCGTTTAATTATCTTTTGAAACTTTCCGTTTAATCAAAGATATGAAGACAAAGACAATATATAACATGCAAGTATAAAGAAGAAACGATCAAACCACAACACGAGTATTTATCATGGTTTGGTTACAAGGACTCTTTTTCCTTGCCCTACGTCCACGCCCCGAGTATCCAACTCGAGAGTTTCTTTCACTAGTCAACAAGCTCCTTTCACCGGCAGAGAAAACCTTACACGTCGCTTACACGATTACCGACACTAAGCTAGATGTCGAGTTCTTTTACAAGGGTACAACCACTCCCGTTAGTTCTTTTACAAGGGTACAACAACTCCCGTCACACTATGTATTTTAAGGCCTAAAATACTAACCGATCACAACTGAAAACACACAATGAAATGAAGTGTAAACTACACAAAGTCTACACGATGCTAAGCTAACAAGTGTTGCAACGTCGTGTTGAATACTTGTAACTTTATATGAACTTGTGAATTTCTTTGCTACAAAAGAAACTTCACATCAAAAGAAACTTCAGCAGGTCTGGCGGATACGGCGGAACCCTCAAATGGGTTCCGCCCGTGTACCTCCAGGGTTCCACTAGGCTGACAGAAGGTTTTGCAATAAATCTTTCCAAACTAACCAAGGTCACATCAACTTATTTCTAGTCAAACACACATTGAATCAAATTAGAATGCATCCATAAATGTGTAAGAGCTTATGGTAAGTCAAACACACAAACTTACCATAAATGCATGATGTGATGTTAACATTTTTCTATTTTAAGAAATATAAAAAGTGTTGTGTTTTATATGAAACGTAAATGTAGCAAATGTCTAATTATGCAAGTCTTTAAACTAAAATTATGTTTTACTAGAAACTAAAGTTTACACTTTGTCGTTAACAAAACTTAGCAAAGATCATAAAATATACATAACGTTTTTAGGCGATATTTGTATTAACAATCTCCCCCTTTTTGTTGATGACAAAACATAAACTTTGTTTTTAAGTAACTCACAAAATTTTAGTGTTTAAGACTTAAAAAAAATGTTATATTAAACTTGTTTTACTTAAGTGATGAAAATCATTTTAAGTTTATAAGTTTATATATCATTCTCCCCTTTTTTGTCGAAATAAAAAGTAAAGTAGCGAAGCGGAACTATGCACTTGCTCCTCCTTGGTCGATACTCCCCCTAAAAGGAGTGCCAAGATGGGAAACATGGATTTTGAACCTACAAAAAAATGGTTAGTTGGTGATAATGACACATAATCAAGCTTGTAGTTTCCACACTATATGAGAATATAAGCAACCACAATCATAAGTCATATATGATCAACCAACAATGCAAATAAGATAGTAGTAAAAGATGTCATTCCAAGTAAAATTTGACTTTAGAAAAGTAAAAGACAAGAAATGAAAAATATCCTCCTACTTCTAAAAATAAAAATATAAGATAAAAAATAACCAAGAAATAGAAGAAAAATAAAATCCTACTTCTATAAGTAGAAGTCATTCAACACATTTCCTAAATGGGGCAAAAGGCCTCCAAATGTGGTCTAGGATTTGTTTGTGTGGGAAAGAGCATCCAAACGTTCGATGATGTGTTGTATAGCAAAGCCGGTTTCATCTTGAAATTGGTGAAGCAACATCTTGATGCATTCACCTATTTTGAGCATTTGCTCACATTGTGAGCAAACATGGTGATAAGTGGGTGGAAACGAGTCATTTGATGATGGTGGTGGTAGTGGATTGGTGTTAGTTTCTTGAGTGGAGGATGGGTTTGGTATGGAGTCAAGCAAGGTTGTTTGAAATTCCATTGCTTGATGGAGGTGATTTTCGACCATGCTTTGAATTTCCTCATAAGAAGGAAAGAAAGACTCAAAGGATTGGGATTGAGAATGTGGTGGAGTTGGGTGATCATGGTTTTAAAAGTTAGGTTCTCCATATAGAGGACCATGGATGTCATTGAAGATAGGGTGAAACAACAATGGTTTTGGGTGGTGGTACTCTTGTTGTGGTGGTTGGTTGTGGACAAAAGGCTCATTTTGGTCAAGCAATGGCCTTGGGTTTTGATTTGTCAAAGGTGGTGGATTTGTTGATCTTGGTGGAAGATCATTGAGATCTTCGACAAAAGGATGTGGTGATGTTGGAGGAGAACCAAATAACTCCATTGGTTCTAGTTTAGGTGGTAGTGGTGGTGATGGAGTTTTGGATTGTAGAATACTAACTATGTTGGAAACATGATCAAGTGTTGATGAGTGAGGCGTAGAAATAAGGGGGAGGGAGGAAAAGAGAGAAAGAGTGGAACCTTGAAAGAAAAAGAGAAAATGTTAGATTGAAAATGAGAGAAGGTCCAACCCTCTCCACATGTGGAGAGGGGTATTTATAGTTACAATATTACGCCCACTCCCGGGCTGTGGATCAGGCATACAATGGGTAAAGACCCGTTCCTTCTTCCACGGTGTTACTTAATCTAATACTAATTAACTAATAAACTAACTAACTACGAGCTAACTTAATGCTATTACAATCATTAGGTGACCGAGACTTTTACAGGAATATTAGTATTCCTAACAATCTCCCCCTAAGCGAGGTCACCTTTGAAATTAAGCTCTTTGGTCTTTAAGCATTCTTTAGTCTTTGTAGCTCGTAGGATCTGATTCTTCTCTTTTCAGCTCACTTCGTACTTCAAGCAAGCGAACTTGTGATTAGAGTTCCTTTGTGATGTGTGATCTTTGAGCTTCTTTGAGATCATCAGCCAAAGTAAATCTCCAAGTTCATCCATAGTAGTATCGCCTTCATGTGATGTAGTGACTTTAGGACCATCATGCTCACACCCTTCTGTATCTGGAGACGTTGCATTGGAGTTATGGATCAGGAGACTTTTTCAACAGAGTTGAGGAAGCGTTGTTGGTAGTCTCTCAACATTTGTTGTAGCAAGTCTCTCATCTTCATTGATAGTGTGGAGGATGTGTGAGCATGAGGTATGGATTGACCCGATTCAGCTGGAAACTGGAGCCATCAACGCCATCTTTATATGTGTCCCTGAAATAAAACAGTTAGCACTAAAGATAGAGAACGAATATGGCTTTGTCATTCGTTCTGCGAGGACAGACTACCCTCCGGTTTTGTGAAAACCGACCTGTGATCAGGTAGAGTCTCTTTTAAAGAAGACTCTCCTTGACAGGAATTTCCAGCTTGTAGTAATGAATTTTCCAAAGAGTCCACTTCGGAATCTTCATACTAAGCATGTTCTCATACCGGAACGTCTCAAAGCAGACAGCACGATAGAGTGAATCGGTGAATAGATATTCACGGATTAATGAGAAATTGATTTATAGAAATCACTCGCGTGTCATATGATAAACGTTCTTGAGACACAACGAGAGTTTTATACTTTGAATCACATTTCCATCAAAAATACTTTTGTTTGAAAGATATTACACACTCAATGTGCTTGAAAGATAAGTTGGTGAGCACATTGAGAGGTTTTGGCAAAAGTATCCGTCAGTCCATATCCTGGAACAAGTTTGATTCAAATTTGAATCGCACCATTGTTGCTTTCCAGTTGTCACTTGATCATTGATCCAAGATGGATCTCACATGTCACCTACCAAGAGCTTGAGTGATGTTCGCTCTAGAAGGATTTCCATCGTCATTGTGAATATTTTCATATCACTCGGATGTTCTGGCAATACCACAAGGATAATGCGTAGGACTCTAAATATTTTACCTTATTTTCCACATTGTGTGAAACAATAAGCATATTTGGAATGTGTCCTATCGAGATTTATGGATGATCTCATGGCTCTAGACTCAATAGTGCGTTTTGATCCGCTCCTGGAGACTGGGGAGGCGTCTCCTGTTTTAGGTATCAACATAGCTCGCAATGAGCGATCGATACATTGCACAGGGTTCCCCGTGAGATTGAAACAAGCTCTTTTAAGAGAACTTGAGTGGTTGGGAAGTTTTAGTGCAGTGCATCACTGGGTCCATGACGTCTTGTCTTCAATACCGGCGTTACCTTAGTAACCGCCAGTAGATTATGAATTGAACCCGGTTTCTGCCCTAAGGTTGAATATATGGAGGGCTATTTCTTTTCACCCTTTCTCATTTCATTTCTTTTTCATTCTTCAACCCCTTTAGTGCTTACCGAGACTTCATCACTAGAACCTTGTTGGGTTTGTTCCAGTCCTAGCTCTATCTCAGTCCGCACTCTTCCCTTTCTCACTTTACTCCTTTTTTCAATCATTCCTAAGGACTTCTAATCTATCTAGAGAATTGTCCCTGGGAAGATCCTTCCGGTTCTGGTGGATCATGGGAATTCATACCTAACCTTAACCAACCTTATAACTCCATGCATAAAGATAAATGGTCGGTCATTGGTATAGCTTCCACAAACGCCGTTTGCTCCCCCTCAATATGTGCATCGATATTCGAAAGTGTTTAGCACATATGCGGGAGCCTTTTATGAGACTTAAAGATCACATTTGATTATCAGATTTCATATTTAAATCACATTCTCTCCCCCGATCAAAAATTTCAAATCTTTCGAGATTTTTGATCTCAATTGATTTAAATAAGTTAGAAAACGTTTGGGAGAGAAATGCGGTTAATTTTTTTAATATTGTCTGATAAAAAGGAACTTTTTCTTGCTCCCCCTCAAACTGTGAGGGAGGTTGTTATGTGTCAGATTTGAAGAGTTTGTAGAAGATTCGAAGTTTTTGTGAAAACTCTTTGAAAATTTACTCATTCTGACACATAACACATCACAAATCATTTTTCTGCCAGGTTTTATGTACGAAGTGTGGGGATATTTGATGATACATAAAATTTTGAGAAATCACTCTCCCCCTCAATCAATGACGGATGTTAAAGCATAAATATTTTCATAAACGATTAACGTCATTGATTGAGTGAAAATTTTATCAAACTTTTGAGTTCAATTCGATTTTCATTCAAAATTTCGTGGTACCACCAAGTTTGGCACAAATACTTTCCGGAAAAATCAAAGAAGAGAAAGTATTTGGCGATAAAAAGAAGACTTCTCTTCTTTATCAAGAAATAATGCACTGAAACGTACATTAGATCGAGGGTGCATGAATATAAAGTAATTCACGCTCGGATGAACGGCACCCTTTGTTAGGAACAACCGTCTTTTTGGCGACGTGTTTTCCTTAATTTTGAAAACCGGGTTGCTATCTGAAGTAATAGCAAACCATTTTTTTTTTAAGAATGTTTTAAGATACGACATGTTTTTGGAAAAGAACTTTATTTTGAAACCGAAAAACTCTTGCTCAAGCATATGTATGATTCCGTGTCATTATTGAATGACATTTCTAGAAACGTACATAATATCGATTATACAAGAGACATGTCGAGAGAAGAATATTTTTGAGTTTTTGTAATTTTTCAATTTTTTTTTTTTTTTTTTTTTTTTTTTTTTTTTTTTTTTTATGATTTATATGTTACTATTATCTTATTGATATGATACTATACAAGGATATGTGAAGCAGCCCCTTTACTCCTCTTGATCTTCCTGAAGACATCTGAGATCCTCAGGTGTGAGACTCTTCATACCAAGGCGTGGGAGGATGAAGTGAAACCGTTCCCTAGAAAGTGCTTTGGTGAATATATCGGCTAGTTGGAACTCAGTCCTCACAAAGTAAAGTTCCACAATTCCTTTCTCAACTTGCTCCCTGATGAAGTGATGTCGAATGTCAATGTGTTTAGTTCTTGAATGCTGGACATTGTTGCAACAGAGGGCAATTGCACTTTTGTTGTCACAGTACATAGGAATCTTATTGTAGATGAATCCATAGTCAGAAAGTTGAGATCGCATCCAGAGGATCTGAGCACAGCATGATGACATAGCAATGTATTCAGCTTCAGTGGAGGAGATAGATGTACTCATTTGTTTCTTTGAAGACCAACTGACTAGCTTATTTCCTAAAAACTGTGCACCCCCAGATGTACTGCGACGAGTGTCTTGACATCCAGCATGATCAGCATCCGAATATGCTGTGAGAGCCATAGAAGTTTCTTTAGGGTACCAAAGGCCCAAGTGGATTGTTCCTTTAAGGTATCGAAAGACTCTCTTGACAGCTTCCAAATGTTTCTTGGTGGGTTTGGATTGATACCGGGCACAAATGCAAACTGCAAATAGAAGGTCGGGTCTGCTTGCAGTAAGGTACATTAAAGAGCCAATCATGCTTCGATACATGGTTTGGTCGACCGGAATTCCCACATCATCTTCGTCAAGCTTTGATCGTTCAATCATAGGAGTATCAACTGAATCACTGGAGTCGAATCCAAATTTCTTCAAAATTTCATTGGCGTATTTGGATTGATTGATGAATATGCCATTGGGGTTTTGAGAAATTTGCAGTCCTAGAAAGAATGACATTTGACCCATCATAGACATTTGGAATTCGGAGCTCATCTCTTGAGAGAAACGATCACATTCTGAGGGATCAGATGAGGCAAAGATGATGTCATCGACATAGATTTGTACATGTAGGAGGTTTTTGCCTATTTTTCTGGTAAAAAGGGTAGGATCAACAACGCCTTTGGAGAATTTGTTGGCCAGAAGAAATTTAGACAGGGTGTCGTACCACGCCCTGGGTGCTTGTTTAAGCCCATATAGAGCCTTCTTTAATCGGTACACGTGATTAGGGCGTTCTGGATCCACAAAACCTTCGGGTTGAGATACGTACACCACCTCTTTCAGATCCCCATTTAAGAATGCGGTCTTGACATCCATTTGATAAACCACCATGTTTTGACTTGCAGCATTAACGAGAAAGATCCTTATGGCTTCTATTCGAGCAACTGGGGCGAAGGATTCTTCAAAGTCAATACCTTCTTCTTGTCGATATCCTTTAGCCACAAGCCTAGCTTTGTTTTTCAAAACATCTCCATGCTCATCAAGTTTAACCTTGAATATCCATTTGAGAGCAATGATCATAGCACACTCGGGAGGTGGTACTAGTTCCCAGACATCCAGTCGGTCAAATTCATGAATTTCGTCCACCATTGCAGTGAACCATGAGTGTTTAGACATTGCATCCTTGACGCTTTTTGGTTCAGCTTTAGAAAGAACAGAATTGAAGAAGCACCACAATGCGTCGGTTGCAAGTTGCTTGCGGGTTGATACTGGACGTGAGGGGTTCCCAATAATGTTGTCAATAGGATGATCATTGGTCCATTTTCGAAGGTATTCATGGGGATGAGAATGTGGAACTGAGGTAGCCGTGTTAGATTCATCAGAGGATGTTACATCATTTGATAGTTCAGGGGCAAAGATGTTAACAAATGGCTCATTATCAGGTGGAGCAAAAGGATTTACTTCAGATGTATTATCTACATTTGCCGCTCTATGTGCAAGTGAAGGTTGGACATTAGACATGCTAACCGATTGACTGATGGTGGGAGCTTCAGAATCCCATGACAATGAAGTGGATGGATCGTTATTGTCATCTTGATCATTCACCACCCCATCTGGTGGTTGAACCATTGCAGCTTCAGGAGCATTCATCTGTTGAGGTTCAAAGTATTCATCAAACATTGGGTCAAACAGTTTCTTCCAATCTTCACTTGTAGGAGGTACAAAAGGAGCAGCAGGGATGGGATTCTGTACAAGCCTGGAACTAATTGGTCCAGGGGACAAAAGGTTAGGTACGGGTCCAGAACTTGATTGTCCAGGAACCGGTTGCTCAGTCAGCTCATCGAAAGTAACGTGGATTGTTTCCATTATATCTCTGGTACGTTTGTTGTAGATTCGGTACCCCTTTCGCTCTGGAGCATAGCCAACGAAGAAACCAATGTCGGCCTTGGCCTTGAGTTTCCCAAGATCTTCACTGTCATTAGTTGGATAGCAAAGTGCACCAAAAACTCGAAGAAACGAAAGATCGGATTTTCTGCCATGAACCAGTTCATAGGGAGTCCAAAGAAATAGAGGAGCTTTGGAGAAGATGAGCATGGTCCTAGCAGCTTCAACTAAGGTGCGATTGCGTCTTTCAACGACTCCATTTTGTTGAGGAGTTCGTGGAATGCTCTTTTGATGACTAATCCCGACACCTTCATAAAACAGAGTAAGTTGTCTGTTCACAAATTCTGTTCCATTATCAGTACGAATGACTCTAACTGTTTTGTTGAGGCGGACTTGCAACATCTTGATGAGCTTGATGATGGTTTCTGGAGTTTCATCTTTAGATCGTAGAAATTTCACCCATGTGAATTGAGAGTAGTCATCAACAATCACCAGCACATATTTCTTTCCATTGATGCTTTGAATCCTCATTGGTCCACAAAGATCCATGTGAAGAGTATGAAGAACTTCCATGATTGAATTGACAGTTTTGGGTTTATGGGTATGCTTTTTGCTCTTGCCCATTTGACAGGCGGAACACAGATGGTCCTTTTCATACTTAAGTCTGGGCAAGCCTCGAACAAGATCCTTACGTGTAAGTTCATTGATGGTACCGAAGTTCAAATGGTTTAAACGATGATGCCACAACCATGACTTGTTCTTGGATGCTTTAGAGAGTAGACAAATTGGAGAGGACCGTAGCATATCTTCGATGGAGATGGTGTAAAGATTAGTTCCCCGACTCCCCTTGAGAAGATCAACACCATCTAATTCTCTGACAAAACAGGTGTGCTTTCTGAAGGCGACTTCGAGATCTGAGTCACAGAATTGACCAACAGAAAATAGATTGTGCCCAAGTCCTTCCACGTAGTAGATTCTGGATATAACACTGTCTCCAAACACATAATCACCATAACCCATTATAGAACCAAAATGGTCATTCCCAAACCTAACCGTACCAATGAACTTTTCCACGAAATTCTTGAGCCTTGAGCGATCACCAGTCATATGTTTTGAGCAGCCTGAGTCCAAATACCAAAGGACGATTTGTACGACCTGCATTTGAAATCAGACAATCGTGGATAACTGAAAAAGCTGGAGCCCCACACACAGTTGGGGTCCGTTTGGTTAGAACACACAAATATTGGATTATCATAAGTAACAGGTATCTCACTGGAGTGTTCACATTTTGATGCACTAGACCTAGGAGTGGTATTTATTGCTTCTATTGGAAATAGTCTACCAGTAGGTCTCCACTTCCTAATAGGCATGACCCTAGAGTTAGTAATCCTAGTCACTGGGCACTTTTCCCTCAGAGTGAGTTTCCTTCCAGTAGGTCTCCATTGATAACCAACATTAGTGAAAACTTTTCCTGTTTTGTTCCATACTTGTTTTGCCCGTTTAATACGAGAAACATTCATAACTGGTGATTGCATAGTAGGTTTAAGAACGGACACAGCACATACATCATGATTACCATCAAATAAGCATTTGTTACACGTCTTACAAATAGCATCAGAATTCGAATTAATTACATCATTTTTAACACAAATGTCTGAATCAACACGATTCCTTTCACTAAGCAACACTTTATTGTTCCTAGATGATTCTTCTACTTCCTTCATAAGTGAGCTCTTAGCCGGCAAAGTCCTATCATTCTTTGTGTTGCACTTAGGCTGTGACTTGCTAGCATAAGATACACCTTTTACTCCTGTAGAAGCAATGATGGGAACATTAGTCTGATTAGTTGCTACTTGTTTACTGGTGATCAAGATGGGGGACTGTGACATGGTTTGGGGAAAGTCAACTGTGACATGCTTGTTGCCACTGAGAGGGTGCAATGCAGTTGTCCTATCCGACTTGGTATCATTCTTGGGACATGATCCTATGGCATATTCTAATAATTCCTGGGCCCTATTAGTGAGGAAGCACGCACCAATAATAACATCATCAAGTGGTTTAGAGATCCTCTTATCTTCAACGGTTTCTCTAAGTATGGTCAGACAATCCTTAAGATTTCTAAGATAGTTATTATGAACTAACTTATTGTTCCTAAGGGGAAGAGAAACATTCACAGCATCGCACACATATTTATTACAAGCATGTACATTGGAAATTGCATGATCACATGAAGCAACGGGCATTTTACCCTTCACCTTGGTCTTTAGATTCTCAATTTCATTTAACAAAGAGGTGACTTTCTCATTGTTTTGGTCACGTGTTGTTTTGATAGACTCAAACAATTCTTTATAACGTTGTTTAGCATTGAACATTTCAGCACGAAGCCACTCATTTTCATGTTGTAGGTCATTGATAGTGTCCTGTTTTTGAAAATTTTGAGAATCCATAGATTTCTGGTAATTGGTATTGGTCACATCGCTTCTGTTCAATTTTAATTGTGCAATTTGGACCTTCAACTTCCGAATCGTGTTTGAGTGAGCTTGAATTACTTCCTCCTTTTTGGCTAATTCAAAACATGTATCAAATTCAGGAACATCCAAAGATATCTTGGCATTTGATATTTTTATACTTTCTTCTAGATGTTGATATTTTAATTGTAGGTTCAGATTATCAACTTCTAGTTTTGAGAAATTCCTGACCATGTTATCATGATCATCGTTTTGAATTTTTTCAGTAAGTTTGTAATTCTCCCCCTCAAGCTCAATCACACGATTTTGGAAGACATTCAAAGTAACCGACATTTCATGAAATTGTCGAGCAGAGAGCGCAGAGTCGGTAACAGTATAAAACACATCTTTAGCAATGCAGTTAGCAATCAAGTTTTCATTCATGATGAGAATGTTTTTTCTGTCAATTTCACTGTGTTTGAGATCAATAGCAAGTTGGTTACCCTCACTTTTCACTTCATCAAAAACTTTTTTCATTTGAGTCACATCATCATTAATGGTGTTTTTAAGTCCCTCAAAATGTTCTTTTAGAAGTTTAAAGAATGGCATAACTTCAGTTAAGTAACACTGTTTTGTTTGCTCAAAACCCCTTTCCCCTTCTGTAATCCCTGTAGGTGTGATTCTCATTTTACAGGTTTTCTCAAAGTCATTGAACAATTGACCTAGCACATACAGCCCAATTAGAGTATTGCATTGTGTGGGAAGAGTGAAAGGTACAAGGTGCCTAGGTGTGTTTAGGGGATAGGCAGTTGGGTGAGCAATTCTAAACATAGTGCGTGTGTTACCTACAACTTTTTCAGCTTGCATTCTCTCAATGTCAATATTCCAAAACACTTTTTCAGGAAAAATTCTCTTATGAGGAACAAAAATTGCAGTATGATTGTCATTTGCATAATCATAGTGAAACACGAGGTTATTAGCAATGCATTTAGGATCCTTCAAACGTTCAGCAAGTTTTGCCCTAGTTCTATCCTCTGCCTCATTGATGTGGTCATAGGATCGTGTATCAGGAGGGGCATGGTTAGGTTCAACCATAGTTTTTGCATCATATAATGCAGGTTGTGCACCTAGACCTATTCTAAGGAATCTTGCTTTGGGTTTGGAGGAATCATGTTCACTAAATTCATCACTTAACTTCCTGTGGTTTTCCATCATTTGAGCAGATTGAATGGTTTGGCCCTGTGTGTACAACTTATCTTCCAATTTATTTTTCAACGTTTTTAATTTTGAGAAGTCATTTAGAAGTTTAGTTTCTTTATCTTTGAATTCTTGTTTGATTGTAGTCAAACCTTTTTGAACCTCAAGTTTTTGTTTGACGGTTTGATTCAATTGGTTCTTTAAAGAAACTAGTTCCCTTTTTAATGATTCTTGTTTGGAATTGTTTTCAGATATGTAAGTACGCAGTTGCCATTCCATTTTCTGCTCACGTTCATTCAGCTCAAACTTAGCACGCTGCTCATAAATGTTTACTTGGTCCTTAAGGGTGTTAATTCTAGTGATCAAAGAATCATCAGGGTTGTATATAGAGTGCTCATATACCTCATGTTGACTGGAATCAATAGACGGCATGTCATTTGGTACAACTGGGGGTCCATTGTCATTCACATACATTTCATATGGGATATTATTGGTATTACCCATATCAGTGATGTCTGTGTTGACGATATTCTTGAGTTGTACAGAGTCACATGCCCCCTGTACAGGTGTAGAATTATTCAGATCATGTTTAGGCGATTTTGGTACCTCAGAGATAGCAGACGTGATGGATAAATCAGGATGCTGTGAGGAGGATGCTGCTGCAGACAGATTAGCCATGAAGATTGTTTGAGCAGTTGGTTCATCATCCACGTCTGAGTCAAATGCATCACACTCTTCAACTTGAAAGATATTTGGGTCATTAAGAGCCATGTCCTGAATAGGTTGATCATCCACATCAGCATCAAAGGTGTTCCCATCATTACCAGCCAGAAAAAGCAATGCTTCTTCATCCAACACAGTCCCATTTTCTTGTGCCTGCATCAGCAGCATCTTGTCTTTGAAGTACTCAGAGTTTTGGGGACGTTTTGGGAGAGTGCAATTCCTAGCAATATGGCCCAACCCTCCGCAGTTGTAGCATTTCGGTTGCTTAGCTTGTGCTTGAAGAGCATTCCCAACTCTGTACTGCCCATTCTCTCTACCAGCATTTCTTTGGTTGAAGTTCTGTCTTCCCTGCACATTCTGCACCACTACCCGACCATCTTCAATGACTGCCTGATTACGTGGATTAGATGAGATTCTGAGCTGGTTGTTAGTAGATGGGAGTGCAGCCCTGAACTGTTGGACCAGTAAAGACACTTGGTTGGAGAGATTATCAATCATCATGTCAGTGTGAGAATACCCAGAATCAAGTTGAGCATTCACTGCAGATGGTGAGGGAGTTGATGATTGACTAATGGTTGAGGTAGACCAGGAGGATGATTGTGATGGTTGACCTTGATCTTTAGAGGTTTGATTAGGTTGTTGAACATTGGAGACAAAAGCAAGAGATTCATTTGTTGCAGACGGATTGAGCTTTTCTCGCATTAGCCGATCGTAAGCTGCATGTTTCTCATGTTGCTGGAGATACGCATACAGCTGTTCATGATTGGTATGCCTGAGACCCTTGTTGAGCTTAACAGCCGTGACAAACCTATCCCATTCTGGTGCCATGTTGTTCACAAATTTGGAATTGAGCTGTATGTTGGGCATTGTCATCTTGATGGCTCTCATGTCATTGACCAGCTTGTGAAATCTGACATAATAGTCAGTGATGCTTTCACCTGGATTCATTTTGAAATGCTCAAATTCATCGTATAGCTGTGACTCACGATCTTCTTTAGTTAACTCAGACCCTGCAAGAAGCATTTTGACATTATCCCAGACCGCCTTTGCTTCAGTGTTGAAGTTGATCAGTTTGTAGACATCTTTGGGAAGGCCTTGAATGATGATATTAGATGCTCTGATGTCTGCATCATATCGTTTCTTTTCTTCTTCAGACAACTCATTGTAAGTGCGAGGTCTATCAGGACCAAACACGGCCGGTAGTTGATCAGTTGCTTCTGAAATCGTGTCTCTAGTAGTACCCGCTTGAAAGGGTCCCTCATCGATGGATTTCAGGATGTTAACCCCATTATCTTTACCTAGACAGTACAGCCGTATCCTTTGAGCCCATGATTCATAGTCAGTTCTGTCCAACATCGGAGGTCGGGTGTCAGACCCCGCAGCTTGAATGTCATCGGAAGAAGTCGACATCACAAATAAGAGATTACCAAACTAAAAGTGGGAGATAAGTTAAACACAACTTAACCACAATAAAATCCAACCGCAACTTAACCACAACTTGACCAAACCGCAGAACACAAACCTCAAACAATACCAAACCGCAACAAAATCCAACCGCAGAATGAGCAAACCGCAACCAGAGCCAACCGCAGGCCAAAGAAACTAACCGCAGAGAACTAACCGCAAGTTATACCAAACCGCAACCCACGCAAACCGCAGGCCAAAGATACTAACCGCAAGAACTAACCGCAACCCAAGCAAACCACAGGCCAAAGATACTAACCGCAAGAACTAATCGCAGATAGTACCAAACCGCAGAAAATAACCAACCGCAGAAACAGTTAACCGCAAATGATTAACCGCAGACAACTAAACGCAGGCAGATAACTAATCGCAGTGATAATGGTCCAAAAATGTCACTATCGTTGCGTTTTGTTTGTATTCCCGAAATAGTAAACGCAGAAAGTTAATCGCAACTCGCAGGACTTAACCGCAACCAAGAAAGTGAAATAGTGGACTTAACCGCAACCAAGAAAACCGCCCATAATCCACTCCAAACTTCAAATAGCTTGATGATATTGTAACACACTCTACACTACCATGCTACACAAACACTAATGAACATAAAAGAGCATCACAAACATGTATAACAACACTAGAGGGATGAAACCAAGATGTTTTCCAAGAAAGTGACACCAAACTCACAAAACCACTCAAAACATCATCAAATTCGATTCTACAAGGCCCTAAGATGAAACCTTGGCTCTTGATACCAATTGTAGAATACTAACTATGTTGGAAACATGATCAAGTGTTGATGAGTGAGGCGTAGAAATGAGGGGGAGGGAGGAAAAGAGAGAAAGAGTGGAACCTTGAAAGAAAAAGAGAAAATGTTAGATTGAAAATGAGAGAAGGTCCAACCCTCTCCACATGTGGAGAGGGGTATTTATAGTTACAATATTACGCCCACTCCCGGGCTGTGGATCAGGCATACAGTGGGTAAAGACCCGTTCCTTCTTCCACGGCGTTATTTAATCTAATACTAATTAACTAATAAACTAACTAACTACGAGCTAACTTAATGCTATTACAATCATTAGGTGACCGAGACTTTTACAGGAATATTAGTATTCCTAACATGGATGGTTGTGTTGGAGCACTTGGTGGAGTAGGATCAATGGGTGATTTTGTTGGTGGTGGAGTGGTAAGCTCATTCGGTTCTTTGGGTGATGGAGATGGAGATGCAAGGTTTAGAAAATGTTCATTTTTGATGGGTGAGGAGAATTCATCCGAGGATGAGGAACTTAAGTTGATTGTGTGGTTGGACCAAAGTGGTTTGACACTTATGCCTGTGGTTCTCCGAACGGGTTGAGATGGTTGAGAGGTTATTGTTGACTTTGTCATTGTAGAAATGGTTGATTAGAAGTTTAGAATCAGAGATTGTGATGGTGATGGTGTGATTTGAGGGTGTTCTAAGATGGTTAAATTTATAGAGGTGAAGAAATATGGGAAGGAGTGTTTGGATTTGATGTTTAACCATACAAAAATGGAGGTTGCTAATGATTTGGAAGATTAATGAGGGTTGTCAAATCATTGGAAGTCAATCCAATGAAAATGGTGAAAGAAGAAGACAAAGATTTGCACTAAATGCTTAGTGGTTTTGGCAAATTGGTTGAAGGTATATGTTTCACGGATTGCAAGGAACCTTTGGAAGGGTTCCTTCCTTTATGGGTGAAGGTTCCTTGAGGTGGTTATGGTTAAGTTTGAAATTTGGCGGGAAATGGTTTTCTATGAGTTCTAGAGGATGAGAAAGACCCTAATGTGCTTAACAAATAGTAGGGAATGGATTTCTATCTAAAAGGATGATTTGTGTTGAGTGGAAGTTGAAATGTCGAGAAAGAAAAAAAAATTGTAGGTCTACTGGCGGAACCCTGGGACTACACAGGAGGAACCCATCTGAGGGTTCTGTCTGATCCGTTGGGCCAATTCTGAAATTCCAGAAAAATACACTGGCGGAACCCATTTTAGGGTGCAGCCAGTTTCGCCAGGACTGGAAAATGAGGCAGTCCACGTTTTTGACCCGCGAGACGATTTTCAAATTTTTCGAAAACTGCTAAAAACAAAAATATAATTCATGTCTGGTTAGGAAATGCAAAAATTGGACATGTAAACGCGCATACCATTGGACTTTGACCGGGGCTAGCGAATTTCACTATACTTAGTGAAATTTTCATAAACTTGAAAATTTGACAACATGCCAAATTTTGTCGTCCTGCATCATAGTTAGTTCATACATGTTCCAAATTGTACCAAATATCCTACCAACACCCAAATTCATGACAAACATTGTTTAAACGACCAAATTGTTCAAATAGCACCTTGTGCCAAACACTCCTACACACCCGCTCTCATTGACGATCAATCTTGTTCTTGAGTTTTCCAAGGAATCTCCCGAGATTTTTGAACATCCCCTTTGTTTGCTTGAACTCCGCCGACTCATTTGGAATATCCGAAAGTTAGGAAAGGTATTCTAGAGGTGGGAGCCTAGAGTTGGGCAAAGTCTCATCTTCACTCATTGAGAATGATGATGAGGAGGTAGGAGGATGAGGACGTTTTCCTTGGGCTTTGTAGACTCTCCTATCACTTAGTGGGACAAAAGTGTGTGGAATGAGAGAGTAGTCTAGGCGAAGACCTCTAGGAGTTAGTGGAATGGGAGAGATGAAACTAAAGAGACGGGTCAAGAGCATTCCATACGGCATAGCCATTGTGCCTTGCACGGGAATGTCGGCCATTCTCTTGGCCATGTAGTAAGCAAGGTTGAAGGGTTGCCTAACGGACAAAGAGTAGAGCATGTAGCAAAGGAAAACATTGATATGATCCTGGTTTCCTATGGTGCTAATGACATTGGCTCTAAGGAGTTTCTCCCATTTCTTGAATTGGGGCTTGAGTTCATTGAGTTCCATTCCATATGGGTCCTTGTTGACCTCATTTCCGTTTCAGGTTCTCCTAGTGTTGGTTGTCCTAATGAAGAGGTGGTCACAGAGTTCATCCTTGTACACAAGAGGGGTATCATAGGGATGGATTCGGTCAATGAGTGTGTTAAGAGTTGAGAGGGAATGCTTGTCGGAGTAGATGCAAGTACCGCGGTTTGGGATACCTAGGATTTGAGCAAATTCCTCGAGAGTGAAGGAGTATTCATGACTACTAGCCCTAAAGTTAATAGACATGCGACCATACTCATTCGTGGAGAGAGTGGCGGATGCATAGAACTCTAAAATAAACCTAGGACAAATAGGCTCATTGATTTCTAGGAGACAATCAAAGTTGATGGTTGCTAGTTCATTAGGTAGGTGTGTACCTTCTATGAAGGATGGGTCAATGGTTATACCTTCGTGGACATAACACTTTTCTAGGGCTTTGAAAACATCGATTTGAGTTGGAGTAAGACCTTTGGTTTTGTGGTGTTTGGGTAGGTACTTAATGGTGTCCTTGTGGTCGTAATGGGTTAGAGGAGGCATGATGATTCCTAGAAAAACAAAATTTCACATTTTAGTCTAAGTAAACGACTATTGTAATGTGGATGTTCTAGTGTGCGCCTATATGAAAACAATGTGGAGGTGCGGTTATCTTGACTCATTTTGATGCTCAAAATATTTTAGAATGCAAGTTTAGTTATACAACAAAAGATAACCCAAGCGCTCCTAGTTCAATGTAGCTTCGTTTGAATGTACCCGAAAATACATATTGGTTATGTATTCCCTTTAGCATTCAAGAGACATTATGCAAGTGATGTTTTTTAACATAACGTTTTGATTTTGCATTTACAATGTGAGACGAAAAAATATTTGTCTTATTTGTGAGAAATTTTTGCAAGAATTTGACATGGGGTGTTTTAGTAAACATGTTAATAACTTATAATAATGCAATTCCGAACTACGGGAAACATGATTAGTTTTGTTAAACACCTAATTTCATGCATGGGTTTCTCAAGGTAACGCATAACCCTAAGTTTTTGTTTTTGTGCAAAAATAGAATTCCTAGACTTAGATCAGGAGTGTAATCATGTTTAGAATACTTACAATGATGATTGATGAGCAATGTGAATGAAGGAAGGATCAAAAATTCGTATTTGTGGATGAGTGGTGAAGTGAATAGTAGTAGTTTAGAAGTGGTGGTATGAGATAATGGGTGTTTGGTTTAATATAAACTAAGAAAAAGGTTATGTAGGTCGGCGAATACGGCGGAACCAAAAAGAGGGTTCCGCCCGTTATGGCTGAGGGTTCCGCCGACTCTACTGAGAAAAAGACTTATTGATTTGTTTTGATTTTTGTGATTTTTGTCTAATGTCTAGAAATACAATGTAGGTTCCATGAGTCCTAAGCCTAGCCTAAGAAGGTTAAAAGGTTCTCATTTAAGAGGTTTTGTGAGAATTTCAGCTATGTTGTCTTCGGAAGAAACTTTCTCAATTGAGATGTTTCCTTTTTGAACGTTATCACGAAGGAAATGATGACGGATTTCAATATGTTTGGTACGAGCATGTTGAACTGGATCTTTGCTAAAATCAATGGCTCCTTGTTGTCACAAAGAATGGTGATGTCGTTAAGTTGAATTCCGTAGTCGACAAGAGCTTGCTTAATCCAAAGAGCTTGTTGACATGCCTTTCCGGCCGAAACGTATTCGGCTTCCGTTGTTGAGATGGCGAGAGCCGTTTGCTTCTTCGAGAACCATGAGGTGAGACAATGTCCAACAAAAGTACAAATACAACTTGTGCTTTTTCTATCAACATAGTCACCGGAATGATCCGAGTCGGCATACACTATGGTGTATATTCCCATTCCTTTGGGATACCATAAACCTAAATGTGTAGTGCCCTTAATGTATCTAAAAATCCTTTTAACAGCTTCGAGATGAGTTGTCTTAGGATCTTCTTAAAAATGAGCACATAGACAAACACTATATATAATGTCGGGTCTACTAGCCGTTAGGTAAAGTAGACTTCCAATCATACCTCTATATTTAGTGCTATCTACGGATTCACTTTCCTCATCATTGGTGAGTTTTACTTCCGTGGACATGGGAGTTTTGATTGGTTTCGAATCTTCTAATCCAAATTTCTTAAGCATGTCCTTAATATATTTAGATTGGTTAAAGAAGATACCATCTTCTAGTTGTTTAATTTGGAGTCCTAGGAAAAAGTTGAGTTCTCCCATCATACTCATTTCAAACTCGTCATGCATGATTTTTGAGAAATCTACGCATAATTCTTGACAAGTTGATCCGAATATAATGTCATCAACATAGATTTGGACTATGATAATATGTGAACCTTTCTTCATAGTGAAGAGAGTATTATCAACTAAGCCCATGGTATACTTATGGTCAACTAGGAAGGTTTTAAGTCGATCATACCATGATTTTGGAGCTTGCTTAAGTCCGTAAAGAGCCTTTTTAAATTTGTAAACATGATTAGGTTTTTTAAAATTCGATGAAGCCCAGTGGTTGAGCAACATACACTTCTTCATTTATAACCCCGTTTAGGAATGCACTTTTTACGTCCATTTGAAAGAGTTTAAAATTGTGTGCACATGCATATGCAAGTAAGATTCTAATTGACTCAAGCCTAGCAACTGGAGCAAAAGTTTCATCGTAGTCAATGCCTTCTTGTTGATTATATCCTTGTGCTACTAGCCTAGCTTTGTTTCTAGACATAATTCAGTTTTCATCCATTTTATTATGAAAAACCCATTTTGTTCCAATTATTGTTTGACTCCTTGTTTGAGGAACTAATGTCCATACATCATTCCTAACAAATTGGTTTAACTCTTCTTGCATTGCTATTACCCAAGACTCATCATTTATGGCTTCGTTAATGTTTTTCGGTTCAATGGTTGACGCGAAACAAAAGTCGTTACTTTCATTTTGGGCTTTAGATCTTAGTGTTCTCACATTAATTTTTCTTATGACATTATCTAATGGATGACTTTTGGATTGTTTAACATTAACAATTTCTTTGCATAATGGTTCATCTTCCTTGTCATTTTCTAAGATTACTTGGTTTTCAATAGCTTGACTTTCAACTAAGTCATCATCTACCAAAGGTGATGTCTTAGAGGGAGGTGGACTCTCATCGAATGTTACATTCAACGATTCCTCGACTCTTAAGGTTTCTTTGTTTAAAACAATGTAAGCTTTACTATTTTGTGAATATCCAAGAAATACACCTTCATATGACTTTGGGTCAAATTTGGTGAGATAGTCCTTGGTGTTAAAAATAAAGCATTTACTCCCAAAAACTCTAAAGTATCATAATGTAGGCTTTTTACCTATATATATAGTTCATAAGGAGTTTTCTTCAAAAATGGTCTAATTAAGACTCGATTTAAAATGTACGCTGATGTGTCAATGGCGTTACACCAAAACTTTTGTGGAATGTTTTGTTCATTAAGCATTGTTCTACTCATCTCTTGCAAAGTCCGGTTTTTACGTTCTACTACACCATTAGATTGAGGAGTGCGTGGAGCCGAAAAGTTATGAGTAATACCATTTTTACCACAAAAGTTTCAAAATTGAAATTCATTATCAAATTCACGACGGTGATCCGTTCTAATAGACACAATACTAGACCCTACTTGATTTTGAATTTTCTTACTTAGAATCTCAAATTTATCAAAAGCTTCATTTTTACTTTTCAAAAATTTTGTCCAAGTATATCTTGAGTAATCATCTACTATGACCAAAGTATAGAAGTTACCTCCATAACTTTGTATAGCGGATGGACCGAACAAATCCATATGCAAAAGTTCTAGACACCTAGATGTAGAAACCAAGTTTTTAACCTTATGGCTACTATGGATTTGTTTACCGAATTTGCAAGCGTCACAAAAGTGTTGGTCATATTTCAACTTAGGTAGGTTTCGAACTAGGTCTTTGGAGGAGTGGTTTTGTATAAGTCTCATGTTAGCGTGTCCTCAACGTCTATGCCATAAATTTGAAGATTCATCTAATGAAGTAAGACAAAGTTTGTCTCTAGATGTTTGATCCATCTTCATGACATACACGTTATTCTTAAGAACACCTTTGGCTATGGTTATGCCATCTTTAAGTACTTTACTTCCATTTTAACTAAAAAGGACGTTATACTTATTACGGCAAAGTTGACTAATACTAAGGAGATTAAAACCTAAGTTATCAACATGAGCTACATCATCTATAAAAAGAGATTCATGAGAGATAGTACCTTTTCCGATGATTTTGCTCTTAGCTTTACTACCAAACGTAACGTTACCTCCATCACATTTGTGATAAGTTAAGAAGAGGCTTTTGATGCGTGGGAATTGCACCAGGCTTTACCTCTCGAGGGATCTCGAGAAGCTTACAACCCCCACCAGGCAGTGTACCTGATCGTTGTAGTATAGTATAGTGACAAGTACCGGGGGATTGATCGTTCAACTCAGGAATAGTGTCGTTAGGATTAGAAAGCTTAAGAACTAGGTCTAGAGGTGAGGGATGATTCTTTTTGTATTTTTATATTTTATGAAAAGCAATTAAAAATCTCGGGTTTTGGAAGAGTAGGCGGAATTAGTTACTAATCAACTAACCCAATAACTAAAGATGCAATCAAAATAAAATAACAGAAATGTAAATAAAACTAATTAAACTAGTGGTGTGAACAGTAATTGAGAGAATTGTGTTTACTTAGATTTCACTACTCACTAGATATCTTTTACAGGTTAATTGTTTGTTACAGTTGCGTAGATGACGGGTTATATTCCTTAATACCAATTGTGGGGTGGCGTACGTACTTCTCCAACTCTATAAGCTCCTACTTCACTCCTATGTTGAGCCTGCAAGAAGCTCCTAACATAGGATCACTAGAATTCGCTCATGCATTAAATACAACCATTAAAACCTAGTACGCATTGGTTCATGTTTCTTAAGACGTTCAAGCAAGTTACACAATGGAGATCTGCCAGTTTTCTTAAGCCTAATATCGAAATCATTCATCCATTACAACTATAAATAAGCAATCAACCTATAATCAACATCTAGGTTTCATTACATCTAAGCAAACACACAAAAGATCTATCCTAACATGTTAAAATCAAGACAAGCGTAAGATATATTCAAACAACACATAGACATATAGAATGAATTGAAAAGATACTTATCTCAATTGAACATGAAAGGTTTCAAGGGGTGAAAACCCTTGAAAATACTGTAAAAGTCGTGCTAGGGTTTATTAAGTTCGACCCTAAAATTCTCCTATATTTAGAATGAAAATAACAAAGAGTATATATAGATTTCCTAAGGTGACGGCGTCAAGAAGAAAGTTCTAACACCGTCATCCCACCGCCCATAATATTCTCGGACTGCCTAGATCCAGATCTGACGCCGTCATGTGTAAGGTTGTTCTGGGCCGTCACCACTTTTACTCTTGACGGCCAGGTTCTGATGCTGTCACGTTTTCACTGGGCCGTCACCTCTTTCGCTCTTGACGCCGTCATCAAATTGCTCTTGACACCGTCAGGTACTGTTCCCAGCAAGGAAAATTAAGACTTTGCCGTTTTCTTCACTTTTATGCTCCAAAAACGTCCGAAATGCTTCCTTTTCCAGAATTCACTCCAAAAGTACCTAAAATCACAAAAGGAACGATTTAGGGCAATAATTGATCAAATAAATTAAATTCCGGGCTTAAATGACCCCCTAAAAACGGATCATTTTTCGCCTCATCATATACCCTTACACTTGAGATTTGCTTGTCCTCAAGCAAATGCGCTTTTATTCTAGTCAAAATACAAGTTAGGTGTCATTTAACACTAATATAAAAGTAATTACAACAAATAATCGTTCCACTAAAGACCAAAGACAAGCACGGAGGTCATATACTAGCACCTCACAAATAGTGTTTAGATACTCACATCTCTCGGGTGTAATAAAGTATATATCACAATATGGAAATGGAAAACATCTCTCACTACCTGTCATAGCAAAATATATTACCATAGGCTTGGGAAATGACCAAACCTCCACCACATGGCGTAAGCACCTAGGATAAACTACCAAAGAGGTCTTTTAAAGGGTTATAACGTTAGGTGTAGGGATATGGAATACACGGTTTTGTTGGATATATGCAGTCTTTACTGGTGTCGAGTTAATCATCTTTGTTAATTACATGTACAATACGGCGTTGCTAAGCCAAGACTAGACTCGACTTAAGCTAATAAATTGAAAAATAACAACAACATAAAATAAACATAGAATAAAACGGGATGGTAGTCCGTATGTTTTTTTCTTTTCTTTATATATATATATATATATATATATATATATATATATATATATATATATATATATATATATATATATATATATATATATATATATATATTATTATTATTATTATTATTTGCATACACTCTTACCCTACCATCCAAAATAATACATCATAGGGAATGAACATTCCCCTTACACTTGAATTTTACATACTTTACAATAAACTAATCTAATGACTCGAATTAAGATAATCAAAACACTTGGAGTACTTTTTAGATTAACGTACATATGGGGTAATAAAATGATTTTCTTCCCCATTACTCCATAACATAAGTACTTTATCTATGAGTCCCAATCATCCCAAAACAATATGTACAAGGATATGACTCGACTTAGCAACCATGTAATCAATTAGATAATTAACTAAGGGTTTAAACAAATAACAATAATGCACTAAAGATGAGTGCATACACGGAAGGCTAAGGCGATTTGGTTGTACATTTAAGTGGGGTGTAACAAATTCTTCCTTTAAGTAAGATGCTTAAAATTAGAAACGAAAAGATAGGCTCGGAGGGGTGTACTAGGGGTTTCGTGTACTAAAAATGAGTACAACGCTAAGGTGTTGGAAAAATTAGTTGACTTTACTATCCAAGTAATATGACTTAAATTGTCAAGTAATTATATACGGGTTTAAGACAAGGGTGATCCTAATGCCTCTTATCATGTAGTAAATCCTACTACACGAATGTAGTCTCACTAGCGGTCTCGGGATGCATCACTAACGCAAGTTCTTGAATCTAAATGCTACCGGTACACTCATAAGCACTAATAGTGAATGCTTTTCCTATCAAATCTAAAGGCGAACCTCACATATTTGGGTGGAAAATTTTTCTGAATAGTACGGTTTTATGCTAGTCATACGACTCCTATCCATGAGACGCTTGCTAAGGCTAAAGTTTCACTCCTAAATATTGTAAAAAAATTTAAATTTGGCGCTAAAATTACACTAACAAGTATTTCTCATAGTTTTATTACACACCTACCATCAAACAAACAAACTCAAGTGCAAGTTTATCTATAAGGTATCATCATTTACCCTCATCTTACACTTAGGGTGAACATTGTTCCCAGTGTTCAATTAAGGAATGCAAAAGTAAAAACAGGTAAAAGAATGAAATCAAATACTCCCCTGATTCGCTCGGTATGGATAGTGTGGTAACAAGGTTAGATCTTCTTCCAAGAAAATGAACAATCAAAGCTTCCCTTCCAGAATATAAATCATCTTCTTGTCAAACATAACCTGTTAAACCTGAGAAAACAAACAAGGCAACCTCGCGTAAAATCGGCAGCAATCTATATATGCTAACAAATCCTAGAAAGCAAAGTAAGATATAATGCTTGTGGAATGAATGTTTGCAGATTTGCTGGACATTATAAAACTAAAGATTCAACAAAAACTTTAAAACTCCGTTAGCAAAAACAAAACTAGGAAAATTTCCAGATTTTTACACGTGACGCCGTCAGGAATTTCTTCCTGACGCCGTCAGAAGTGACCTGCAGAAATCTTTATGTTAAGTTTCCGGAAAATTTCTGGAAAAACTTTGTCCTACTTCCTGGAAAATCCTGCAAAACATCATTATGACTCGATACAAGCATTTGACTCTAACAAATACAAATATATATGTCCATTTAATATTGTGGAGAATCATGATCGGTTTTGTTTCTTAAAAACATATTTGGGGTTTCCCCTTACACTTATCTTTTGCGAAATACCTTTGGATGAAGTTAAGACTAAGCCAACGACAAAATAAAGTATTTTCACCATTTTAGTTTTGAAACATGATCTACCAACAATAAAAATAAAGCATGCATACGGAAACAAATAACAATCAAACAATTAAAAATCACACAAAGCATGGGTTGCCTCCCAAGAAGCGCTTTTCTTTATTTACGAGTCTTGTAGCTAGACTCAAGGTCATAGGTTACTACGTGACCTCATTTTTGGTTTCACTCTCTAGGTCATCTCCTATATCGGTATCGCTTTCATAGTGCAGGTATTTTGATTCTTCGAACTCAAAGACATCTTTTCGATACTTGGACCCAAGTTTACTAACATCCTTAAAGAATCCACATGATAAATTAGAGGTGTCCTTACATCCTCTCCAAACATCCTCATCACATAAGATAAGTTGAGAACTTAGCTTATCAAGCCCGTCACAATTGATTTCTTTGAGATCTCTTCTCTTGTATGGCGTTTGGTATGACACCCTCCTAATTCCATCAGTGAAGGTCATGATTCTGTTCCAGTCATCAACTATTAAATTAGTGATTTCACAAAAGGGTGCTCCGAAAACAACTTGTGCAACCTTGGGTCAACATAGTCTTCAATGTTGTCCACGATCGTAAATTCCATAGTGAATGCCATATTTCCTACGAATACCTGGATTTCATGATCTCTACCGACCACTTTCTCTCCCTTATAAATCATTCCCCATCTACAGACATTGTTATAGTGGAATAGGGACATAAAATTCTTAGGTAGGAATACGTTAATGTAGACATTATTGAAATACTTATGACCGATCATGCAGGGGATTTTGAGATTATTCGGATCACACCGCCTTATCTTCCTCGATCCTCCATCCCTTGATCCATATAGATTCCCTTCTAGTGATGGACGGTACTCGTACACCTCCTCATTACCCCTACGAAAAATTACCTTCTTGACGCCATTGGTGAATAATGCACTACCATCCTTCTCATCAAGGATTACTCCCGATTCATTGAAAAATGGTTTCCTTAGAACAAGGTTGGTTAATGTTAGATTAATGACAGGGTCTATGTCATCGACCACAGTGAGGTCGATGTTGTAGACAAGTTCTCCAATCATAACTGATAAATCTTTTATTACCCCTGCGTTATTGATTCTTTCATACACCGTGCGTTCAGGGAAGGCTTCGTGGTAAAGGGAAAGGGGGATTATGTTGACAGGGAGGCTAGGATCTATATGAGTATCGATTAAGAGCCTTTTCCTAATAGTGCAGGAAATCTTGAAAACTTTAGAGTTGCTTCCCTCAGTCCTATCACTACTCCCATTAGTCATATCCACCAAGTTTTTCTCGGGTTCCTCTATAATAGATTTACCCAAAATTGCTGGATTTCTTGTATGCTTTTTCGATCTCCCTTTCACTTCATCCAATTTGCTAGACTCCTGCGTGACGGAGTGCTCGAATGAGTTGGTAGGGCTCTTGGCCAATTCGTGGTCCAACCTTGAGGTTTCATCTTTAGCTGTATGACCCATATTTTCAGTTGGTTGTTGGTTCAGGTTAGGTGTAGGAGCAGATATTGTGGTGATAGTGTTTACAAAATGGATCGGTCCTAGGGGGTTGACAGGGTCCCTTACGTCATTTACCTTTGGTGACAGATGTTTAAAGAGTTTACTAGGACTTTTTATTTTTACAGGAAAGGTTGGCTGATTCATGACGGTAACGGATTTGACCTCTTCAGCCTGAATTGGTTTATTAACAGCGTGCTCTTTAATAGCAGTTAACAGATTACAAATCTTGTTATTCATATCGGCTTGCTGTTGCCTAAATTTAGTTTCAAGCGTAGAGAGCTGTAATTCTTGAGATAGAATGAACTTTTGCAAGGCATCTTCATAGCTTTGCCTAGGAGTGCTCTGTGATGGAAAATGCTCGGACCATTTGAGTGGGGAGGAATCATTGAAGGATACGATCCTAGTTTGGTACCCTCTGAAATTAGGTTTATCCTTCCATGCCTCATAGGCCTCATCAAAGTTTCGAGGACCTCGACCAATGTGTGATGATGTGAACTCCTTATAAGCATGTTTTGGAAGCTCCATGCAGTTATGAGCTTTGTGAGGGCCATTACACAATTTACATGAAGAAGCGATTTTGCTCACTTGGCTTGAAGGCTTAGGAGCTTCGTAAGATTTCATGAGAAACTTGACTCGACCTTCAAGTTCCATGATCCTACGGTCAGTAGTGCTAGAAATGTTTGAAGGCAAAGATATTGCCTTGACCGTTTTGTTCAAATCACGGGGATCATTCCAACTTTCGTTGTCATAGAGAGCAAGATCTTCAACGAGTTCCCATGATTCTTCCGCACTTAGATCACGTAGCTTACCACCGGCCGATTGGTCAATGGTTCGCCTTATGGAGAGATCGATATGGTCATAGAATATTTGGACTTGGAGCCAAAGATCTATGCCATGATGAGGGACTTTTTGGAGTAAGTCCTTGAAACGAGTCCATGCTTCATATAGAGTTTCACCTTGACGTTGTTGGAACATCAAGATATCATTTCTAAGCTTGGTAGTTCTCCCCGGTGGGAAAAATTGAGCAAGGAAACGAGTGGTTAGATCATCCCATGAGGTGATGGATCCCGCGGGTAAACGTTCAAGCCACTGACTAGCTTGATTACGTAGAGAGAATTGGAATAGGCGTAATCGGGTCGACTCTCTAGTTGTAACATCAAGTTCTATAGAATCTACGATTTTAAGGAAGTCCTTGAGATGTTGATTAGGATCTTCGGAACAAAGTCCATGGAATGCACATCCGCTTTGCACCAACCAGATGGTTTCGGATCGCAAGGGGGACGCATTGGCTCCTTGGGTGAGCTCAATAGTATTTTGGTAGCCTAGGTGGCTAGGTCGGGAATACTCTCCTAGGGTTCGGGGCCTAAGAGGTTGCTTAGCTAGTGGTGGGTTTTGTGAGTGGTCTTGTTGTGGTGGGTTGATGGGTTCAAAGATGCTACCACCTTCCATGATGTCGGATGGTAAAGATTACGAACAAAGGCATGAAGAAATAAGATAGACTAAAGAAAACCTAAAAATAAAATTAAATCTTAAAAGAAAGGAATCTAGCAAGTAGACCTAATAAAAAGAAATCCTAACCTAGACAATAAATATTCCCCGGGTTGCGGCGCCAAAAACTTGATGCGTGGGAATTGCACCAGGCTTTACCTCTCGAGGGATCTCGAAAAGCTTACAACCCCCACCAGGCAGTGTACCTGATCGTTGTAGTATAGTATAGTGACAAGTACCGGGGGATTGATTGTTCAACTCAGGAATAGTGTCGCTAGGATTAGAAAGCCTAAGAACTAGGTCTAGAGGTGAGGGATGATTCTTTTTGTATTTTTATATTTACTGAAAAGCAATTAAAAATCTTGGGTTTTGGAAGAGTAGGCGGAATTAGTTGCTAATCAACTAACCCAATAACTAAAGATGCAATCAAAATAAAATAACAGAAATGTAAATAAAACTAATTAAACTAGTGGTGTGAACAGTAATTGGGAGAATTGTGTTTACTTAGATTTCACTACTCCCTAGATATCTTTTATAGGTTAATTGTTTGTTACAGTTGCGTGGATGACGGGTTATATTCCTTAATACCAATTGTGGGGTGGCGTACGTACTTCTCCAACTCTATAAGCTCCTACTTCACTCCTATGTCGAGCCTACAAGAAGCTCCTAACATAGGATCACTAGAATTCGCTCATGCATTAAATACAACCATAAAAACCTAGTACGCATTGGTTCATGTTTCTTAAGACGTTCAAGCAAGTTACACAATGGAGATCTGCCAGTTTTCTTAAGCCTAACATCGAAATCATTCATCCATTACAACTATAAACAAGCAATCAACCTATAATCAACATCTAGGTTTCATTACATCTAAGCAAACACACTAAAGATCTAGCCTAGTATGTTAAAATCAAGACAAGCGTAAGATATATTCAAATAACACATAGACATATTGAATGAATTGAAAGGATACTTATCTCAATTGAACATGAAAGGTTTCAAGGGGTGAAAACCCTTGAAAATACTATAAAAGTCGTGCTAGGGTTTATTAAGTTCGACCCTAAAATTCTCCTCTATTTAGAATGAAAATAACAAAGAGTATATATAGATTTCCTAAGGTGACGGCGTCAAGAAGAAAGTTCTGAAGCCGTCATCCCGCCGCCCATAATATTCTCGGATTGCCTAGATCCAGATCTGACGCCGTCACGTGCAAGGTTGTTCTGGGCCGTCACCACTTTTACTCTTGACGGCCATGTTCAGAAGCTGTCACGTTTTCACTGGGCCGTCACCTCTTTTGCTCTTGACGCCGTCATCAAATTGCTCTTGACGCCGTTAGTTACTGTTCCCAGCAAGGAAAATTAAGACTTTGCCGTTTTCTTCACTTTTATGCTCCAAAAACATCCGAAATGCTTCCTTTTCCAGAATTCACTCCAAAAGTACCTAAAATCACAAAAAGAACGATTTAGGGCAATAATTGATCAAATAAATTCAATTCCGGGTTTAAATGACCCCCTAAAAACGGATCATTTTTTGCCTCATCAGTTTTTGTTACCCGTCATGTGCCTTGAACAACCGGTATCTTTAATCCATTCATCCAGTTCCAAACATACTTTGAGGCACCTATTTTACGAAAAACACTCAAACATTTGGTCCCCAATTTCTCATGGGTCCATTTTGGTTAAGCATACCATTAACTTGATCCAAGTATGAAAATAGAACATAAGGGTTCCATGACATGAAATTTAGAGTTTCGTAATGTCCAGGAGTGTTTTGGTTCCAAACATGTTGGTAGTTTGGTCGTGTGTTGTAGTTACTCTTTGGAAAGGGGCGTTTAGGAATTGGAGTCTTAGGTCTCGGTTGAGTAGTTCTAGTTCTAAATTTGTTTTTATTAAGTCCTACTCCAGTTTTAATAGCAGGTTTTGTTTCATTTTTATATGTGACTTAAAAAAATTTTGAACGATCCGACGTGGAAGTTGTCACTGCAGCTGTAGACCCGGCGGAACCTTTGGGTTCAACGGGCGGAACCCTATTTTGGGTTCCGTCTGTTCTGCGGGCTGCTGTAGCCTTTTTGTTAGTTTCTTGTGCTTTCTTTTCTTGTTTCGTTTGACTCTTCAAAGTTTCTAGTTTCATGAAACCTAGCCCTGTTTTATCAAATGGTGACTTTTGAAGTTTCATAATTTCATCCGCACAAGAAATACTTTTATCGAACTTCTTAAACTTTGTGGTTTGTTTTATTAGATCATCTTGAGTAATTCTAAGTTTCTCAATTTTGAGTTTAAGCTTTTCACATGATTTGCATGATGTGTCAATACCTTTACTCTTTTCTAATCTCTTAGCTTTTTCTTTTAACTCATAAACTTCATTTTCTAAAAACTCCTTTTTAGTTTTCAAAAATTTATTTTTGTTTATGATTTTTAAGCTTAATTCACAAAGTTTGTTATATTGTTTTTGTAAGGTGTCATCATCAATAGAAGAGTAAGATGAGTCGGAGAGTACCTCATTTGAGTCGTGGTCCATGAGAGCAATTTCATAATTCTTCGGCTCATCATCATCTTCTTCATAGTCACTCCAAGCACCACCCACAAAAGCGTGTTGAGACTTGCTTTTAGGTGGTTTTGGACATTCTCCTATGAGATGACTTGTGTCTCCACACCTAAAGCATTTCCTTTCAACCTTTCCTTTCCTATCATCTTGATCTTTTCGGAAGGTTTTCTTGTCATCTTTAGGTTGCCTTGCAAACTTCCCTCGTCTATGAAAGAACTTCTTGAAGTCTCTAATGGCCATGGCATATTCTTCATCATCACTATCCGAACTAGATTCTTCATCATCACTTGATTGGACTCTAGCTTTCAAGGCAATGGACTTAACCTTTTCTTTCTTGCCTTTAACTATTTCCGAATCTTTTTCCATTACCATTTCATGAACTTTGAGGTTTCCAATTAGCTCGTCAAGTGACATGCTTGAAAGATCCTTGGATTCTTCAATTGCCATCACTTTTGCTCTCCACTTCGGATGGAGTGCTCTAAGGAATTTCCTGACAAAATTCTTGCTACAAAAAGATTCATCAAGTGCTTTAAGTGAAGTAATAATAGTGTTAAACCTAGCAAATGCACTATCAGTAGTCTCATCTTCGGGAATAGCAAATTGTTCATATTGTTGAACAAGAAGATCAATTTTGTTATCCTTAACTTTTCAGTTTCCTTGATGAGTGGCGATTAAAGATTGCCAAATTTCTTTGGCGGTTTTACACATAAAAACTCTTTCATATTCTTTCTTAGGAAAAGCATTGTAAAGCATCATTTTAGCTTCTTTATTTTTAGCAATTAATTTCTTTTGATCTTCATCTTTACTATTCGTAACTATATTATCACCATCAATGATTATATACCATAAATCTATATCTTTAGATTTCACGTAGGTTTCAAATCGGTTTTTCCAATATATAAAACCATTTGCTTCAAAAAGTGGTGGTCTTTGCATAGATTGCCCTTCTTTGTAATTTTCAAAATCCATGGATCGTTTCAAGTTTTAAAACACAATATATTTTAAAAGCTTGAGTAACGTAGCTCTTGATGCCAATTTTGGAAAACTAGAAGGGGGGTTGAATAGTTTTACTGGTTTTTCGTTTAATTATCTTTTGAAACTTTCCGTTTAATCAAAGATATGAACACAAAGACAATATATAACATGCAAGTATAAAGAAAGAAATGATAAAACCACAACACGAGTATTTATCATGGTTCGGCTACAAGGACTCTTTTTCCTTGCCCTACGTCCACGCCCCGAGTATCCAACTAGAGATTTTCTTTCACCAGACAACAAGCTCCTTTCACCGGTGGAGAAAACCTTACACGTCGCTTACACGATTACCGACACTAAGCTAGATGTCGAGTTGTTTTACAAGGGTACAACCACTCCCGTTAGTTCTTTTACAATGGTACAACAACTCCCGTCACACTATGTATTTTAAGGCCTAAAATATTAACCGATCACAACTGAAAACATACTATCAAATGAAGTGTAAACTACACTAAGTCTACACGATGCTAAGCTAACAAGTCTTGCAACGTTGTGTTGAATACTTGTAACTTTATATGAACTTGTGAACTTCTTTGCTACAAAAGAAACTTCACATCAAAATGAAATGTTAAGGGGTTAGATGAATGATATGAATGTATGTATGTGAAATGTAATGAGAAGTGATAAAGCCAAAATTCAAACAAATTACTTGGTATTTATAGCAAAACCTTCAGCAGGTCTAGCGGATACGGCGGAACCCTCATATGGGTTCTGCCCGTGTACCTCCAGGGTTCCGCCAGGCTGACAGAAGGTTTTTAAAATAAATCTTTCCAAACCAACCAAGGCCACATCAACTTATTTCTAGTCAAACACACATTGAATCAAATTAGAATGCTTCCAAAAATGTGTAAGAGCTTATGGTAATTCAAACACACAAACTTACCATATATGCATGATGTGATGTTAACATTTTTCTATTTTAAGAAATATAAAAAGTGTTGTGTTTTATATGAAATGTAAATGTAGCAAATGTCTAATTATGCAAGTCTTTAAACTAAAATTATATTTTACTAGAAACTAAAGTTTACACTTTGTCGTTAACAAAACTTAACAAAGATCGTAAAATATAAATAACGTTTTTAGGCGATATTTGTATTAACAGTTTTAATATTAGAAATTTTGATATAAAAAATGCAAGGCATATAAATACATATCTATCGCATGCAGAATCCCTACTAAATTGTGAGAATATTCTTAGCCTTTATATGAAGTGTATAGCATTTTTACACTTCATGCTTTATTATATATGAGTGTGCCGTTAATTCATTTTAACTCCAGAACTTGTGCATGTATATCGTTTACTAAATCGCAGTGAGGTTAATTTATAGACAAACATATGATAAAAAGGCAAAATATCCACCCAAAACAACCCTTATCCTTATCTCATACACATTTAGACAAATACACCAAAATCAGCCCTGAAATGAATGAGTAAATTAAGGAAGTATTCTGCTTGATTTCTTCTATTTGCTAGTTACTAATATGTTAAAGAAAAAGAAAAAAAGAGAAAAAAAAATAAAAAGAATAAAATAAAGGCCAGAAAAATATGTGCCTAGTATAAGTGAAAGTATAATGGTGGCTAGCGATAGTATGGTTTAGTGAATCAATTCTGATGTTATATCTCTCAAAACAATACACCCAAGTTATCCTTTATCTCAAAACAAAGTAGCCCTTATTTTTCCTTCTTTTGATGTATTTGTCTGGTGCTCACTCCGCAACGGTTAAGTTTACGTATCTTGTACAAGCCTATGGCAGTTTTCTTGATTTATGTCTGTGCAAATTGAGTGTTCCCACATAATCACCCTTTTGAGCGAAATTGTGTGAATTTAAATAAATCCTATGTGAGGTGATCTATTATGTATTGATGCCATATATAAATAAATGTCTTTGTCACTAACAAATAAATCTCCTTCAAAAGTTAATCTTTCTAATCTTAAATCTATATTCGCCTACATTGCTTGAGGGCAAGCAATAGCTAAGTGTGGAGGGATTTGATGACACTCGAATTATACATATTTAATATAGCGTTATTTGTTAGTTTCTTAATGATTTGTAAGGACTTTCGATACTTAATTGCATGGAAATACATTTCATGTCCAAGAGGCAAAGAACTTCAAGAATCAAGACAAAGTGTTAACATCCAAGACAAATCCGTGTTAAAGCTATATGTCACCTGTCCAAGTAAATGAGCGCCGATCTTATTACTTGTCGTCATTTCCAAAGACCTAAAAGATGAGGAGAAGACCCAACTCTTAGATGTGCTCAAGAAGCATAAGAGTGCCATCGCTTGGCAGATTTCCCACATCAAGGGCATAGACCCTCGTTTTTTTACTCATAAGATTTTGCTAGAAGATAACTACAAGCCCACCGTCCAACAACAAAGACGGGTTAACCTAAAAATCTATGAAGTAATCAAAAAGGAAATTAACAAACTCCTTGATGCTGGTATGTTGGACCCTTTTACTTGGTTATGGTTAACTACAAAGTTAATCTAACCAAGTTCCATGATGTAGTGAAGTATTAATTAATTAATAAAAGTAAATAAACGTAAAGGATAAGACACAAAGTTTTCGACGTTTAATTCTTTATTAGAAATCAATCAAAATAATTATACCCAAGTGTTTGCGGAACAACACTTGGGATTGAAATGACAAGTATGGTGTACTCCTCACTAAACCCAAACTAAGTTTGAGTGACAACTAAGATCCTGCTGAGCTAAATCAGGGATTGTGTTGTCCTTTGGAGAGAGTAAAGATTTGGTTTGTGAATGTCTAAGCATTAAGTGCACAAACTTCATCTTTACCTCTCTCACTTATTATCTATTTATACACAAGTAATTTCTAACACTTACCTAATGGACAAAGACTACAAGACAATATTACATCATCCTATATTGGACAAAATACATAGGTATTTTGTCCTTGTTACAATTGGCTATAAGTAGTAAAGGACAAGGATGCTTTCTGGTCTTCAGTGTTGACACAAGTCTTGGTATTATACTCATTCAGGGAAAGTTGACCTTTGCATGATAAGGACCATCCCTTATCCATTCAAACTTATCCCGCCTTTACTTCAGTCTTCTTATCTTCAGTCTTTGTTCACTCAGTGAGTTATTGTCATCCCTCACTGAGTCCAGCATCCTCTTCTTTAGCTCAGGTATCATTCACTGAGAACCGCCTCACTGAATGGTGAACCTTTCTTCATAGATTCGCCCTGAGCGTCTTGAGGATGACTCACTGAACAACTATGCATTCAGTTACTTATTTGGTGTTCTCGGTTATCAGACACTTAGGATATTTTATGTTCAAATCCTAGATTAAGGAGTTTGGGTTTTAACAGACCCAACAGTCTCCCCCTATTTAGATATACAAATAGCCTGAGTGTTTCAAGGTTCAGTGAGAGATAGCAAAGGTATTATCTCTACAATCCTGAATTACTACGTATTGTTTTGGACACTGAATGTTAAACAAAACATCAATATTATTCATAATTATTACAATCCTTAACAAGACAAAGTAAATAAAGATAGTTGTTGTTGCAGACATGCTCAGGCTTCAAAACTTTAGACCTATGGCTTCAAGTTTGGCTCTCTTTGAACTCAGTTGGTGTTTGTTAGGATGCTCTATGATCTTGTTCTTCAGGTCATGACAGAACCTTGCATTAGCCTCATTCTTGATGGGATTGGCCATGAAAAAGTATCCTGCTATTGCTTTGATTCCTGATTGATCAATGTCAGCCCATTTTTGGAAGGCTGGATCTCCATACTCATCTATGAAAAAGAGACCTCTCTTAGGTTGTTCAATAACTAAGTTGTTCGCAAATGTAATTCCTTCAGGGAGGGCTCTGTTGCAGTTTAGACCAGGAGCACTAACTTCTGGTTCAGTTTCTATCTTCTTTCTTTTCTTCTTAGAAGACTGAGTAGGAGGAGCCTGAATGGCAGGTACTGATGCTGGGAGCAGTGAAGGAATCCCAAGTTCCTCATGCTTTTTGGCCAATAGATCATACCTGATTCTGAGGGATTTCAGTAGGTTCTTGACAACGACATTGTCATTCTTTGCAATAATCGGATTAGCTCATCAAGCTCAGTGATCCCAAAGTCAGCAAATCTGAAGGGATCATGAACTTCAAAGTGTCATTTTTCGTGACCTCTGTAGACAGTGAGAATAGCTGGTTTGGAGTTTTGGTGAATCTTGACATCAGTGATAGTTTCTGGGTTCAGTCTCTGTATCATGATCCAGGTGTACTTCTCAATGTTTTGTTGCCTGATTGCAGCAGCTCTCTTCAGTCTGGCCTCCCTCTTTTCTTTCAGAGCCATCAGGGCAGCATCCTGAGCTTGTTTAAACTTTTTACGACCTTCTCTATGTGCAAGGTCCTGAGGCTTCAGTCCAATAGTTGTGGCTTCCTCATTAACCACCTCAATGAGAGTAGCCTTGCTAGCTTGTTCCTCCGAGGCTACTTTCCTCAGTCTTTCCACTTTATCCATGTGAGCTTGGATTTCTTCTTCAGTCATCATATATGTAACACCATTCATCTGAAAAGAGACCCTGACAGATGCATCAAGGTCCGGTCTAATGACTGAAGAAGCAGCAACCAATGTTGTTGTAGGTTCAGACACAATAGTGAGAATGCCTTTGCCTTTATCCGCCTGGTTTGATGGTTGAGTGGTTGTTTCAGGAGACTGGAAAGATGAGATTGGAGTGGCTTTGACTATTCGCTCCCCCTCAGTCTTAGAGGAAGGTTAACTGGTGGAGGTTTCAGGGACCCCTGTAGGTGGAACTTCAGTGGATCTCTCCCCCTCAACTGTTGCCGCAGCATCAGTGAGAGCAAGAGTTGGTGGTACCACTGAAGGACCCTTGAAGGCCTGGTAAAGTTCTGAGAGCATGTTCTTGATGTCAGTAGTGTTCGTCTGAATTGTAGACACTTTGGCATCTAGGGAAGCCTGAGATGATTAGATGGCAGACATCCTTGGCCCAAGATTCCAGGCCAAGGAGTTTGAAGACTTAGCCCAAGCAGCCATGTTTTTCTCCATAAGACTGAGGGATGAACAGATGGATGTCACTGAAGATTGGAGACCCTGAAGATTGCCAGACTTTAGCATATCTACCAGCTCAGTGAATTGAGCAGAATTCTGTTGGTATGTCTGAGCAGCCTGAAGTATCTTCCTGTTGAGTTCAGGGTTATCTTTAACAGACTCTTGAATGGTAGAAACACTCTTGGTGATATGGCTGAGTGATTCATTGAACTTGATGAGGTGCCCATTAAGAGAATTCTGGTTGAATGCAACAGCAGCCTGCTGTTCCAAAGTGTTGTCATGAAAGGCTTCAACTGAGTCTTTAAGGTTGAAGTAGTGAACAGCCTGCTCAGTGTGCATGTCGAACACATCTTCAGTGATATCAGTGTAGATGACTTTGTAGGCCTTTTTCAGGAATTTCATCAGTTTTCTTTCAGTAAGGGGCCTAGAGTCATAATACTTAGCCAATTTTTCAGGAGAGAAAGATTCTGGTGCATTATCTTCTGGAGGAGCAACAGGAGACTGAGGAGATTGTTCAGTTGCTGTTGCCTCAGTCTCCATATCATCACCAGCTTCATAGAAATCTTCCTCACTAACCTTGCTATCATCATCATCAGAGTCAAGAATAGCCTGAAAGGTAGCCATCGAATCAATTGGCAAGAACAGGTTAGCCGACTCCTCTTCAAAAGAAGGCTTGCCTTGGTTTTGGTCACTCCCTGACCCCTTTAATCCAACAGACTGGGTTTTGTCCGTTTGGTGACTAGAGTCAGTTTGTGAAGATTGCGCAACTCCGTGAGGGAGTGTAGGTTCCATATCAGCGTGTGGTTTTTAATCCCTCTGAGTCTTTGTCCCCTATGACTCCTTCAAACACTGATGGGTGTGCTTCAGTGTCATCATTAGAAATCAGTGAAATGTTGAGGCCCCCCGTTCTAACAGGCTGGTGCTGGCCTGACAAAGATTTAGGGGCCGCCACTCCCTGAGACTCTGGTTGTGATGTACCAGAGAGGTTAGCGGGAAAGGTGGAAGGCGCTCCCCTACCAGTCGTGTGGACCAAGGACACTGACTGTGATTTGTCAGTGGCCTTCGTTGTCCCTGGGGGTGGTGGAGCCTGGTCATAGGTGACTGTTTTAGGCTTAGGTCATCTTTTTGGCTTAGAAGCCTGTGTCCCTGAAGCCTCAGGGCCCTGTGCCTTTGGTTTGGTTTTTGGCACAGTCTGAGACTTCCCTGTTCTCTTAGGAGGGGAAGGTGGGTACACTGAGTCCCTCCGGTTTTTTATGGCAACCATATGGGCCGTCAATTCTATGTTGGAGACTGAGGATGGGTCTTTTGAAAAATTTGAAGAACTCAGGATGGCTGGTAAAGAACTTAAGTGTTCATCCTGAGTGTAGTCACAACCCAGTAACCTTTGAAGAGCACATGAAATAAACCTAGGATACGACACATAGTGTAGCCTAGTTTTATTCAATAGCTTGGTTACAAGATCACCATAAATGATCTCTCCAATGTCGACAGTGACCCCGTTCATTAGGCAATAAGCCATCATCATCTGAACAAAGTTAATCTTCTGAGTGGATGAATGGCTCCCACCGAGAACCTGAATCACAAAAGTGAACAGGATCTTCCAAGCCATGGGAAAAGAGCTCTTGGTGACCGGGGACTTGTCTAAATATTTTGGATCCAAAGCAATTTTCTCTAACTCTGATTTAACATTATTTGGGTCAGGGTGTGCAACATATTTTCCATTCTTATAATCAGGTCCTGTTGCTAAGCAAAAAGTTTTGAAATCCAGGACAAATTTTCTTTTCCCATTTAAAACAGAAAAGCTGATGAGAAATTCCTTGAGGGGCCTGAGTTCGTTCTCATCAGCACTGGGTGTCGGGTCATGGGCCTGAGCAGTACACCAGAACTCCCTAAGGAGGTGATGATACTGAAAGTAGGGTGTTGAGGTGAAGGCAGTTTTCAAAGGACATTGGTTGGGTGGTTAAAATTGCCTACAACATTTTTTGTTTTGAATTGCACATCAGCCAGAGTCATTTTTGCCCATTGAGGTGCAGGCCTGATTCCTTGGTCTTCTGCCATTTTTAGGTCAAGAAAAGGTTTTTAAAAAATTTAATGGCAGAATATCACACACCAGATGATCCACAAGTTAAGTCCAACTTGTTTTTTGTCGTGAAATGGGTGATATTGTTATCAAGATGTTTGCAAACAGGAAGGATTTCTTGTTGCAAAGATTCTTGACCAAGAAAAGAAGTTTTCAAAAGTTTTTATTATTTTGTTTTGAAAAATTACACACAACTTTGCTATGGAGAAATTTTTGTAGAGTTTCTTTAAGAAATTTTTGTGTGTTTGTTTTGTGATTTTTGAAAGGGGTATTTATAGAGGGTGAGGAATACCATTGGTCAGAAATTTTGAAAATCAAAATGAATAACCGTTTTGGGATCCACATTAAATGCCACCACTCCACATACCCAAGTTTTTCGCAACTGTCGAGGTAAACAGTGCAAAGAGCCTGCACAAAAATGCACTTTTGCAGACATGATGTCACAAAAATATCAAGGGATATTATTTGTGAGGGAAGACATTAAATGCCTAGTGGGATGTTGATGTGTAAGTGGGGGCTCAAGGTGTGGATGCCAGTAAGGCAGAGACATATATTCCTATATTAAATAGAAAATTCAGTTACCAACCTAGGACATTTACTAACTAGATACTTGAAGCATTTAGTTATGCATTGAATTGCATTAGTATAATGTCCTGAGCCCCCGGAATGAGAATTCATTCAGTGTGAATTGTTTTAGGTAGGGAGATCAGAGAGTTTAAAATCTCAAAGTGAGAAGCTCCCTGCGAATGATTTTGGTGATGTTGAAGGGTTTCACTGAGGAAGGTTGATTATCAGGGGATAATAATATACACCATGTATGATATCTCAATCAGTGATCTGATTATCAATATCTAACATGCCTAGTTCTGCTTTCAGCCTGGTGAAAGTAGGTTCATCCAAGGGTTTTGTGAAGATATCAGCTTGCTGATACTCAGTGGGAATGAAGTGTAATTCAATATCACCTTTCATGATGTGATCCCTGATAAAATGATCTCTGATATCAATGTGTTTTGTTCTTTGATGAAGCACAGGGTTGTTTGAAATGGCAATAGCACTTGTGTTATCACAAAAGATGGGTACCATTTTGTAATGAATACCATAGTCACTGAGCTGACTTTTCATCCATAGTACATTTGCACAACAACCAGCAGCAGCAACATATTCAGCTTCTGCTGAGGACAATGCAACAGTTTGTTGCTTTTTAGCACTCCAACAGACTAACTTTCCACCAAGAAACTGGCAGGAGCCTGAAGTACTCTTTCTATCCATATTGCATCCTGCATAATCAGAGTCTAAGTATCCTTTGAGATCAAACCCTGAACATTTGGGGTAGTAGAGTCCAAGACTGGAAGTGCCCTTAAGATATCTCAGAATCCTTTTGACAGCAGTGAGATGAGATTCTTTTGGATCAGATTGGTATCTTGCACACAAGCACACTGAGAATTGAATGTCAGGTCTTGAGGCAAGAAGATACATCAGTGACCCAATCATGCCTCTGTATAGAGTAGGATTAACTGATTTTCCAGCAAGGTCAGGTCCTAGATTGTTAGGAGGTACCATTGGAGCTTTCACTGAGGCACAGTCACTGAGGTCATACTTTTTGAGTAGGTTCCTAGTATACTTTTCTTGACTGATGGAAATTCCTTTCTCAGTTTGTTTGATTTGTAGTCCAAGAAAATAAGTGAGTTCTCCCATCATACTCATTTCAAACTTCTTTGTCATTAGCTTTTCAAACTGCTTACAAAGTTTGTAGCTTGTTGAGCCAAATATAATGTCATCCACATATACTTGGACTAAAATCACATCCTCTTTTGTCCTATAGGTGAACAATGTATTGTCAATTTTACCTCTGAAAAACTTTTTTTGTATCAGGAAGGCTGAAGGAGTTTCATACCATGCCCTGGGAGCTTGTTTTAGTCCATAAACTGCTTTGTTAAGATTGTAGACATGGTTGGGAAACTCACTGCTTTCAAAGCCAGGTGGTTGTTGCACATATACATCTTCTTTAATGTTACCATTTAGGAATGCACTTTTTACATCCATTTGGTAAACTTTAAAGTTCATGTATGTTGCATGTGCAAGAAAGATCCTGATGGCTTGTATTCTAGCAACTGGTGCAAAGGTTTCCTCATAGTCAATGCCTTCTTGTTAATTATATCCTTTTGCAACAAGTCTTGCCTTGTTTTTGACTACTGTTCCTGACTCATCTATCTTAATCTTGAAGACCCATTTCATTCCAATGATAAACACTCCCTGAGGACATTCAACTAAGGTCATGACATCATTTCTATCAAATTGTTCTAACTCATCTCTCATGGCCTGAACCCAACTCTTATACTTAAAGGCTTCTCATTTTTAGGCTCTATTTCTGAGAGAAAATCAACATAGAGACATACATTGGCTGAAGTTGCCTTGAGTTTGGCAACCGTGCTCCTTGTAAGCATGCCTTCAGAGGGTTCACCTATGATGTTAACAAGTTCAATTGCTTTGGACTTAGTCCAACTATCCTGAGGTCTTGGATAGGAATTGGAACTTGTAAAGGCTTGATGTATACATGGAGTGGGGTCTGACATGGGTGCCTGAGGTACTTCAAGATTGAGATATTCAGCAGCCTCAGTATGGTTAGCTTGAGTTGTGGTATTCTGAACAATAGGTTCAGTGGTGGTAGTCTCATTGGAGACTGGTTGAGTTTCTATGAACTCACTGATGGTGGGTTGAGGTAGGTTGTGTGGATTGATGTAGTATGAGACATCAACATCAGCTTGATATTGTGTGGAGAGATTACTTTGAGGGTGAAACACATCAGGAGGATGTCTTGATGAGTTATCAATACCAATTTCTTCCACTGTGGAGTTTGAAAATCTAACAGCTTCAGTACTCTCATCAAAAGTGACATGGAAGGTTTCCTCAATCTGTTTTCTCCTGGTGTTGAATACCATAAAGGCTTTTGAGACAAGGGAGTACCCTAGAAAGTACCCATCATCAGCTTTTGCATCAAACTTTCCAAGATGATCCTTATGATTATGGATAAACACAGGACATCCAAGCACATGGAAATAGCTGATATCTGGAATTCTTCCTTTAAATAACTCATAGCGAGTTTTGCTATGTCTCTCCACAATGATGGACCTGTTTTATGCATAGCAGGCTGTTTTTACTGCCTCAGTCCAAAAATGTTTGGAGAGAGCAGATCCATTAAGCATTGTTCTAGCAACCTCAATGAGGGTTCTGTTTTTTCTTTCAGCAACTCCATTTTGTTCTGGGTGTAAGGAGAGGTAAAGTTTTGAGAGATACCCTTCTCATCACAGAAACATTTAAGGTCATTGTTTTTTAATTCAGTTCCATTATCAGTCCTGATTTGTTTGACTCTGATGTCATTTTGGTTTTCAATCTTCCTGATGAAGGACATGATTGTTTCAGCAGCCTGACTCTTTTTGGTCAGAAAATATACCCAAGTGTATCTTGAATATTCATCCACAATGACCAGAGTGTACTTCTCATGATGGATAGCCATTGGACTGATGGGTCCAAAGAGATCCATGTGAAGTAGGTGCAGGCAATTGGTGATAGAGGAATTTTGTTTGGTTTTAAAGGATGCCCTGTGGTGTTTACCTTTCTCACAGGCAGGGCAGGATTTATCTTCTGAGAACACAAGTGATGGTAAGCCAAGGACTTTGTTTTGTTTGGCCAGGTTGTTTATGTCTTTGAAGTTTAGATGGGAAAGTCTTTTATGCCAAAGCCAGTTGAGGGTTTCAGTGGCTTTAGCAAAGAGACATGTTCCATTCTTAGTGACTGAGGACATATCCAAAACATAGACATCCTGCCTTCTTGGTGCAATAATAACTACTTCTTTGTTTGCATTAAAGATAGTACCTTGCTTATCATCAAACTGAACTATGTATTTTGCATCACATAGTTGACTTACACTGATCAAATTGTATTTAAGACCATTAACATAAGCAATTCTAGTAAAACTATTCCACTACAGTTTACTGAACCATAACCTTCAGTGAGACAAGATGAATTATCAGCAAATACCACATTCCGTCCTGGTTCTTCTACATATTTGTGCAGATATTCCTTCACACCAGTCATGCTTCTTGAACATCCACTATCAAGATGCCAAACAGGATCTCTGGCATGTCTCTGCACAAATGTAAACTGAGTTAGTTTTTCTTGTGAACCCACTTTCTGGTGGGTTTGGCTTTAATGGCCTTTTTGAACTAAGATATTGATCCATGATCAGTGGTGGTGTGAATGGTGCTTCCACAGATATTGCATCTAGGAGAAGGGTTAGTTTTTTGGGTTGGCTTGGTAATTCCTCTCCTAGACTGAATAACATGTTCATGTCCTGAACTTTCATGAGTAGGATCTCCACAGATATCACAATATGGATACATCAAACAATCATCAGGGAGATGATCATTGAATCCACAGTGAATGCAAGGTGTGAATGGTTTAGCTTTCTGCCTTATCTGTTTGGAGCCTGAGGCATAGTTATGAGAATGAGCATTGTGATAGGATACAGCACATGATGAAACTGTGTAACATAGATGATCAGAGGTTTTGTGATCATCCTTTTTACATATCATGCAAAAAAGGATTCTATAACAGTCATCAGTGGTATGTGTTGTATAACTACACAGTTCACATCTCATTTTTGGTTTAGATGTTGCCTTGGATTTGGCAGAACTTGAGGAAGCTGGTTTAATTTCCTTTTCCAAATGTTGAGTTTTCTTCTTAGATGATTCAATCTTTTCACTCAACTTCCTAACAAGTTCAGCCAACTGATCAAATTTGTAATCAGGGCTGTCAGTGATAACCTCATTTGAGACTGAGGTTGTGGAGTCATCATTTATGGTAGAGACTTCAGTGAGTGGTCTTTTCGAGATAGTTCTTCCTAAACCAGCCTTCTCTCTTGGAGAGTGTTGAGTACACGCCAAAGGTGTTAGCTCAGAGCTAGGTTCAGCTCCTTGAAGAACTTTCAGTGGTGGGAGTGGACTCTGTGATATAGGTTCAGACTCATTTATGGACTCAGGGAGACTAGACTCATCAGTGACACCAAGCATATTTTTGATGGCCTGACTTTCAGGTTCCAAAATTTTACCAGTGTTAAAGGATATGCCTGAAGGCAGAAATGCCTTTTCACCATGATTCTCACTTGAGGACTCAGTGGTTTGATCTTCACCAATAGTAGCTTTGTTATTACATGGTGTGAGACTCACTGAGTCAAAAACCCTAAGGTTTTTCTGAGTCCACTTATGTATCACAGCCTTTTCTTTCTTGAAGAGCCTGATTTTGTTTTACAAGTTTAGTATTTTGAATTTGAAGTGTAACAGCCTCAAGTTTTGCTTGTTTTAAAACCAGTAATTCATCTCTACACTTATTTAATTCAAAAGCTAACTTATTGAATTTTAAAAACAGATTTTGTCTTTGCTCTTCAAAGAACTTAAGATCTACATTTAAGTAGTTTAAAAAGGATTGCCAATCAACATCATCATCCATAGATAACCAAATGTTTACCTTTTTCATGGTGATGTTGACCCATTCTCCATTTTTTGCATGGCTTTTTTCCAACAGCCATCTTGTTGTCATCAGAAAGTGCCATCAATGCACTGACCCTTACTTCTTCATCAGAGGAGACATCTTCCTCATCCCAATCATAGACTTCAGCAACAAGTACCTTGTTCTTTCCTTGAGCAGGTTTGGTAGGTGCAGCCTGAGGTACTAAGGGAGTTGTCTCAAGGAGAGCAAGTTTAGCTTTAGCTTTTCTATACTTAGCTTCAAAATCTTTCTGAATATTTGCATTTTGAAAATGTTGAGTGGATTGAAGCATTTTTCGTTGAAACTTGCTAGTTCCTGAGGAAGAATTACTACCAGAAGGTTTGTATGAAGGATCTGAGGTTGTTTTTGAAAAACATTCTTTAGCAAAGTGACCCTTTTTGCCACAGTTGAAACATTCAGTGGATTCATTTGCCTTAGCTTTTTAAAAATTTAACTTGTTTCTTTTAATAAAACGTTTTGAATTTGCTAAAAGAGCCCTTTCTTGAAATTCAACTTGAAGATCATTGAGGTACTCTTCATTGGTTCTCATATCAACCTCATCATCAGAATCATCTTGAAAATCCTGCACAACACCATTAGAATAGAAGGCAGTGGATATGGGTGAGATAGTCAGGGCCTTTTTGTTTTCTTGAGCTTTTTCAGGGTATCGCCTTGCGATTAAGTTATCTTCATAGAAAAACTTCCCATATATTTGAGGCAGCTCAAAATTCTGAATGTGATTAGCATTCCTGAGACCCTGAGAGAAGTTTAGCCACTTTTCAGGGAGACTGTTGACAAAGCCAACTTTGATTTCATGCTTAGAAAGTACTACACCATGATTTGAGAGTTCATTGAGCAAGGTTTTGTATTGGGTATAGGTCTGAGAGAGACTTTCAGATTCTTTTGCCTTGAAAGTGTTATACTTAAGTTTCAGGTCCATGATCCTGTTTTCCTTGGTATCTGAGGGACCTTTAAAGCTATGAACCAAGTCAAGCCAGGTTTGTTTGGCTGTAGGACAGTTACTGACTGATTCCATTGTATCTTCAGGGATACACGATATAATGATGCTTTTCAGGCGTTGGTCCTGATTAATCACCTTCCTCTCATCAGGAGTCCATTCTGCTTCAGATGTGGGTAAACCTTGAGCAGTCGTTGGGACAAAGGGACCTTAATTGAGATACTTGATGTAATATGGTTCCATACCTTTTTCCACTTGCTAAATTTTCCACTTGCTAAATTTTCCAGCTTCTAGTCTAGGAGCAAGAACTGAATAGCTACCTCCCTTTTTATCAACTAGCTGGGGTACATCGCTATCAGCCATGGTGGGATCTTTTGATTTTAAAAACTGAGCACTCTTTTTGTATGAAAGATTTTGAAAGTTTTACAAATCAGAGGCTCTGATACCACTTGTTGGACCCTTTTACTTGGTTATGGTTAACTACAAAGTTAATCTAACCAAGTTCCATGATGTAGCAAAGTATTGATTAATTAATATAAGTAAATAAATGTAAAGGATAAGACACAAGTATGGTGTACTCCTCACTAAACCCAAACTAAGTTTGAGTGACAACTAAGATCCTGCTGAGCTAACTTAGGGATTGTGTTGTTCTTTGGAGAGAGTAAAGATTTGGTTTGTGAATGTCTAATCATTAAGTGCACAAACGTCATCTTTACCTCTCTCACTTATTATCTATTTATACACAAGTAATTTCTAACACTTACCTAATGGACAAAAACTACAAGACAATATTACATCATCCTATATTGGACAAAATACATAGGTATTTTGTCCCTGTTACAATTGGCTATAAGTAGTAAAGGACAAGGATGCTTTCTGGTCTTCAGTGTTGACACAAGTCTTAGTATTATACTCATTCAGGTAAAGTTGACCTTTGCATGATAAGGACCATCCCTTATCCATTCAAACTTATCCATCCCTTAATTTAGTCTTCTTATCTTCAGTCTTTGTTCACTCAGTGATCTTAGTTGGTGAGGAGTCATGGAACTCAGTGAGTTATTGTCATCCCTCACTGAGTCCATCACCCTCTTCTTTGGCTCAGGTATCATTCACTGAGAACCGCCTCACTGAATGGTGAACCTTTCTTCATAGATTCACGTTGAGCATCTTGAGGATGACTCACTGAACAACTATGCATTCAGTGACTTGTTTGGTGTTCTCGATTATCAAACACTTAGGATATTTAATGTTTAAATCCTAGATTAAGGAGTTTGGGTTTTAACAGGCCCAACAGTCTCCCCCTATTTGGATATACAAATAGCCTGAGTGTTTCCAGGTTCAGTGAGAGATAGCAAAGGTAAAAAAGGGCATTGTCCTCGGCCATAAAATTTCAAAATCCGGGATTGAGGTCGATCGTGCTAAAGTCGATGTAATTGCAAAGCTACCTCATCTCACCACCGTATAAGGAATCCGTAGTTTCCTTGGTCATGCTGGTTTTTACCGACGATTTATCCAAGATTTTTCTAAGATAGCCCGGCCTCTAACTCATTTGTTAGAAATAGATGCTCCGTTCTTGTTCTCAAATGAATGCGTCGATGCATTTAATATCTTTAAGAAGAAGTTAACGAAGGCTCCGATATTAGTTGCCCCCGATTTGGACTTGCCTTTCGAGCTTATGTGTGATGTTAGCGATTATGCTATCGGGGCAGTCTTGGGGCATCGTAAGACCAAATACTTTCAACCGATACAGTATGCGAGCAAGACGATGAATAACGCTCAATCTCATTATATGACTACTGAGAAAGAGATTTTAGCCATTGATTGAGGCAAAAGTAGTCAACTAAAGTCAACCACGGATGTGGTCAATATAGTCAAACTCTTTAGGCTTAATGCTCCGTGGAATATAGGGTTTCCCTAGGTCGTTATGTCCCGACGAGGTGTGGATGGTATTCAAACGGGTTTGTGATCGGGTGAATTTGGACGGAAAGGGTTTGTGATCGATTTGAACTAAGGAATCTACAAGGAAATAGCTTAAATAATCTATTTGAACAAGACTGTAAAAGTTGAAAAACCAGAAATGTTTAAAATCTAAAAACGTGTATGTTTACATTTAAATAACGTAAACGTACAAAATAAAACGTGAGTTTTGGTAAAATAAAATACTTACAAAGATGAAAATCACATTTTTACAATCCTAATAATAAAATAAACTTTTTCGAAAATTAAAATTAATTTTTACACTACTTATATAATCATTATTAATTAAATACTATTTATTAATTACTTATTAATTATTTAAATTAACCTAAATTACAACTAATTATGAAATTACACTAAAAATATGAAAAATAAATTTGGAAAAATATAAAATATTATAAAACTAATTTTCAAACTTAAAATATATTTTTCCTACTCTTTAAATAATTAATATTAATTACAAACTAATTATTAATTAATTTAAACTATTTTAAATTAAGAAAAATAGAAAATGAACAGTAAAAATTATAAGAAAATTCCTAAAATTATTTTATAACTTATAAAAGCTAGGAAAATTATAAAAAATAGGGTTTACTTTAAAAAAACTAATTATGCTATTTAAAACTTAATTATTAATTAATTACTAATAAAACTAATATTAAATCTAATAAATACTAAATGACAAAATAAAAATCTGAGAAAATTGCTAAAATTACTTTAACATAAAAGGAAATTAATAAAAATATAAAAATGTAGGTTACTTAATAAAAATCTAAAAATGAAAATTAAAAAGATAAATCAAATTAAATAGAGACTATCACTTGAAATTAATTTGTTTTTTCTGGATTTTTCTTTTAGAAAACTATTTTACACCTAAAAATGGAAAACTTTTGAAAAGACAACAAAATCAGAGCTTAAAAATAAGCTGTTTAGACACTAAATCCTTATATAGTTGACTTTCTTTGACCAAAGCTAGAAAATAGCTTGAATGACCAAAAGTGGGGCCCACAGTGGTGAATTCTGGTTCAATTAACTTATTTAGACATGTTTAAGCTCAATTCAGATAAATAAGCTGCATGAATAAGCTAGGACAACAAATTAAGCACTTGATTATTTGAGACTTACTTGAAAATGGGACAGATAATGAGGGTTGATTCAGGTGGGTCCCAGGGGTCTTAAGGTCAAACTATTGGTCAAAACATGAAAAGGGCCAGGAGGGGGGGTTGAAAGAAACTATTTATGGCTTGTGGGACCCACTGAGGTGGCCAGAAACCACCACCAAAGTGGTGGTGATGGTTGCGTATCTGCTGCAGCAGGGGAATACCCCTCCCCTGCAAGTGAGTTTCTAGCTTTGTGGGGCCCAGAGGAAAATTGGCAAAAATGAAAGGATGATGGAACAATGGAGTTGAGGTGTTCGACTACACATCCTAAAAAGATCAAGGGTTGAATCTAACTACAAAATTCACAGTAAATCCTTGAAATGTTGGGTTTTCAGCACAAACTAACTTTTAACTTTTCAAGTTTTTAAGCTAAATTGACTTTTGTTGATTTCTGATTATCTAAGCTAACTTAATATGTTATAATAAGCTACTATGAGAGCAAATTTATAAATAACAACAACTTTTAAAAGGAAATGATGGGATTTGGAAGCCTAAGACCCAACAGTTGACAGTTAAGAATGATTAAACTTGGGATTTGACTTTTTGAGTAAAAGTGCCCAAGAAGATGATCAATATGGACTGATTTACACTTAAGAACAATGCACCAAGTATTTTTGACTCAAAATAACAACACCTACATCGGTTTAAAGCTTAATCCAAACACCCCTGAATAGTTACTGTTTTGAAAGATTATGCAGTGAAAATGAGATTCAACTTTTCAAACCACCATATACCAACATGTACTGATCCTAAGTGATCAAAGAAGGGCATAAACACAATTCATGACAACTAATCACTAATTGATCACCAATTTGCCATATTAGGTAGTAAACTAAGCTCACACATAAAACAAATTCGATTCTAACTATTTAGCTGCTACTATTGATCAACTAGAACTATCAAGCAATAAAATATAGCAGATGATAACAATAAGTAATCTATAAACACAGATATGACTACAGTCCTATAAAATTCACATGAGAACTTGGAAATTGAAAAAGGATCTTACAAATTAACACACCTAACTGAAAAAGGGTGAAGTCCAAACCAAAGCCTATCTCAAGATAAGCTTATATCACTCCAAAACATCCTTAATTCACAGCTGAATACACCAATTCTCTTTAACCCTGATCCATTGACTTTTGTTGACCATTTGGAAAATATGCTCAAAACAGATACTAAGGCTAATACAGTTTACCCCAATCTATGAATTAGCTTGTATGAGCTCATGAACTAGAGCAAAATCTTTTGAAACAGTAATCTAACCAATAAAAAAAACTTGTATCAAAGCAATAAAGTGGATTTTAAACAAGAGAATTAAAAGTACCCTTAATCTTAAATTGAATTTAAAAAGTGATTACATACTGAGAAGAAGAAGTACAAAGCTTAATTATGAAAGATTACATTAAGTTAAACTAAAATTCGATCCAAAATTATACTAAGAACTGAAACTACTAACTACTCTCTTTTTCTGCTTCTTTCTTTGACTTATAAGGGTCCTTGGGGCTTCCTTTCTCTTTCCCACTCTTCTCTTGGCCGTTGGATGGCTTGAAATAATCTGAGCCTTTAAAAGTGGTTTTGGCAGGAAATGATGAATAAACAAGTTGGGGTAGTTTTGACTTGGCAGGGGGAATTTGTTGTTTAGTTGTTGTTTTAAGGTGAGTAGGAGGGGGTGGAGTGTGACAGAGGTATTAGGGTGGAGGTGATGATGATGTTGGCTGTGGTGTTGCAGGGATAAGGGTGAGGTGGAGGATGAGGGTCAAATGTTTGGTTTGACCGAGGGTTATAATAAAACGGGGTGGGTTGTTTTATTTAAAAGGGATTGGGCGTGGTGGGCTGGTGAGTGGGCTGGGGTGGTAAAGGGTGGATTGTGTTCTGTTTGTGTTGTTGGGTGGTATTAATATCAAGGGTCCGCTTGGTTATTTGTATCACAAGGACCAAAATTATAATATGCTGAAATCCGAGGACCACTTCTGCCAAAATTCTGAATTTATCCCAAGGGTTTTATTTGCCAAGTTTCAACTTTCCAAGGACATATGAAGTTTATTTTCCATAATGAAATACCCGAGGACCAAAATTGCCAATTTCTAAACTTGAAGGACCAAAAATTTAATTTCTTCAAACTTTTCATCCAAGGGCTAATATTGACATTTTGTGATTTCCAAAGGACTTAAGTTGAGTTTTCTTTGAATTAATTTGACCATGGACTAATTTTGACAATCTTTGAAAGTTTAGGGACCTTATATGTCAATTTTAGATTTTGAGGGGTAAAAGTTGTCAGTTTGTTAAAAATTTCATCCAGGGATTAATATTGAACAAATTTGATTTCTCAAAGACCAAAGTTAACTTTTCTTTCATTTTAAATCTTTAGGGACTAGTCTTGTCAATTTATGAAACTTGAGGGATTGAAACTGCCAATTATGCAAACTTAGTTCTTTTTCATTTGTTTTTAAACATTTTGCAACTAAAACATATAAAACACAGTTTTGGAATAATTTCTGTATTTTGATGCATTTCTGAGTGTTTTTGGATGTTTTGGCTGTTCAGATATGATAAAAATGATGAGTATTTGCACACTCATCAATCCCCCACACTAAACTGTTGCTAGTCCCTAGCAATCTTTTGAGAAAAACATAATGGATTTGAAACTCTTTACCAAAAGCCATCACTTCTGGAGTAGCCAGATGTATCGATTCAAGTAAGAACTATGGTCCACCTGATAACCATGTGATTTTGAGCAAACCACCAGCTGTCAACGGATTTGATTTGTCTTTCTCAAAAGCCATTTGCTTCTGGACTAGCCAACTCTTGATGGAATAGTCAACATCTTGGTGAGCTGATTTCCAATTATGGTTTTTCCACTGCCTTTACCACAAGCCATAATCTTGCGGGCTAGCCAACTCATTCACTTTTTGGGATATGGCGAGTTGATTTACCATACAATTTTGGGCAAATTGCAAGCCATCAACAGATTTGAGATATCTTTACCAAGAGCCGTTTGCTCCTGGATTAGCCAATCCTTTTGTGGTTTAGACATGGCGGACTGATAACCACAAAAAATTTTGAACTCAAGTGAAAAAAATTTTAAATTTTTGAGATTTTGGCCAAAAACGGGGGTACTAGATAGTAAAATGTGATAAAATTCGCTAGAATACCCCCCCCCCCCCCCCCACACACACACTTAGAATGAATATTGTCCTCAATATTCAAAGTCCCGGCTATTATGCCGACTCTTGGAACGTAAAAGGGCAACATTACAATCTAAATGTGGAAACACCATTTTGTATTTTCACTTTATAAGTAACCACAGTGGGGGTAACTCCCCCACACTTAGGGTGAAAACCCTATAAGCATGCTACTGTTTTTGTTTACCGAGTCGCTAGCTTGACTCGACCCCGAATTCATTTGTCCTTGGGGAAGCATGATGTGGAAGAAACAATCTTAGTCGGACTTTCATTCAAGATGTTTGGACAAACATTTGAAGCACGTGAAAGTTCCACACCGATGAGATAAGTACCCGGCTCAAGATAATGGTAAATGAAAATGCCGGGATCAAAGATGGTATCCTCATTCCCGAAGGAGTGAAGAACAAGAGAAGTCACCCTGTAGGTGAAGAAAAGGAAGAAAACCATGATGAAAATCATGATAAGATCTTCTTCCTCAAGAGCAGGCTCATTAGCATGAATTTGGATTTCAAGGGTTAAGCTTAAAAACATCCCGGGAGGGTGGGTGGGAATTTTCACATCCTCATGATTGAGTGCATCTCCCCCCCGGGCTATCAAACTCCGGAGGAGTCATGATATGATGAGTGAGTTCACCGGAGAACTCCTCATGAAGAGAATCGTTCACATGGTGTGAATTTGTGAACTCTTGTTCCATTGTGGACTCATTACTCTCCTCATCATAGATTGGATTATCAGAAATCAAAGTGAATTTAGATTTGAATTCAAATAGAGGATTGGTGAGAGTAGTATTAAATGTTTCGGGAACAAGGTGATCAATATTCTCTATTGGACTGTTAGGATAAGAACTGAGTGACAGATCATGGTTTAAGAGACTTTCAATTTCAGCTTCGGAGTTAATGAGACCATCATCACTTCCCAATGGAAGTGGATTGATGTGAGTAAGTTCATCTGTGAACTCCTCAATAAGAGGCGCAACATCAGAGTGAGGCAGTGGTGCCTCTTCATACTCAACTTCTCCATAAGATGTACAATCATCATTGAAATCGGAGAAAGTCTCAAAATGATCTTTTGGATTTTCAAGGTGAGAAGGTAAATCACACACATTATCAAAAGTTCCCTGTGACTCTCCTGGGATTGGGACAAGGTTCTCAACACTAGACTTTATGAATTCGTCTGATTCCTTTTGAGGACTAGTGCTAAGATGCTCATCCCCCATATTTAGAGAGTGAGTGTGAACTTTGGGTGTGATATCAATAGACTGAGGGAGTTTAGAAGTACTAGCAGTTATGGAATTTTCAAGTTCCATTTGATCAACGACTAGTGACTTCGTCACATTATTTTCTCCCTGATTCTCCATGGAAGGAATCACAACTGATGAATCGTTTTGAATAATGACAATGTTATCTTCATCATCATCACTGTCATTATCGTCATCATATAGAGCAGCATAGCGAAGATTGGCACGTATTTTAGCCGCTCTTTGCTCAGCAAGTAATTCTTCCCTGCTCAATTCGTTTCTAGGATCTCGTTCTTCAGCAAGTAATTTTGCCATGGATTTCTCACGAGAATCTTGAAACTATGTAGTAGCCAACCCCTCCTTAAATTTTTTAAATGCTTCAAGAACCTCATGACAAAGGTCTTGCGGGTATTGAGGAGTTGCTTGGGTCAATTGGTACTGTGGAGGTTGGTCTTGAGATGAATATTCATAATTGTTACAAGGAAATGGATTCCTTGTTTGACAATCAGAACTGCAGTGAGGACCTCCACAGTATTCACAACAGTAAGACTAATGTGGCTGTGAGTCGTATGTGCTAGAGTCATAATTGTTATCAAGAAACTGCTCATAGACAAGCGTGTTGCCCGATTGACAATCAGAACTGTAGTGTGGGCCACCACAGTACTCATAACAGTTAAACGGTCGAGTTTGGTTTGGTGAATTGTATGGATATTGGTCGTAACAAAAATTTTGACTATTTTGACAATCAAAACCTTGGTGAGAACCTCCACAATATCCACACGAAAAGTTTGGTGTATTTTGATACGAAGCATCATTGTGATTTGGATAATATGATTCTTGCTCGTATGAATGTGATGGGTAATTGGAAAAATTTGAAGAGTTGTTGAATGAGTTTTGATTAGGATCATATGCAAATGAATTCCTCGAACCAAAAAACAAACAACTTCCGTCTCGAATATCATTACCACGTTGTTCACATGTACACCAACGACATGGTAAACCAAAAAGCGGCTCACCACAACCAACACAAGGAATAAAATCCGGAGGTGGGACAAGTGGTGTGCTCTTAGAGCTAGGAATTTCCACCACTTCCGTTATGGTCTCGGGTTTTTGTTCTTGATAAACGTGAAGATTGGGCAAGTCGTTCTTTTTAGTCACTGCCCTAAGCTCTGTACGTTTGCTTGACAAACTTTTAACCGTAAACCGTGAAAGGTTAGGATCAATTCTTGACGGTTTAGGAGCAATTGTGAGCTTAGATTTTTGGACAACCGTAGGTTGGACGTATTTAGCACTTCCATCGTCAGAGGGAAGTACAGGGTCCTTTGTCACCCCGGTTTCATGATCCCTTTCCCTCACCGGAGAGGGAATAGGAATCGAAGGTACATCATAAGCAACACGACATCTCGACATTTTTGACAGGGCCATAAGTTTTTCCATTTTGCTCTCAAAGGCCCATTGTTCAAAGAAATCGTCATTGAGAGATGCCATTAGAATCAATTACAGGACAAGTGGAAGAAGTTAGAATCAAAAGGATAGAGGGTAAAGGGATGAAGAATCAAAAAAGTAGGAGGGTGAAGATGGATATTTTTGGGATTTTTGATAAACATTTTATAAGAAAGAAAATCTTTTTGTGTTTTTATGTTCGTTGAAAACTAATTTTAAAAAGTTTTCAGGAACAGTTTTCTTTTTATAATAAAAAAATATGAACAAAGGATGGTAAATATACAATGAGTGTATATCCAGATTCACTAATCTGTAAAACCATTTAGAATACGCGCACAGCCTCCCCGGCAGCGGCGCCAAATTTTGATTGAGGCAAAAGCAGTCAACTAAAGTCAACCACGGATGTGGTCAATATAGTCAAACTCTTTAGTCTCAATGCTCCGTGGAATATAGGGTTTCCCCGGGTCGTTATGTCCCGACGAGGTGTGGATGGTATTCAAACGGGTTTATGATCGGGTGAATTTGTACGGAAAGGGTTTGTGATTGATTTGAACTAAGGAATCTACAAGGAAATAGCTTAAATAAGCTATTTGAACAAGTCTGTAAAATTAGAAAAACCAGAAACGTTTAAAACCTAAAAACGTGTATGTTTACATTTAAATAACGTAAACGTACAAAATAAAACACGAGTTTTGGAAAAATAAAATACTTACAAAGATGAAAATCACATTTTTACAATCCTAATAATAAAATAAACTTTTTGGAAAATTAAAATTAATTTTTACACTATTTATATAATTATTATTAATTCAATACTATTTATTAATTACTTATTAATTATTTAAATTAACCTAAATTACAACTAATTATGAAATTACACTGAAAATATGAAAAATAAATTTTGAAAAATCTAAAATATTATAAAACTAATTTTCAAACTTAAAATATATTTTTCCTACTTTTTAAATAATTAATATTAATTAAAAACTAATTATTAATTAATTTAAACTATTTTCAATTAAGAAAAATAGAAAATGAACAGTAAAAATTATAAGAAAATTCCTAAAATTATTTTATAACTTATAAAAGCTAGAAAAATTATAAAAACTAATTATGTTATTTAAAACTTAATTATTAATTAATTACTAATGAAACTAATATTAAATCTAATAAATACTAAACGACAAAATAAAAATCTGAGAAAATTATTAAAATTACTTTGACATAAAAGGAAATTAATAAAAATATAAAAATGTAGGTTACTTAATAAAAATCTAAAAATGAAAATTAAAAAGATAAATCAAATTAAATAGAAACTATCACTTGAAATTAATTTGTTTTTTCTGGATTTTTCTTTTAGAAAACTATTTTACACCTAAAAATGGAAAACTTTCGAAAAGACAACAAAATCAGAGCTTAAAAATAAGCTGTTTAGACACTAAATCCTTAGACAGTTGACTTTCTTTGATCAAAGCTAGAAAATAGCTTGAATGACCAAGAGTGGGGCCTACAGTGGTGAATTCTGGTTCAATTAACTTATTTAGACATGTTTAAGCTCAATTCAGATAAATAAGCTGCATGAATAAGCTAGGACAACAAATTAAGCACTTGATTATTTGAGACTTACTTGAAAATGGGACAGATAATGAGGGTTGATTCAGGTGGGTCCCAGGGGTCTTAAGGTCAAACTATTGGTCAAAACATGAAAAGGGCCAGGAGGGGGGTGAAAGAAACTATTTATGGCTTGTGAGACCCACTGAGGTGGCCAGAAACCACCACCAAAGTGGTGGTGATGGTTGTGTATCTGCTGCAGCAGGGGAATACCCCTCCCCTGCAAGTGAGTTTCTAGCTTTGTGGGGCCTAGAGGAAAATTGGCAAAAATGAAAGGATGATGGAACAATGGAGTTGAGGTGTTGGACTACACATCCTAAAAAGATCAAGGGTTGAATCCAACTACAAAATTCACAGTAAATCCTTGAAATTTTGGGTTTTCAGCACAAACTAACTTTTGACTTTTCAAGTTTTTAAGCTAAATTGACTTTTGTTGATTTCTGATTATCTAAGCTAACTTAATATGTTATAATAAGCTACTATGAGAGCAAATTAATAAATAACAACAACTTTTAAAAGGAAATGATGGGATTTGGAAGCCTAAGACCCAACAGTTGACAGTTGAGAATGATTAAACTTGCGATTTGACTTTTTGAGTAAAAGTGCCCAAGAAGATGATCAATATGGACTGATTTACACTTAAGAACAATGCACCAAGTATTTTTGACTCAAAATAACAACACCTACATAGGTTTAAAGCTTAATCCAAACCCGCCTAAATAGTGACTGTTTTGAAAGATTATGCAGTGAAAATGAGATTCAACTTTTCAAACCACCATATACCAACATGTACTAATCCTAAGTGATCATAGAAGGGCATAAACACAATTCATGACAACTAATCACTACTTGATCACCAATTTGCCATATTAGGCAGTAAACTAAGCTCACACATAAAACAAATTCTATTCTAACTATTTAGCTGCTACTATTGATCAACTAGAACTATCAAGCAATAAAATATAGCAGATGATAACAATAAGTAATCTACAAACACAGATATGACTACAGTCCTATAAAATTCACATGTGAACTTGGAAATGGAAAAAGGATCTTACAAATTAACACACCTAACTGAAATAGGGTGAAGTCCAAACCAAAGCCTGTCTCAAGATAAGCTTATATCACTCCAAAACATCCTTAATTCACAGCTGAATACACCAATTCTATTTAACCCTGATCCATTGACTTTTGTTGACCATTTGGAAAATATGCTCAAAACTGATACTAAGGCTAATACAGTTTACCCCAATCTATGAATTAGCTTGTATGAGCTCATAAACTTGAGCAAAAGCTTTTGAAACAGTAATCTAACCAATAAAAAAAACTTGTATCAAAGCAGTAAAGTGGATTTTAAACAAGAGAATTAAAAGTACCCTTAATCTTAAATTGAATTTAAAAAGTGATTACATACTGAGAAGAAGAATTACAAAGCTTAATTATGAAAGATTACATTAAGTTAAACTAAAATTCGATCCAAAATTATACTAAGAACTGAAACTACTAACTACTCTTTTTTTCTGCTTCTTTCTTTGACTTATAAGGGTCCTTGGGGCTTCCTTTCTCTTTCCCACTCTTCTCTTGGCCATTGGATGGCTTGAAATAATCTGAGCCTTTGAAAGTGGTTTTGGTGGGAAATGGTGAATAAACAAGTTGGGGTAGTTTTGACTTGGCAGGGGGGAATTTGTTGTTTAGTTGTTGTTTTGAGGTGAGTAGGAGGGGTGGAGTGTGACAGAGGTATTAGGGTGGAGGTGATGATGATGTTGGCTGTGGTGTTGCAGGGATAAGGGTGAGGTGGAGAATGAGGGTCAAACGTTTGGTTTGACCGAGGGTAATAATAAAACGTGGTGGGTTTTTTTATTTAAAAGGGATTGGGCTTGGTGGGCTGGTGAGTGGGATGGGGTGGTAAAGGGTGGATTAGGTTTTGTTTGTGTTGTTGGGTGGTATTAATATCAAGGGTCCGTTTGGTTATTTGTATCACAAGGACCAAAATTGTAATATGCCGAAATCCGAGGACCACTTCTGCCAAAATTCTGAATTTATCCCAAGGGTTTTATTTGCCAAGTTTCAACTTTCCAAGGACATATGAAGTTTATTTTCCATAATGAAATACCCGGGGACCAAAATTGCCAATTTCTAAACTTGAAGGACCAAAAATTTAATTTCTTCAAACTTTTCATCCAAAGGCTAATATTGACTTTTTGTTATTTCCAAAGGACTTAAGTTGACTTTTCTTTGAATTAATTTGACCATGGACTAATTTTGACAATCTTTGAAAGTTTAGGGACCTTTTATGTCAATTTTGGATTTTGAGGGGTAAAAGTTACCAGTGTGTTAAAACTTTCATCCAGGGATTAATATTGAACAAATTTGATTTTCCAAAGACCAAAGTTGACTTTTCTTTCATTTTAAACCTTCAGGGACTAGTTTTGTCAATTTATGAAACTTGAGGGACTGAAACTGCTAATTATGCAAACTTTGTTCGTTTTTCATTTGTTTTTAAACATTTTGCATCTAAAACATATAAAACACAGTTTTGGAATAATTTCTGTATTTTGATGCATTTCTGAGTGTTTTTGGATGTTTTGGCAGTTCAGATACGATAAAAATGATGAGTATTTGCACACTCATCAGCCGTTGTTTATGCCTTTGAAAAATTTCGACCTTATCTCGTCTTGAGAAAGACCATAGTGTATACGGACCATTTGGCTCTCAACTATCTTATGACAAAGCAAGATGCTAAGCCAAGATTATTTCGGTGGGTTCTCCTTTGATAACATCAAATAATCCTGATATTTAAGTGTCAATTTCCCCCTATTATTCTCATTTATATTACTTATTATGTGGATATATACTTTGATTCCTTTATATTTTGTAACAAGTGAGCATAGGAGCTAAAGAGACGAGGAAATTGGAAAGAACGTGTAAAGATAGACAAACCCAAGTATGCTGGAAGAAGCTACGGCGTAACTTCATCTCTCAACTACGCCGTAGCTAGGATTTCAACTAAGAAGACCAAGTCAACAATGATCAAGAGTGTACAGCGTAACCAATTGCATGGTTTATGCCGTAACAAACACAAGTGTTATGAATCCTCAGATCTGAAGACTACGCCGTAATACAACTCTAGATTTACGGCGTAGCAACGTGTACGAGAGTAGTCCTAGATCAAGAAATAACTTACAACGTAATACATCATTGGATTACGACGTAATGAAGACTATGAGAGTAATCTGAGATCCGAGAAATTATCTACGGCGTAACGCACATGAAGATTACGACGTAGACAGAACCCTAATATCATTGTTACAGGATAACATTTCATCAATTATGCCGTAACCTTCAGATCTGGATAAGATTACACTAGTTATGGTGTAACACATTTCTGAGTTACGCCGTAATTCTCGACGTACCTATAAATACAACCCTAATTTCTGTATTTTGATATACCATTTTCTACCCACAAAGTCAGAGATCGTTGGGAGCTTCCTTTCTCTTTCCCACTCTTCTCTTGGCCATTGGATGGCTTGAAATAATCTGAGCCTTTGAAAGTGGTTTTGGTGGGAAATGGTGAATAAACAAGTTGGGGTAGTTTTGACTTGGCAGGGGGGAATTTTTTGTTTAGTTGTTGTTTTGAGGTGAGTAGGAGGGGGTGGAGTGTGACAAAGGTATTAGGGTGGAGGTGATGATGATGTTGGTTGTGGTGTTGGCAGGGATAAGGGTGAGGTGGAGGATGAGGGTCAAACGTTTGGTTTGACCGAGGGTAATAATAAAACGGGGTGGGTTTTTTTATTTAAAAGGGATTGGGCTTGGTGGGCTGCTGAGTGGGATGGGGTGGTAAAGGGTGGATTGGGTTTTGTTTGTGTTGTTGGGTGGTATTAATATCAAGGGTCCGTTTGGTTATTTGTATCACAAGGACCAAAATTGTAATATGCCGAAATCTGAGGACCACTTCTGCCAAAATTCTGAATTTATCCCAAGGGTTTTATTTGCCAAGTTTCAACTTTCCAAGGACATATGAAGTTTATTTTCCATAATGAAATACCCGGGGACCAAAATTGCCAATTTCTAAACTTGAAGGACCAAAAATTTAATTTCTTCAAACTTTTCATCCAAAGGCTAATATTGACTTTTTGTTATTTCCAAAGGACTTAAGTTGACTTTTCTTTGAATTAATTTGACCATGGACTAATTTTGACAATCTTTGAAAGTTCAGGGACCTTTTATGTCAATTTTGGATTTTGAGGGGTAAAAGTTGCCAGTGTGTTAAAACTTTCATCCAGGGATTAATATTGAACAAATTTGATTTTCCAAAGACCAAAGTTAACTTTTCTTTCATTTTAAACCTTTAGGGACTAGTTTTGTCAATTTATGAAACTTAAGGAACTGAAACTGCTAATTATGCAAACTTTGTTCGTTTTTCATTTGTTTTTAAACATTTTGCATCTAAAACATATAAAACACAGTTTTCGAATAATTTCTGTATTTTGATGCATTTCTGAGTGTTTTTGGATGTTTTGGCAGTTCAGATACGATAAAAATGATGAGTATTTGCACACTCATCAGCCGTTGTTTATGCCTTTGAAAAATTTCAACCTTATCTCGTCTTGAGAAAGACCATAGTGTATACGGACCATTTGGCTCTCAACTATCTTATGACAAAGCAAGATGCTAAGCCAAGATTATTTTGGTGGGTTCTCCTTTGATAACATCAAATAATCCTGATATTTAAGTGTCAATTTCCCCCTATTATTCTCATTTATATTACTAATTATGTGGATATATACTTTGATTCCTTTATATTTTGTAACAAGTGAGCATAGGAGCTAAAGAGACGAGGAAATTGGAAAGAACGTGTAAAGATAGACAAATCCAAGTATGCTGGAAGAAGCTACGGCGTAACTTCATCTCTCAACTACGCCGTAGCTAGGATTTCAACTAAGAAGACCAAGTCAACAATGATCAAGAGTGTACAGCGTAACCAATTGCATGGTTTATGCCGTAACAAACACAAGTGTTATGAATCCTCAGATCTGAAGACTACGCCGTAATACAACTCTGGATTTACGGCGTAGCAACGTGTACGAGAGTAGTCCTAGATCAAGAAATAACTTACAACGTAATACATCATTGGATTACGACGTAATGAAGACTATGAGAGTAATCTGAGATCCGAGAAATTATCTACGGCGTAACGCACATGAAGATTACGACGTAGACAGAACCCTAATATCATTGTTACAGGATAACATTTCATCAATTACGCCGTAACCTTCAGATCTGGATAAGATTACACTAGTTATGGTGTAACACATTTCTGAGTTACGCCGTAATTCTCGACGTACCTATAAATACAACCCTAATTTCTGCATTTTGATATACCATTTTCTACCCACAAAGTCAGAGATCGTTGGGAGCTTTTAGGATGCCCTTCTACAGCAGCATACGAAGCCTTTCCAAGGGAGAAATCACACATCAATCACCATAAGTTTTAGCATTTCATCATTTCATTTACATTTCGAATTCATGGCTTTTGTTAACATTAGTTCAAGTGTTGAATTTAATATGATCGGCTAAGCACCTTTGGTGCTAGCCTAGTTATGATTCCTATATTGTTTTAATCATGTTTCCATACTTTTCTTAAATGCTTTTACGTGTGTGCATGCTCCCGTTTATCTTGAGAACCTCTTGTTTCGGTAGTTTTGAGATGCGGTAGTATCTGTTACGCTAGCTTAAATTAGAATAAGCCCCTAGTTTAGTTAGTAGGCTAGAAGAATTGACCATAGGACACTAGCCTGATGGACTGCGAGGAAATGGGAGGGATGATAACTGACCATACTGCCTTGTGTACGAATTGACCATAGGATCACCTACCGATGTTTGATGAACTTAAGAAGTTAGAGAAATAGCCTATGATTGTGACAACGGGCCATTAAAGATAAGTCTAGCATGTAGTGGGGCTTAATGACTCAAACCCGTCTACCGTACGTCGGCTTACTAGCATGGGGTAGTGCCTGTGGTTCCTGACAGGATTCTGGGGAGATAGGCTAGGGAACTTGACCATATGTACCTAGTGATATATGTCCACCCCACCTAAAGCATGAGATTAGTTTAATAGGGAACATGACAATAAGCGATATAGGAAGAGTAATTAGGTTAGCATATTTCTCTCTTACTGCTCACAACCTTTACTTTAACTGCTTTTGTTTTCCATTTCATTTAGTTTATTCAATCAATCAATCAATTCTCTTTTTATTATTGACATTAGACTTAGATATAATCCGCACCACATAGCTCTTGGGACGACCTCAGAGTTACCATTACTAGCCTACACACGACCGGATTCTCTGTCCGTTAGTGCATAAGGTAGACCTAGGGTAGAAACGAGACTTTATAAATAGTAAAACCTGGTCATAAATCCTGCATTAAGTTTTTAGCGCCGCTGCCGGGGAGCTATAATAGAATTTTTGTTTAAGTCTTTTATTTTTGTTTTGTTTTTCTCACTTTTTGTTTAAAGTTTCAGGAATCATGGAAGTAATCGACATCGACACGTTGACTTTGTAAGAGTACCTTGCCATGACTAGGGAAGAGCAAGGACCAGGCCTTGTGAGGCCGATTATTGGAGCGGATGTTCAATTTGAGATCATGCCGCAGTTTATGAGGGAGTTGAGAGAAAAAGTGTCTACTGGACTCAAAACATAAGATTTTTATGAGCACATGGAAAATTTGCTCTACATTACTAGTATATTCAATATTCCGGGTGTTTCTCACGACACAGTCATGCTCCGAGTGTTCCCTATGACACTTTTCGGAGCCGCAAAAAGATAGGTTGATAGGTTGCCAGCTGGAACCATCAACACTTGGAATCTCGTCAATAAGAGCTTTATTCAACACTTTTGCCCTCCTTCTCGAACAACAAAACAATTGGAGGAGATTCATAATTTCAAACAGAAGGGTGACGAAACAATGTACCAAGCTTGGGAACGATACAATGATCTTTTGTACAGGTACCCAACACATGATTTGAACAACCAGCAGAAGGTGAGCTTGTTTTATAAAGGCATCAATATCACAACTAGATGGATGATTGATTCCCAAGGACCTATCCCGGGAATGACACCTACTCGAGCCTTGGATGTACTTCAAGATATGGCTGACCACTCACAAAAATGGCACGATGGAGGTAGCACAAGAAATACTAGAGATGGCTTAGAAGGGACAAACGCACTAACAAAAAGACTTGAGAATCTTGGCAGGGAGATGAAAAAACTCAGAGAGAGCGTATGGTCATGGAAGACCTTTTCAGAGAAATTATGATGTAGCAACCACTCAAGGACCATCGGGACAGTTTGGTCATACTCCATTCAAAGAAAAGATGACAACTGTTGAGGAGACCATCTATAAAAACCTACAAGAGTCCTCGACAAGAAAAAAATAGATTTATGGCTCAATGTTCTTCATGAAAGAATGAGGAGATTTCTAAAAAAAACGAGAAAGCTCATCTTGATCCTACAACTGATAATGGATCCTGCAAGGCTATCTTCACCAACGATGGACAACCGCTCTATACTCGTTTCAGGTATTCGGATGAAGAAATAAATTATTTTGCTAACCCGTATGAACAGGAGGATGATGAAGATGATGAGAGCAATGATGATATCAACTTTCCAATTTACTCTAGTATACCAGCTCTATTAATTCAATTGAAACCCTCTAAAACAAGAGAAGAAATCAAGCTAAATGAGCGTTGCTAAGCTGTTGTCCAAAATCATCTTCCTCCAAAAGAAAAAGACCCAGGGAGTTTTCTTTTTCCTTGTTCTATTAATGATGAATAAGTAAATAATGCTCTGGCTGATTTAGGAGCCAGTATCAGCATAATGCCATTTTCTATGTGCAAAAGGCTAAGTCTAGCTCCTATTAAGCCTATATCCATGACTACGGAAATGGCTGACAGAACTGTGAGCATCCCTAAGGGAATTTTGGAAAATGTGTTAGTTAGGATTGATAAATTTACTTTTCTAGTAGATTTTGTTATTCTTGACATGGAAGAAGATTTAGAAACTCCTTTAATTCTAGGGAGGCCTCTCCTTGCCATTGATCATGCTATTATTGATGTGTTTAATAAATGAATTTCTTTGAAAATTGATGAGAAAGAGCTTATTTTTAAAATAGACGAGGGATGAAAATGCTACCCTATTGAAACCGCGTGTGTTGTTAAAGAGGATGTCCCTAAATCTATTAAATTTTCCACTTTCGATTATGAAAGAAGACAGTCTAATAATAGCCTAACTACCTTGCCAAACGAAGTTTTGCAGGAGAATGGGTCAGAATTCAAGAATCAAGATGAAATGCACCACAGCTCTCATCGTGAACTTTTCCCTAACCTTCAGACTATTGAAAAAGCAACGCCAGAAAAGGAGGAAGACTCGACACTACCTCTTCATATTAACCCTCCTACTTCAGTTAAGAAGAGACAACATTGGTGTGAAGCTATACCAGTTGATAATGTCGAATGTTATAATTTATGAGCTTCATCCGACCCAAAATATCAAAACTTGTGATGGTGGGGGAAACGTCAGGATTTCTGGTAAGAAGCAACTCTGGATATCTGCAAATGATGACGGGAGGTTGAGTTTTGAATGGGATGGTATGTTATCATTCAACGATTGGGTGCGCATTTGATGAGGCAAAAAATGATCCGTTTTTAGGGGGTCATTTAAGCCGGAATTGAATTTATTTGATCAATTATTGCCCTAAATCATTCCTTTTGTGATTTTAGGTACTTTTGGAGTGAATTCTGGAAAAGGAAGCATTTCAGACGTTTTTGGAGCATAAAAGTGAAGAAAACGGAAAAGTCTTAATTTTCCTTGCTGGGAACAGTACCTGATGGCGTCAAGAGCATTTTGATGACGGCGTCAAGAGCAAAAGAGGTGACGGCCCAGTGAAAACGTGACGGCATCAGAACATGGCCGTCAAGAGTAAAAGTGGTGATGGCCCAGAACAACCTTACACGTGACGGCGTCAGATCTGGATCTAGGCAGTCCGAGAATAATATGGACGGCGGGATGACGGCGTCAGAACTTTCTTCTTGACGCCGTCATCTTAGGAAATCTATATATACTCTTTGTTATTTTCATTCTAAAAAGAGGAGAATTTTAGGGTCAAACTTAATAAACCCTAGCACGACTTTTATAGTATTTTCAATGGTTTTCAACCCTTGAAACCTTTCATGTTCAATTGAGATAAGTATCCTTTCAATTCATTCAATATGTCTATGTGTTGTTTGAATATATATTACGCTTGTCTTGATTTTAACATGCTAGGCTAGATCTTTTGTGTGTTTGCTTAGATGTAATGAAGCCTAGATGTTGATTATAGGTTGATTGCTTGTTTATAGTTGTAATGGATGAATGATTTTGATGTTAGGCTTAAGAAAACTGGCAGATCTCCATTGTGTAACTTGCTTGAACGTCTTAAGAAATATGAACCAATGCGTACTAGGTTTTTATAGTTGTATTTAATGCATGAGTGAATTTTAATGGTCCCATGTTAGGAGCTTCTTGCAGGCTCGACATAGGAGTGAAGTAGGAGCTTATAGAGTTGGGGAACTACGTACGCCACCCCACAATTGGTATTAAGGAATATAACCCTTCATCCACGCAACTGTAACAAACAATTAACCTGTAAAAGATATCTAGGGAGTAGTGAAATCTAAGTAAACACAATTCTCCCAATTACTGTTCACACCACTAGTTTAATTAGTTTTATTTACATTTCTTTTATTTTATTTTGATTGCATCTTTAGTTATTGGGTTAGTTGATTAGCAACTAATTCCGCCTACTCTTCCAAAACCCGAGATTTTAATTGCTTTCCATAAAATATAAAAATACAAAAAGAATCATCCCTCACCTCTAGACCTAGTTTTTAGGCTTTCTAATCCTAGATACACTATTCCTGAGTTGAACGATCAATCCTCCGGTACTTTTCACTATACTACAACGATCAGGTACATTGCCTGGTGGGGGTTGTAAGCTTCTCAAGATCCCTCGAGAGGTAAAGCCTGGTGCAATTCCCATGCATCAAGTTTTTGGCGCCGCAGCCCGGAAAATAGTTATTGTCTAGGTTATGATTTCTTTTTATTAGGTCTACTTGCTAGATTCCTTTCTAGTAAGATTTTATTTTTATTTTTAGGTTTTCTTTAGTCTATCTTATTTCTTCGTGCCTTTCTTCGTAATCTTTACCATCCGACATCATGGAAGGTGGTAACATCTTTGAACCCATCAATCCACCACAACAAGACCACCCACAAAACCCACCACTAGCTAACCAACCTCTTAGGCCCCGAACCCTAGGAGAGTATTCCCGACCTAGCCACCAAGGCTATCGAAACACCATTGAGCTCACCCAAGGAGCCAATGTGTCTCCTTTGCGATCCGACACCATCCAGTTGGTGCAAAGCGGATATGCATTCCATGGACTTCGTTCCGAAGATCCTAATCAACATCTCAAGGACTTCCTTAAAATCGTAGATTCTATAAACCTTGATGTTACAATTAGAGAGACAACCCGATTACGCCTATTCCAATTCTCTCTACGTGATCAAGCAAGTCAATGGCTTGAACGTTTTCCCGCGGGATCTATCACCTCATGGGACGATCTCACCACTCGTTTCCTTGCTCAATTTTTCCCACCGGGGAGAACTATTAAGCTTAGAAATGATATCTTGATGTTCCAACAATGTCAAGGTGAAACTCTATATGAAGCATGGACTCGTTTCAAGGACTTACTCCAAAAAGTCCCTCAACATGGCATAGATCTTTGGCTCCAAGTCCAAATCTTCTATGACCATATCGATCTCTCCACAAGGTGAAACATTGACGAATCGGCCGGTGGTAAGCTACGTGATCTAAGTGCGGAAGAATAATGGGAACTCATAAAAGATCTTGCTCTCTATGACAACGAAAGTTGGAATGATCCCCATGATTTGAACAAAACGGTCAAGGCAATATCTTTGCCTTCGAACAATTCTAGTACTCCCGACCGTAGGATCATGGAACTTGAGGACCAAGTCAAGTTTCTCATGAAATCTTACGAAGCCCCTAAGCCTTCAAGCCAAGTGAACAAAATCACTTCTTCATGAGAATTATGTAGTGGTCCCCATGACACTCGTGATTGCGTGGAACTCCCCGGAACAGCTTTTGCGGACTACGCTTCCTCGCGTACCGACGAAGCGGGAGATAAGTGGTACACTTTCAAACCCAAGCCAAACCCTTACAGTGATTCCTACAACCCCTCTTGGAAAAATCACCCGAACCATAGGTGCAAACAAAACCAAAACAATTCTTCCAATCCGCCTAATCGTTACCAACCAAAAGGTCCACCCTCCAACCGTACTTTCAACAACAATCCTTCTAATAACTATGGTAGTACCAAAAATCTTGAAGGATTGATGTCTAAGTTTATGGCATCTCAAGAAGCTCGCATAGCTAAGTTTGAAACCGACTTCAATCAACAACAAACGGAGATGACCAATAAGATTGACAACTTGTTGAAAGCCCTCAACAACCAAGCGTTAATTACACCTAGGAAGGACACTAGGGACGCCAATAGTGGAATCCAAACTAAGGACCCCTCGTCATCCAAACACGTCCACTTTGTCAATGTTGTCACCATTAAGCTAATAGATAAGGATATAGAAGAAAGTGACAAGGATGAAGTTGGAGTAGAAATCGAGACTAGGGATGAAATTAAGGAAGTTGAGGTTGATAAGGGAGAGAAGTTAGAGGAAGTAGAAAACATAGAAGAATACTTTGATAAGTTGCCCACCAAGGAAGAACGGGAATATCACAAGGATTTATTTGATGATCCCGAGACACCATATATCCTTGGTTCACCCCTTATTAAAGTAGGTGATCCCTTTAACATCAATATACCATGCAACATTGGGCATATGCATGTATGGAAAGCTTATATCGATCCTAGGTCTCCTATAAATATCATGACTAGGACTTATTATAATTAGGTAATGAAGAAGCAACTTGGTTATAGGATGATGCCTAACAAGAATTTGATAAGTAATTTTGTAGGAAGAGTGAAAGGATTGCATGTGATTGTTGGAAACTTCACTTATGAGACCGACTTTGTGATAGTGGAGGATACTCGTCCGGTGACAAATGATTGCCTAAGTCAAGTAGTGTTCGGAAAACCATTCGTTGAGACCTCTAAGATGAGTTATGATCCGACTCTAGGGATAGTTAGGTTCAAGAAAGAGAATGATGAGATTGCCTACCAAATGCCTTATAAGATTGAATAATACCGCCTACTATCGAACATAGAAAAGGAACACAAACAAGTGGTTTACTATAGGAATGATGAAGATAGATGTAGAGGAGTTGAATATGTTATGAATAGGATACTTGGTTTCTACAAAGAATGTTTGCAACTAGGTCTGGAATACAAAACTAATATAGGAGATGACCTAGAGAGTGAAACCAAGGATGAGGTCACGTAATAACCCATGACCTTGAGTCTAGCTACAAGACTCGTAAATAAAGAAAAGCGCTTCTTGGGAGGCAACCCATGCTTTGTGTGATTTTTAATTGTTTAATTGTTTTCTGTTTCCGTATGCATGCTTTGTTTTTATTGTTGGTAGATCATGTTTCAATTAAAATGGTGAAAATACTTTATTTTGTCGTTTGGCTTAGTCTTAACTTCATCCAAAGGTATTTCGCAAAAGATAAGTGTAAGGGGAAACCCCAAATATGTTTTTAAGAAACAAAACCGATCATGATTCTCCACAATATTAAATGAACATGTGTATTCGTATTTGTTTGAATCAAATGCTTGTATCGAGTCATAATGATGTTTTGCAGGATTTTCCAGGAAGTAGGACAAAGTTTTTCCAGAAATTTTCTGGAAACTTAACATAAAGATTTTTGCAGGTCACTTCTGATGGCGTCAGGAAGAAATTCTTGATGGCGTCATGTGTAAAAATCTGGAAATTTTGCCAGTTTTATTTTTCTAACGGAGTCTTAAAGTTTTTGTTAATTCTTTAGTTTTATAAACTCCAGGAAATCTGCAAACATTCATTCCACAAGCATTATATCTTACTTTGCTTTCTAGGATTTGTTAGCATATATAGATTGCCGCCGATTTTACGCGAGGTTGCCTTGTTTGTCTTCTCAGGTTTAACAGGTTATGTTTGACAAGAAGATGATTTATATTCTGGAAGGGAAGCTTTGATTGTTCATCTTCTTGGAGGAAGATCTAGCCTTGTTACTGCACTATCCATACCGAGCGAATCAGGGGAGTATTTGATTTCATTCTTTTACCTATTTCACTTTTACATTCTTTAATTGAACAATGGGGACAATGTTCATCCTAAGTGTAAGGGGAGGGTAAATGATGATACCTTATAGATAAACTTGCACTTGAGTTTGTTTGTTTGATGGTAGGTGTGTAATAAAACTATGAGAAATACTTGTTAGTGTAATTTAGCGCCAAATTTAAAACTTTTTACAACATTTAGGAGAGAAACTTTAGCCTTAGCAAGCGTCTCATGGATAGGAGTCGTATGACTAGCACAAAACCGTATCATTCAGAAAAATTTTCCACTCAAATATGTGAGGTTTGCCTTTAGATTTGATAGGAAAAGCATTCACTATTAGTGCTTATGAGTGTACCGGTACATTTAGATTCTAGAACTTGCGTTAGTGATGCATCCGAGACCGCTAGTGAGACTACATTCGTGTAGTAGGATTTACTACATGATAAGAGGCATTAGGATCACCCTTGTGTTAAACCCGTATATAATTACTTGACCATTTAAGTCATATTACTTGGCTAGTAAAGTCAACTAATTTTTCCCACCCTTAGCGTTGTACTCATTTTTAGTACACGAAACCCCTAGTACACCCCTCCGAGCCTATCTTTTTGTTTCTAACTTTAAGCATCTTACTTAAAGGAAGAATTTGTTACACCCCACTTAAATGTACAACCAAATCGCCTTAGCCTTCCATGTATGGACTCATCTTTAGTGCATTATTGTTATTTGTTTAAACCCTTAGTTAATTATCTAATTGATTACATGGTTGCTAAGTCGAGTCATATCCTTGTACATATTGTTTTGGGACGATTGGGACTCATGGGTAAAGTACTATTGTTATGAAGTAATGGGGAAGAACATCATTTTATTACCCCCATATATGCGTTAATCCTCAAAGTACTCCAAGTGTTTTGATTATCTTAATTCGAGTCATTAGATTAGTTTATTGTAAAGTACGTAAAAATTCAAGTGTAAAGGGAATGTTCATTCCCTATGATATATTATTTTGGATGGTAGGGTAAAAGTGTACGCAAAAAATAAATAAATAAATAAAATAAAAAATTAAGAAAAAGAAAAAAAAATATAGAAAAAGAGAAAAGAGAAAAAACATACGGACTACCATCCCGTTTCATTCTATGTTATTTTATGTTTTTATTATTTTTCATTTATTAGCTTAAGTCGAGTCTAGTCTTGGCTTAGCAACGCCATATTGTACATGTAATTAACCAAGATGATTAACTCGCCACCAGTAAAGACTGCCTATATCCAACAAAACCGTGTTTTCCATATCCCTACACCTAACGTTATAACCCTTTAAAAGACCTCTTTGATAGTTTATCCTAGGTGCTTACGCAAAGTGGTGGAGGTTTGAACCTTTCCCAAGCCTATGGTAATCTATTTTGCTATGACAGGTAGTGAGAGATGTTTTCCATTTCCATATTGTGTTATATGTACTTTATTACACCCGAGAGATGTGAGTATCTAAACACTATTTGTGAGGTGCTAGTGTATGACCTCCGTGCTTGTCTTTGGTCTTTAGTGGAACGATTATTTGTTGTAATTACTTTTATATTAGTGTTAAATGACCCCTAATTTGTATTTTGACTAGAATAAAAGCGCATTTGCTTGAGGACAAGCAAATCTCAAGTGTAAGGGTATATGATGAGGCCAAAAATGATCCGTTTTTAGGGGGTCATTTAAGCCGGAATAGGAATTTATTTGATCAATTATTGCCCTAAATAGTTCCTTTTGTGATTTTAGGTACTTTTGGAGTGAATTCTGGAAAAGGAAGCATTTCGGACGTTTTTGGAGCATAAAAGTGAAAAAAACGGCAAAGTCTTAATTTTCCTTGCTGGGAACAGTACCTGACGGCGTCAAGAGCAATTTGATGACGGCATCAAGAGCAAAAGAGGAGACGGCCCTATGAAAACGTGACGGCGTCAGAACATGGCTGTTAAGAGTAAAAGTGGTGACGGCCCAGAACAACCTTACACGTGACGGCGTCAGATCTAGATCTAGGCAGTCCGAGAATAATATGGGCGGTGGGATGACGGCGTCAGAACTTTCTTCTTGACGCCGTCACATTAGGAAATCCATATATACTCTTTGTTATTTTCATTCTAAAGAGAGGAGAATTTTAGGGTCGAACTTAATAAACCCTAGCACGACTTTTACAGTATTTTAAAGGGTTTTCACCCCTTGAAACCTTTCATGTTCAATTGAGATAAGTATCCTTTCAATTCATTCAATATGTCTATGTGTTGTTTGAATATATCTTACGCTTGTCTTGATTTTAACATGCTAGGCTAGATCTTTTGTGTGTTTGCTTAGATGTAATGAAACCTAGATGTTGATTATAGGTTGATTGCTTGTTTATACTTGTAATGGATGAATGATTTCGATGTTAGGCTTAAGAAAACTGGCAGATCTCCATTGTGTAACTTACTTGAACGTCTTAAGAAACATGAACCAATGCGTACTAGGTTTTTATGGTTGTATTTAATGCATGAGCGAATTCTAGTGATCCCATGTTAGGAGCTTCTTGCAAGCTCGACATAGGAGTGAAGTAGGAGCTTATAGAGTTGGGGAAGTACGTACGCCACCCCACAATTGGTATTAAGGAATATAACCCGTCATCCACGCAACTGTAACAAACAATTAACCTATAAAAGATATCTAGGGAGTAGTGAAATCTAAGTAAACACAATTCTCCCAATTACTGTTCACACCACTAGTTTAATTAGTTTTATTTACATTTCTGTTATTTTATTTTGATTGCATCTTTAGTTATTGGGTTAGTTGATTAGCAACTAATTCCGCCTACTCTTCCAAAACCTGAGATTTTAATTGCTTTCCATAAAATATAAAAATATAAAAAGAATCATCCCTCACCTCTAGACCTAGTTTTTAGGCTTTCTAATCCTAGCGACACTATTCCTTAGTTGAACGATCAATCCCCCGGTACTTGTCACTATACTATACTACAACGATCAGGTACACTACCTGGTGGGGGTTGTAAGTTTCTCGAGATCCCTCAAGAGGTAAAGCCTGGTGCAATTCCCACGCATCAGCATTGCTCATGGCAATGTTGACGAAGAAACCAAGATCAACATCTGGAATAAAATCCATAACTCTTCCATTGGAAAAAACCAAATGATGCCCAGTGACTCAGAACCTCGAAGGGAAAGCGAGCATGACTTTGAGGTTAGTGAATCAGTAAAAGATACTTCTGAACGAAATCATTGGTGCGAGGCTATAAAGATCAAGGATGAAATGTGGGCCTCTTGCTATCCGTTTGATGAATATTGTAACGGAGGAAGTAGCATATTACGTGTTGGAGATGATGACCACTTCTGGACATCAACTAATGATGACCAAAGGAATGGGTTACCATGCCTAAATGACTTAGGGTTTGATGAATGGATAACAATTAAATACGGGAGATTAGACGCTACCACGAAAAACAAAATTTGGAAAGGGTGCGTTGGCAGGAAAGAAATAAGTACAATGAGAGTATTAGCCCGGGCAAGGACAATAAAAAGGAAAACGAAAAAAGGATGAATTTATGAATAACAACATCAGTATAGAAAAATCTGATGAATCTCTTATTGATGACGAAATCGAAGATTACCTTGAAATACAAGGGGAGGATGGATTCACAAATCCTGACGATGAAGCCTATGAGCAACGACGATGCAAATTATTGGGAATCCCTTATGAGAAACCTCCACCAATTGTAACGGAGAAAATTGAAATCACTAGATATCATTTAGGGCCTGATAAAAAGTTCACTAAAGTCCGAAGAATTGAGAGTAAGAAAGTTGTTCGAACTGCAACTAATGTCGCATGGGTCCAACATAACTAAAAGAAGGAGACGAACGGGTTCGGACAAATTTTCCGACCACCCCCTGATGACCCGTGTGATTGAGTCTAACTTAAAGACTCGTTAATAAACAAAAGTGCTCTTACGGGAGACAACCCGTATTATCCTTTCCTTTGTTTTGTTAGCTTGTATGTTTGTTTTGTATTTTTGCAGGAATTGGAGCTTGGGATGCGAGGGAATTTGTTTACTGCAGAAACTGATGCTCTCAGATCAGCAGTTACGGCGTAACGCAGTCTCATGACTACGCTGTAACCATCCTTATGTAGCTGATCACTCCAGGTTTACATTGACTACGGCGTATTAATCTGATTGTGATATGACGTTGTGAGTTAATTCTTACGACTTGACTTATTTCAATCGGATATATTGTAACTTGACTTGTCGCGACTTGACACTTAGTGCAAATTGTGACCCATCCGACATCTCACTCTAAGTCTAACTCGCTGAGTACATCTTCCGGTTTCTTTTGTTGACTTTAGTAAAATCCCAGGAAAGAATCGATTTCTCGGTTTAAGTCATAAGAGCTGTAAAATCCCGTTTAAAGAATTTGTCATGGCAACTACTTCTAATGAGATTCAAGCTGCAGGGTCCGATACTCGACCTCCTATGCTAGATAGGACTGACAATGAATCATGGGCACAAAGAATCAGACTTTGTTGCCGGGGTAAGGAAAATGGTGAGAACATTATGCGATCAATTGATGAAGGTCCACTGCAAATAGGTACAACCAGGGATGTTATCTCCACGGCTGATGATGGAACCGCCACCTTTCGAATTGACAGGCCATGTACTTACAATGACCTTAGTGATGCTGAAAAGAAGCGCTATGATGCATATATTCGAGCTTCCAACATTGTGATACAAGGCTTACCCAAAGATGTTTACAAGCTTATCAACTTCAACACTGAAGCAAAGGCAGTTTGGAACAATGTCAAAATGCTTCTATCTGGCTCGGAGCTGACCAAAGAAGACCGTGAGTTGTATGATGAATTTGAGCATTTCAAGATGAATCCTGGTGAAAACATTACAGACTACTATGTCAGATTTCACAAGCTTGTTAATGACATGAGAATGATGCGAATGACAATGCCTAACATTCAACTCAACTCTAAGTTTGTCAACAACATGTCACCCGAGTGGGATAGCTTTGTCACTGCAGTGAAACTTAACAAAGGACTGAGAAATACGAACTATGAACAGCTGTTTTCATACTTACAACAACATGAGCAGCATGAAGCTTTTGATCGTCAACTAAGGGAAAAGCTCAATCCAACTACTACCAATGACTCACTTGCATTCATGACCAGTATGTTGCCGATTAATCAACCTTTGTTATCAGTGGATCAATCTTCTCTACAATCACCAGTTGCCATGAACACCCATCTCGACTCAGGGTATTCTCATACTGATAAGATGATTGACAATCTTTCCAACCAAGTGTCTTTACTTGAACAACAATTCAGAGCTACACTTCCTCAGTCTAACAACCAACTTAGAGCTTCATCTAATCCACGGAATCTGGCTGTCGTGGAAGATGGAAGAGTGATGGTACAAAATGTTCAGGGCAGACCAAATGTGAATCAAAGGAATGATGCTGTGGAAATTTGCAGAACAGGTTTGGGAATGTCAATCAGGGACAAGGAAGGCAACCTAAGTGTTACAACTGTGGAGGCTTAGGTCACATCGCAAGAAACTGCACACAGCCAAAACGTCCTTAGAACTCAGACTACTTCAAGGACAAAATGTTGCTCATGCAAGCTCAAGAGAATGGAGTTGTGCTTAATGAGGAAGATTTGGCATTTCTTGCTGGGGATGAAGGGAATACATTTGATGCTGATGTGGATGATGATCCAGTCCAGGATCTAGCTCTTAATGATCCAAACATCTTCCAAGCTGATGATTGTGATGCCTTTGACTCTGATGTTGATGACGAACCCACTGCTCAGACTATCTTCATGGCCAATTTATCATCAACTGTCTCAGCACCACAACAATCTAGTCCCTCCAAATCATCCATCATATCTGAGGTACTGAAGTTATATGATGAATGCAATATTTATGGTGAACCGAAGAAATTCAACGATATACGACAAATTAATGTTGGTGAACCAAATGAGGCTGAATTGGAGAACAATAATGTTATTCCAACTGAGCAACAATCGGATCACAACATTAATTCTGACGTATCTAGTGGAACGTCTTCTGTTTCTTGTGACAATAATGTGATGCTTGAACAAAGGATTTATAACGAAGTACAACAAACAAACGTTGCAGAATTAGATATTGCCAATATGGGAAATAGCAACATTGTCCCATATGAACAATATGTAAAGCACAATGTCGAATTTGTTGTATCAAGTGATGCATCCTCTGTTGATGATAATGTGTGTGAATTAGATGAGTACACTGCTATTGCACCTGATGACACTCTGACCACTAGGATTAATATTCTTAAGGATCAAGTAATGTGTTATGAACAACGTGCAAAATTTGAGCTAACCGAACGTGAACAAAAGATGGATTGGCAAATGTGTGCATATATAACTGAACATAACTTAAAGGAAGAAGCATTAAAACAAGAAATAAAATTTGTTCAAAATGAACTTGATCAAGTTGTTAAGGAAAAATTGGAAATTCAAGAGAGTTTAAGTGTTCTAAAAGGTGAATTTCAAGAAAAAGAAACTAAACTATTAAATGAATTTTCCAACCTTAAGGAGTTGAAAAACAAGCTTGAAAACAAGTTATACATGCAAGGCCGAACCATAAAAACAGCTCATATGGTTCAAAAGCACATTAAACTAAGGGATAAGCATAGTGACAAGGATTTAGGTGTACCTAAAACGAATTTCCTTAAGAGTGTTAGTGCCTCTCAACCTGCCCTGTATGATGCCAAGGTTATGCTTACACCTAATCATGCCCCCCCCCCCCAATTAGTTGGCCTGATAAAGAAATGGATGATACTGAATCTGCCAATAGAGAGAGATTTGATAATAAAATGAAGGATCCCAAGTGCATTAAACATCGTGTCATTGTTAAACCCCATAATTATTATGAACAAAACCGTGTGACTGTTTTTGCACCTTAAACTAAGTTAGCACCAGAGCATGTACTTTGGCCATTAGATGTTGAGAAAATGAAAGCTGATGAACTTAAGGCCAAAAGTCCTCTAAAGTTTGCTACCCTAACGGTGTATCCCCCCAATACACCAATGCACCTAGTTCAGTTGTCACTTCCCACACAATGTAAAACTCTTATTAGCATCTATGTCCTTTGTCAAATGTTCACTTATTTTGATAAAACATGCAAAAAGAGAATCATGCCAATGAGAATTACTGAGGGTGAACGGGGTTTTGAGCTTACAAAAGAGTATTACTTAACTGAAGTTATCCCATTTTTTAAACTAATCAAAGAACACTTTGAGGGTTTACAACAGTCCCTTAAAATTGAGTTGAACGAAATGAAAGAAGTGTTTAAAAATGTGAAAAATAAGGGAAAAGCAAATTGCAATAGATCTTCAGCATACTGAAATAGCAATGAAAAATATTCTTATGATGAATGTCAACTTGATTGCTAAATGTATTGCTCAAGATGTGTTCTACACTGCTACAGATTCTTTATTAAATGCTTGTCAATTTCATGAAATGTCTATTGCTTTGAATGTTCTCCAAAATCGTGTTGTTGAGCTTGAGAGGGAGAATTTAAAACTGCATGAAAAAATTCAAAATGATGATCATGACAACATGGTCAAGCACTTTTCTAAACTAGAAGTTGATAATCTTAACTTACAATTAAAATATCAACATTTAGAAGAAAGGATTAAACTATCAAAGGCCAAGACATCGTCTGATGTTCCTGAATTTGATACATATTTTGAATTAGCAAAAAGGGATGAAAAAATTCAAGCTCACACGAACACGATTCAGAAATAGAGGAGCTCAAATTGCCCAATTGAAATCCCCCATGTATGATGTGATCGACACCCATAAACCAAAGTCTGCGGATTCTCAGAATTGTCAACTTCAAGACATGATCAACAAACTCAAATATGAAAATGATTGTTTTCAAGCTGAAAATTCTAAAGTCAAACAACATTACAAAGAGTTATATGATTCAATTAAGAGCACTCATGACAAAACCAATGAAAAGATAACTTCTTTGCTAAATGAAATTGAGAATCTAAAGACCAAGGTGAAAGGGAAAATGCCGGTCATTGCAAGTGACAATGTCAATTCAATGGTCTGTGAATGTAAAAAATATGCATGTGAGGCTGACTTCCCCTTAGGGACAATGAGTTAGTCCATAGTGATTATCTTAGACATCTTAAGGATTGCCTCGACATGACTCGTGAGACCATTGAAGAAGATAGAATGGTGAGACCATCTGATAATACTTTACTGGACGTTTGTTTTCTCACTAAACGTTTACAAGTACTGTTAGAATATGCCATAGGTACGTGTCCCAAGATTCTTAACATGCGAGATAGAAAGGTCACATCCTCATCTAAGAATTTGAAAAAGCATGTTACCTTTGATATACCTTTGGCAAGTTCTGAACATAGCACATCACCTCCTAGAAACCAAACAACAATGCAACAATCTAATGTTCCCATCATCAATTCTACAGGAGTAAGCAATGACGCTAAAGCTAGCGGGTGAAATCCTAGAAGCAATACAAGGAATGATAGGACTTCGCCGGCTAAGAGTGCTCAAGGGGATAAAGTAGAAGACCACCTTAGGAACAATAAGATTGATTTGAGTGAAAAGAATCGTGTTGATTCTAGTATTTGCAATAAGAGTACTGTAATTAATTCGAATTCTAATGCTACTTGTAAGACTTGTAATGTTCGTTTGATTTCTGGTAATCATGATGATTGTGTTGTGTCATTTTTGAAATCTTCTTACATGTCCCCAGTTAAGATTGCTAAAAAATATAAACTTGAAAACCATACTTGGAAAGCTACAGGAAAGATTTTTACCAATGTAGGATATCAGTGGAGACCTACGGGAAGAAAGTTCACTTTAGGAAGCCAGTGTCCATTAACTAGAATGCCCGATCCCAACTCTTTAGCGATTAAGAAATGGAAGGAAACTGGTAGAAAATTCCCTTTAGTGACATAATGCCTTGATGATAAGTCAGTAGCACCCACTGGTATCATTTCCTCTGAGAATGCCATTGTAAACACCAATCCTGCTTCTCTTAAGTATGCTTGTGCTAACTAATTGGATCCCAATTACACTTGGGGATCCATGGTTTTTCAGTTATCCATATCTGTCTGGTTTCAAATGCAGGTCGTAAAAATCGTCCTGTGGTATTTGGACTCAGGTTGCCCAAAGCATATGACTGGGGATCGCTCTCGGCTCAGAAATTTCGTGAAAAAGTTTATCGGGACTGTCAGATTCGGGAACGACCATTTTGGAGCCATTATGGGCTATGGTGATTAAGTGTTTGGTGACAGTGTGATTTCTAGAGTCTACTATATGGAAGGACTTGGGCACAAACTATTCTCTGTTGGACAATTTTGTGACTCCGATCTGGAAGTGGCCTTCAGAAAGCACACCTGCTTTGTTAGAGAATTGGATGAAATTGATCTTCTTAAGGGAAGTTGTGGCACAAATCTGTATACCATCTATATCGAAGACATGATGCAGTCCTCTCCTATTTGCTTGCTCTTTAAGGCCTCAAAGAAAAAATCTTGGTTATGGCACCGTTAATGAACTTTCTCGCAAGGATCTTGTTCGAGGCATGCCCAGATTGAAGTATGAAAAAGATCATCTATGCTCTGCATGTCAATTGGGTAAAAGCAAGAAGCACTCTCACAAACCGAAACCCGCCAACTCCAAAACAGAAGTTCTCCATACCATTCACATGGATCTTTGCGGACCCATGAGAGTGCAGAGCTTCAATGGGAAAAGATACATTCTTGTAATTGTGGATGACTACTCACGATTTACATGGGTGAAGTTTTTAAGAACCAAGGATGAAACTACCGAAATCATCATTAAAATCATCATGTAGCTGCAAGTAAGGGTTAACAAATCCATTAGAATCATTCGCCTTGACAATGGAACTGAGTTTGTCAACCAACAACTCACTCAATTTTATGAAAGCATCGGCATTAGTCATCAAAAGAGTATTCCTCGAACCCCTTAACAAAATGGAGTTGTTGAAAGACGGAATCGTACACTAGTTGAAGCTGCTCGCACTATGTTGATATTCTTTAAAACACCAATGTTTCTATGGGCTGAGGCTATTGCTACTGCTTGTTATACTCAAAATCGATCGTTGATACATCCTCTCCAAAACAAGACACCTTATGAGCTGGTGCATCTCAAAAAGCCTAATCTCTCCTATCTTTGTGTGTTTGGAGCCCTTTGTTATCCAACTAATGATAATGAAGACTTAGGGAAACTCAAGGCTAAGGCTGGTATTAGGGTATTTGTTGAATATGCGCCAGATCGAAAGGGGTACCGAATCTACAAAAAAAGAACCCGACAAATCATGGAAACAATCCATGTCACGTTTGATGAGCTAATAGAGCATACAGCTTCAGGACACACCAGTTCTGGACCCTCACCAAATCTTTTATCTCCTGTACCAATTAGTTCAGGACTTGTACATAATTCCAATCCTGTCACTCCTTATGTTCCTCCCTCTTGTGAAGAATTGAAGAAGTCATTTGACCCCATGTTTGATGAGTACTTCGAGTCACAGCAACCTCACGAACCCAAACAGCAGGCAGTAGATCCTAATGTTGTGGCTGTAAAACCTCCTCAAGCCACTAATGGTCCATCCTCTTCCATCTCCATTGATCTGGATGCTCCAGAATCTAGCCACTCTCAACATGCGTCAAATGTACACTCACCTTCAGAACATCAAGGAATGACAACTGATCATACATGTGAAGTCAATCCTTTTGCTTCCCCGGAAGATGAACCATTTGAAAATATATTCGCTCCTGAATTCTCCAACTAAGCATCATCCTCAGGAGAATCCAACACAGCTATATCGGTTCACTACCCTCAACCTCATGAACATCTCAGAAAATGAACTAATGATCACCCTATTAACAACATCATAGGAAATTCCTCACGACCGGTGTCCACCAGAAAACAACTCGCTACCGATGCCTTGTGGTGCTTCTTCAATTCCATTATATCCAAAACCGAACCCAAAGATTTCAAGGATGCTTTATCTAAAGAAAGTTGGTTCACAGCAATGCAAGAAGAAATCCACGAGTTTGATCGACTTGATGTATGGGAATTGGTACCACCACCAGAATGCACAATGATCATTGCTCTCAAGTGGATCTTCAAAGTAAAACTTGATGAGCATGGTGATGGATCTAAACACCTTGATCTGTGTTAGAATGATACTTTGAGTTATATCACTAAGTATGCAGAATCTACTTAGTAATACTTAAAAGTTTGGTTGTGAGTGAAAAGCAATTGTATATGAATGAGAATACTATATGAATCAAACTGTTAGCTCCAATAATAATAATAATAATAATAATAATAATAATAATAATAATAATAATAATAATAATAATAATAATAATAATAATAATAATAATAATAATAATAATAATAATAATAATACGAGTGATCTTGGTATCACTAGGGTTACAACCTTGAAGCTCTAAGAAAAACATATATCTAACCTTAACCTAGGACCTCCTTTTATAGCACAAGGAGTCCTCTTCTACAAGATACGTATAATGATAATAGAATAAAATATACACAAGATTTATTCTATATTTATGTATACAAGTTTCCTAACAGTTATCCTCACAGCAGTGGTAATAATATGTACTAGCAGTGGTAATGAGTTTCCACTGCTAGTCCATTCTTCAGCAGTTGTAATCTTCATACTAGCCGTGGTAACTGTTAATGTAATTCCCAACACCTGGTGACGTCTTAAAAAACAAGGCATGGCTAGTTGCTAAAGGCTACAGTCAACAAGAAGGTATTGACTTTGAAGAATCGTTTGCATCGGTTGCTCGTATCGAGGCCATTAGAATCTTCCTTGCCAATGCTGCTAGCAGTAACATGATTGTTTACCAGATGGATGTTAAGACTGCTTTCCTGAATGGAGATTTGAAAGAAGTGGTCTATGTCACTCAGCCTGAAGGCTTCGTGGACCCTGAATGACCAAATCATGTGTATCGTTTGAAGAAAAGGCTTTATGGTCTAAAACAAGCTCCTAGAGCTTGGTACGACACCTTGTCTAAGTTTCTTATTGCAAACCGATTCACCAAGGGTGTTGTTGATCCTACCTTGTTCACTACAAAGACTGGAAACAATCTGCTCCACGTTCAAATTTATGTAGATGATATCATCTTTGCATCGTCTGACTCCAATGAATGTGATCGATTTGCAAAGGAAATGAGTTCCAAGTTTCAAATGTCTATGATGGGACAAATGTCTTTCTTCTTGGGGTTACAAATCTAACAAAATCCAAGCGGCATCTTCATTAATCAAGCCAAATATGCTAGTGATTCTGAAGAAGTTTGGTTTTGATTCAAGTGACACAGTTGACACACCAATGGTCGAAAGATCCAAACTTGATGACGATCCAGCAGGCTTATCTGTTGATCAGACTAAATACAGAAGCATGATTGGATCTCTCATGTACCTTACAGCAAGAAGGCCAGACCTTCTATTTGCAGTTTGTATGTGTGCCTGATATCAATCCAAACCTACCAAAAAGCACTTAGAAGCTATCAAGAGAATATTTAGGTGTCCTCAAGGGACCATTCACATGGGTCTCTGGAACCCTAAAGATAATTCAATGGCTCTCACGGCTTACTCAGAGGCTGACCATGCGGGGTGTCAAGATACTCGTAGAATTACGTCAGGAGTTGCTAAATTTTTGGGTGAGAAACTTGTAAGATGGTCATCTAAAAAGCAAATGTGCACATCGATATCATCCACAGAGGCTGAATACATTGCCATGTCCTCGTGCTGTGCTCAAATTTTGTGCCTGAGATCTCAACTATCAAATTATGGGTTTGACTTCAACAAAATCCCGATGTATTGTGATAACAAAGTGCCATTGCTTTGTTCTGCAACAATGAACAGCATTCCAGATCCAAGCATATTGACATCCGTCATCACTTCATCAGAGAACAATTGGAGAAAGGGGTAGTGGAACTTTACTTCGTGAGGACAGAGTTTCAACTGGCAGATATATTTACAAAGGCTCTCTCTCGTGAAAGATTCCAGTTCATTCTTCCACGACTTGGGATGAAGAGCCTCACACCAGAAACTCTTAAGTGTCTTCAGGAAGAAAATGAGGAGTGAAGGATTGCTTCCACATATCCTTTGTACATAATTTAAATCAAAAAGAAAATAGAAAATCATAAAACCTATAAAACCATAAAAATCTGAAAAACTACAAAAATCCAAAAATATTCCTCTCACGACATGTCTCTTGTGTAATCATTATTATGTACATTTCTAGAAATGTCATTCAATAATGACATGGAAACATACAGATGCTTGAGCAAGAGTTTTTCTTTTAATTTTAAATAATGTTTTTCTAAAACATGTCGTTTCTCAAAACATTCTTAAAAGGATGGCTTACAGTCATTTCAGGCTGTAACCCGGACTTAAAACTTCAGTTTGCTATTACTTCAGATAGCAACCCATTCTTCAAAATGAGGAATACACGTCGCCAAAAAGACGGTAGTTCCTTTTACTGGGTGATGTTCACCCGGGCATTGATTACTTTATATCCGTGTTTCTTCGAAATGATGTATGATTCAGTGCATCATTTCTTGTATAAGAAGATAAGTCTTCTTTTTATCGCCAATACTTTCCCTTCTATGATTTTTCCGGAAAGTATTTGTGCAAAACTTGGTGGTACCATGAAATTTTGGTTGAAAATCAAACTGAATCCACATTTTGATAAAAATTTTCACTCAATCAATGACATCAATTATTTCAGTTTTAACATCCGTCATTGATTAAGGGGGAGAGTGATTTCTCAAAATTTTATTTATCATCAAAACTCTCCACTTTGTACATAATAAGCAATAATACATTTTTTGATGGTTATGTGTCAGTATGAGAATATTTCAAAGAGTTTTTCGTTATAACTTCAAATCTTTTGTAAACTCATCAATTCTGACACATAACAACCTCCCTCACAGATTGAAGGGGAGCAAAAAAAGGTTCCTTTTATCAAAAAATATTAATACTGACCGCATTTCTCTCCCAAACATTTTCTAACTTATTTAAATCAATTAAGATCCAAAATCTCAAAAGGTTTGAAATTTTTGATAAAGGGAGAGAATGTGATTTAAATATGAAATCTGATAATCAAACGTGATCTTTAAGACTCAATAATAGGCTCCCACATATGTGCTAAACTCTTTCGAATATCGATGCACATATTAAGGGGGAGCAAAAGGCGTTTGTGGAAAAATACCAAAGACCGGCCATTTACTTTAATGCACGGAGTTAAAAGGATGGTTAAGGTTAGGTATGAGTTCCGATGATCTACCAGAACTGGAAGGATCTTCGCAGGGACAATTCTCTAGATAGAATAGAAGTCCTTAGGAATGATTAAAAAAGGAGAAAAGTGAGAAAGGGAAGAGTGCCGAATGAGATAGAGCTAGGACTAGAACAAACCCAACAAGGTTCTAGTGATGAAGTCTCGGTAAGCACTGAAGGGGTTGAAGAATTAAAAAGAAACAAAATAAGAAAGGGTGAAAAGAAATAGCCCTCCATTTATTCAACCTTAGGGTAGAAACCGGGTTCAATTCATATGCTACTAGTGGTTACCAAGGTAACACTGGTATTGAAGACAAGACGTCATGAACCCAGTGACGTACTACACCAACCTCCCTAGCCACTCAAGTTCCCTTAAAAGGACTTGTTTCAATCTCACGGGGAACCCTGCTTAATGTATCGACCGCTCATTGCGAGCCATGTTGATACCTAAACAGGAGACGCCTCCCCAGTCTCCAGGAGCGGATCAAAATGCACTATTGAGTCTAGAGCCAAAGAGATCATCCATAAATCTCATTAGGACACACTTCCAATATGCTTATTGTTTCATACACTGAGAAAAGTAAGATAATATATTAAGAGTCCTACGCATTATCCTTGTGGTATTGCCAGAACATCTGAGTGATATGCAATTATTCACAATGAAGATGGAAATCCTTCTAGAATGAACATCTTTCAAGCTCTTGGTAGGTGACATGTGAGATCCGTCTTGGATCAATGATCAAGTGACAACTGGAAAGCAACGATGGGGCGATTCAACATTGAATCAAACTTGTTCCAGGAAATGGATTGACGGATACTTTTGCAAAAACCTTTCAATGTACTCACCAACCAATTTTCGAGCACACTGATTGTGTATAATCTTTCAAACAAAAGTATTTTTGATGGAAATGTGATTCAAAGTATAAAACTCTTGTCGTGTCTCAAAAATCCTTATTATATGATACGCGAGTGATTTCTATAAATCAATTTCTCATCGATCAGTGAACATCAATTCACCAATTCACTCTATCGTGCTGTCTGCTTTGAGACGTCCCGATAAGAGAACATGTTGAGTATGATGATTCCAAAGTGGATTCTTTGGAAGATTTATTACTACAAGCTGGAAATTCTTGTCAAGGAGAGTCTTCTTTAAAAGAGATTCTACCTGATCACATGTCAGTTCTCACAGAACCGGAGGGTAGTTTGTCCTCGCAGAACAAATGAAAAAGTCATATTCGTTCTCTATCTTTATTGCTAACTGTTTTATTTTCAGGAACATATAAAGATGGCGATGGTGATACCCAATTCCAGCTGAATCGTGTCATTCCATACCTCATGCTCACACTGACAACTCATTCTGAATGAAGATGATGAATGTTGAAGAGACTAACAACAACGTTTCTACAACTCTGATGAAAAGTCTCCTAATCCAGAAGAGTGTGAGCATGACGATACAATAGTCACTACACGACATGAAGGAAAGACCACACAGGATGAGCTTGGAGATTCACGGTGGCTGATGATCTCAAAGAAAGCTCAAAGATCACACTAATGCCAAAGGAACCACAAATCATAAGATCGTTGCTTATTGTACAAAGTGAGCTCAAAAGTGAAGAATCAGAACCTACGAGCTACAAGATCAAAAGAATGCTTAAATAACAAGAAATTAATTTCTAAGGTGACCTCGCTTAGTGGGAGATTGTTAGGAATACAATTATTCCTATGGCAAACTCGGTCACTCGAATGATGTAATAGCATTATGATAGCTCGTAGTTAGTTTAATATTTAGTTAGTAGTAGTTTAGATTAGTAACATCGTGAAGGAAGGACGGGTCTTTAACCACTGTATACCTGATCCACAGCCCGGGAGTGGGCGTTTATGTTGTAAGTATAAATACCCCTCTCCCACCAATAGAGAGGGTTGGACCTTTCATTTGCAAGTAATCTAATATTCCCTTTTTCTCTCATTCTCTCTAAAGGCTCCCATTCTCTTCTTCCTCTTCTAATTTCAACGCCACATAACCACCATGTTCATCATGTTTGTGACTTAGTGTGTATCCTACAGTTACCGATATCTGGTGTTCAGATAAGTAAAAATAGGAATCTTAAGTTTAAACCATATGGTGATTCTAATTGGGCTAAATGCCAGTCACAAGAAATCAGTTTCTAGATATTGTGTATTTTGAGAGATTCATTGGTTTCATAGGATAGTAAAAAAAACAATCTACTTTATCTAGGTCTTCTGCTGAAGCAAAATGTAGAAGCATGTCTTTTGCAACATTTGAAAAAAAATGGATTTTTAATCTGCTTAGTGATATGTGAGTTAAGGATTTGTTACCTATAGTGCTCTATTGTGATAATAGTTTTGTACTGCAGATTGCATCAAATCCAGTTTTTCATGAAAAAACTAAACAAAACATTTTGAGATAAATATAAATTTGAACATTTTGAGATAAATACCCATTTATTAAAAGAAAAAGTGTCTGCTGATGTTATTAAAATTAAGAAAATCCATACTTCTTAGAAGATAGCAAATATTCTTGCTAAAGCTTTGGATTGTGAGTAGCATAAAGTTTTGTATGAAAAAATGTGTGTTATAGATGTGTTTAAGGTATAAGTTTAGGGGAGGGTGTTGGAATAATACCTGACAAAGTTACTTATGATAATATAAGGGCTAAATATGTAAAATGATTTTTTTTCCTTACTATCCTTAACTTTTTGTGTATGTTTTGATATTGCAGGAATTGTAATGTAATGTTGTGGTATGTAAACAAAGTTAAGGTTAATGGTCTTGCACTCTTCTCATTATTTCACATACACTAGTTTATCATCTCCTTAATGTTCTCTCTGATTTTTTGCATCTTAATCGTTTGGTTGATCAACTTTTTTTGATCCACCTTTTTCTATTTCTGAGTATTGTAGTAAGGTATCTTGATGTGAGTTTCTCTGTTTGAGGTCGTACTCGTTTGAGGATGATCTTGTTTATTTTCTTGTTTTGTTTTTGATTAACATTTGAACTAAGGAGTGTTTGGTCGAGTTTAGATTATGTTTATCGGTGAATTGATCCAACCGATTGGAGGGTATAAGACAAAAAAAACTCAATATTATATTCAAAGTATATAAAAGAAAGAAAGAGAAAGCCACGATCCGGTAGGTTTATGATTTTCAAATCTTTAATCCAACCTTGCCACATGTCACACTCTGCCAACAATTAGAGTGTAAGCTACCCACGAATAATAGAGATCAAGAACAGAGGCAAAGCCATGTACATACTAGTGGCGGAGCCATCTCATGTTTCCAGCAATGAAAAGAATTTTTAATGGCAAAAAAAGGTCTTCCGCTTGCTTTTTGGTCAGAAAATATGGAAGAAAAAAATGATTGGGAAGGGTGAATTGGAGAAGAAGGTGTGGATTGGAGAAGGTATTGGAAAGTGTGAATATATGGGTATGTGTGTCATTGGTTTACAAAAGCCACTTTATTTATAAACTATATTTAATAATTAGTTATACATTATCTTCTTTGTGACTGTGGAAAACTAGAAGGGGGGTTGAATAGTTTTACGTCTTTTTAATTTTATGAAAACTTAGTTGTTTAAGATAAAACTTCGTTTCTAGTTTATGTGAGATCAATACATGTATACTTATAAGTACTTATATATACGCAAGTAAATAATAATAATATGGATGAGTATGACTTATAAGAATTAATATCTACACAAGTAAACAATAACAATATAGACAAGTATTTTTACGTCCCTTTTTATTTATGAAAACTTAGTTTAGTTTTAAAGTCTTGTTTACTCTTAAAACTTTGATTCGATCTTATGTGAATTCAAGTCTTGAACAATATGAACAACTATATCGAGGTATGAAAAGTAATAATGAAGTAAGCTAAATATGTATAATCAACACATTCATAATATAGACAATTATAGCTATATACGAGATGTAAGTAAGTAAGCTAAGTAATAAGTTAGAGTTGGAAAGATCTAACCGTGAGACAAAGGATTAATAGTGGTTCGGCTACAAGGACACCTTCCTTGCCCTACTCCACTCCTCGAGTCACCTACTTGAGAGTTTTCTTCACTATGTCAACAAGCTCCCTTATGGCGGAGAAAACCTTACACAACTTTTGCTTACACCAATTAACGACACTAAGCTAAATGTCGAGTTCTAATCCTAGCTAGAACCAATCTCACAACTTCTTCACGACTTGGCACACCTTCTTCACAGCTTGTACACACCACTACTACTTCACAACTTCACACTACTCCACTACTTCTTCTTCACAACACTACTTATATCTCACTACTTCTATTCACAACTTCTACTCCTAGATCTATCTAGTTACAATACTATCACACCTTTACAATGAATGTACACAACAACTAGACTATATACACAAATCTACAATACTTCAAAACTTGATGTTGAAGGAGTATTCTTCTCTTGCACTTTGAGAGATGAGAGGTGAGGGAATGAATCACTTGAAACAAGGATTAACAATTATATGATCAAAGGGTTTTTAGAAGGATGTTTAGAGAGATTTGGATCTGAAAATTTTCGTGCAAGAGGTGAGAAAAATACTAGGTTTGAGGTGGTATTTATAGGAGAAAATTTCTGACAGATTCTGACAGAGGAGCGTGGCCGGCCCCATTAATTCATGGCCGGCCCCCTTAAAATTAAGGGGGCCGCCCCTTATAATTAAGGGGGTCGCCCAGCTGTAACGGCCAGAATCTTTGTCTTTTTCTGAGGAAAGTTTATTTGGTGAAAAACTAACTGATTTTGGTTAAAATTTTGAATTCATATATTTACTATGAATTAAACATTTTCCTTTATTACCAAAATTGTTTTTCAAAAATATATAATAAGTTTATTTAATTTTATAAACTTTGTATTATTTAAATAAACATCCCTTTGATCATAAAATGTATTAGTCACTTGTTTATTAATACCTTAAGTGATTATGTTGGATGAGATGATATAAACTTGCTTAAAACTTGTTTACGTATTAACTTTGCGTTTAATGTTCTTATATTTTGTGATCGTCAAAACTTAAGGATATCGAAAAATATTAATAACGTTTTTATACATTATTTATATCAACAGTGAATACATTTTACTTTGACTATAGTATTTTCTCGGGAATATTTGAGGTTTCTAGCTGTAATATTTGGTTGTAATTGGGTTTTTAATTTTTATATGGTTGATTCTTTTTGGTTTTAAGTAATTAAATTAAATATAAATAAAAATATTATAAATTAGGTTGGGTTGTTGATAAATAGTGAAAAAGTTGAGATTTGTTGTAAATTTTATGTTCTGTAGAAAATTTGATTAGAAACATTTAATTTCAAAGCAATCTATATTTTCTGTATTTTAAACAAAACATTTTGTAAAAAATAAAGGGGTTTCCTTTTAACTCAATACATGTTTATTATGTATGCAGATGACGAGTTTGACTTTCATAAAGATGGAAACTTCTTCTTAATTAGTTATTGATCAAAGTCAAGCCGTCCCGAAATGACTTGCATGTTATAATATTTTTAGGCCTTGTTGCACAAGTTTCCTCCGATCCATTTCTTGTACGTTGTTCTATTTATCAATTTCAATTGTCCATCTAATATTTCGTTTTATTTGACAAGGTTAGCCAAAATGTTCTAATGTATACATAGAGGGTGGTGGTCTTGGAGAAATTAGAGGAGGTAGGGGTGTTGGGTAGAGGAGGAGTGTGGCGGGATATAGTTAAGATAGGACAGGAATTGGAAAGTATAGGGATAGATTTTACATCGTCGATTAGAGGTGTGGTTGGTGATGGTAAGGATATAGGGTTTTAGATAGATAGGTGGGTAGATGATTCAAGATTGTGTGATAGGTTCAATCGATTGTTTCATTTAGATAGAAGAAAAGAGGAAAGGGTTGCGGGAAAAGCGAGATGGGTGAAGAATGAATGGCGATGGGAGTGGGAGTGGGATTGGGGTAGGAGTCTTAGCGGGAGGGTATGTAGGGATTTTGAAAACTTATTAGCGGTTTTGCAAAATGTGGTTATTTCTAATGATTGTAGGGATCAATGGAGATGGATGCTACAAGATAATAGAGACTTCACGGTTAAAGCGTTAACAAGATTAGTGGAGGAAAAAGTTTTGCGGGTGGAGAATGGAAATCAAGAAACATTATGGAACAATTGGCTTCCTAAAAAGGTAAATATCTTCATATGGAGGGCTTTGAAAGGAAGACTACCGGTTCGTGAGGAGCTCGACAAAAGAGGCATTGTTCTAAATACTTTGCTTTGTCCATGTTGTGATAGTATGGTGGAAACTTGTGCTCATAGCTTGGTTACGTGTAACCTAGCTATGAGTATTTGGGAAAACATATTTAGTTGGTGGAAGATTGGGAATGTCAATGCATATTCCATACATGAAATTTTCGCACAAAGTGGGAACGTGGATGTTTCTAGTTGGTAGAGACGTCTATGGCAATCAGTTGTTTGGACTTCCGGATACTTCATCTAGAAAGAGAGAAATGCTCGAGTTTTTAAAGGGAAAGCGACAAGTGTAAATAAAATCGTTCAAGACATTCAACTTAAGAGTTACGAGTGGATAACAAGAAGATCGAGAAAGAAAAGTGAGGTAGTTTGGCAACAATGGTTATGGGAGCCACACAAGATTCAGTTACAGTAAATTCGGTTAGTATTTTTTTTTGGGTATTACAGAAGATGTCGCGTTTGGCTGTCGGTTGTGTCTACATATTCGGGTATCACTGAAGCAATTTAAAGAGGAGATATATCATAAATATTTGGTTTTTTTGGGTTCTGCTGTTTGGTTATGCTGTATAATGTTGTTTGGTATTGGTCTCTGATAAGCTGATGTTTGTTGTTGTTTGGATTTGTGTCTGCAAGTCAAAGTAGTCAACATCCCATAATGCTTGTGTCTTTGGTAGTGCATTTTCAAGTGGTCCAGAGCTATTAATGCAATTGTGATTGGTGGTTTCATAGCAATAGGTCACGTGGATTTTAATCCATATGGGGTTCTTATATTTCATATATGGGTAATGCAAGGCCTATATCAGTGTTTGGTTTGAAGTTTATTTGGTCATTTTATAAGTTAGTCTATAGTTTTGAGGATATTGTTTGGCTTCTATATTTTGGTTTGTTTTTTCTTAGGTCTCATCCTTTTTTAATTAACTTGTTAATTGGGATGAGATGCCTTGTCTTGTATTTCTTTTTGTGAGTTTTTAATGATGCCTTTCAAAAAAAAATACATAGATAGTATAGAAGACTATTCTTTTAATAGATAAACTCGTACACTAAGAGACGTGTTAAATGCCTTTTAATTAGTAGCCATTCTTCTAACCTGATAGAGGCCAGCTCAGACTAAAAAGTGTAATTCTTCTGCTTTTTCATTAGATCATGGACAAATCTATAAGGGTTGAGTTATAATCACGGTGGCTAGTTTTTTAGTTTAACGGGGTCTACCCCTTAGGGTAGTACTTTTTTGTTTTTTTTTTTTTTTTTACTTTTTCAGTTTTTGTCATTTAGTACTTTTTTTTTTTTTTTTTTTTTTTGTTAAAAAAAATGTTGTGTGTTGTGTTTAAAAAAATGTATTGTATATGTATAATATTTTGTATATTTGTGTTTAATAATGTTTTGTATATGTATAATGTTTTGTATAATTATTTTGTTTGTATAATAGCACGTTAAATAACTGCAACAACAACTGTTATTATTAAATTAAATGACAACGTTATACATATTATTTAAAAACACAACATCTACGACAAATGAAGATTATTCATCTCATTTATAAGATCATGGAGTCGGGCACATGACTGACAAGCGTGATCCTCAGGATTCCTTGCCATTTCTAACTCCATTTCCAACGCCTTTATTCTTGCCTTCAACAACTTGTTCTTATTTTTTGTAGCAACGCAGTTTGAGCAATGCGTTGAAGAAGAGGGTTGATTAAAGTGCTCTGCTTCAAATTCATCTTTTCACGCGAAGTATCGACACCCATAGTCTTTTGTACCTGGCTGTTACATGTTAAGAAAATAATAAGAAATGTATTTTTAACAAACAAATTATTTACATAACTAAGCAAACGTATGATTATTTACCACTGAAAGAGGACATGCATAAAACAGTCGCCCACGACTACCATCTTGCCAGGATTTCCGTTCTACAATAAATCTTCTATTACATCGACACCAGAAAGGATTTCTTTGGGTCATCTAACCAAAGAATTTGCAAAATAATTTACATCAGCAATCAATAATGTTATTACTAATTTAAACAAAGTAATAATAACTGGTGCAGAACTAACACTCTACAAAAAAGCAGACTTTTAAGTTTCAAGCAATTAACATTTAAACGATGTTGAATAATCATTTACAACATTTTCAAACAATTTACATTTAAATAAATGAATAATCATTTACAACATTTATAAACAATTTACATTTAAATAAATGAATAATCATTTCCAACATTTACAAAATACATCGATGGTTATATATTGCATCCCATTCGTTTGCAACTGGCTGTTTGAACCACCTCCATTGTGGATGGTAATGTGGTAGATCTGAATCTCTGTCTATATTGAGACAAATGTAATGAGCACCACTGTTCTCCCCCACACGCGCAATCACAATGGGGTCTATTCCATGTGATAAGTTTGGAGCAGAAAATAGGGGTAAACATGTGAACCAACCATGACGATCTATATATACAAGAGGTCGGTGAATAGCTGAAGCGATGACGAGACCGTTATGTGGCATCGTCATCCAGTAATCTTTAGGCGCTGGTCCATTAAACCAGTTTAATGTATCACGAAGGTGGTAAAAGTCTTCTTGCCCCCACATACTCACGTAAGTTATACTATGTCTTTGTAACTCTTGCATTAACATGTATCTAGCATCGGCCCACCTATTTTGGTCTTGCACAATCCAATGGGCAATGCACCGAAACCCACAATTTCCGTCACCTAGCACATTATTTATACTTATTACATGTGGACGGAAAATCTCTGGAATGCGCTCAATAAAATCCTCGCTATCCTTATCTCCAACGTAAAATCTGTGTCTTATTTTTTGACCCGTGTACGAACTATGTCTTGCAGGCTCTTTGGCGCGTTTCGGGACTTTCGTGGATCTTGAATTTGTGCTTCTTCGGTGATTCATGGTTGGCACATCATTCAAGTCATTCAAGTCTGGGACTTCATTCAAGTCCAGGACTTATGTAGCCTTGCCCTTTTTGTCCTTTGCACTCGGACGTCCACTGGTATTTTTTTGAATAGCTGGTTCACGTGTGTCAGCAGATTCAGGTTGGAATATATCTCTTAACTTCGTTAACGTATTCTTCTTGACAAACGATGTTGATTTGCTAAAAATATTCTTGAATTATCGCATGCCATCGTTAAATGAAGTATTGTCATCATCATCATCATCATCATCACCACCATGTTCGCTGGAAGAGTCATCTTTATTCGGGGGCCTATGGATAACAGGCCACGGAACAGATAGGGTTCTCCAAAAAATATCAACTCGTTCTAGTGGAATGGGGCATCCTGAATTCAATTAAAGTGACTTGTATAAATTACTGATATTAATGTGGAAAACAACTTGATAGTTATAAATTTAATATACTTACCATGAATAACATAGATTTGCATCTCGTGAAAGCATGGTAGTCCGTATATTGCCCGATTCTTACGGCTACATTCTTCTGGGGTGATCGACAGGTGGAGTTCTTTGTGCATGAGGTTCAAAGCATGTTTAGAAACTTTATACGTTAATTCGTGAAATAGTGGTACATCACACTTAATTAGTTTCTCGTTCATGCTTCTATTGAAAGTCTCTTTTATCGCATCTTCTTGTGTAATGAGAATCTTATCGACCGACCTCAACAACCTGTCTAATTTGGAATGTGTGCCGTCCAAATATAATTTCAACAATGCGTGGTGAGCCTCAACTCTGCACGTTGTTGTCTGGCCGTAGGATTTATATTGGTCGGTAATATACGAGACAAACATGGGTGCGTAATCTTGCACCCAGTTATGCAGATACAAAGCGACATCTGAAAAAAACAATGAATTAATAAAGGTCATTCGGGTGCAGATTTATTAAATAATTAAAAACAATCTATTAATAATTAAGTACCCTGATGGTTGACCAATAGCTCTTGTAGGCGTTGATAACGTCGCTCGAACGATTCGAAGGTCGGAGCTTTAACCATCCAATCCCATCGGTTTTTAACGGACTCATAGTCAATACCCCCATCTGTGAATTTATTTTTTCAAAACTTAAGTATGTTTTGTTGTATATGCCATCGACAGAATAATTGGTGAGTGTCAGGAAATTATGCTCTTATTGCCCCAACTAACGCTAAATCTCTGTCAGTGACAATAACACGTGGGTAATATCTTTCGCCAATAACTTGCTTCACACGTTGCAATACCCATCTAAAATTATGCCCTTGTTCACTGGATAAAAAGGTATACGCCATTGAAAATGTTTTGTTTGTTGAAGTTAGTCCAACAATTTCCAACAACGGCAATTTAAACACCGTGGTATTGTACGTGGAGTCCATCAGCATGACTTCAGGGAATGTACACCATATAGCATACGACGTGGGGTGCATAAAAAATAGCTCCTCAAGCTCGTTGGTATGCTCATTTACCCTCGGGTACCATGTATACCCTGATTCGTACAAATGCAAGTAAAGGACTTGAATTGGAGTTCTATCACCTACTCTGACTCTTTAGAACTTATCTTGTGCGTTATATATAGTTCTAACGCTAGACACGTTATCCGGATTACGACCCTTTATTGTCGAAAGTATATTAAGTGGTCGTACGTTATAATCTGTCAATTCTTTGACCAAACCCAACTCATCATCCTTTAATCGCATTACATATGGCACACCATGCAACGACTCTAGCATATCATGATTATGCGTATCATCCTTCACCCTCAATACCCAATAATTTTTTGTTCGATGATATTTCGCATTTAATCTGAATGGACAACCAGTTTTACATGTTTTGGTTTTCCGTCTGCCACTACCTTGAGGTACATACGTCCCACCCTTTGTACACATGATTTCGTTCATATGACTATCTTCTGATTTGGTTCTATCTTTAACAATAACAAAACCGAGCTCACGAGCTATATTTTGCGCCACTCAGTTACTTCCTCGTGAGAACCGAAAACCTGAAAATACATAACATTTTTTACTAATACCTTTGTTTTAGTTTTTATTACAACTTTTACATTTTTACATTTTTATAACTGCATTTTTACAACTTTTACATTTTTACATTTTTATAACTTACTTTTTTACATTTTTACATTTTACAACTTTTATATTTTTACATTTTTACTTTTTTTTTACAACTTTTATATTTTTACATTTTTACATTTGAACTAATACTTTTTTAAAACTTACATTTTTACTTTTTTAAAAACATTACACTTTACATTTTTTTTAAAACATTTTTACACTTTTTACATTTTTTACACTTTATATATATATATATATATATATATATATATATATATATATATATAAACATAAAAATGCGTTTGTGGGGGGACCCACCCACGCGTTTTACGTACTACCACCCTCCCACATACTCACATGTGTGTGTGTAATTCTCTCTCTCTCTCTCTCTCTCTCTCTCTCTCTCTCTCTCTCTCTCTCTCTCTCTCTTTTATCTCTCTTTTCTCTCACTCATTTCAAGGTAATAAACTTATAATCTAAGATGGGTTTTTTTTAATTAAACTTATAATCTGTGATGTTTTTCGTGATTATATGTTAAAAATTTAGGGTTTGTAAAAAATTTGGAGGCTTTGGGTGATTTTAGGTTCTGTGGTGTGTGATTATGTGACTATTAGTATGATTTGGTGTTTAATTTATCAGATCTATGAATATTTTATGGTTCGCCTAATTTTAAAAGTTTAGGGTTTGTAAAAAATTTGGGGGTTTGGGTGATTTTGGGTTCTGTGGTGTGTGATTATGTGATTATTAGTATTATTTGGTGTTTAATTTATCAGATCTATGATTATTTTATGGTTTGCCTAATTTTAAAAATTTAGGGTTTGTAAAAAATTAGGGGGTTTTGGGTGATTTTGGGTTTTATGGTGTGTGATTATGTGATTATTAGTCTGATTTGGTGTTTAATTTATCAGATCTATGAATATTTTATGGTTCGCCTAATTTTAAAAATTTAGGGTTTGTAAAAAATTTGGAGGTTTGGGTGGTTTTGGGTTCTGTGGTGTGTGATAATGTGATTATTAGTATTATTTGGTGTTTAATTTATCAGATCTATGATTATTTTATGGTTTGCCTAATTTTAAAAATTTAGGGTTTGTAAAAAATTTGGAGGTTTGGGTGATTTTGGGTTCTGTGGTGTGTGGTTATGTGATTATTAGTATTATTTGGTGTTTAATTTATCAGATCTATGATTATTTTATGGTTTGCCTAATTTTAAAAATTTAGGGTTTGTAAAAAATTTGGGGGTTTGGGTGATTTTGGGTTCTGTGGTGTGTGATTATTAGTATTATTTGGTGTTTAATTTATCAGATCTATGGTTATTTTATGGTTTGCCTAATTTTAAAAATTTAGGGTTTGTAAAAAATTTGGGGGTTTGGGTGATTTTGGGTTCTGTAGTATGTGATTATGTGATTATTAGTATTATTTGGTGTTTAATTTATCAGATCTATGATTATTTTATGGTTCGCCTAATTTAAAAAATTTAGGGTTTGTAAAAAATTTGGAGGTTTTGGGTGATTTTGGGTTCTGTGGTGTGTGATTATGTGATTATTAGTATGATTTGATGTTTAATTTATCAAATCTATGAGTGTGGTGGTGGGTGATTATGTGAAACTGCTTTAGCAGTTGTGATTATGTGAAATTGTCTGAGTTGTGTGGGTGCAAACGGGTAGGTTAACACCTTGATCTGCCACCTTTGAGTGGTATGAAAACCTGCTCTAGCCTACCCCAGTCCACAGACTCTGTGTGATTTCTTGGCAAACTGCTTATGTGCTTATGATAAAAAAAAAAGTGCTTATGTGCTTATTGAGCACAAGCAAACCATTTGCACACAGGCTCAGATTTGACCCCGTTATTATATACTTTACGGGTTGGGTTATATTCACTGTGGCTAGTTTTTTAGTTTAACAAGGTGATGAAAGTGCTTATGGATCTGAAAATAACAAACTGTTTATACGCTTGATAAGCAGTTTGTTATTAAAAAAAAAAAAAAAAAAAAAAAAAAAAAAAAAAAAAAAAAAACTGAGATAAGACAATGATGATTTAAATAAAGCATGATTTTGGCGCGGCATTTCCGACTGGACGGCAAAATAAAACTTAATGTTGCAACTTTCGATGTTGCAGCCATATATGAGTTAACTTGCTTATGTGAAACAGCTTATAATCTGAGCCTAATGTTATCTCTTATTAATGTGTAAAATGGTGATTACCTGTTGTGTGTAAAATGGTGATTGAGACATATCTGCACTTATTTCTTTTGTGGTTTGTTACTTGCGGCTTTCACTTGCAGCTTGTGTTTCACTTGGCTTGTGTTATAACCCAACCCTATCTGTAACTTGTTCTACAAAACTAGCCACCGTGTTTATAACCCAACCCTATCTGTAACTTGTTGTAACTTGTGAAATCTTCACTTGTTGTAACTTGTTGAATCTGCTTGTGGTAACTTGGGGGTACTTGTTTTGCTTAGTTTGTGGTGAGAGTTACTTTGTGAATCTGCTTTTGGTAACTTGGGGGTAGTACTTTTGCTTTGTTTGTGGTGATGGTTACTTTGTGAATCTGCCTTGTGGTGGTGATGGTTACTTTGTGAATCTGCCTTGTGGTGAGGCTCAATATATCATTTGGTTGTTTCACTACCTACCTCCCCTTGTGACTTCCTGCAGTTTGAGAATCTTACTTTTGCTTTTGATACTTGGCTTGTGAACATTGTGAGGAATCTGTGCACTTCCTGCAGTTTGGTATTGTGACTTCCTGCAGTTTGGGAATCTTACTATTGCTTCTGGTACTTGGCTTGTGAACATTGTGAGAATTGTGAAACATGTGTTGTGCATTCTGTGCACTTGGTTGCAATCTGGTATTGTGCATTCTGCTTGTGTGCAATCTGCACTTGGACAAAAAAAGGCGATGATGAATAGTTTTTAAAACCGAATGGCATGGCAAAGTTTTATTTTTATCACTTTGCAACCTTCATTATCCGAGCCTAAAACTTTTTTATAACTTGTGCAAATGGTTTTCTAAATCGGCGATGATGATTACGTGTTAATCTGAGCCTTTGTGCAATCTGCTTGTGTGCTAAATGCAAGTGTGCAATCTGCTTGTTGCTTATAACTTGTGTGTTTATGCACTTGGACAAAAACTACTTGTGTGCTTATGCACTTGGACCAAAACTGCTTGTGTGGAATACTGCTTGTGTACTAATTTCGGCGATGATGATTGTTAATCCGAGCCTGTGTACAATCTATTTGTGTGCTAAATGCAAGTGTGCAATCTGCTTGTGTGCTTATGCACTTGGACAAAAATTGCTTGTGTGCTTATGCACTTGGACCAAAACTGCTTGTGTGCTTATGCACTTGGACAAAATTTAACAAAAAAATACACCATATGATATCAAAATAAAAACAGCAAACAGACAAAAAATAAATAAATAAAAATAATAAAAAAAGTACTATGAACAGTACCCATGAACAGTACCCTAGGGGGTAGACCGGGCTTGGCAGAAAGGGGTAGACCCCGTTAGTTTAGGACAACCCATCTATAAAACACTTAACCAACTCGGAAGCCAATCATACTCTTTCTTATCACCTTTTAATTCTAGAAAACTGAAAAGCGAATATGCTTAACTACCACGCACTTATCTTGGTCTTTCCATGCAAATATGAGAAAAGATATAGTAATTGCAAACCAATTACTCCTAATATTTAAGACGTCGCATCTTGCAAAAGGTCTCGTATGGAGATAGACTCAGATTCCTAATTTGGTACATATGTGAAATAGTCAAAATACCTTTTCTCCTTTTTCACTGTTCCAAAAATTGTGTTGTTAGGCTACTCACAGTAAGGGAATTTAATCCTCTCATTTTTTCCTACCACGTCAACTTTCTCTCTAGCAACCTATAGGCGATTCGGTGCCCCAGTAAAGATACATACTCTTTCCGTCCCATATTAAATGTCCACTTTTGACTTTTGAAGTCTTTTTTCTCTAACGTTTACCTTAAATATTTTTGTTTATATTATATAATACTTGATAAAAATTATATTAACGAAAATACATTTAAAACCCAATTCATCCATATATTCTTTATCAAGTATTATATAACACAAACAAAAATATTTAAGGCCAAAGTTGATAAAAAAAAAAAAAAAAAAAAAAAAAAAAAAAAAAAAAAGACTTTGAAAATTCAGAATGGACACTTAACATCAGACGGAGATAGTATTAAATGCAAAACAAAAGTGTGAGCTAAACTCGATCGTACAGCCGACCCATTTGGGTTTTCGACCGAATCACCACAACAAAGACGATCGTCCAAGTCGATCCCTTATTCCTTATTCCTCCTTTGAGTAGCCTTAAGGACCTTGAAAAGTTTAGGCGTACCCTTTTTTTTTTTTTTTTTTTTTTTTTTTTTATTATTATTATTTTTTTTTAATTTGTAACTGACAAGAGGGTTTGGGTTGCATGGAAAAGGATTGTTCTTCACATTCTCATGGTGGTTAGTAGTCTTCGTGCCGGGTTTTTTTCTTCCAAAAAAGGCATCGGAAATGGCAAATACCAAAACAACGACTAATACAAAAATACTGACTACTAACCCTTAATTTTCTACTTTTATGTTTGTAAAAAAAAGGGGGAAGTTAAATTTCACAAAACATAGAAAACACATAATATGATATTTATTTCTATTCTCAAGAAAACAAAGAAGTTACAAGGGAAACAAGGAAAAAAATGTTTTGTACTTTTCTTTATTAAACTATGAAAATGCCAATTTTATGTTTTGTAGAAAATTTGATAAGAAACATTTAATTTCAAAGCAATCTATATTTTCTGTATTTTGAACAAAACATTTTGTAAAAAATAAAGGGGTTTTCTTTTAACTCAATACATATTTAATTTTTCTAGGATTACAAAAATAAAGGGGTGTCCTCGCAGAACGAATGACAAATTCATATTCGTTCTCTATCTTTATTGCTAACTGTTTTATTTTCAGGAACATATAAAGATGGCGATGATACCTAATTCCAGTTGAATCGTGTCATTCCATACCTCATGCTCACACTGACAACTCATTCTGAATGAAGATGATGAATGTTGAAGAGACTAACAACAACGTTTCCGCAACTCTGATGAAAAGTCTCCTAATCCAGAAGAGTGTGAGCATGACGGTACAATAGTCACTACACCACATGAAGGAAAGACCACACATGATGAGCTTGGAGATTTACGGTGGCTGATGATCTCAAAGAAAGCTCAAAGATCACACTCATGCCAAAGGAACCACAAATCATAAGATCGTTGCTTGTTGTACAAAGTGAGCTCAAAAGTGAAGAATCATAACCTACGAGCTACAAGATCAAAAGAATGCTTAAAGAACAAGAACTTAATTTCTAAGGTGATCTCGCTTAGGGGGAGATTGTTAGGAATACAATTATTCCTATGGAAGACTCGGTCACCCGAATGATGTAATAGCATTATGATAGCTCGTAGTTAGTTTAATATTTAGTTAGTAGTAGTTTAGATTAATAAAATCGTGAAGGAAGTACGGATCTTTAACCACTGTATACCTGATCCACAGCCCGGGAGTGGGCGTTTATGTTGTAAGTATAAATACCCCTCTCCCACCAAGGGAGAGGGTTGGACCTTTCATTTGCAAGTAATCTAATATTCCATTTTTCTCTCATTCTCTCTAAAGGCTCCCATTCTCTTCTTCCTTTTCTAATTTCAACGCCACATAACCACCATGTTCATCATGTTTGTGACTTAGTGTGTATCCTACAGTTACCGATGTCTGGTGTTCAGATAAGTAAAAATAGGAATCTTAAGTTTAAACCATATGATGATTCTAATTGGGCTATATGCCAGTCACAAGAAATCAGTTTCTAGATATTGTGTATTTTGAGAGATTCATTGGTTTCATAGGATAGTAAAAAAAACAATCTACTTTATCTAGGTCTTTTGCTGAAGCAAAATGTAAAAGCATGTCTTTTACAACATTTGAAAAAAAAAATGGATTTATAATCTGCTTAGTGATATGTGAGTTAAGGATTTGTTACCTATAGTGCTCTATTGTGATAATAGTTTTGTACTGCAGATTGCATCAAATCCAGTTTTTCATGAAAAAACTAAACAAAACATTTTGAGATAAATATAAATTTGAACATTTTGAGATAAATACCCATTTATTAAGAGAAAAAGTGTCTGCTGATGTTATTAAAATTAAGAAAATCCATAGTTCTTAGAAGATAGTAAATATTCTTGCTAAAGCTTTGGATTGTGAGTAGCATAAAGTTTTGTATGAAAAAAGGTGTCCTATAGATGTGTTTAAGGTGTAAGTTTAAGGGAGGGTGTTGAAATAATACCTGACAAAGTTACTTATGATAATATAAGGGCTAAATATGTAAAATGATTTTTTTTTCCTTACTATCCTTAATTTGTTGTGTATGTTTTGATATTGCAGGAATTGTAATGTAATGTTGTGGTATGTAAACAAAGTTAAGGTTAATGGTCTTGCACTCTTCTCATTATTTCACACACACTAGTTTATCATCTCCTTAATGTTCTCTCTGATTTTTTTCGTCTTAATCGTTTGGTTGATCAACTTTTTTGATCCACCTTTTTCTATTTCTGAGTATTTTAGTGAGGTATCTTGATGTGAGTTTCTCTGTTTGAGGTCGCACTCGTTTGAGGATGATCTTGTTTATTTTCTTGTTTTGTTTTTGATTAATATTTGAACTAAGGAGTGGTTGGTCGAGTTAAGATTATGTTTATCGGTGAATTGATCCAACCGATTGGAGGGTATAAGACAAAAAAAAACTCAATATTATATTCAAAGTATATAAAAGAAAGAAAGAGAAAGCCATGATCCGGTCGGTTTATGATTTTCAAATCTTTAAGCCAACCTTGTCACATGTTACACTCTGCCAACAATTAGAGTGTAAGCTACCCGCGAATTATAGAGATCAAGAACAGAGGCAAAGCCATGTACATACTAGTGGCGGAGCCATCTCACGTTTCCAGCAATGAAAAGAATTTTTAATGGCAAAAAAGGGTCTTCCGTTTGCTTTTTGGTCGGAAAATATGGAAGAAAAAGATGATTGGGAAGGGTGAATTGGAGAAGAAGGTGTGGATTGGAGAAAGTATTGGAAAGTGTGAATATATTGGTATGTGTGTGATTGGTTTACAAAAATTCACTTTATTTATAAACTATATTTAATAATTAGTTATACATTATCTTCTTTTGTGAATACATTTTACTTTCACTATAGTATTTTCTCGTGAATATTTGAGGTTTTTAGCTATAATATTTGGTTGTAATTGGGTTTTTAATTTTTATATGGTTGATTCTTTTTGGTTTTAAGTAATTAAATTAAATATAAATAAAAATATTATAAATTAGGTTAGGTTGTTAATAAATAGTAAAAAAGTTGAGATTTGTTGTATATATAGAGATTGTAAATGTCAATGAGTGAGAAAATAATATTTTAATGAAAAATTTGGTTAGATGAGGTTATGAATAAAGATAGCCTTAATGATACATGTTTAACTACCTAAAGTAAATATTGAAAATTTACTGCCGGTCTCACATGCGGTTTAATAGTTTAGTAGTTGCATGCTTTAATAACCTTCGGCATTTACATCTAAGTAATACATAAGATATATAATGTTATGAACATTTATTCTTTTGAATTACTCCGTACTATTCTTGTTGTCATACTGCAGTACGTACTTCCTCAGAATGAAAGATGAAGAGTAATACATGCTTGCTATAAAACTTGCTACAGATGTTAAAAGGCCAATTACATAAATACGTCAACAATACGTCATAATTTTTGTAAAGAAAAATCAACAAATAGAAAATATATGCAATATAAAAATACTACGAATTCTGTCAACGGCAGATCAACTTGCATCTGAAGGAGGCACATCGGTTAATTGTTTAACTGGTTCGATAATTGGACTCAACTTCTGTTCTGCTTCTTGAATCTGTAAATTTTGTTTTAATTTCAGTAAATGCTTATAGTTAATGATATAAAAAGATGGGTAAGGATCTAGTGAGAAGAAATCTTAAAATGAGAAGAATGAGAAATGACTATAATAGCATATTTGAGATGCATCGACTTGAATTACATGCATCTCTATTCATTTAGATGCACCACAATTATGTGGTGGATGAGGGCCTGCTATTTGGCAGGTGCGACTCTAAACCATATATGGAAAAAGTCACCTTTAAAAAAAAAAACAATTAGTTTCGAAAGTGATTTTGAAGTGAAAACGATACAAAGTAGTACTAGCAACAAATTTGACCCGCAGAGGACGAAAAATATACAGGATTCGTCTAACTTGATGAAATGCATCTAATATATGTATATGCATCTAATTTTTTGCTAGAAAATATATTATGATGCATCTACAATATTAGGGATGCATCTAATTCAAATTAATGCATCTCTAATGTGTAGTTATAATTATTTCTCATCCTTCTTATTTAAAAGATTCTTCTCATTTGATCCTTACTCATAAAAAGATATAGTTAATGACTCAACTTCTGTTCTGCTTCTTGCATCTGAAGGAGGCATATCGGAGTAATATTTATCTTTTATGTCGTTCTCAATTCTCATCAATAAATGTAAGAGTTTTTGTTTAAGTAAATGGTGGAATACCTCATCGATAAAATTTACAGCTTTTTGGGCCTCTACGGCAACTTTTTCGGCCACATCTTCAATTAACTCTATCGTTGCTTTGAGCTTACTACCATCTGGTAGATCTTCCGCGAGCTTTTCCGTCACCATGTCCACTGCTTCTGAGATCACCTCGGCAGCATCTATAACTTCCTCGGTTGTCTCGATCACGAAATCTACATCTTCTGATAATTCCAATTGCGTCATTAGGTTTGATAATTTAATACGCGATGTTATAATGTTACAATACCAACAACACATATATGGCGTGACCAAACCATATATTAATTTAGAGGCATATACATGCATGTGTGATGTGTCAACATGGTGTCCCTTGAAATTTCATGTAGAGGTCTAATATTAGATCATGATCGATGTATAGAGCTTCGCTTTTACGTAACTATAAATTGCAATCGATTTATAATCTGTGCGCTTTTCAAAGATTTGTGTTGACTCCATTAGGAATAGTGTAATTGAGATGTGTACAACCATTTATATATATGATCCAGCTTTGCATGATTCGAATTATAATATTCTAATATCAGATAACAAACGGGATCATGTATATACCTTTAAACTGTAGCAAGCTTATAATCATCGTCGTTACTCCTATTCCGGCTGTCCATTTTCCCCTGAAAATGAGCAAGATCCATGAAATGAAAATATTAAATGATCAAAACAACTTGTTACGTTGACTTGATTTTACAAGAACCATAGTGTGGTTTCTAAGTATTCATAAAAGAGATATGCTGCTTACCAATTAGAACCGGAAGTTGGAGGAGGAAGTTCTTGTTTGCCACTTAAATCACTAAACGCTCGCCGTGCTTGGCCAGCAGAAGTTGAGCTTGGAATCATACGCAAAGTCGTGTCTTTGAGGATTTTTGTATTTTTGGAACAGGTTGATACGTTTGCAGTGTGAAGTTGCTTAACGATCAAGCTTCCGTACGATATACCCTTTGATCTTGCCATTAAACTATGAATGTAAAGTTTTGCTTCAAGATTATGACTTTGTTTGAGTTTAGCGGTATTGAAGATTATAACGTTCAGTTGAAGTTTGGCAGGTACGTTGTTTAGTCTATGGTCAATTGTTGAAGGTTTCTTATTCAATTAGGTTAACCCACATGTTAGAAATTACGTTTGATTCCGTCTTAAAAGCATCTTCCTCTTAGGTGTACTCAACATGTGAATTAAGTTTTCGTCCTCATCAACGAAATTTCTTATTTTATGTTTCTTTAATGACTTCTAACTTAGCCACTTAAGTGTTGTTTATTTATATGAAACTCTAATTTTCTTTTTCTTTTTCTTCTTCTTTCTTCTTTTGAAAAGGAATTAAGAAGCTCTAATCTAAATTTGGTTCACACAATTGAATCTGTTTTGAATCTAAATTTGAGACATAAATATCTTAATTAGAATGAAATAATATTATGTGAAAAGCTTATTCTAAATATCCTTTAAGTATTTAATAAGCTTTTGTGAGACCGTTTATGGGCTCTAGGCTGTTACACCTTTGATCTAGGATTTTGGCTATTACGAGCTCAATGATAATATTGACGGAATATTCTATGAAAGAAACAATACTATCACAACAAGGTTTTGCCAACTCTTCCGTTTGTTATTCCAACTAGCCCCAATACTACTTGATCATTAGTAGTACGTGTTATCTACACTATAACAAGGAATCAAAGATCCTTGAGGCTAAACAAACCTAACAACAAAAGACCCCACTAAATATCCTTTGAGTATTTAATAAGCTTTTGTGAGACCGTTTATGGGCTCTAGGCTGTTACACCTTTGATCTAGGATTTTGACTATTACGAGCACAATGATAATATTGACGGAATATTCTATGAAAGAAACAATACTATCACAACAAGGTTTTGCCAACTCTTCCGTTTGTTATTCCAACTAGCCCCAATACTACTTGATCATTAGTAGTACGTGTTATCTACACTATAACAAGGAATCAAAGATCCTTGAGGCTAAACAAACCTAACAACAAAGGACCCCATGTCTAATGTTCATCAGACCCCTCGTCTGATGTTCCCACACACACTCATTTTAGGTGCTTTACATTTTAACACACTTAGTGTTATTGTAATTTCTAAGTACGAAGCACCATGGAGGTGACGTTCACTTTGTTTCACTGTGAATCATGCACTCACCACCGCTTTTATCTAAAAGGGTGTGATCTTCCTTTTATAACATAAGGAGATCATTACAAAATTGATAAGTCTTTGTCATCTACTATCTAGCTTATGACTAATCACTATTCTAGCTTAGTCATACAAGATACATCATGTATCTAGTATAAACAACTCACTTGGAGTGTTCAATTTGATGACTAGAACTAAGATATTATCTTTTTATGCAAGTGTTGAATAAGTCGGTCTTATCTACACAGCTGTTTGTTATGAGTCATAGCTGCACAGTCATAGCAGCAGCAGAATCAAGCAGCAGTATGATTCAGCAGCAGAATCATCAGCAGTAGGATTCAGCAGCAGCAGAATCCTTCTTCAGCAGGCTCTTCAGCAGAAACGCATCATCAGCAGAATCATTTTACTCATCAGCAGTATCTTTTGCTTATCATTTCAGTATTCTTCATGTTTCATTCTTCTTGTTTATGATCATCAAATCTATTAAATCTATGGAATATTTAATTCCTTACAATCTTCCCCTATTTGATGATTACAAAACAAAAACATTCTTGTACGAATTTCCCTAGACGAAGTAGAGAAATTGAGATAACTAAATCTCACCATGAATGAAACTATACTGTCTTCCCCTTAATTTATGCTATCCACCACATCTCTTCCCCTTTTTGTTATCAACAAATAGAGAATATTACAAATATGATCTTTACAGCTACGAACTAATACTACACATCCAATCTATCCTTCTATTATCTCAAATTACCCTCCATTAAGTTTTCCGCACTAAAAATGAACTTGAGATAGTAAAAATCTTAACCATCAGTAGCAATACTAATCAACAGTAGTAAGAATCAATTACTTTCCCTGTGGTGATACACATACATAATAAATGGTTGAACATTTGAACATTTAAGCTTCCCCTGAAACCCATATGTTAACCATTTGAATCTTCATATCTGTAGGCTTTTATGACTGATGAAGAAAGACCAATCATTTCTGACTTGATGCAGAAGCAGAATAAACCAACCTTATGTCTTATATCTTGTACTAAATCTGACTTCAAACGTATACCCAATCTTTTGGTATAGGGAGAACGCAATCTCTTGACAATAAACTCATCTTCTATGAGACACTGAGCACTACAAAGTTACTCCTTTAAGTGTTTGTCAATTTGCAGTCATATAAAATTGCAGCACAAACAAGTTACCTTCTCAACAAAAGGTATGATAAAACACAACTTTGAAAAATTCAACCTCAACTTCAAATAAGCAACAACTGACCTTTTTCACCAATAATAAATTGATAAACAAGCCTTTTTATCTTTTAAGAATCAACTCTCTTCTGTGTGTGATTCTTCCCCTTTGTGTGTGTAAAAGCAGAAACTTCCATATGAACGTCATCAAACCTTAATGAGCAAACAACCAGTTCGTCCTTTTTTTTTTTTTTTTTTTTTTTTTTTTTTTTTTTTTTTTTTTTTAAGTATAAAGACGACACTTTTTAGTCTTTAGTGACACTTTTTAGAGTCACTAACCTGTTTTATGCTCTATGATCAACAAATTTTCAATTTTGATCAATATAAGGTTTATCAAATAAACTATATTCAACAGTCATATCGAATCTCAGAAAAAATTCGAACTTCAGAAACACCAATGCAGCAGTTTTCAAAAATTTATACCTGACAATATAGAGCTCAGATTGAAGATCCCTTCGGTGAGAATATACCTTGATATATGTAGAATCTTCGTAAAAAATTTCAGCCCGATCCAACGGTTAACGAAGGATTTATCGCCCTTTGAAAACAGCCCTGCAGTGAGTTACGAAAATATGAACCAGTTTCGAATTTTTCTTGTTTTTCTGCATTCTTCGACAAACCAAAACCTTTTAATATCCTATATCGAGAGCCCCCCGCTCTGATACCAATTGTGAAAAGCTTATTCTAAATATCCTTTGAGTATTTAATAAGCTTTTGTGAGACCGTTTATGGGCTCTAGGCTGTTACACCTTTGATCTAGGATTTTGGCTATTACAAGCACAATGATAATATTGACGGAATATTCTATGAAAGAAACAATACTATCACAACAAGGTTTTGCCAACTCTTCCGTTTGTTATTCCAACTAGCCCCAATACTACTTGATCATTAGTAGTACGTGTTATCTACACTATAACAAGGAATCAAAGATCCTTGAGGCTAAACAAACCTAACAACAAAAGACCCCATGTCTAATGTTCATCAGACCCCTCGTCTGATGTTCCCACACACACTCATTTTAGGTGCTTTACATTTTAACACACTTAGTGTTATTGTAATTTCTAAGTACGAAGCACCATGGAGGTGACGTTCACTTTGTTTCACTGTGAATCATGCACTCACTACCGCTTTTATCTAAAGGGGTGTGATCTTCCTTTTATAACATAAGGAGATCATTACAAAATTGATAAGTCTTTGTCATCTACTATCTAGCTTATGACTAATCACTATTCTAGCTTAGTCATACAAGATACATCATGTATCTAGGATAAACAACTCACTTGGAGTGTTCAATTTGATGACTAGAACTAAGATATTATCTTTTTATGCAAGTGTTGAATAAGTCGGTCTTATCTACACAGCTGTTTGTTATGAGTCATAGCTGCACAGTCATAGCAGCAGCAGAATCAAGCAGCAGTATGATTCAGCAGCAGAATCATCAGCAGTAGGATTCAGCAGCAGCAGAATCCTTCTTCAGCAGGCTCTTCAGCAGAAACGCATCATCAGCAGAATCATTTTACTCATCAGCAGAATCTTGTTCTGCTTCAGCAGTATCTTTTGCTTATCATTTCAGTATTCTTCATGTTTCATTCTTCTTGTTTATGATCATCAAATCTATTAAATCTATGGAATATTTAATTCCTTACATATTATATGTTTAATTTTTGTAAAAAGAAAATGTGTGACTCATATTAATATAAAGTCCTTTTATTTTTATGATACACTAGTTAGATACCCGCGCACAGCGACGGCGATAAATATAGTTATATTATAATATAGTAAACGAATTCATAGCTCAACTTTTACCGCAATTTCCTACCCGCTTAATAAATTCGTTTCACAACAGTCCGAATGTATATGTTAGTTGTATTTATTTGCTTGGATTTCTCGTTGTTTTTCCGTGACATTATTATTCCCGCATATAGAAAGACGCTCGCAATCTCTTACCTGTCAAACACTTCCTCGAAAAGTATATTATTTTGTCGAATCAAGATTTTATTGATTGAAATAAATAATAAAGTGGTAAAAATTTAAATTAATAAAAATAAACCACTAAAACGTAAAAAGTAAAAACTAATAAAAATATATCAAAATGGATATTGAATTAAAAAGCACAAAATTTTAAAAATATGGTGAAATTAAATCATAAAAAAAAATAAATAGATAAAAAGATATTTTAATTTGAAAATAAATGTGAATTTTAAGTTTAGAAGTGACACATGTTATCTTATGATTAGAGCTCCTTATCTTAATTTTTGGTTAGGAGTTAGGTTTGAAATTAGATGCATTATATAGTAGTATAGATAAACATTTATAAATGCAACTAATAACGTGGAAATAAAATGTGTTAAAACAAAACACTCAAGTACTTTATGTCAAAATTTGATCGTAAAGTAGTTATACATTATTGATATGTTATACTCTCATGTTATTAAATCTTCGATATTACTCAGCATCTTGTTGGGTAAAATGTTTGAGCCTCCGACCACCGCTACATTAACTAGAAAACAAATACACTTAATGAACCAAATGCTTAATCGCATTTAAATAAGTCAAATTAAAAGGATGTTAAAAGTAATCTATACTACATATAAAGCATGAATGACTCTCTCTACTAAATTTAAGACTTACAAGAAATTAAGCATGGTTTACAACACTTTAAAGCACCCGATTTTTAGAATTATAACAAAATAAGCATATTGTACAACAAAATAAAGCATGATGTCATTTTAATACCAAAATTCTATCAAACAACATTAATGCTATTAAAAATACCCCATTATCAAAAATTACAACCATTTAAGCACAATGTACAATAGCTGCAACCAATTTTTAGATTTACAACAAAATGAGCATAGTGTACAACAAAATAAGCATGATGTAATTTTCAGACTTATTTTCAGACTTACAACATTAATGTTATTAAAGTGGTCAATGTTATTAATGACTATAATGACTACTACTTATAAGAAAAGAAACATAGTGTACAACACTTTAATGCACATAGTTTTCAGACGTACAAGACAAAAAGCATAGTGTACAACAAAATACCACATTAATGTTATTTAATGTACTCAATTATTTAACTGGTCAATAAATACAATTAATACATTTATTAAAACACCCCTTACAAATACAAATTATCAAACATATTGTACAACCAAATTAAACACAATTCTTGCATTAAATTTCACAACTACAAATAATAAAGCATATTATACAAATATTCAAGCCCGAACGGGCAACGGGCCAAATGGGCTTGAGCCCGAACGGGCGCGGACCAAATGGGCTCGAGCCCGAACAGGCACGTGCCAATGGGTTCGAGCCCGAACGGGCACGAGCTATACGAAATTCTTGATATCCGTAAATTTATTGTCAAAAATAACATAATAAACTAAAATACATTATTTATCAAAAAAAAATTATTTCAGGGTACCCGCCGCTGCAACGCGCGGATACCCTGTTAGTTTTTTAAAAAACAAACACCACCATTTCAACTAGTTTACCGAAGTACTTACATAAATTTTACATTTTATGGAAGAACAAAACTGTGATCTATTAATCGATGAATGTGATTATTAAAATTTGTTATTAGCAGAAAATAATATGCTTTGAAGGAAAAATATGGGTCAAAACAAAAAGTAAGTTACTTCTATATCTTTTTTTTTAGGGCATAAATTCATGCACTCTTTTAAAAATGGTGAGATCGAACTTCTTTCTTTCTTAGGCAAGAAAATATATAGTAGTCACGACAGTTTATGTCTATGCTATTGATATTGATAACATCTACAAGTGTAGAAAAAGTTGTTATATTATTATGGAATTTTGTTATATGTTGTGTATGTTTATAATTAAGTGTAGCTTTTAAATGCTCATATATGTGGGAAAAAAAATACAGTTTTTTTATGCGTATATGACAATGGAAATAAAATCAGATCCATTATATTGAACCCTTCAATTTATTGATAGATTCATACTTGTAAATTGGAAATTTGTTTTTACCGAGTGTCTTGCTTTACCGGCTACTTTGAGGTAACGCATTCTCGATCAAGCTTAATTTCTTTGGATTAGTTGATATATATAGATACTTATATAACTTGTAGGAAAAGTATACGACACAATGAAAGGGAAAGTTGATTATGATAACCTAGCGTGCAAAAGTATTATAAATAACAAATACAATACCAATCTATCTTGTGAAAGGTTTTTCGAGTAGTGATCAATTTTCTTTTTTTGGGTAAAGGGGTAAAGAGCCCCGGTAAAATATATTACTCCAAAAATACGAATAAAAACATAGAATGAGGGTGAAATCTCTCATCTCAGCCAATAAAAGGCAAGACAAATGCTCAATTATGCTTCAAACCCAAACCAATCATAAGAGGGGCTTACCAAACTTATGAACTAAACACAAAGAGAGAAACTTACTTCCTAGCACAACCACGAAGATTGATATCAAATTGATCACAAAAATCTTGCATCTGTTTTGGTAAGTCAAAAACCTGATCCTCGTATCCATCAAAGCAATCGATATCATCTTCTAAGAATCCTCCTCCACCAGTCGAAGACATATATCTAGAAGTCTCGTCATCAGGCAACTCGACTTCATCATCATCAGATTCTTCAAATTGGTCCCCCACAGATGTATTAGGCTTGCTAGCTGACGCATCATTCATTACCTTCTTTTCCAACGGTCTTCCATGCTCATCCGTAAGCACAAGTTTCCCTTCCAATATTTGTCTTTCAAGGTCATTAATCCTATCAACCAGAGGAAAGACATTTGTACTAGGGGTTTGCTTACCCGCTTCCTCTTCCGCATCCACCAATGTAATCGTCTCATTAGTACTCTTGGGGTTCGAAGCCTCACTTTCACCCTCATCAACCAAAGTATCAAAAACAACAAAAGGGTTTGTAGTAGTAACCTTAGATACCTTTGGTTGTGATGGAGCTTTATCCTTCTTCTTTGTAGATTGGACCGGTCGATAAAATGAATATGACTTAGGCTTTGAACCAACTGGAATTCCTCTAACAGCCTGACAACTGGCATGTCTAGGCTTCTTCAAATTGTTCACCACATCCGAGTCTTTCTTCTTAGGACATTCATAAAAAACATGACCAAAAACTTGACAACTAGAGCACCTGAGAGGTGTCCACTCGTACTCAACATGGATAGTGGGAGTAGTAAACCCTTCACCACTCAATTTAGGAACAACCACCACTATAGTATCTCTCAGCTTAGCATCAGCTCTAAGCTCAACCATGGCTCTTGCATAACTAGCCCTACCCCAAGAATCAGTGCACATAGCAGCCGTGTAAGAATCTAACATAAACGGATTACCAAGTTTGGTTGCAATAGCGCTCAACCCATCTTCTGTAAACGCAGTGATGGGAACATCATGTAACTTCACCCAAATTGGGATATTAGAAACATCCACCTTCATAATATTCGCATCTGGAGTCCACTGGTTAAGAATCAATGGTACATTGCGAATAAACCATGGCCCAGTTTCCAACATAGCTTCCATCCCATTTTTAGAACCGAATTTGAAAAAGAACATATCTTTAATCATCATAGATTTAATAAGGCCAAATTTACTCCATGTATTCTTCACATAGTTCTCAACCACAGGATACGCCACACGCTTACCCAAAAAGAACCCGTAAACAGTGTTGTTAAACCGATCATTCACAGCACTAACCGACTCTTTGGATAAGTATACATCCACACCATTTCCAGCCGCGTAAACAAAGGTCGAAAATTAACAGATTTCCGACTCTGATTACCCTTAACCAATGTAGCAAATGAAATAGGAGGTGGAGGATTACCATTAGTAGCCGAATTCACATCGTTTGGAGTCGAATTTGTACCCAGTCGGATACCCTCTTTAACCAAGGGATTCGCCATATTAGTTTCCAACTTGTTCGACACAGAATGTGTCGGAACTTTGCTAGTCGTAGCCTCATCAACATGATTATTGCCCTTGACTGGAACATTAGCCCCGTTACCTTGCTTCTCCTTAACACCATTACCCCTCCCTCTCCCTTTCGGACTCAAAAAACCTTTCTCCATGATCTCGAGCACAACACAATCTTAACCAAATAATAGCCAAAATGTACAAATCAACCCCATTAAGAAACCAACACACCAACGATTATAGAATCTGTAAAGTAATAAACCCTAGCCAATGAGACCCAAAAAGAGAATCAATTGCAAAGAGTTATATAATAATCAGATCTTATGGATTCAATAACCACACTCCACAAACCAACATAACAAGCAATCCACTGATCAATTATATAATAGATCGATCGGTTATATAAATGAAAAAGTGAATCAATCAATTATCCTACCAAATAAACAAAGCACCACTGATATATAAACTAAATAAAAAACACAACAAATCACTGGAAAGAATTAATAATGATTATTAATACCTCCATCCATGGTCGGTTATTATTTAGAGGTAGGGACAATAGTGTTTTGAATCGAAATAATACCCTACCAAGATAACAAAGTACCACCGATCTAACTAAATAATTTAGAAGAAGGGATGATTTGTTATAAATTGATAGAATATTGGTTTAAGGATAATCGCCAATTATAGAGAAAGGTTGGATAGTGATCAATTTTCAGTTACTAATTAAAGCACATTTTGTGACGCTAGGTTACGCATCAAGTTTTTCACATACGGAAAACCAAGTCTTGAATTTCTATCACAAACATGTTGGATTAGAGCTGATCAAATCATAAAAGATTTTTAGCTCCATAATAAAAGAGGCATAACTGCAGGTTGCTAGTGAAAAGCAAATAAATTCACGCATCTATATATGTAATTAGTTTTTTTTTAATCGGAAGTCATGTGTAGATAAATTCATAGCAGGAGGAAGTCGATCTGGAAGAAGGCCGCAACAAGGAGACGTATGTAGGTTGATGGACAAAAAAAAGGAGCCACGACAGGAGACAGTCATGAGGGAAGGTGATGTTAAATATATGGATAAATATTAATATGTAAATGTCTAGTATCGAACCCGAGACCTCGGGATTGCACACTTTACAAACAAGAATAATGAATAATAAATATATATATGTTAAACGTATTGTATATATATATATATTTATAAACACTTAATGGACTAAATGGTCGTTAGTTATTAACCGTATGGACTAACTATCATTAGTAACGAAAGATAAGGACTAGAATGTAACTTGGGAGTCAAGAAGGATCTAGAACACCCTTGTGGGTGCCTAGGCCGGTCGATCATGGTGAGGGGAAGCCCAACCCATGCTTGTCTTGTCCTCCAAGTTTACTCTAGTATATATACAAGGTCAAGGATTAGGGTTTCACATCTTTTGTGCACACACACTAACCCTAATTCTTTTCTTCTTGTGTTTCTTTTCTTGGCCGATCGGTTCACCCCCTCCAAGGGATCTTGGATCGATTTTGGTTAAGCAAAATATAAGTGTTTTGTTTACTTGCATCAAACCTTTATTCGTTGGTAGTTTGTGTGTACAAGAACGAGGTAACAACATACTTTTGTTGTTATCAAGGGATCGATTAACAAAACGGTAAGGGGTTAATCATTGATCCATATAAACCCTAATTAGGGTTCTTCATATTGTTAAAGACAATTGCTTTTGATTCTTGTTCGGGCTAGAATCACCACGGTACGTTCCTATTTAATTTATGTTAATCTCTTATATGTTATAGATGTTCCTACGCTTCCGCAAATGTGTTTACCTATTTATGATTGTCATGATTCTTATATTCTAACAGTGGTATCACGAGCTTGCTATAACATGTAATTGATTACATAAAACACATAAAAACTAATTTTGATTGTGTTAGATACATGTTTTGGATCTAGGGTTTTGTTTTTTCTACCCTAACCCTAATTTTGGGGGGAAGGGGTTGATTTATTCCATGAACCCTAATTAGGGTTTGTGGTTTTATTAATTAATTGGATTAGAAACCCTAGGTTGCCTACATGTTTATGTGTTATTTGGGCGTATCCTTGACCTAATTGGTAATTGTTATGCTTTGATCCATGATGAAACATGCATGTTAGTCATGGGTTATTTATTATTTATTAATTGTTAAGCTTTTCACATGTTTAGATAGATCTAATATTGGGGAAGACCCCATAATTATTAAAATCAATTATGTGCTATGTGGTATATGATTAGCTTTGGCCTACGCAATTGACTCGTCAATGTATGTGGCTCACTTCCATTAAGAGGTGAAGGCCCTAGTTAATTATATGCATATAAAAACCTAGAATTGATTTTGTTAGGATCTTTTCTAAAAAGATTGCATGTGGCTAATTGTTTCACCTTATAATTGTTATGTTATTAGTTGTTTTTATTTGTCTTTATTACTTGTTTTATTGTTTGATTGTTGGACACGTTTGTAAGCAATAAAAGGGTAATTTTTCCATAAAGAAAATAATACGGACTAATAATGGTGAAACCCTAAGTGATAAAGTAAGAATCTTGCAAGGTCTTAAGTGCCGCTAGTGGTCCGATTCGCACGGTAATCAGCTCCCAGGCGAGACTAGCAAAATTCACACTTTATCACATAATTTTGAGATTGAATCCATAAACTTTTGCTTGATTGATGTTTTATACAAGTATGCTTTTAAAATTAAGTCTTTTAAGATGATATTCATAACCGTGATTTGAAGGCTTAGAAAAGAGCCTTAGAGTCTGCCTTGGTTATCACAATCTTGAATATGTCTTAAACGAATTACTTTTAAAATCATGATTGTAGAAAGTCATCTTAGGGTTTTGGCATAAACCTCAAGTAAAACTTTGTGGATTAATTTCACGAATTGGATATAAAAAGTTTTTATGAAAACTTATGTTATAAAGATGAGTGCATGCATCTTTGTACATATTTTGATTGACATATCAAAATTAATACCCTTAATAATTTAAGTTACATGCCATCTAACTATAAGAAACACTTGAAGTTTTTATTTAGTAAACGTGAGACGCAGGCTAAATTTTAATGACAAGGTAAATTTCCGAGTGTGTGTGAGACCACACATGGAGAATTTGCAGTTTCTAAGTTAGACAACTTAATTAAGTTGATGCGTGAGACCTAGAGCTTAAGGCATGAGATGGGATGAAACATGCTTACATGACAAATTGATGAATCAATTTGATGTAAATCCCATAATGATCTAGGAATTGGAAAAGTGTTTGCCAATTATTGTTCGACAGATTACCATCTTTTATACTTTCACCACTAGCAGATCAACTGATGTGGTGGAATTTATGTAAAGTTGGATCCTAGATTTTCAAGAAAATATGTTGGTCATATGAATATATCCTTGGGTATTATATTTTCTTGGAAATATAAATTATCGAAAATACTAAAATTGAATTTAGTAAATTTTTTAAATGTATTAATGCAACTCAAAACCGTAAACGTAAGTTATTCTTTTAATTGATCTACACCCGTTTGGGTTTTTGGTTAGAGTCAATATTTACAAAAAGAATAAATATAGTCTTCTTTCCATTAGGAGAAGTGTGAGACTCAAATCCTATTCCTTTTCATGAATGAGAAAGGTACAATAGGATGATTAGAATTGTCTAAATTCTAAATACATAACTCATAGCAAACTTTAATAGTAAGAGTATATGCACCTTATGAGTTATTAAATTAGAAGCTAGACTGATTACTGCATAATGGTAAAAGACGAATTAGATTATTTTATCTAGTTGTTTTGGTTCGACCATTTACAGATACTACATACAATTGTTGGAATGGTAAATCTATAAAGGAAGAAATTGCATGCCCAGTTTTTTCAAGTTAATAGTTTGGAATGTGATGAATCACATTTATATAGTAGATTACATCCTTTTATAACCTATATAATTGTTTGAATGAGTTTTCTTAAAAGATGTAGGAAAGTAAACAAGTACACTATTTCCTTTCACTGATTAATGAAACATTTACAATGTTGTCAAATTCAGTGGGAGTATTGTGTTCTTATGGCTGAATAAGGGATTATTATAATGTTCTCTAATTCAGTGGGAGTTACAAGACTTATTGTCTTGATTGTAACTTAGATTATCTTTTGAATATCTCAAGGTAATTACTTTCCAAATACAGACACTAATATTTTCAAGGATAGTCATGTACGTTTCCTTGATTGATTGAGTAAACTCTATATCTACTAAGTTATGTTAAATGACACAAATCATATTGTTCAAATTAACAAACGCGTGCGTGTTGTTTATATGATACATGGTGTTGTACCATGCACAAGTGGGAGAAATCTTCATTATATGCAAAGTACAACACATAAGTATATGATTTAAAGAATTCTCTTAACTGCAAAGTAAGAGATTATAATGCTAATTAGATTAATACATCTAATTTAAGAAACACTTGGTGTTAAAATTTAGTAAACGTGAGACGAAGACTAAATATTAACAACAAGGTGAATTTCCATGTATGCGTGAGACCAACATGGATAATTTACAGTTTCTAAATTAGACATCTATTAGAACAATTGTGTCAAATAACAATACTACTTCAGCTTTAATATTTATGTATTATTAGAATGACATAAATGCATGAAGTAATATAAAACTACTTCAATAATTATGTATTCTTAGAATGACATAAATAAATAAAGTAGTGTGTTAACTTGAAAATCTTATTGAAACCAAATGATGGTGTTCATGATTACTTTAATTATACATGTTTATACTTTATTGTATAGTTATAAACATGAAGTCTTTTAAGCATTACAAGACTTATAATAAAGTAAGACGTTAGCTTGTTATGGTCTTTTAATTAAGACATATATAAGAAGTCATTGAGTTGATCAATGATTAATATAGTATAGTGGGATTATAACAAGTTTATGTTTTTATAAGACATAAACATGAAGTGACTTGGTCAAAAGTACTTGTGTTATAAAGCATGCAATTGGTTTGGAAATACTATTATACCATTAAGATGACTTAGTTGGTAAATAAGTATGCCAACAGGAATATGGTTATCTTATATATATATATATATATATATATATATATATATATATATATATATATATATATATATATATATATATATATTGTTAGATCTTCTTACAATATTAATTTTAATTGAAGTACCACATATGAATAGTATGTTCAGTTAGGGAATCAAACTCTTGTTAGATTGTTTGATTAAAGATAACTATGACTTCTTTTCTTCCAAAAGTTATCAAGGTTAGAAATTGAGTATGAATTGAATATACTCAATTAGACTCCTAGAAGATTAATAAGACATTAGTGAATTATGAAATGTGATGAATCACATTATGTCTTAAAAATTGAAGTTCTGAATTTGTTAAGCTACTTATGTGAAGGTTATTAACAAAGAACTATCAATATGTATTTGTAATGTCCTAAAAGAGAACGTTGGATTGTTGCTCTAAATTGCTAAGTAGTTATAGATAGTCTCTGTGTTACTAAAGGCAAGTGAGAGTATTTTATCTTGAAAAGATAGAATTACAAGATACATAATCTTCTAAAACCACACTAGTTAAAATCATGATGAGGCTTAACATGTAAATGATAAACCTCAAGATGATGGAATTATCATTCATAGATCCACTTGGATACCTCATATATTTAATGAATATACTGACGATTATATGATGTAGTATTACCAACATAATGAATTGGGTAAATTACTCATAATATGAATGTTATAGATGCTGTTCATAAAGATATTCAAATTTAGAAAATTTGGTTTATCTTAATTCTTAATGGTTAGAGAATGGAGATGAGTTTATTCAAAGATTATGTAACCCTAGTGGTTTAAATCTTTGAGTAGAAATCATATGGACAAGATTGTACACATATCTTAATGAAATCTTATGACAAGATTATTAACCATACTTAAGCAATTAACTATGATTGAATACTCTTTCTTAAGTATATTAAAGATATAAAGAGGGTAACTGTCATATTTACATGAATGTGAAATTTGACAATGGAATATCAAAAACTCTTTCTTGAATAATTACTTGAGCGAGGACGATAAGTAATCAAAAAGGAGTTTATGAATTCATGCAAATCTTTGGAAGTGTACAAAATGCAATAATCCATGAATGGATAAATGCATGCATCTAGGAGATTATTCTTATGATAAATTATTAAATCTATGTTTAGGTTTATAATTAAAATAAGGTAATTTCTAAGTATTCCTGAAAGCTAGTGGGAGTATTATGTTTGATTTACTAAATCATATATGTTGTATAACATATAAGAGTAACATTCCATATAAGTAAAAGGTTAGACTTAATTTGGAATGAAACGTTACTTGAAAGATTTAGGAAATATAACATACAACCTTGAAATAAAAGTTTATTATTAAATAAACAAGTGCGGTAAATAAATTCTAAATAGAATATGATATATTATTTTGGTTGACTAAATGGATATACATATTTGTAAAGATCAAACATGAATAAAATCTAAGTTTGACTGAAGGATTTTCATGTGCATTATATTATTGTTGTATCATGCTTAAGTGCTTAAATGATTTGACAATATTTGATATCCAATTAAAAGTTATTATATAACTTGTGTAATAGATATTCTAATGAAAAATGTTTGAAATTAGAATAATGATCCTCAAATTGGAATAGCTCCTAAACATTACACATTGGATATTAAGGTAACGGAAATTTTAAGGAGCATATTGTGATTATATACAATGATGCTGGTTTAATTGAAATGACACTCAATAACTAGTCATGGTAGGATTTTATCCTTGTTAATGGCCATGTAAACTAGTTGTGCTCAACTAAGAGCATAGTTGCATTATACATTAAAGAATTAGAATACTTTAAACTTTAATATGTTTGAAAGTTTGATTATCATAAATTAGTGATTGAGGATGTCACACCATTTATGAACATTATGTGGCTATATCAATAAAGTTGGATGAACACATACAAGAATCTCGCTTATTGAATTCTTGAAAGAAGTATTCTCAAAATTCAAATAGATCAAAGTTAGATGAAATTATGCCATGTCAACAAGTATGATTACTTGAGGCATAATTGTCTTCAAGTTATTACTTGAGACAAGATTCATTAATTAGAATTATCATGCATTGATCTATTTTGGTATTTGGATAAAGGACATTAAGCAATTATTATTTATAATGAATTAGAGTACTTAGTACGTTTGTTTTCATTAATAATAAATTGTGTCCTATATTTGCATGTTTAAATCCGTGAATAACTTATGTTGTTCTAAATTGTCCATTGTCGATTAATGATATGGGAATATCATTAAACTAAGACAAATCTGAGCATTGGTTAAGAATATACTTGAAAGTATATTGATGCGTTGACATACCAATTTCACATGATATTCGATGAATTGAATATTGGACTTATCCCAATAATATGATTTAATATTTAATGTGAGAATCATATTTAAAGTTATCTTCAGACTTGAGATACCAGATAAGTGTCATGGATGTAGTGCATTTTTGTGAAGCAATCTACCGCTCACCGTAACAGGGAGTCATAAGGGTTGTTTTCAGAAGTGTTGCAAAGTTCATGGGTTATTCTTGTAGTCAAGAGAGAATTTGTTCCTTCTGATTTGTTCAGAAGTTTAATACTGTTGGGCCCCTCGTAGGGTTGACAAAATGTTTGCGTGGCCACGCCCAAAGTCTATCTGGAATACGTTCGGATGTTTTGGTAATTTTGTTAAATCATAAAGAGACGAGAAACAAAAATTTAATAAAGAACCTCACATCTTTATTAATGTGGTATTAGTAATGAAAGGATAATTATAATGATGAATCATTAAAGGTTTTTCAGGAAACCTAGCTCGGATTGAACTAGGGGCATTAGAGTGTTGCAAGACGCTAACCAATGTCATTTTACTATTAATAGATATCCAAGTGGGAGCTGTTAAATATATGGATAAATATTAATATGTAAATGTCTAGTATCGAACCCGAGACCTCGGGATTACACACTTTACAAACAAGAATAATGAATAATAAATATATATATATGTTAAACGTATCGTATATATATATTTATAAACACTTAATGGACTAAATGGTCGTTAGTTATTAACCGTATGGACTAACTATCATTAGTAACGAAAGATAAGGACTAGAATGTAACTTGGGAGTCAAGAAGGGTCTAGAACACCCTTGTGGGTGCCTAGGCCGGTCGATCATGGTGAGGGGAAGCCCAACCCATGCTTGTCTTGTCCTCCAAGTTTACTCTAGTATATATACAAGGTCAAGGATTAGGGTTTCACATCTTTTGTGCACACACACTAACCCTAATTCTTTTCTTCTTGTGTTTCTTTTCTTGGCCGATCGGTTCACCCCCTCCAAGGGATCTTGGATCGATTTTGGTTAAGCAAAATATAAGTGTTTTGTTTACTTGCATCAAACCTTTATTCGTTGGTAGTTTGTGTGTACAAGAACGATGTAACAACATACTTTTTATTGTTATCAAGGGATCGATTAACAAAACGGTAAGGGGTTAATCATTGATCCATATAAACCCTAATTAGGGTTCTTCATATTGTTAAAGACAATTGCTTTTGATTCTTGTTCGGGCTAGAATCACCACGGTACGTTCCTATTTAATTTATGTTAATCTCTTATATGTTATAGATGTTCCTACGCTTCCGCAAATGTGTTTACCTATTTATGATTGTCATGATTCTTATGTTCTAACAGGTGACCTGAAAGAAATCCTGACTTGTCCAAAGGCAGAAGGCTACATAAAAACTAAGAGCATGCATGGGCATGTCTATAGAATGACAAATTTATCATAAACCACTTCACCACAACAACTACCACCGTACGCTACCATGAAAGGAGCAGAAAATATGGTTTATAAATTTGTGAAAAGTTGGACCGATTAGGAGTATGTAGTTAAGCTTTATTTTTATTTTTATTATAATTTTTTGATGATTAGGGTGTTTGTGATAATTCTTTTTCTTTTGCTACAGTTTCGATTAAAACAAATATTAATGAAAATAAAACATTTGAAGGGATTCAAATAATTTCTACCAACTGTCGTTAAATAAAGGAGGGATCAACGACAGATAATGTTTAGCAGTTAGGGACAACGGTGCATTTTTTTTGGGTCAATGAACGAAATGCAAATCACAATTGAGGACGAACGGTGTAATTTAGTCTTAAATTATTACTACGCAAATTAAGTTGTTAAGAATAATTGATATTGAAAGTTTCTTGGGTATATGATAAGTTAGAAAAATGTTCATTTTGCTCCATAATTTAGAGAAGACTTTTGACTTTGATGGCATAAGAAGTTAAGAATGTCCACATGTGGTTAATAATTTCATAACCATTAATGACATTACGAACATTTAATTATTTTTATTAAGATCCAAAATAATTGGAATCATGCATTGAATTTTGTTAGAGGAAGCTTCTCCGAAAGGATTGGGTTACATCACTTACCTTCCTTCCCTTCACTCACTCACAATCAATCCTCTTACGCTACATCATTCCTCACTTTTTTCATCACTCACACATATGTTTGGAGGCGCCACTTCACTCACCCTTCACTCACTTTCGTTTCTCCTCCAAAGGTAAAAAAACACATTGCAACGTTCAAAAAAAGCTTTCTTCCTGTGCGTGAGTAGCTCACTCACGGTGAGCTTGCCGTGCGGTAAGGAGGGGGAGGCGGCGGTGTTACCGTGAATGAGCCACCCCGCACCCACTCCCAGCCCTCTTATGGGATATACTATTCGGGATTTTCAAATCAGTGTATGTAAAACTTGATCATTATATAGAAATCAGCTGATTGTTTTATCTAGCCATATAGACACGCATTTGTAAGATGAAGTTGCCTAAATAAAACTTAGAAGCTTCAATGGAAGTGTAAAAGTTATGAGGAGGTGCATGTATGGAAACTTTATACTAATAAAGTCACTAAGGTATCCAATAATGATGTTTAGTACAAATTGTCTTTGTAACTTCAGAGCACTCGACAACAAGTATAAGGTCCCATTTGGATCGCTGAATTCATATAAATTTGCCTAATTATTATTTGGATTACATTTTAAGGTAAGTTAATGCCTATAAAGAAACAAAAAGGACAAAAAAGTTGCTAGCGAGCTAGAACGCTTTTAGTTATATGTAGTCCATTCCATCGTATATAAAGTTAGTCAAGGACTAAGACATATAATTGAATACACTTAATAACACAGAGATATAGAGTTTGAAACAAAAAATATCACAACAATATATTTTAACCAAACACAACAAATTACAAAAATAAAACAATGTTGAAATCTTGTATTCAGAGAGTGATCGATCACATAGAGTAACAAAGAAATAAATTACAATCTTATAGCATGGTTAAAATTAACGATAATGAGATGCTAAATTAACATGGAATATATTTGTGAACTTTACAAACGAATGAAACGAATTTATTTGTTATTTTTGTCACTTTTTTCTTGGGCAGTGATTTCTTGGTCATCTTTGTCTTTGTTCTCCTCTCGAATTTTATTCTCCTTCGAATTTTTAAGGTGAATCAACGACTCTATTTTATCTTCAGCTTCTTCTACCTGCTCCATTTACATTTTATTGATTAAAAAAAAAAATGTATATCACCAATTGCTATTTAAATTGACATGTGATATAGATAATTGAAACTGGTTATCAAATAATATAATCCCTCCGTCTCAAATTTATTATCCACTATTGACTTTTTTAGTTTTTCTTCTTCAACTTTGACCTTAAATATTTTTGTGAGTGTTATATAATATTTTATGCAAAATACATAAATAGATTGAGTTTTAAGTGTACTTTTCAATGGTATAATTTTTCATCAAGTATTATATAATAAAAAGTATATATTTATGGTCAAAGTTGAACCAGTTTGACTTTTAAAATTTAAACTGGATAATAATTTTGGGACGAACGGAGTACCATTAAATTATAGACTGAGAAAAAAACAAAATCGAACATTGTGATGTGCTAATCTATTCAATGTACATGTGATGCTAACACACATATATACAAAATTCGGAAATTTATATAATAGCAACCTAAGATGCACATGTCCACTACTTTGTACTCTTTTATACTAATCTAACGCTTATGTTTAAAATATTGTTTTAAACAATAATTTAGCTGCGAAAAAAAATAGTTATATCAAACTTTCAACGATTAACACCTTGTTCTGATCGATCTAATAATGAAAACAAGTTGTTCTTATAATACATATTTAATTAGAAAACAATTTGTGTTGTAAGCTTTTTCTTGAAACACAACAATAGATAATATATTTATAAAGATGAACGCATTACGCATGTGCAAAAGGAAACGTAAACCACGACCAAAACCAAAACATTAAAAGTTTAAAACCTATCTACCCCTAATATACATAAAACGATTAATATATAGAATGCAAAATTAGAAGTGTAGCATAGTACGTAATGCCATGTAGCAACAGAAAACAAAGACCTTTTCGTAATACCAAAAGTCATAGTGTAGCATAGTACATACTATGACTTTATCATAAGCTAGTAGATAAATTTTGCATGATTATAGCATAACCTAACTAACTATGAGTCTATGAGTTTTGTTTATATAAACATAGCAAACTTGATTATGGCATATAATCTTTAGATCTAAAAGCACCCCTGCTTATTGATTCAAAATTTATGAGGCCGGCATGCTGACTTTAAGACTGGATTGTATTTATCTCTGATATATATTGCTATAGAGGAACAATGACCGATTCATTCTCAATATATTTAATTGCACATGTCCTTAAAACTCGCATGACAAAATATTAGTTAAACATAGTCTTGCTTATTGTCGGAATAATGTACAAGTCCACACGTATTATGCAAAGATTGTCCTGATGACCAGCAAGAAAACGTATATTAAAAATTTGACTTACAATTTTAATTGAATAATTAAAGTATGCCTTGCACAATATAAGAATTGTGGTTATCGGATAATTAAAAAAAAAAAAAATTAAAAAAAAAAAAAAAAAAAAACACACACACACATGATAGTGAATTTATTTATTTATTTTTTTATTATTATTTTTTTTTTACAAATTCTAATTATACATGATAGTGAATTTACATTTTCTTTCCTAGATTTTAATTATTACATATATGCTGTTTATGAAAAATGTAGTTATGTAAATGCATCATTCATGAATGTTAATTTCCCTATATTCATAAAATTATAAAATTATGCATAAAAAATAAAAACAAATGATGATTTTGAGAACCTGAAAACAGGCTAATTTAGGATACATATATACGCATGCATACATTTATACGTTAATAAATCGGAAATAGGGGTTAACCTTAATGATGATATCATCCGCGACATGAGCGCTCTTAGCCACTCCTTCGGCTATTTCGTCGAGATGTTCCAATGCTTCTTTTAGTTTGCTATCTGGAAGATCATCAGTTATACTATCAATCACTTTATCCACTCTTTCTGCAACATTTCCTATAGCTTTCACTACATGTTCTGTCGTTTCTATCTTTTGATCGAATTTACCTGCATATATTTATAGGATAATTAAAAAAAAAAAAAAAAAAGCAGTAATATTCTTTTACAAACTCTTATACATGATAGTGTGTAATTTATCTTAGTCATACTCTCCTATCTTCTTGTAATATACTGACTTGCAATGGTAACTTAATCTAAATTACATGAAATTATTAGAATAGCTAGTACGATTGTGAAGTATATAAGGTTTATAGATATTATTAATGACGTATACAAATATATAGGAAGGGAAACGAATTCATAAAACTTTGACAAACATTAGAGTATGTTTAGTTGGAGAAAAAAAATTAATTTTTAATTTTCAGTGGTGTCAAGAAAAAGGAGAGAATTAAATTTTCAATAAAACATATAAAACATGTAACGTTGTTTTCTATTTTGAAGAAAAGAAGACGATTACAATAGAAAAAGAAAACACAAAAAATATGTTTTATAGTTTAGCTTATTAAGTTGAAAATGCATGTTTTATGTTTTGTGAAGAATTTGTTGGGAAATTTTTTATTTGAACGTAAACTCTATTTTCTTGTTTGTACGAAACATTTTGTATAGACAAATCTGTTTTCTTTCAAGTGAATGAATGCACCCTAATCATTTTGTTTACTTACTTTTAAGTAGAAGCCAAGGCCCCCATTTATGGGTGAAAAAAGGTAAAATGAATGTTAACGCAATTCCCACAATCCAATTTCTCCTGCAAAAAAATAAAAAGTACAAAAGATAGTAGGGTATTTAATTAGTATCCCAATAGTCATTGTATTTTGATGTTATAGGATCGTTTATGCTTAAGAAGTTAAGCAACTCATCATGATAGTAATATATCCATAAAAATAAACCATAATAGTACAGAAACTATACTAGTACGGCAGTGAAGAAAATTAATAGATAACTTTTCTCATCAAGCAAGCAATTCAGTATGCGGACATATAAGAAACTTTAAGGTCGTTGTACCAAAAAAAGTCATGGATTTAACTTAATATACGATATCAAAAAACAAATAAACTGGTCTATTCTTTTGAATGGCAATAATATTACTCCTAATAAAAAGGCTCTAGCAAGTAATTAGAGAAACAAATAAACGTCTAATCGATCTCAAACTCATGCTCAAGTGGTTTAACGATTTTAACGGTTAAAACAACAGACCACATATCAGAACATAAAACCTTGATGGTTGATTATGTATCAAAGAGTATGTACTGTACTATTTTCGGTCAAAATAAATATAAGATCATTGACCTTACATTGAACCAGATGGGGATCCAGAAGGAAGGGGAGCTTCAGGTGGCGGATTAACGTTGCTTTGTCTCACGAATGTCGTAGTTCGCAAATTCATCGACGTGCTTAGGTATTGCAAGTTTCTGAAACTTTCGCCATGCAAACTCCAATCGTATTCTTTGCTCTTTAACAAACCAGTTCTCCTTTTATGATTGAATAAAAGAGATTTATTGATTGGATTCCAAGACAACATAGGATCAGCCGAGAATGATATCAACATAGTGGAAGACATTTATTGGCGAATTTTTGTTCTTCTTAAAGTTTAGAATGCTTAATTTGGTTTTGGAAAACAGATATATATGTTGTGTTTAATGTTTTTGTGTGTGTCTGTGTGTGTATTTTTGTTTGAAAGAATGACAATGGAGTGGTTGAAGTTTGGTTACGTATGTTTATTATGTATGCAAATACGAGTTTGACTTTCATAAAGAAGGAAACTTCTTAATCAGTTATTGATCAAAGTCAAGCCGTCCCGAGATGACTTGATATAATATTTTTAGGCCTTGTTGCACAAGTTTACTCCATTTCCTGTACATTCTATTTATCACTTTCAATTGTTCATCATATATTTCGTTTTATTATTGACAAGGTCAGCCAAAATGTTCTAATGTATACATAGATAGTATAGAAGACTATTCTTTTAATAGATAAACTCGTAGACTAAGAGACGTGTTAAATGCCTTTTAGTAGCCATTCCTCTAATCTGATAGAGGCCAGCTCAGACTAAAAAGTGTAATTCTTCTGCTTTTTCATTAGATCATGGACAAATCTATAAAACACATAACCAACTATAGACACGGAAGCCAATCTTACTCTTTCTTATCACCTTTTAATTCTAGAAAACTGAAAGGCGAACATGCTTCACTACCACGCACTTATCTTGGTCTTTCCGTGCAAATATGAGAAAAGATATAGTAATTGCAAACCAATTACTCCTAATATTTAAGACGTCGCATCTTGCAAAAGGTCTCGTATGGAGATAGACTCAGATTCCTAATTTGGTCCATATGTGGTGCTTTTGGAAAATAGTCAAAATACCTTTTCTCCTTTTTAAGTGTTCCAAAAATTGTGTTGTTAGAATACTCATAGTATCGGATTCTATCATCCCATTTTTTCCTGTCACGTCAGTTTTCGCTCTCAGCAACCTGCAGACGATTGGGTGTCCCATGAAAAATACATACTCACTCCGTCCCATATTAAATGTTCACTTTTAACTTTTGAAGTCTTTTTTCTTTAATGTTAACCTTAAATATTTTTGTTTATATTATATAATACTTGATAAAAATTATATTAACGAAAATATATTTAAAATCCAATTCATTCATATATTCTGCATCAAGTATTATATAACATAAATAAAAATATTTAAGGTTAAAGTTGATAAAAAAAAACTTTGAAAATTCAAAATAAACACTTAATATGAGATGGAGGTAGTATTAAATGCAAAACAAAAGTGTGAGCCAAATTCAATCGTGAAGCCGACCCATTTGGGTTTTTTTCGTCCTGCGACCGAATCATCACACAAAGACGATCGACTGAAATCGATCGTCCAAGTCGATCCCTTATTCCTTATGTGAGTAGCCTTACGGACCTTGAAAAGTTTAGGCGTAACTTTTTTTTTTTTTTTTTTTTTTTTTTTTGGAATTTGTAACTGACAAGAGGGTTTGGGTTGCATGGAAAAGGATTGTTCTTCACATCCTCATGGTGGTTAGTAGTCTTCGTGCCGGCTTTTTTTCTTCCAAAAAAGGCATCAGAAATGGCAAATACTAAAACAACGACTAATAAAAAAAATAATGACTACTAACCCTTAATTTTCTACTTTTATATTTGTAAAAAAAAGGGATGTTAAATTTCACAAAACATAGAAAACACATAATATGATATTTGTTTCTATTCTCAAGAGAACAAGGAAGTTACAAAGGAAACAAGGAAAAAAAACATAATATAATATATGTTTTATAGAAAATTTGATTAGAAACATTTGATTTAAAGGCCATCTATATTTTCTGTATTTTGAACAAAACATTTTGTGAAAAATAAAGAGGTTTCCTTTTAACTCAATACATGTTTAATTTTTCTAGGATTACAAAATGAAGCCGACGGCTTCACTTAAATGAAAATTCACTTTCGAAAAAGAGTCGCCTCGTACGATAATGCCTTACTTTTCCTTCTTAGCCCTTAGGAAGAACTTCATCTAGATAAGGGTAAAAGCCATAAAATAACAACTTACTTTCTAAATTTTACCGAGATGAAACACATATTTTTTTATCAACATTTAAGCCAAGGAAACTTTCAAATATTGTTCTGAGGTAAAACACTTACTTTTTTATCAACATTTAAGCCAACAAAACTTTCAAATATTGTTCTAAGGTCAACAAAAATACCCTAGAAAAAAGTGTTTCATCTCAAAACAATATTTGAAAGTTTCGTTTGCGTAAATGTTGATAAAAAAAAGTAAGTGTTTCACGTCATAACAATATTTGAAAGTTTGCTTAAATGTTGATAAAAAGAGTAAAATTTAGAAAGTAAATTGTTATTTTATGGTCTTTACCCTCTAGGTAAAGTGCCAAATTTCTGACTACAACATTTATTTAGTTCAAATCTTAGCTTGTTAATTAGAGGATGGGTAGAAATATTTTGGAATGATAAACGCCTAAACGGGAATGAGGGTCATAGTTTTAAAACGTCCCAGAGACTCACCTACTCAAATCGACCAAAGACCATAAAATCTTGGACATACGCTGCAATGTCGATGGGCTCCTTTCTCTCTTGTGGCCTGTGATAGGGTAAGCCAAATATCGTGAGCTGTTAGATTATCTTGATAACCTGACATTAGGTATTTCTCCTAGCTAATTTTTTGGAATAACCTTAAAACTTTATTTTGTTGCTTCTAATATGATTGATTATTCCTCTCTTACCGTAACTTTGTAACATCATAATTGTATGTATTTATATTTAGTCAGTTTTATAAAATGATCTAGATAATTAACTTTATAAATCCGTTGCGGGACCAAATCCTAGTTCCTAACCATTTCATAATTCTGTATTGGATTATACAGTTTTGGTCCAATAAGAGGGGAAGGTACCATTCGACATGGAGCATCGCCACTCCTACGTGGAGCATCAATTTACTCGTTGTAGCTCGCCACGGTACCGTTAGACCCTCACCATGGCTCGTTGTAGCTCCCCTCCTCGTGCAGATGATGAGCAAAGTTTAGTGACAAAAAGGAAAATTATACGTTGCATTTAGTATTCAACGATAATATTACCGTTTTTAAAACAAACGGATCCCTTTTTTTTCTCTCTTTTTTGTTTTTAAAATGTTTTACATACTCTATAAATACCAAACCAATTTCACATACTTTCATCACTACAACTCAACAAACATATAAAAACTTCTATATCTTAACCCAAATTCAACCAAGAAAATGTCTCAAAACCCGAACGAACCCGGCTATTTCACAACCCTCCTAACTTCAAACCAACGATACGGGGGATCGTCAAACTCTTCTACTCCCTCATCGCAAAATTCCCCACAACCTTCATCGCCATATGGTTCACAACCTTTCAATCCGATAGACATTTATGCCAATCAACAACTCGCGTTGCAACAAGGGGGATTCGCAACTCATTCTCAACGAATATTGCCACCACAATTTTATAACCCGTCTCAACCATCGTCGTTCCCTACTCATCAATCACAACCCCAAGTCGAACCACAACCTCAAGTCGAACCACAACCATCCACTCCACAATTTAAAGTTCCAAAAGCACGGTCACCATCAAAGGTAGAGGCAAGAAAACCAAGGCCGTCAAAGGAAAAAAGTCGTAAATTTAGACGCCGACCAGGATGAACGGCGACTGCAAAAAATTCAACGCTATATTTAAGCATTTAAAGCGTCGAAGTGGTGAAAATAAGCATGATCAAATCAATAATGCCAAGGCGAGCTTCGAAGAACGCTTTGATACGAGGGGTTTCACGTATGAGCATGTTTGGGAGATAATGAGAAATTACCCGAAATGAGATGCCGAGGATCCGTTAGACATTTCTTGTCTTGAGGATATATTTGGCCCGGACAAACGACCTCGTCCCGAAAAAGCCAACAAACGAGTTGGAAAGAAACAAAAGTCGACGAAAATGTCGAGCGCGGCGAGCTCCGGTGGGAGTCAAATGAGTACTTTTTCGGGACAATTATCCGAAAGTATACCCAAGCAAAAGACGCTCAAACGGCTTGTTACGAGGCAAGGAGAAAGAGGGAAGAAAGGGCCTTGGAAATGCAGGAAATGCAGATGCTCATGCTAGATGCCAGATTGGTTAATGACCCGGTCAGAGCCGAAATCAATCGCACGAGACAAGTAGAAATAACGAAGAAATACCAAACTATCGATAAGGATGACGATGAATAAAATGTTTAATATGCATTTAGTATCGTTTTTTATATTTTCGTATTGTTTTTTTTTAAGTTTCGTATCATTTTTTTTTCTTTTCATGTCGTTTTTTTTTTCTTCGTATTGTAACTTTTTAATTTAATGAAATAAAATTAGTATGGTGTGGTATTTTTAATTATTGTGAAATGAATTTAATTTATTTAGTGAAATGAGTAAAAAAAAATAAAGTTGTAAGTAGTTCCAAATGAGTAAGTTAAGATTAGTTGTGAGTGAAGAGGGAGTTAGTTGTGAGAAGGTGTTGGGGTGATGTGGCACCAGTAGGCCCAAAATAACGAGATTTGCGTTGTGGCACCTTCCCCTCTAAAACACGGCAAATTACACCAAAATACTATGCTTGCATGAATAGGTGAAATTAGTAAAGATACCAGCCAAACTTGAAAGATAAAAAGTTAACCGTATGAATATGCAAAATCATGCATACTTTTATATGCAAAAAATAAATTAAACAATGTTGCATGATTCATATTCACACTCTTTAGTCATAATTTAGATGTTCAACTCAAATTTACATTTAAAGTCTAAAAACTTGTTGTAGTATGATATATGATGTGTTTATACGGTTTCATATATATCTCATGCATTTGTAAAAAAAATAAAAGAAATAAACATGCTACATATATACATACATGCATGTCCATACATTTGTGGAAATGTATAAACGGGTAGAAGTAAATGTAAATCTAAACCATAATGAAGTGATAATAACACACTACCTACAATAACACAATCTAACCTTTATGATTTAGCCTCCTCACTTAACCTACCTAATATCCATTCAGTTTTATCCTCCCCTAACCCCCTTTTCATCGACCAACAGCACCTCTATATGGCAATCAACCACCTCCGGAAACTTATCCAAGAACAAGATTCCAACCAAAATGTAACATGTTCCGATTGCGGTCCAACATGTCGATACAAGTGTAGCTACCCCGAATTCTATTGGCCACCGCAACCTCCACCATCACCACAAAAAATCACCCATATATCACCTTATGTGATCATTTTAGTATCCTTGGTAGGCAGTGCTTTTCTTTTTATAAGCTACTACCTCATCATGGTAAGATGTTGTACGCGCTTTAGACGAGCCCGGAACAACCAAATCTATGGAGAAACAGAAGACTTATCTGACGATGATCATGGAGTAGAAGTCGATCATCATATATGGTACATCCCCACCATTGGCCTACAACCATCTGTGATTAATTCAATTAGTGTCATAAAGTTTAAAAAAAGTGATAACTTAATTGAAGGGTCAGATTGTTCCATTTGTTTAAGTGAGTTTCATGATGAAGAGATGTTACGTTTGTTGCCGAAATGTAACCATGCGTTTCATATTCCTTGCATTGATACGTGGTTAAGTTCACATACAAACTGCCCACTTTGTCGGGCTGGTATTTTGTCTAGTAGATTGAGTTCTGTTTTGAGTCTGGATGATCCAAGTTTTTCTCGTGGGATTGGATCAAATCGACATATCCAGATCGAGAATTTTGATGAAGGTGGTGGATTGGATGGGAATGGTGGCCTGGATGGTGAAAATTGTGAGGATATTGAAGATTCAAAAACGGAGTACGAGTCTGTTATAGCGGACAGAAGGTCCTTTTCCATGGATTCGCTTGCAGTTTCGGAGATTATTAATATGGAAACCGAAGTTGCTTCTGGTGATTCAAGAATATGAAGAGTGCCTATAAATGTTCTTTTATTTTTTAGGAAGATTTATATTTTACCAAATCGCCGTCGTAATGCAAGATTGTGAAACTTTACAGCTTGCAAGACTATACGTTAAGTTTGTTTAATAATGATTTTTGCCTAGAACTTGTGTCAAACATAAAATACTTTCTTTTGTAAGCTACAATTTGTTTTCTTGCATTTTTGAAGGACTTAAGAGTTAAGTCTGTTGCTTCAGAGTACGAGATATCTTGTTGGACAAAGTTATTCGGATTGACAGTGGTCGAAAATAATATGATTAATTATTAAATCTTAGAGACAGCTTTGATCAGATATTAAAACTTGGAACAGAATTGATGTAAATTTTCATAGGAAAGGTTAGGTTATTAATTATGCATGAAAAGCTATCATCCCCCGCTAGCCAAGAACTAAACGACGACAACCTTTATTGGAAAATTTCTTGGCGTAACCATTAACCAAAATGAATTTGGCAAGAAGAGACTTCAGAATGCAGAGATGTACCCAGAATTTTTGTGAGAGTGTTGCACAATTTTTTGTTTTGTGATTATAAGTATTAAAGTTGCTCGATGAAGAATTTATCAAAAAATTGGGGGTTGCACGTGCTAAAAAATGTCACATTTTATCAAAAATTTACACTTTATGACCTAAAATAAGGTGTGGCACGTGTCACACCCGGCTCTCATATGGGTCCGTCCAGAATACAAATTCTTTGTTAATAGCCGTAGTTACACATGTGATTTTGATACATTGGATAGAGGAATATAAGATGTATGGTTATAATTATTATCGTAAGTAAATCCTATGCATATCTCATTAACAATAAGCAAGATATATGGTATAAATACATGGCTTGGATAGAAAGCCAGATGAAAGCCCTTCACAATACTAAACACAACAACAGGGCCTAACCATGCTAAAGTAATTGGCTAAAACGCCCCCGCAGTTGGAGCGGGGGGTTTCCAAATGTTCAAACTCGAGTGGAAAAACTTAGAAGACCTTGGTGAAGATATCATCATACTGAAACCGAGAATAAACATGCAAGACACGCACTTGACCCCGAGGCCACAAAATCGCGAACAAAATGTATATCAATCTCAATATGTTTGGTTCGTTGATGTTGATCCGGATTAGCAGGCATATAAACAACACTCACATTATCACAATATTTTAGAGTAGCGATGAATAAAGGTGCATGAAGTTCACGTAATAAGTTACGCACCCAGGAAATCTCAGCAATAACGTTAGCAACACCTCAATATTTGGTTTTAGTACTCGAGTGGGACAAAGTAGCCTGGCATTTAGCATACCATGATAGTAAGTTATCTCCAATGAACATACAAAATCCGGACGTAGAATGCCGTGTGACCAGATAACCAGCCCAGTTGATGCGAGTTTTGTAGACCTCACAAGAAAGTTTTACAATCCTCCAGGCAGTGTAACTGATCGCTGTAGTATAGCATAGGTAAATCCGGGGGATTGATCGTTCTCTAGGGGAATAGTGTCATTAGGTCAAGATGTATGACGAGATAAGTCTAGAGGTGAGGGATGATTCCTTTTGTATTTTTATTATTTTATTAAAGCAGTAAAAATCTCGGGTTATAGCAGAGTGGACGGAATTAGTTGCTCATCAATTAACCCAAAACTAATGATTCAGTTAAAAATAAACTAATTAAAAAGAGAGAAAATACAGTTGGTGACTATTAATAATTGGGAAAAGCGTGTTTGGTTATATTTCATTACTCCATAGTTATCTCCTATTGATCTGTTGAATTTTCACACATTTGTTTTAGTTGAAGCGTTGTATTCCTTAATATTGGTCATGGGGAGGTGCCGAAGTCCCAAACTCTATGAATCTTAGTCTCCCCTAAAAATCTTAAAGTCTATTAAGTTTTCTAGGATCTACAAGCCACAATTCATGCAATAAATACAACGAGAAAAACCAATATTTCACTCGGTTGCGTTTCTAAGACGTTCAAACCAGTTACATATAGGAGATCGGCCAGTTGTCTTACCCTAACACGAATCAATCAACTAAACAATAAGCGACAAATCAATATTTAACAAGTAGGTTTCACTAGATCTAAGCAAACACAAAGAAACTTAAGCTAGCATGATAAAGTAAAGAGAAGATAAACACATAATCAATCGGTACATAACATAATGAATGATTAAAGGGATAACTTATCTTTATTAAAACATGAAGTTCAAGGGTTGAAAAACCCTTACAATGCTGCTAAAATTCGTCCAAAACCCTAGCTAAGATGTTACCCAAAGATGTCACACTTTACAATGAAAAACAAAGGAAAATATATATAGGAAATCGTCTCTGATGGTGTCACCTTATTGATCCTGACGCCATCAGCTCGCCGTAATTAGGGTTTTGTCTTGTGCAAGTCGCTATTCTGACGGCGTCACATTGTAGGTCCTGACACTGTCACTTTGTAAAAGTGTCTGAGAGTTCTCTTGTTAAATTAACACGTGACTCCCCTCTTCAGTTAACAGCTAACGCCGTCAGGTTATGCTTCTCCAAAATTTAACTGAGGCGTCTCTTGTTAAACGTGAGCCAGAATTCCACCATAATTAACAGGTGACGGTGACACGTTGCAGGTTGTGACGCCGTCAGATCTTCAGGTCTGACAGGTTTTTCGCGACTTCGTCATTTTCTTCAATTTTGCGTCCAAATACGTCCAAAAAGTGCCGATTTCTAGATTTCTCGTCCCAAGTACCTAAAATGCAAAAAGAAACGATTTGAGGTAATATTTGATCATATAAATACGATTTTGGGCTTAAATGACCCCTTACAAAGGTACCAAATAAATTCTTATCAAATATCCATACACTTGAGATTTGCTTGTCCTCAAGCAAATATGCTTTTATCCTAATCAATTTACAAGTTTGGGGTCATTTAACATTAATATAAAAGTAATTACAACACATGATCGTTCCACAATAGTCAAAACAAGCACGAAAATTATATACTAGCACCTCTCACAAAGTATTTGGATTCTCACATCTCTCGGGTGTATAAAGTTATATAACATATGGAAACGGAAAAATATAACACTCTCTACCTGTCATAGCATATAGATTACCATAAGCTTGAGAACGAATCAAACCTCCACCGCTATGGCGTAAGCACCTAGGATAAACTATCAAAGAGGTCTTTTAAAGGGTTTTAACGTTAGGTGTAAGGGTATGGAAAAACACGGTTTTGCTGGATAAGGGAAATTTACTTGTGACACGTCAATCATCTTGTTGATTATATGTACAAACAAGCGTTGCTAAGCTAAGACTAGACTCGACTCGCTAACTACTAACTCTTTTTGTACTTTTTTCAAGATACTATTTTGAAAAGGAAAAACGGGATGGTAGTCCGTATGTTTTTTCCTTTGCCTTTTTCTACAATTTTTTTTCTTTTTATCATTTTTTCATTTTTTTCATACACTCTTGCCCTACCATCCAAAATAATACATCAAATGAATCTTGCAACCTCCCTACACTTGAACTTTTACATGAATACAAACTAATCTAACGACCCGAATTAAAAAAATCAAAACACGTAGAGTACCTTAAACATTGACGCACATATGGGTATAAGATTACCCATTACTCCATAAAAACTAGTACTTTTACCCATGAGTACCAATCGTCCCAAAACTGTATTCACAATATATGACTCGACTTAACAACCATGTAACCAATTAGATAATTAACAAAGGGTTTAACACATAAGTTGTAACAATAATGCACTAAAGCTGAGTGCATACAAGGAAGGCTAAGGCGATTTTGTTGTACATTTGGAGTGGATTGTAAACAATGTTCTTCATTAATATTTTGGAATTCACCAAAATATCACGAGAACCACGAAAAAGATAGGATTTTAGGGGTGTACTAGGGGTATCATGTACTAAAAGTGAGTACATCACAAAGGTGTGAGAAAATTATTTGACTTTATTGGTCAAGTAACTTGGCTCATCGGTCAAGTAATTATAAAACAGGTTTAAAACAAGGGTTATTCTAATGTATCTTATCATTTAACTACATGAATGTAGTCTCACTAGCGATCTCGGGATGCATCACAAACGCAAGTTCTAGAATCTATATACTAACGGTACACTCATAATCATTAAAGGTAAATGCTTCTTCCTAAAGATCTAAAGGCAAACCTCACATTTTTGGGGTGGAAATTTTTGAGTGGAAGGGTTTTTGTGCTAACTATATAATTCCTATCCATGAGACGCTTATTAAGACTAAAGTTTCACTCCTATATGTTGTAAAAAATTTTAAATATGGTGCCAAAATTGCCCTAACAAGTATTTCTTTTAGTTTTATTACACATTTACTCTAAGACAAAACAAATATCAAGCGAAGTTACAGTTTCTAAGGTACCCATTTTACCGTCCCTACACTTAAATTGAACATTGTCCCTAATGTTCTGAAAAGCATTAAAGTTGTGATTACGGGAAGAATAAAATAGAGAAATAAACTAATACTCATATGATTTTCTCGGCATGGACGATGTGAAAACGCGGTTAAATCCTCCTCCAATAAAATAAACTTCAAATAACGCACATCATACTTCATCTTTTATCTTTTTGTCCAATATAACCTGTAATTCACTAAAAAAACAAACACAAAACCTTGCATAAAATCGGCGGTAAAAACTATAGAAACTAGAAGGGGGGTTGAATAGTTTCACCATTTTTAATTATGTTTTAGTAAAATTTCTTTTACAAGTTTGTTTTATAAAAACCTTTCGATTCGATCTTTATGTGATATCAAAACAACAACTAATAAACACAATAATAAGTAAGTAAGTAAGATAAGGAAAGAAACGATCAAATCGGGACATGGAGATTTATAGTGGTTCGGCTACAAAGCTCACTCTTTGCCCTACTCCACTCCTCGAGTCTCGCACTCGAGAGTTTCAAAAACACTATATCAACACGGTCCCATATGGCGCAACATACCTTATACAAGCTTACACTAATTTTAACGACACTAAGCGAAATGTCGAGTCCTAATCTTAGCTGGAACCAATCTACACCAAAGCTCACATGGCTATGCACCTTGCACCAACACGATGGCACGAAACAACACAACACATAATTTGGAAATTGCACACAAGTCCAACTACATACAAGCATCAAGAGATAAGAATGGGGGTTTAGAAGAGACCCGTAACAACAGCTTGAGGGATGAAGGACTTTTCCTCAACACTTCATTTCTTGACGACTACGAGTTTTCTTCTCTTGCTCTTTAGAGGAAGGATGAATATGATCACTTGTAAACAACTTAGAACCCGTTAATGTGATCAAGGAAGATTATTTGGAATGATTTTGGAATACAGAAAGTTTTAGTGCATAACATGTTGGTTTTTCTGAAAGGGAACAGTTCTGTATTTATAGGCGTCAGGAGAGGAGTGGGCGGTCCCTTAAATATGTGACGGTCCTTTATCACTAAGGGACCGTCAGTCCATTTAAGGGACCGTCCCGACATACGCTCCTCTTTTTATCCTGACGTGGTGAAAGTTTATCTGGTGAAGAATTTTTTGTCGGTTTGAGCTGAAAATATGGTTGTTGCAAATTTGAATTTTGAATTCATTTTCTTAATAAAACCTTTATTTTAATTATACAATAATACTTTTGTAAAAATGTTTTGTCATATAAAAATGTGATCTTTTGATGAAAAATAATTCCTGCGATCACTTACACAAGTTGGTAGATGTTTATACATACGTTAAATGATGTTGAAGCCGAAAACGAATTTTCTCGATTAAAAACTTATTAGTCGTAATTTTACGTAACGAGTATTTATATTTTGTGATTATCAAAGCTAGTAGAGACCGAATAATGCAAATAAAGTTTTTGATATTATTTGTATTAACAAACAATATATATATATATATATATATATATATATATATATATATATATATATATATATATATATATATATATACTCCCTTATAAAGGAGCAATAAACACATCCTAACTCCGAGCCTTACACCAAACTTAAGTTTAAGATTCAACACCCAAGCCTAGCCCCGAACCTGAGAGATATAAAAAAAAAAAAAAAACCCACACACAAATTCTCAAACCTGATAACCCATCTCTCTCTCTCTAAACATACATTATCATAAATTTCTCTATCTAAAATCTAAATAAACATCACCAAAACCTCACCACCACAACGAAATCCCGCCACCAAGAAACCCCACCACCACCGAAACACCACCACCACCACGAAGCCACTTACCACCACAGAAACATCAGCCGCCACCGAAGCCACTCCACTCCACCACGAAGCCACCGAGACCTGCCACGATTTGTAGATCTACATTATTTTTTGAGGTATTTTGTTGACTTTTTTAATAGATCTATGTACATTTATCAAGGTTTTAAGGTTTTTTTAATAGATCTATAGTTTTTATTTGTAGATCTAAGATTTGCTACCAGCCGCCGTTCAGCTGCATTTTTTCGCCGGAAAAGATATCACTGCCACTGCTGTCTCCGGAAATAAGTTGGTACCCGCCTGTAAAAATGAGTGTTCTTATAAAAGTTTATTGGTAACTTTTTTTTTAACGTTTTGTTTATATTGGGAAATAAGTTGGTATAGCCGGAAATAAGTTGGTACCGCCGGAAAAGATATCCCAAGATTTTTGTTATTTTATTTTTGACACTGACCGCCGCTACTTGCTACCCGCCACTGGAAACCACTCTTGCCGCCACCTTTTCAGCAGATCTCGCCGGAAATTGTGTACTATTTTTAAGATTGTTGGTAGTATTTTGGAAAATATTGTTTAAGATTTGTATAAATTTTGTTATAAAGTATATATGTAATTATGTAATAAGTTTGTGTGTATATTTTTTTGTGTAGATCTATTATTTTATTTTAGTGTGTAAATAGTACTACCTGTATATGTTGGTGTAGATCTATTATTTTGGTGTGCAAATTTATTTGTAAGTTTATTTGCGAATTTGATGTATTTAGTTAATAAAGATTGTTGTATATTTAGAAAATTGGTATAAAAGTTTATCAATCGGAAAATGAAAATATAAAAATTTTGTAATTTTGAAAAATTTAAATTGAAAAAGTGACTTTTGAATTTGGAATATTATGAAAATGTGAAACTTAGGCCCGTTTGGTTGGTAAATGGGTTTTGGATTTGGATTCGGATTCGGATTCGGATTTGGATTTAAGTGTGGATTTAAAGAGAGAAAATATATTATAATATATAAAGGGAATATGTTAGCTACAATTTTTTGTAGCCAACTCCCTACAATTTTAAGTTATAATTTGTGGGTCCCTGAATTTTCTGGTGGGTCCCTGAATTATTTATGTGGGTCCTGAATTATTTTTTGTGTAATTTTGGTAAGGATTGTAGCCATCTTGGCTACAATAATTGTAGCCAAGATATCCCCATATATAAATATATTTAATTTATAAACTAATTATTGAATAAAAAATAATAACTTATTTGAAAATTTAAAAAAAAAAATGAAATAATTAAATAGGCAAGTACATTGGTTTGTGGCTAAGAAACAAAATCAGCTTTGAATTTTGTACGAAAGTCAACGAAAATGGTAACATTGTCAGAAAAGGAAGGTAAATGGGTAGGTTTCATCAAATACCTTATTCAAGGGTATTAATTACTGTGATGTAACCCAAATCTCGAAACAAACAGTTGTATTCAAAAATAATTCCTATCTTTGATTCTATGGTGCCCAACCAAACGGCTCATACATTTCCAAAACTTAAAATTTTGAAATTTGAATTCATTTGAAAATGTTACTGTAAAGTTTCGACATTTTTGAATTGTAAAAGCGAAACTTTTGAAATATTTTTTTTTTTAGTTTTTGTTTCTTTCTAACTACATTTTTGGTCCTTGTGGTTTACCGGGTGCAACAATTTTGGTCCAATAGTTTGAAAAGTAACGAATCCAATCTAAAATCCGACGACCCGTAACACTTTTGGTCTAATTTTTTGTTGACCGTTAGTTTGACCAGTTAGAATGAGTAAAGTTACTAAAATACCCACGTCTTATGAGAGGAAATGACTAAAATAACCTCCCATTCATTCTTTCTTTTTCTATTATTATTATTAGTTCTATTATTAATTTTAAAATATAATCACTTTCATGAACACATACCTTTCACATGTTCCAGATCTAGCATATTACCATTCATTTTTCTTTTCAAATTCATTTATACAACAACAAATACAATTTATTTTGAACCAGCAAAAACCAAAACTCAAACAAATCCACCATCTTCATCTTTTTCTTGAAGCTCATCCAATCAATAAAAAAGCCCAATTCAAACAAAACTACCAAAAGTTGATAAGCAAATCCCAGAACACATCAAACTTAAGTACATCTTCTTGTTCAATCATAACCATTTTTCTCACCACTACCATCAACATCTTTTTTCTTAAACACATATTCTTAATCTCATCCAAACCCTAGTCAAAGCCTTTCATTCAAAACACTTTCAATCTTCTTAACCCAACTAATCGGTGATACCAAACACAAGACTATGGTGGTTGTGATGGGTCGCCGTCGGCACGCTTATCAACAAACCAATGTCATCAAAAAAATCAACCAACCAAAATCATCATAAAAGTCAAACAACCAAAATCCTTACTCATTCAACCAAAAAAAAAAAAAAAAAAAAAAAAAAAAAAACTTACTGGTAAGTAAGGTGGGTCTGAAAAAAAAGAGATTGCTAGCGGCGACGGTGGTTGTTATGGCAGGCAAAAGGTGTCTGGAAATGGTGGTAACTGGAGTGGTGGTGGTAGCGGTGTCGTGGATGGGGATGACGATTGACGACAGTGGGTGGTGATGGGCGACGGATAATAATGGTGATGGATCTGTGGTCATTTTGTTGTGGCCGGCGATGTGGTTATGTTCTTTGTGGCCGGCGATGTGTTAGGGTTTTCATTTGTGGTGGATGTGTTTATGTTCTTTGAAGAAGAAAAAGAAGGACTGTGAAAAAAAAAAAAAAAAAAAAAAAAAATGTGTTAATTTTATTGGGTGGTGGATGAAAAGACAAATATATCCTCATTTTTAACAGTCAACATAAGTCAAACTAACGGTGTTAGTGAAAATGGACTAAAAGTGTTACGGGTCGTTGGATTTTGGACTGGATCCGTTACTTTTCAAACTATTAGACCAAAATCGTTACACCCGGTAAACCACAAGGACCAAAAATGTAGTTAACTCTAAGAAAATGAAGTAGACACTACGAAGAGAATAAATTTGTAGTCACCCTAGCTACATATCACAGACAATACTTGGACCTACAATGAAAAGGACTTGACAGCTCTTGACATCTACTTAATAGACTTATAAGGCTAAACTCAAGGTCACTGTTGTTACAATAAAAGTTAGTAGCAATCTCTATCTAATTTTGATACAAATAACGAAGATTCCTAACACTTAACGAAAAATAACTTGAACAACAAATGATTTTCTCTCCGAGATCACCACATAAATAATTTGTCGACGCAATGCGTAAATACAAATGCTACCACACGCAGAATATAATTACCATATATCATATTGTCACGGACTTGTCTCTACAAGGTCTTCCGTGCGGCACTTAGTCTCGACTAAGCTCAGCCTTACTCGAATATTCAACGATGTATGCAACGAAGAAAGCTTCAAAGAAAGGAACAAGTGGAATATGAAAACGCTTTGTATTACTTAGAGAACTTTACAAGATAGTTTACAAGAGAACTTCTTGGATGCCATCAACAAATGAGGCCACCCCTATTTATACTACTCCTAGGAAGTATGTACAAATTCTAGACAATTCCATGGTATGAAAGTTCTAGGACTTCCATGAGCTTCTAGGGCTTCCATGAGGTTCTAGTCCTTCCAAGATCTTCCATACTTTTCTAAGGGCCTCCAAGTTTATCCATAATCTTCCAAGAGAAGTGTAGAATAATCCGGAATCCCGATCATCCTCGAAAATATTCGTATCAATTAGGCGGGTCGTGACATCCTCCCCCACCTAAGCTCGCGACGTCCTCGTTGTGCCTTCCTCATGATACTTCTTGATCTTGTCCGCAAATTGCCACAATAAGTCTTCGGCTTCCCAACTTGCTTCACTATCGGGCAACCCACGCCACTTGATCAAGTACTCCTTGTAACTCGGCACTCCTCGTCTTCGTATCATACGATCTGACAAGATCTCATCAACCTCTCGATCGTACGAAGTAACAACCGCTGTTGGTGCCCGCTTGGACACCCCCCGTTCCGGGTCTTCCTCGTCTCCATGATAAGGCTTGAGAAAGCTAACGTGGAAGACCGGGTGAATCTTCAACTTGGGTGGTAGTTGAAGTCGATAAGATACTTTTCCAACACGTCCAATCACCGGGAAAGGGCCTTCATACCTCCGTATTAATCCCTTATGCACCTTCCTCAAAGACTTGAATTGTTGAGGCAAGAGCTTCACCATCACTTGGTCTCCGACCTCGAACTCAACGTGTCTCCTTTTCTCATCCGCCTACTTCTTCATCTTCTTAGCCGCTTTGTCCAACGATGCCCGGGCCAAGTCCGCTTGCTCATGCCATTCCTTCATCGTCTTGTAAGCGGTCGGGCTACTCCCCTCGTATGATGCGGCTAAGGCATTGGGAGTCAATGGTTGGCGCCCCGTGACCAACTCAAAAGGACTCTTCCCCGTGGCTTCATCATGTTGCATGTTGTAAGAGAATTGAGCAACATCAAGGAGTTTAGCCCAATCATGTTGGTTGGCACTTACGTAGTGCCGAAGATAGAGCTCCAATAGTGCATTCACCCTTTTCATTTGCCCGTCCGTTTGGGGATGAAAACTAGTAGAGAAGTTCAACTCCGTTCCCATCATCTTGAACAACTCCGACCAAAAGCGCCCTGTGAATCTAGGATCTCGATCGTTAACGATCACATGTGGCACTCCCCAATACTTCACCACATTCTTGAAAAAGAGCTTAGCCGTATCGTCCGCCGTAACATCACGTGGTGCGGCAATGAAAGTTCCATACTTCGAGAATCGATCGACCACCACTATAATACTCCCACTTCCTTCCGACTTCGGCAAGCATGTGATAAAGTCCATGGAAACGCTCTCCCATGGTCCCTTGGGCGTAGATAAAGGTTCCAACAAGCCTCCGGACTTCTTTTGCTCTATCTTATCTTGTTGGCAAATAAGGCACGTCCGCACGAATGTCTCTACATCGTCCTCCATCCTTGGCCAATAATAAGTGCCTTCAACCAATGCCAACGTCCTCTTGATCCCTGGATGACCGGCCCACTTTGAATCATGACACTCTTTCAAGATTACCCGTCTAAGATCACCCCACTTAGGCACGTAAAGCCGATCTCCTTTTGTGAACAACATGTCTCCTTTAAGCCAAAATCTTCGAGTCTTCCCATCTTTTGCTAAGGCCACGAGCTTCTTGGCAAAAGGATCATGTTTCAATCCTTCCTTGATTCGATCTTGGAGGAAGAATTGGGCTTGGGTGATTGCCGCAAACTCCGCCTTGCGACTCAATGCGTCGGCTACCACATTAGCCTTCCCCGACTTGTACTCCAATTGGTAGTCAAACTCGGCTAGGAAGTCTTGCCAACGAGCTTGCTTGGGACTTAACTTCTTTTGGGTTTGGAAATAACTCGTGGCAACATTATCCGTCTTGATCACGAATCTTGAACCCAACAAATAATGCCTCCAAATCCGCAAGCAATGGATGATTGCCGTCATCTCTTTCTCTTGCACCGTGTACTTCCTCTCCGTCTCGTTTAATTTTCGACTCTCGAATGCGATCGGGTGTCCGTCTTGCATTAGAACTCCTCCAATAGCGAAGTCCGATGCATCTGTATGTAACTCGAAGTGCATGGTCACATCCGGTAGTCTCAACACCGGTTCCTCCATAACCGCCTTCTTCAAACTCTCGAACGCCGCTTGGCACTTCTCATCCCACATCCAAGCTTTGTTCTTCTTCAATAGGTCCGTCAATGGAGATGCTATTGCCAAGTATCCCATGATGAACCTTCGATAATAATTCACCAAGCCAAGAAAAGATCTCAACTCTGTCACCTTGGTTGGTGGTTCCCACTCTTGGATAGCTTTTACTTTTGCCCCATCCATCATCAATCCACCATCTTTGATCTTGTGCCCAAAGAATTCGACTTCGTCTTGGGCGAAGGAGCATTTTTCCAACTTCACATAAAGCTCGTTGTCTTGCAACACTTGGAACACCTGTTTCAAATGCAAGACATGCTCCTCCAAGGTATGACTATAAACAACAATATCGTCCAAGTATACCACCACAAATTTATCAAGGAACGGGTGAAATAACTTATTCATGAGGGTGCAAAATGTAGCGGGAGCATTTGTTAAACCAAAAGGCATGACTAAGAACTCGTAAGAACCATACCTCGTGACACACGTCATCTTAGCCTTGTCTCCCTCCGCTATCCGTACTTGGTAGTACCCCGATCTCAAGTCTAACTTGGAGAAGTATCTCGCCTTTCCAAGTTGATCAAACAAATCCGCAATGAGAGGAATAGGGTACTTGTTCTTGATCGTTACCTTGTTAAGTGCCCGGTAGTCTATGCACATCCGCAAGGATCCGTCCTTCTTCCTTTGAAATAGCACCGGCGCACCATATGGGGCCTTCGAGGGTCGAATATATCCCACATCCAATAGATCCTTGAGTTGTTTACGCAACTCCTCCAACTCCGGTGGAGGCATTCGGTAAGGGGCTTTAGCGGGTGGTTTGGAACCCGGCTCCAACTCGATGGTGTGATCCACCTCCCTCCTAGGTGGTAGTTTCTTGGGCAATTCCTTGGGCATCACGTCCTTGAACTCATCAAGTACCTGCTCAATCACCTTCGGTACCTCCACTTTCCCGACTCGTCATCCGTCTCTAGCCTTGTTACCGCTAAGTAGCAAGGCTCACTCTTGTTGTACCCTTTCTTGAATTGCATGGCCGAAAGGGTCTTCACTCCACACTTAGAATCCCGCTCCGTGCTAACCATGCAAGTCTTTCCACCATCTAGGATACATAAAGTGTTAGCAAATGGCATAGGGAAAGCTCGTACCTTATCGAGGAACTCCAACCCAAGAACCAAATCGAAATCATCCATCGGGACCACCGACAAGTCAACCGTCCCCTCCCATTCTCCAATCTTCACCCGAACATCTCTAGCCACTCCTTCCATTGGTTTGGCTTTTGAGTTTACCGGCTTAAACGTTCCACTCCCTTTTGTAGCGCTAATCCTTAACCGTTTGGCTTCATCAACCGACACAAAATTATGAGTGGCACCGGAATCAACTAGAGCACGTACCTTGGTCCCATTGACGGTGGCTTCCACGAATTGTAGTCCTTTTCCTACAACTTTTGGCACCTCCGTCTTGGCCTTGATTACATTCAAGATCCTCATCGTACTCATGCATCCATCTTCGCTAGTATCTTCGTTTTCATGAGCTATTATTCCATTGAGGCTTGCTTTCTTGGGGCAATCTCGAGCTCTATGAGGTCCATCACATATGAAGCATCCACCCATCTTATAATTCGTCTTCAAGTCCTTGCCCTTTCCGGTTGGTGGCTTACGTGCATTATCATTCTTTGCTTGGGCGACTTTCTCTCCCCCACCTTTCTCTTGGTTCACCTTTCGATCCTTCGGCTTAGATGGTTCCCTCCTAGTACCAAAATCGATCAAGGCCTCGGCATGGGCGATAGCCGTAGCAAGGTCTTGAACTCCACGTCTTTCTAACTCCGTCTTAGCCCATCCTTGTAAGCCATCAAGGAAGTAGAAGAGAGAGTCTTGGTCGGAAAGTTCCGGAATCTCCAAGACAAGTGTAGTGAATTCCTTAACATAATCTCGAATTGTTCCGGAATGCTTAAGTTTACGAAGCCGACTCTTTGCCTCGTTCTTAGCATTCTCCGGATAGAATTGCTTCTTAAGTTCTACTACAAAATCAGCCCAAGTGTTGATAGTACACGTACCTCGCTCGATATCTCCATATCGACGCCTCCACCATAACGCCGCGGTATCCTTCAAGTATCGGGTCGCCATCTTGATCTTGGAGTCGTCATCCGTGATTTTGACACCTTCCAAGTATTGCTCCATTTCCCACAAGAAATCATCGACCGCCCTAGCTTCCCGTTTTCCCACGAACGGTGATGGTTTAGGAACATCAATCTTCGGAGCATGATGGCTAGCTTCGCCACCTCCATTGGCCATGGACCGCTTGCGTAGCACCACATCAGCTTGTAAGTCTTCGACGGTTTTACGAATGTTAGAGATCTCTTCTCTAAACTCTTCTCGCACTTTCTTGATCTCACCCATGAGCATTTCCTTTAAGCCATGGATTTCACGCTTCATGTCACCGCTAAGAGCATTAAGAACGACCCTAAAGTCCTCCTTCATGCTCGTAAACTCGGAGTTAAGACCTTCCAAGCCCTCAACTTGGTCCTTCAACTCCGTCACGGATGTCTCAACACCCGTCAATCTCGTATCCAAACTCGTCACTACATCCTTAGACGTTCCTCTCTTCTTGGGGTCTTGACGCTTATCGTCTCGACCTTGCCTCTCATCAAGAATCACACTTCCACTAGCACCAATCTTCTCGGTTACGCTCGCCATCCCCTCGAATCAACGTAGCTCTGATACCACTTGTCACGGACTTGTCTCTACAAGGTCTTCCGTGCGGCACTTAGTCTCGACTAAGCTCAGCCTTACTCGAATACTCAACGATGTATGCAATGAAGAAAGCTTCAAAGAAAGGAACAAGTGGAATATGAAAACGCTTTGTATTACTTAGAGAACTTTACAAGATAGTTTACAAGAGAACTTCTTGGATGCCATCAACAAATGAGGCCACCCCTATTTATACTACTCCTAGGAAGCATGTACAAATTCTAGACAATTCCATGGTATGAAAGTTCTAGGATTTCCATGAGCTTCTAGGGCTTCCATGAGGTTCTAGTCCTTCCAAGATCTTCCATACTTTTCTAAGGGCTTCCAAGCTTATCCATAATCTTCCAAGAGAAGTGTAGAATAATCCGGAATCCCGATCATCCTCGAAAATATTCGTATCAATTAGGCGGGTCGTGACAATATGCTTGCCTGTTGCCATATTTGTATTCCTAATAAAGAACTCACGCAAACGACAACTTAAAACACTGATGTCTAAGGAAATATCTGCAAATAAAGTTTATTGAAAAAAAAATATTCGTCGTCAAAATTTGATCGAAACTAGACACCGCTGCCACTAGGCGCGGATACTCAAAAAAAAATATTCGCCGTCAAAATTTGATCAAAACCAGACATCATTGCCGCTAGCCGCGAAAAAAAAATCCGTTAAAATTTTATCGAAACCAGACACCGCTGCCGTAGGCGCGGGTACTTGGCTAGTATATATATATATATATATATATATATATATATATATATATATATATATATATATATATATATATATATATGTATATATATATATATATATATATATGTATATATATATATATATATATATATATATATATATATATCCTAATTCCTAGAATGCGATTAAGATATAATGCTTGCAAAATAAATGTCTATAGATTCCTGAAATTTTACAATTCTAAAAATTTTCTAAAATTAAGTTCTAGCAAAAAAACAAAATCATGGAAAACTGTGCTTCAACAGTGCCTAACGTCGTCAGGTTATAGACCGTGACACCATCAGGTAAGACCTGACTGTAATTTTTTGTTTTGTTTCTGGAAACTTTCTGGAAAAATCTAATTAATAAAACCTAGAAAACTGCAGAACACTCATTGTGACTTGATACAAACGTTTGACTCTAACAACCACACAAATATGTTTATGCTAATCAATAATTGTTAACGTTCATGTTCAAATTCGTTCTTTTAAACTAATGTGATCTTCCCTACACTTTTTTTTTTTTTTTTTTTTTTTTTTTTTTTTTTTTTTTTTTTTTGTAAAATACCTTTATATGCAATTAAAACGGGGTTAAAAACAAACTAAAACATTTTCACAAAATAAATTCGAAACATGAACGATAAACAATTTTGATGGAACATATATATGAAATCAAACAAACAAACAAACAATAAAACCTGGGTTGCCTCCCAAAAAGTGCTTTTCTTTTTTTTACGAGTCTTGTAGCTAGATTCAAAGTCATTGCCTATTACGTGACTTCATTATCAAAAATAATGTCTTCCTCATTAACCAAGTCATTTTTATCTTTTTGATAATGTTTTACTCATTGAATATTTATGGTGAACTCTTTATCTTCATGGTCTAACAACACCATGGCCCCGGTTCTTGATGAGCTTTTCACCGTATAGGGCCCATACTATCTAGACTTAAGCTTAGCAGGGAATAACCTCAACCTTGAGTTATACAAGAGTACCTTATCCCCTTCCAGAAATTCCTTAGGACTTTTAATCCGTTGATCATGCCATCTCTTGGACCTTTCCTTATATGTTATTGATGACTCATAAGCATCAAGTCTCAACTCGTCAAGCTCTTGAAGTTGCAAGACCCTATTAGCCCCTGCTTCTGAGTAGTCCATATTACAAGCCTTTAATGCCCAATATGCCTTATGCTTAAGTTCAACAGGAAGATGGCATGGTTTACCATATACAAGACGAAAAGGAGTTGTTCCTATGGGTGTTTTATAGGCTGTCCAAAATGCCCATAAAGCTTTATCTAATTTAAACGACCAATCTTTTCTGTTTTGATTAACCATTTTTTATGATATCCATTTTAGCAAACGATTGGTATTTTCAACTTGCCTGTTCGTTTGAGGGTGATATGCAGTTGAAAATTTGTGAGACACTCCATACCTCTTCATCACCTTTCCATTTGGGCATTACAAAAATGAGTCCCCCTATCACTAATGAGCGCATTAAGAACCCCAAATATGGCAAATAATTTCCTAAGGAAGTAAATAACTACCCTTGCATCATTTGTCCTAGGTGCTTGTGCTTCAACCCATTTGGACACGTAATCAATGATGACGAGTATGTATTCATTTCCCCCAGAAGACGAAAAAGGACCCATGAAATCAATACCCCATACGTCGAAGATTCACAAACTTGTATATAGTTTTGATGCTCTTCATCCATGCGCAAAATATTTCTAGCCATTTGGCACACATCACAAGTTTGGATTAATTGCCTAACATCATGAAATACGGTGGGCCAATAAAATCCTGCATCAAAAACTTTTCGGGCAGTGGTGCTTATCCCATGATGTCCTCAAGAAGGTCCAGCGTGACATTTTTTCATGATTCTATTTGCTTCTCCTTTTTGCAACACAACACCTAATAATTTGATCTGGGCATCTGCGAAACAAGAAAGGCTCGTCCCAGAAATAGTATTTTAATTTAGTAAAGAATCTCTTCTTTTCCTGACTTGTCATATCATTCGAGAGAACTCTGGTTGCCAGATAATTGGTGTAATCAGCATACCATGGTTCAGTATCCTGGATTAACATCTGTTGCTCTTCAGGAAAGGAATCTCGAATTACGCTATTGTTTATTTCCCCAGGGTCAGGGTTTTTGAGACGAGAAAGATGATCGGCTGCTAAATGTTTAGCACCCTTCTTATCACGAATTCTGATATCAAATTCTTGCAGCAATAGAATCCATCGAATGAGTCATGGTTTTGCATCTTATTTCAAGAATAAGTGCCTCAAAGCTGAATGATCAGTGAATACGATGGTTTTTGACAACACAAGATACTGTCGGAATTTATCGAAGGCGAAAACTACAGCTAAAAGTTCCTTCTCAGTAGTGGTGTAATTTTCTTGTGTAGGATTCATGGTTTTGCTGCGTAGTAAATAGGCTGGAAATGCTTATTTATTCTCTATCCCAACACGGCCCCCATTGCGTAGTCACTAGCATCACACATGATCTCAAATGGAAATGACCAATCTGGAGTTACCATTATTGGAGCTTGCGTAAGGTCTTGCTTGAGTCATTTGAATGCCTCTTTACATTCCTAAGAAAAATCGAAGGGTGCATCCTTTACAAGTAGTTGAGTCATTAGTCGGGCAATTTTTGAGAAGTCTTTTATGAACCTTCTATAAAAACCAGTATGATCAAGGAAACTGCAAATAGCTTTCACGGTTGTTGGATAGGGTAATTTGGATATTGCCTCGATCTTCTCTCTATCCACCTCAATCTAGTTCTGGATTTATGTCCTAGAAAAATTCCTTCTTTTACCATGAAATGTCATTTCTCCCAATTTAGGACTAAGTTAGTTTCTTCGCATCGCTTAAGCATCTTTTTAAGATTGGCGAGACAATGGTCGAAGGAATCTCCAAATACCGAGAAATCGTCCATGAAAACTTACATGTTATCCTCTATTAGCTCATGGAAGATCACTGTCATGCATCGTTGAAAGGTGGTAGGTACATTACATAACCCAAAAGGCATGCGTTTATAGGCAAATGTTCCATAAGGACATGTTAAGGTAGTCTTTTCTTGATCTTCTGGGGCTATCGGAATCTGAAAGTACCCTGAAAATCCATCAAGAAAACAATAGTATTCATGTCCAGCCAACCTTTCCAGCATTTGATCGATGAAGGGTAACGGAAAGTGGTCTTTGCGGGTTACATCGTTTAACTTCCTATAATTGATACGGACTAGCCAGTCGCTGACCGTTCTTTGGGGAACCAGTTCATCTTTATCGTTTTTTACAACAGTCATCCCTCTTTTCTTTGCAACAACCTGAACTGGACTAACCAAAGGGCTGTTAAAAATCGGGTAGATTAGCCTGGCATCCAGAAGTTTGATGACCTCCTTCTTCATTACTTCCTTGATGTTAGGGTTCACTCGCCTCCGAGGTTGTACTGTCGACTTATAACCCTCCTCCATGAGGCTTTTGTGAATCGATTCCCTTAATGTCTGCAACACTCCATGCGCTAATCCCCTTATATTCTTTCAAAACATCCAAGAGTTTTTCTTTCTGTTCGGGTTTCAGGGAGGAATTTATGATTACTTGAAGTTGGTCTTCCCCTCGAAAGAAGGTATATTCCAAGTGACTTGGAAGCTCTTTCAATTCTAACGTGGGAGGTTCTATGATGGAGGGTTTAAGCTTATTTTCTGGTTTTCGAAGCTCGAGTGTTCAATGGGTTCTTTCCCGAGATAGAAAGAAACTGCTCCTTCTCCCTCCTCTACATTGAATGGTATGACATGCCTTCATGCAACCACCCATTCGCAACGTGTTCATCAACTCATTCATCTATTACATCCACATATTCATCAATCTCATCGACAAAGTACAATGAGTTGTCGCGTGGAAGAGGGAAATCCATCGTATCTTTAATATCAAAGGTTAAGCTTTCAGACCCTACTCGCAAAGTTAACTTGCCATCATGAACATCAATAATAGCACGAGCAGTGAATAAAAATGGCCATCATAGTATGATGGGAACAGTGTCATCCTCTTCCATCTCCAAGATAACAAAATCAACTGGCAACTTAAATTTCCTTATCTTTACCAACACATTTTCACAAATTCCTATGGAATATTTAACCAATCTGTAGGCCAGCTATATGCTCATCCGTGTTGGCTTCAATCCTGAATACCAAAGCTTTAGGAACAGTGATTATGGCATAAGGTTCATGCTTGCTCCTAAGTCTGCTAAGGCATTTCTCACGGTTAGGGCTTGACTGAGGCAAAAGCAGTCAACTAAAGTCAACCACGGATGTGGTCAATATAGTCAAACTCCTTAGGCTCAATGCTCTGCGGAATATAGTGGTTTCCCTGGGTCGTTATGTCCCGACGAGGTGTGAATTGTAACTGAACGTGCTTTATGATCGGGTGATTATTCACAGAAAAGGGTTGTTATGAGAATTATTTGGAAATTATTAAACAAAATAGCTTAGGAAAGCTATGTGATTGATTACGAGAATTAAGATTTAGAAGAATTGATCTAAAACCTAAAAACGTACGTTTTAATCAAAAACGTACACTGAAAAACGTGAAAGAAAGTGCAACTGATGAACAGAAAAGGCTATGAGTGTGAAATTTTTATTTTTACAATCCTAATAAATAAAGAAAATTTTAAGAAAGAGAAAAATTATTTTTACACTATTTAATTATTTATTATTAATTAATTACTAATTATCTATTTATTAACTAATTATGTTAATTTAAATTATTACAAATTACTAAAAAGACTTAGATAATTAAGAAGATTTTTATAAATCTAATTAACCATCATAGGAATCCTAAAAATTATTAAAAGTTGATTTTATGTATTTTTAAACTAATTTACTAATTATTATTCTAATTATTAATTAAATAACAATTAAACTAATTATATTATAAAAATAGAAAATGAACAGTAAAAATTCTATAAAAATTATAAAAATGTTTTAACTTATATAAAAGCTAGAAAAATTATAAAAACTAGGTGTTACTTAATAAAATCTAATTATGCTATTTAATTATTTAATATTAATTAATAATTAATTAAACTAAAATTAATTCTAAAAACCACTAAAAGACAAAAGAAAAATCTGGAAAAATTTATAAAATTACTTTAATATAAAAGAGATTTAATAAAAATATAAAAATGCTAAAGTGCTTATAAATAAGCTAAAAAGAAAATTAAAAAGATAATTTCTATTAAATAGAAGCTATCACTAAAATTAAATTTGGTTTTTTTAATTTTTTTCTTTTTCCAAACTAATTTAATACTAAAAACTAAAAAATTTTACAAACACACTTTCACCAGAACTCAGAAAATAAGCATTTGAGTGCTTATTAGTTTAAGCAGTTGACTTTTTTTGACCAAAGGAGAGATTAAGCTCAAATGAGCTTGTGTGGGGTCCACAATGGTGGAAACTGGTTCAACTGAGTTATTTGGACAAGTTTAAGCTAAGATCACTCAAATAAGCTATGTGAATAAGCCACAACATGAATAAGCACTTGCTTATTTTGATTCTGAGACAGAAAATAGAACAAGGTATGAGGGCAATTCCAAGTGGGGTCCACAAGGTCTAAGGTCAATATTTTGGTCAAACCTTGGAGCCTGCCAAGAGGGGGGTTGAATTAACCCAAAATGGGTCAGTGGGACCCACTGAGGTGGCCACAATGAGCCACCAAAGTAGTGGTGGTGACTGGGTGGTCTGTGCACAGGGCAGGGCCTTGCCCTGCAGGTAACTTTGAGGGGTAAAAAGGTCCTTAAGAAAAATTCACAAAAATCAAACAAGTATGGAAATCAAGAGTTCTACTGGTGGACTATACCCCCAACAAGTTTCAAAGACTAAAACCCAATACAAAAATCTAGAAAATTCATGCCATTTTTGGTTTTTCTGAAAAGATACACTTTTGACTTTTTAGAAAATATGAGATTTTGACTTTTATGACTTTTGATTGCTGATTTTATGACTTGTTTAGATTAAATAAGCCACAATAAGCTCAAAATAAGCAAGGACTTGTATATTTGAATTGAAATGAGGCTATTGCCTATCTAACTGTCACCTCAGATGGTGTTTAGGCCAAATCACATGAGATTTTGACTTTGGGAGTTATTACTTCCAAAAACTTGAATGATTGAGTGTGCTTAGGTACTGAGTGAGCTAAATGAACAATTTACAATTACTCAAACCAAGTATAGCATCAAACACAGATACATCCAAACACTACTTAAACTCACAGTCCACAATGAAACTTGAATTACATGTATCTAAATCATAATCTAATGATTACTACTACACTAATAAGCAATAAACATGCAATAAAGACACCGAAGAACAACAATAAACACTCTTATAATACAAAGAACAAAAATCAAAATGTTGATCTTACATAAGCCATCCAAGCTTAGCAACCAGTGAACAAGAACCCAAAACCAATACCTAATGACTTCCACCAGTCTCTAACCCACAGCCATCCCTGATTTACTGTGCTCCAGCCCTTCTTCAACTTTGCAACATTACTTTTTTATTTTATTTTTATTTTATTTATTTATTTGTGACTATTTTATGAAACTGAGTTTAGGTGGTTTGCACAAGCTTGTAAAGCTTCTAAAACAAACACATGGAGCTTATACAAGTTTATAGATAGCTTATGAATTACCAAGGAACCTTACGCTAGCAGTTGAAATATTTAAATAAATATTGAAATTGAAAACATGATGTAACTTTGAATTAAACTTTTATAAACTTAAAAGCTGAGTACAAATGATAATTTTTTAAAACTACTACAACTAAATTACAACTAATACATGCCTCCTGAGGCTTCTACTTCCAACTACTTATAATACAAAACTAAAAATAATCCACACTCTCTTCCACATGGCTTCCTGTTGTAATTTGAGAGTCCCAATGGCTCTTTTGTTGACCAACGACCATATCCTCACCATCAATTTGTATTATAATCCATCCTGGCCCTTGATTGTAATTTTGGCGCCAAAAGTTGTTTTCAACAAGCTGAGTGGAACTGGTAAGCATTTAATGAAGAAAGGGGGGAGGGGTTGGTTTGGTTGGTGAAGGGGTATTAATTGTGGGTGGCTTGGTTGGTGAAAAGGTGGAGGGGGGGAGACAGGTTGCAGGTTTTGGGGGGAAGTGGGGAAGGAAATGGGGTTTGACCGGCCATTTGACCCGCGTTGACCATTTGACCGGGGTTTATATTGAAGGGGTGTGGGCCGGTTTGTGGTGATGGGCCAAAAAGAAGGGTGGGCTTGGGTTTGGTTTGGTATTAATAATAAGAAAGGGTCCGTTTGGTTTTGGTTTTTGTTTTATCACAAGGACCAACTTTGCACTTTTCTGAAACTTTGAGGGCTGATGTTGTCATATTTCCAAAGTACTCACAAGGACTAATGATGCCAAGCTTACTATTCCAAGGACCAAAATTAACTTTTTCCATTCTTTAAAATTCCCAAGGACCTTTTCTGTCAAACTTTGAATTTGAGGGACCAAACATGTAATTTTGGAAAACTTATGACCCAAGTATAATATTTTGTGATGTTTGACTTTCAAAAGCTTGGGTTGACTTTTCCTTTCAAAACAAATGCATAGGGACTATTTTTGACAAGTTTTGAAACTTGGGGGACTGAAACTGCCAATATTGCAAACTTTGTACGTTTTTCATTTGTTTTTGCTCATTTTGCATTTAAAACACATAAAACACAATCCCTGGGATAATTTAAGTATTTTGATAACTTTTTGATTGTTTTTGTATGTTTTGGCAGTTTAAATACGACAAAAATGATGAGTGTTTGAGCACTCATCAATCCCCCACACTAAACTATTGCTAGTCCCTAGCAATCTTTTTAGAAAACTTGATGGATTTGAAAACTCTTTACCAAAAGCCATCACTTCTGGAGTAGCCAGATGTATCGATTCAAGTAAGAACTATGGTCCACCTGATAACCATGTGATTTTGAGCAAACCACCAGCTTTCAACGGTTTTGATTAGTCTTTACCAAGAGCCGTTTGCTCCTGGACTAGCCAACTCTTGATGGACCTAGTCAACATCTTGGTGAGCTGATTACCAATTATGGTTTTTCCACTGCCTATACCACAAGCCATAATCTTGCGGGCTAGCCAACTCATTCGCTTTTTAGGATATGGCGAGTTGGGGTACCATACAATTTTGGGCAAATTGCAAGCCATCAACGGATTTGAGATATCTTTACCAAGAGCCGTTTGCTCCTGGATTAGCCAATCCATTTGTCGGTTAGACATGGCGGACTGATTACCACAAAATTTTTTGAAATAAAGTGAAAAATTTTTGAAAATTTTGGCAAAAAATGGGGGTACTAGAAGATATATTTTGATAAAATTCGCTAGAATTCCCCCCCCCCCCCCCCACACTTAGAAATGAATATTGTCCTCAATATTCAAAGTCCCGGCTATTATGCCGACTCTTTGAACGGAAAAAGCCAATATTCGAATCTAACTGTGGAAACACCATATTTCACTTTATTTCTATATATATACACATTTTTTTTGAACTTATATACATATATACATTTTCAAACAGCGGGGGGTTGGCCATTCCCCCACACTAGGTGGTAGAAAGTAGAAAGAAATCAGAGATACGGGTGAAAACCCGTATTGTGCTATTGTTTTTGTTCATCGAGTCGCTAGCTTGACTCGATCCCCGAATTCAATTGTCCTTGGGTAAAGTTTGGAGATCCGGGACAACCATGGATGGTATGTCCTCTCCAAAGTAATGCTTTAAACGATGTCCATTCACTTTGAAATTTGGACCGTCATTTTGAGATAATTCGACGGAGCCATAAGGATAAACTTTAGCGATAGTGAATGGACCAGTCCATCGGGTTTTGAGCTTTCCCGAGAAGATCTTGAGTCTAGAGTTGAAAAAAAGGACTCAATCACCAACGTTGAAAACGCGGTTCTTGATTTTGGAGTCATGAATCTTCTTTGTCTTTTCTTTGTAGATCAAAGAGTTCTCGTAAGCTTGATCACGAAGTTCGTTTAATTCATTCAGTAGAACTTTTCTATGACCACCCGCATTTTTGAGGTCAAAATTGGCATGCTTGAGGGCCCAATAGGCTTTGTGCTCAAGCTCGATCGGAAGATGGCACGCTTTCCCGTACACAAGTTTGTAAGGCGTACACCCAATGGGTGTTTTGCAAGCCGTACGAAAAGCCCAAAGTGCATCATCTAATTTATCCGACCACGATGCATGATTTTCACCTACGGTTCTTTCTAAAATTCTTTTAATGCCCCGATTGGAAACTTCGACTTGTCCACTTGTTTGAGGGTGGTACGCAGTAGAAAGACGGTGAGTTACACCGTACTTTTGCATGACTTTGTCGAATTTGTCATTACAAAAGTGCGTACCACGATCACTAATAATAGCACGTGGAGTTCCGAATCGGGCAAAAAGAGCTTTCAAAAATTTCACAACTACTCGGGCATCATTAGTGGGTAAAGCTTTCGCTTCAACCCATTTTGACAAGTAGTCAACAGCCACGAGTATGTATTTGTTGCCATGAGAAGACGGAAATGGCCCCATAAAGTCGATGTCCCTGATGTCAAAGATTTCACAAACTTGAATTGCATTTTGAGGCATTTCATTCTTTTGCGAAATATTCCCGTAACGTTGACAAGCGTCACAGGACTTGACCAATTCTTGGGCATCCTTGTAGATTGTGGGCCAATAAAAGCCGGAATCAAACACCTTTTTGGCGGTGTAATTGGGATTGTGGTGGCCCCCCGTGGGACCAGCATGGCAAGCCTTTAAAATTTCCGTGGCTTCCTGACCATACACACACCGCCGGATGACTTGATCCGCGCAAATTTTGAAAAGATAGGGGTTGTCCCAGAAATAATGTTTGACATCCTTGAAGAATTTATTTTTTTGTTGGGACGACATCCCTTTCACAATAAAGTTACCCGCAAGGTAGTTTGCAAAGTCGGCAAACCATGGGGTAATCGAGTCTCCACGAAATGAAACCGCATTGAGGGTTTCGAGAGGAAATGTTTCGTTTATTTCCTTTTTCTCGAAAGCATCTTGGTGAGGGTTTTCAAGACGGGAGAGATGATCAACAGCTAGGTTCTCGGCTCCTTTTTTATCATGAATAATGATATCAAATTCCTGTAGGAGGAGAACCCAACGGAGGAGTCTCGGCTTTGCATCTTGTTTTGCAAAGAGGTACTTCAAATCCGAGTGATCCGTATACACTATGCTTTTTGTCAGTATCAAGTATGGCCGGAATTTTTCGAAAGCATACACCACAGCTAATAATTATTTTTCAGTGTTGGTGTAATGACTTTGAGCCTCGGTCATAGTTTTGCTGGCATAGTGTATAGGCTGAAAATGTTTTGTTTTTCGTTGCCCCAAGACTGCCCCTATCGCATAATCACTAGCATCACACATGAGCTCGAAGGGCAAGTCCCAATCGGGGGCAACAAGAATCGGTGCCTCGGTAAGCCTTTTCTTTAATGTTTCAAAAGCTTCGATGCACTCGGGGGAGAAGATAAAAGGAGCATCCTTTTCGAGGAGATGGGTCATAGGCCGGGCGATTTTAGAAAAATCTTGAATAAACCTACGGTAGAAACCGGCATGACCCAAAAAGCTCCTAACACCTTTTACGGTTGTGGGATGAGGCAATTTTGCAATGACGTCCACTTTGGCTCTGTCAACCTTAATCCTGTTTTTTGAAATTTTATGGTCGAGGACAATGCCCTCTTTGACCATAAAGTGACTCTTCTCCCAATTTAGACATAACTTTGTGTCTTCACAACGTTTTAGCATGCTGTCTAAATGGGAGAGACATGATTGGAACGAATCCCCAATGACCAAAAAATCGTCCATAAAGACCTCCATAGTTTTCCCGATCATGTCGGAAAATATGGCCATCATACATCTTTGAAATGTGCCCGGAGCATTACATAAGCCAAATGGCATACGTTTATACACAAAAGCTCCATAGGGGCACGTAAAAGTGGTCTTTTCCTGATCTTGCGGATCAATGGGAATCTGAAAGTAACCCGAGAAACTATCGAGGAAGCAATAGTACTCATTCCCCGCTAATCTCTCGAGCATCTGATCCATAAAGGGCAGAGGAAAATGATCTTTACAGGTGGCATCATTTAACTTGCGATAGTCAATGTAGACACGCCAACCCGTAACCAACCGAGTTGGAATCAACTCATTTTCCTCGTTTGTGACAACAGTAATGCCACCCTTTTTTGGAACACAATGAATCGGGCTAACCCAAGGACTGTTTGAGATAGGGTAAATCAATCCGGCATCAAGAAGTTTTAAAACCTCTTGTTTGATAACCTCGTGAATTTTTGGATTCACCCTTCTTTGTTGTTGGACTGCAGGTTTGAAGTCGTCCTCCATTAAAATCTTGTGACAAAATTCAGGGTCAATGCCCTTGATGTCGGAGAGTCGCCAAGCAATTGCTTGTTTATGTGACTTCAAGACCTTTATGAGAGCAGCCTTTTCCTCAACACTTACGTCTTTAGCAATTATGACGGGCAATTTATCATCACACTCCAGAAATGCATATTCATGATGAGGCGGTAAGTCCTTAAGTTCAACCTCGGGAAAGTCATCAGTTTTCTCAACATTTTTTACTTCCTCCTTATGAAGTGTTTGTGGTAGAACAGGAAGAGGAGAGGGGTCTTCGTTTAATAACTTCTCTAGCAGGAGAATATCCCTCTCGGGGTCAATCTCTTGGTTATCGATTCCATCGGGAAGCGAATCACTTTTGAGAAAGGCCTTAATTTCTTCTAAGATGAAGTCACTTCCCTCAAACGGAGTGAGGGAAGGAGAAGAATTGGCAATGATGGGATGAGAAGAATGAGTGAGGTTTTCACTCGAAGAATCATCAATGAAACCTAAAATCTCTTGAGCATACTCCTCAGCAGCAACATCGATGACATCTATTTGGTTCACCGATTCACAGTCATAATTGGAGGAGTATCTCGAAGTTTGATTTAGGTTGAAGGTAATGGCTTCCGTTCCAACACGTAATGTGATCTCATGCTCAAATACATCGATAAGAGCGCGCCCAGTTCTAAGGAATCCCCTTCCAATGAGAGGGACCCTAGAATCGGCATCAAAGTCAACAATCACAAAATCTGCCAGAAAATGGAACTTTCCCACTTTAACGAATACGTCCTCGGCAATGCCAAGGGGACGAGAAATCGAACGATCAGCAAGCTCTAAAGTCATGCACGTGGGAGTGAGTTCGGGAAGAGAAAGTTTCTTCCACACAGGATATGGCATTAGGTTATTGCTAGCACCTAGATCGGCTAAGGCGAAGCATTCAACCATACCCGGGAAAGTACAAGGAATGAGAAATTTCCCGGGGTCTCCAAGCTTTTCAGGAAGCTTTCAAGAGAACTGCTGAGCAGTGCTCATTCAGAGGAGTTCTTGCCATCTCAAAGAGTTTTTCTTTATTACTCAACAGATTTTTGATTGTTGATGCAAACTTGGGCATCAAGAGAATAGCGTCCGCGAAGCTAATATCAAAGTGCAAATCTTGGAAGATTTGGAAAAATTTATCCATTTGGTGATTAGCTTTTTCGCGGAGCTTTTGTTCATTGAGACGTGATGGATAAGGAATAGAAGTTTTGGATTTGTCCACTGGAGTTTCTGGTGGTTCAAAGACAACTCCAGGCTTACATCTGGTTTCTGGAATAACCTGAGGTTGGATGTGTGCTGTACTTCGTGGGCTAGGAGTTTGCACCTTGTCCTTTATCACCTCAGGTTCATGTTCCACTACCTTTGGAGGAGAAGGAGAAGAGGTAGTAGGAATCGCGGGTTCATCATATGAAGCACCACTTCGTGTTGTGATCGCCTTAGCATCGCCCCTCGGGTTAGCGATCGTGTTGCTCGGTAAAGTAGTACCTGAGCCCGAGGGTCGATCATTTAAAGACTTCTTGATATCAGAAATCTGGCTGACCAGCAACTTGTTCAACTCTTCTTGGGACTTCATGAATTGTTTTAACAACTCATCAGATGAAGGCCCGGTTGGAACAATGGCTTGATTCGGAATAGGAAGATTTTGAGCTCGATTGTTTGGATTGGGACCTTGGTTGAAATTTCCTTGGTTTTGATGATGGAAATTCCCTTGATTCTGGTGATTGTTTCCATGAAAGTTCCCGGGATTGAAATTACCCTGACCTTGGTTCCGGTTAAAGTTTCCTTGATTTTGGTGTTGGAAACCTTGGTTTTGATTTTGGAAACCGTGACCCTGATTGAAGTTACCTTGGTTTTGATAACCTTGGTTCACTCTATTTTGATTTTGGCCACGGTTTTGGACATTTTGGTTTTGATTAAAACCGGGAGGTCCAGGATAATGGTGAGGACGATAGTTCGGGTCCATAGGAGGGAGGTATTGATTGCCTCCTTGATTTTGGGACCCGACAACAGCATGATCTTCATATGGAGTACCATCAGTAGCTGTGCAATTGTAGTAGGCATGCGGCCCACCACATGTCACACAGACTTCCACTTTTTTAACCTCAGTAGGGAGAGGATGTTGTGAAAATGAAACTTTCTTTGTTTGGGCGAGAACCAAAGCTTGGATCGCTTCAGTGAGCTTGTCAAGCTTAGCATCCGTGCTAGATTGACTCACAGAAGATGAAGTGGAAGGTCCCGCATTGATTTGAGAAACAATCGGTTTGCTTCGTGTAGAGCGGACCTTGGACTTGTTTTTTAAGATTTGTAAAGCTTTGATGAGTGCTCAAACACTCATCATTTTTATCGTATTTAAACTGCTAAAACATCCGAAAACGCTCAGAAATGCATCAAAATACTGAAAATATTTCAAAATTGTGTTTTATATGTTTTAGATGCAAAATGAGCAAAAACAAATGAAAAACGCACAAAGTTTGCAAAATTGGCAGTTTCAGTCCTCCAACTTTCATAAAATGACAAAACTAGTCCCTGGATATTCAGAATATAGTAAATTATCACCAAAGGTCCTTTTGAAATCATAAGTTGTCATATTTAGTCCTTTGGTGAAAAATTGGAAAAGTTTTGGAAATTTACGGTTTGGTCCCTGGAGTTTCTGATTTTAGCAGATTTGGTCCCTGGTGGGGTATTTTTGAAAGAAAAATCATTTTTGGTCCTTGGAAACTCAAAAGTTATCACATTCGATCCTTGGGTGAAAGGTTTGAGAAAATTACACTTTTACCCCTCAAGTTTCAAAATTGGCAATTTTAGTCCCCGGGTATTTAAAAAAAATGGAATTTATCAAAATATACCTTTGTACTATTCACATGTTGCTATTTTAAGTCCTTTTGATAACTTGGGAAAATTACATTTCAACCCCTCACATTTTGGCAAAATACAAAATTGGTCCTTGTGCTTAAATTCACTCAAACCAATCGGACCCTTAATACTTTTAACCCCAAAACCTAAATCTAAAACACAACCCAAGCCCAAACCAAATAAAAAGCCCACCACACAAAAAACCTTACCCCCGTAATTATCCCACCCAGGTCAAAACATTTGACCATCCCCTACCTCACCACACACGTGAACCTTTCCCCCTAGCCTGCCATAGCCTGCACAACACCAACACCATCATTACTACTACTCCTACACTTCAACCCCTCTACCCACTTTCCTCCACACCAGTCCAAGATTTGTACCCCTGCCAAAAGCTAAAAACCAAAATAGCTTATCCCTTTTTCCCGCCCAAATGAAATCAAACGGTCAGGAACAATTCTTCAAATCTAAGGGTCCAGAATGAAGTGGAAGGCTCAAGTGGGGTCTGTAAACCCTAATTGATTAGTATAAAAAGAAAAAGAAGGAGCTGAGCCAAAGGAGTAGGATTTTAATTGTTAGAATAGTATAATGTAGAATAAAAATTAGCTTAAGTTAAATTCTGCTCATTTCATGTTTAAAATGTATGAAAATTAAGTTCTGAGTTATTTCTTTAAGACTTTTGTAAATTTCCTTTTATTAATCCAAGTTCAGCTATTCACTGCTTAATTGCCTTCAGCTTATTTTTCTGCTTATTTGGTTATCTGCTTATTCAGTACTTATCTTGTGCTCTCTTATGCTTATTTATGTTTGAAGTTGCTGTTTATGTTTAATTGGTAGCCTAGATATTAGTGGTTTTTAGTTTTGTTGCTTCATTGCCCAATTAGCTCAATTTAGTTTGAAGAGATTAGCTTATTAGAAGTGCTTACAACTTGATCACTACTGCTTATTTTTACATACTGTAGCTTAATCAGTAACTAGATTAAATTTTCAGAGGCTTCCTAAGCTTTTTATAGTGTAAATCACAAAACAGTTCCCTGTAAGGGTGTGTTTGGTTCAGGGGGATTGAAAGTGTTAGAGGTAGTTTTTGCTTTAGCTTTCTATGGAAATATATCACATTAGGTCTAGTTAGTCAAGTTAAGTCATAAAATGCATAGGTTAGATCATTAAAAGTCAGCTTTGCCTTTCAACTTCAATCTCAGTTAACTGATGTAATTTTAGGGTAGTGTAATCCATTAATTACTTGCATATCTTGTTTATCTAGCTTAAATTTGTTACATTTTAGCTTTTTATTACAAAATCATTCATTTAGGACCAATGTAAATCCATTTTAGTCAACCTAGTTCACATTCATAAAAAGTTAAAGTTCCTATATGATGAAATGGACAGATATTCAAGATCATGCACAGGGTTTAAAACAAAGTGGAATTAGTTAAATCTTGTTGATTTATGTTTTTTGGTGGTTTGTGTAACTGAATCAAAAAGAAATTTGCCATTTGGAACTCATTTGCTCATTGAGATTCAAGCTTAAAGTGACCCTGTGTGAGCACTTTCTGCCCTGCACCCAGATTTCCTTTTTGACCCATTTTTCATTGAACCATATCTTGATCATTAGTTGACCAATTATCTTTATTTTTGTTGCTTTGGGAAGCCTACAGTATGGAGTTGTTAGATGTAATCCTTGTTTGTTCTTGGTAGCTTATTAGTTTCGCTTATTTTAGCCTCCATTAGTACCCATTACTGCTGCACTCAGTTACATGCCGAGCTTGTTGTTTGTTCTTGTTTTCCTACTTGATCCTTAGTTAAGTGAGTGCTGTGCATAGTTGCTTATTAATCTTTTACCTAGAAGCTTGAACCTTGCCCCATTTTGCTTTTCTAAGCTCATTCAATTCAGTATAAGCAGCCCACTTCATAAGCTCATTATGAGCTTATTAGTGGATCCCATGGTAAATTTGTTGGTTTTCTGGGTTGCCCTCCTAGCTGGGTTGTTGGTTCCCGGTTCAATTTGGATCTATGATCTTGTTTAGTGGGCCCCACAGTTACCTGCAATCCACCCCCCAGGCCTGCACTTCAGCAGCTAAATGAGCTTGTGGATCTTGTTCATTTTGCTTGAATCTACCCTTGTTGTTGCAGTTGTTAGTGAGTTTATGATTTGATTGAAATTGTGTTTGTTAGCTTGTACTGTGGATCTAACTTAGACGTTATTTCCGTTAGCTTTCGGCTTGTTCTAAACTCACTTGATCACAAAAACATACCACCATCAGCCCCTGGAGTGGCAATTTTAGTTTGTTTATTATCAGATCTTAAGCCCTAAAATTTAGCATAGTGCTTATTTCCCAGCTCATCTTCAAACTCCTATTTTTATTTTATTTTTAGAAATTTTTCTTCCCCACTGTTCATGCACTCAAACTCAGCCCCTTAGTCATCTTCACATCAGCAGCCTTGTTTATTTATTTACTTATTTTTGCTTATTCATGAGCTTATCTGCTGACTCTAGACTGCTTATTTAGGTTAGTTTTGCTTATTTAGATCTCACTTAATAGCCTTTAGCTTATTTCATCCTCAGGTGTAGCCTATAGCTTGTCAAATAACTTTTTAGTAATTCATTTTTTTTCTTTTTAAAGCTTTTATGTAAACTGCTTATATTCTTCTGTTTAAACTGCTTATTTACTTAGATGTAGATGTAGTTCCAGTTAGAAAAGTTGTTCCTTTTTATGTATTTAGTGAGTTTACAAAAGAAAAAATAAATAAATAAATAAATCACAAAAAGTGCAAGAGGTGGGATTCGATCCCCTGACCTCCTGCACCTCAAAGCCTCACACTCCACAACACAAACCAGGCGCCCTTGGGTCTTTTTTCGTTTATTCCTACACATTTAATACTTTTAACCTTGTTTCCCTTTTTTAGCTTAATTATGTAGTTTAGCTTATTTCCTGCTTATTAATAAGCACTAGGGTCTTTTCTTATTTTTCCTAGGTAACTGATAGTATAAAGTAATTTTAGAAAAATTTTAATATTTTTCCAATATAGTTTAGTATTTTTAGTAATTGGTTTTAGTTTATATAGTTTTTAATTAATAATAAATAATTAAAAAGTCAAAAAAATAATTTTCTTTTTTCTAAAATTTTCTTTTATCATTAGGATCATAAAAATATAATTTTCATGTCCGTAGGGTTAGCGTAGCTCAAAATTCACTTTTTATTTCGCGCACTCGCGTTTATTTTAATTTTAACTCGCGTTTTAATTAAATAACTTTTACGTTTTTAAATTTAGGTTACGTTTGTAAAAGTAGTTTGTTAAATTAAGAAAAACCAAAAACATAAATAAAGTGATAGCTTCTATTTAAGCCATTTGGCTTATTTTTCTGCTTACGTATAAGCAATTTCTGATTTTCAGTTTTTAGTTTACGTTTTAAAGTTAATTAGGTTTCACGTCATTGTTAATATAGTGTATTTAATCGTTTTCACTCGTATTTCCTTAGTGTAATCATTCAAACCCTTATATACCCTTTCCCGTCCAAATTCACCCGATCACAAATCCGTTTTAAATACCTTTGCATGCCTCGCTGGGACATAACGACCCGGGGAAACACTATACTTCCGCGGAGATTGACTCTTGGGCTGTTTGACCTTGTTGACCATCACCTGGTCAATTTAGGTTGACTGTTTGGAGCCAATCAAGCTTCTTTTGTGGTTCTACTCAAGAAATTACCTCCCGCGGAGGCATTGAGAGAATCCTGATCAGCTTGGCTCACGCCATTGTAGAAAGTATCGAGTTGCATCAACTCTGAGAAACCATGATGTGGACACTTGCGAAGTAATTCTTTGAAACGATCCCACGCTTCACCAAAAGATTCATCATATTTCTGAGTGAACTTGGTGATTTCGTTCTTAAGACTCGTGGTCTTGGAAGGTGGGAAGAATTCATTCAAAATTTTTTTCACAAGATCTTCTCATGTCTCAATAGATCTAGGAGGTTGTTTTTCAAGCCAAATCCGGGCTTGTCCCTCAGAGAGAATGGGAAGAGAAGAAGTTTGATTGCTTCACAAGGGACATTTTTGTATTTGATGGTCGAAGTGATTTTATTGAACCATCGAATGTGAGCATGAGGATCGTCCCTCTCAAAACCGTAGAATTGACTTGAGGTTACAAGATTGAGTAACCCGGTTTTGAGCTCGAAATTATCAGCCACGATGGCTGGGACAACAATGGCATCTCCGTAACCCTCGATGGGTGCTTGGAGAAGCTCACACATGGGCCGGTCTTCTGCCATGATGACAGTGGGTGTGACAACAGTACGGATCTCAGATCCGACTGTTGGTGCAGAACGTCTACGAGGTCTTCGAGGTTTCCGGACAAGCTCACGTAATGGGCTAGTGGACCTTGAAGAACGAGTGCGCATGCACTAGAGATAAAAACCAATCAAAACAAAATCGAGGCAAATCCACAGTGAACTTAAACCAATAATCACAAGCAAGTGGCTTCTTTAAGAAAGGTACACCACTCACAGGGATACAAAGGCAAGTTTTATATCTTTGGTTTGGGAACTTATTATGCTCACACCCCCAGTTGGTAGGTGTTCTGTCTTGGTTTGCGACGGTTAGTTTTTATGTATGATTATTATTCACAAGAAAAGACGGATGTTTTTGGGTTTTGTGTATGGGTGAAAAACTTTTGGACAATATTTTTGGTATCGTCTCGTAATCTAAAATTGTTTCTCTTAAAGAATCACCTTAAAAGAAAACCGAATCAGAAAACGTTACGATCTGTTTTGTTGTTTTTAATTTTTTTTTGGTGTTTTAACACTTTAGGAAAAGTGTTAATGACTTTTTTATGTTTTGATTTGAAATTTACAAAAGTGGTGGTATTTGTACAGTGATGATGGTGAGATAACACTAATCTCAAAAGATGCTGCAGAAACGCGCACACCTCCCCGGCAGCGGCGCCAAAATTTGACTGAGGCAAAAGCAGTCAACTAAAGTCAACCACGAATGTGGTCAATATAGTCAAACTCCTTAGTCTCAATGCTCCGCGGAATATAGTGGTTTCCCCGGGTCGTTATGTCCCGACGAGGTGTGAATTGTAACTGAGCGTGCTTTGTGATCGGGTGATTATTCACAGAAAAGGGTTGTTATGAGAATTATTTAGAAATTATTAAACAAAATAGCTTAGGAAAGCTATGTGATTGATTACGGGAATTAAGATTTAGAAGAATTGATCTAAAACCTAAAAACGTACGTTTTAATAAAAAACGTACACTGAACAACGTGAAAGAAAGTGCAACTGATGAACAGAAAAGGCTATGAGTGTGAAATTTTTATTTTTACAATCCTAATAAATAAAGAAAATTTTAAGAAAGAGAAAAATTATTTTTACACTATTTAATTATTTATTATTAATTAATTACTAATTATCTATTTATTAACTAATTATGTTAATTTAAATTATTACAAATTACTAAAAAGACTTAGATAATTAAGAAGATTTTTATAAATCTAATTAACCATCAAAGGAATCCTAAAAATTATAAAAAGTTGATTTTATGTATTTTTAAACTAATTTACTAATTATTATTCTAATTATTAATTAAATACCAATTAAACTAATTATATTATAAAAAGTAGAAAATGAATAGTAAAAATTCTATAAAAATTTATAAAAATGTTTTAACTTATATAAAAGCTAGAAAAATTATAAAAACTAGGTGTTACTTAATAAAATCTAATTATGCTATTTAATTATTTAATATTAATTAATAATTAATTAAACTAAAATTAATTCTAAAAACCACTAAAAACAAAAGAAAAATCTGGAAAAATTTATAAAATTACTTTAATATAAAAGAGATTTAATAAAAATATAAAAATGCTAAAGTGCTTATAAATAAGCTAAAAAAAAATTAAAAAGATAATTTCTATTAAATAGAAGCTATCACTAAAATTAAATTTGGTTTTTTTGAGTTTTTTCTTTTTCCAAATGAATTTAATACTAAAAACTAAAAACTTTTACAAACACACTTTCACCAGAACTCAGAAAATAAGCATTTGAGTGCTTATTAGTTTAAGTAGTTGACTTTCTTTGACCAAAGGAGAGATTAAGCTCAAATGAGCTTGTGTGGGGTCCACAATGGTGGAAACTGGTTCAACTGAGTTATTTGGACAAGTTTAAGCTAAGATCACTCAAATATCTATGTGAATAAGCCACAACCAGAATAAGCACTTGCTTATTTTGATTCTGAGACAGAAAATGGGACAAGGTATGAGGGCAATTCCAAGTGGGGTCCACAAGGTCTAAGGTCAATATTTTGGTCAAACCTTGGAGCCTTCCAGGAGGGGGGTTGAATGAACCCAAAATGGGTCAGTGGGACCCATTGAGGTGGCCACAATGAGCCACCAAAGTAGTGGTGGTGACTGGGTGGTCTGTGCACAGGCAGGGCCTTGCCCTGCAGGTAACTTTGAGGAGTAAAAAGGTCCTTAAGAAAAATTCACAAAAATCAAACAAGTATGAAAATCAATAGTTCTACTAGTGGACTATACCCCCAACAAGTGTCAAAGCCTAAAACCCAATACAAAAATCTAGAAAATTCATGCCATTTTTGGTTTTTCTGAAAAGATACATTTTTGACTTTTTAGAAAATTTGAGATTTTGACTTTTATGACTTTTGATTGCTGATTTTATGACTTGTTTAGATTAAATAAGCCACAATAAGCTCAAAATAAGCAAGGACTTGTATATTTGAATTGAAATGAGGCTATTGCCTATCTAACTGTCACCTCAGATGGTGTTTAGGCCAAATCACATGAGATTTTGACTTTGGGAGTTATTACTTCCAAAAACTTGAATGATTAAGTGTGCTTAGGTACTGAGTGAGCTAAATGAACAAGTTACAATTACTCAAACCAAGTATAGCACCAAACACAGACACATCCAAACACTACTTAAACTCACAGTCCACAATGAAACTTGAATTACAAGTATCTAAATCATAATCTAATGATTACTACTACACTAATAAGCAATAAACATGCAATAAAGACACAGAAGAACAACAATAAACACTCTTATAATACAAAGAACAAAAATCAAAATGTTGATCTTACATAAGCCATCCAAGCTTAGCAACCAGTGAACAAGAACCCAAAACCAATACTTAATGAATTCCACAAGTCTCTAACCCACAGCCATCCCTGATTTACTGTGCTCCAGCCCTTCTTCAACTCTGCAACATTATTTTTTTATTTTATTTTTATTTTATTTATTTATTTGTGACTATTTTATGAAACTGAGTTTAGGAGGTTTGCACAAGCTTGTAAAGCTTCTAAAACAAACACATGGAGCTTATACAAGTTTATAGATAGCTTATGAATCACCAAGGAACCTTACACTAGCAGTTGAAATATTTAAATAAATATTGAAATTGAAAACAGGATGTAACTTTGAATTAAACTTTCATAAACTTAAAAGCTGAGTACAAATGATAATTTTTTAAAACTACAACAACTAAATTACAACTAATACATGCCTCCTGAGGCTTCTACTTCCAACTACTTATAATACGAAACTAAAAATAATCCACACTCTCTTCCACATGGCTTCCTGTTGTAATTTGAGAGTCCCAATGGCTCTTTTGTTGTCCAACGACCATATCCTCACCATCAATTTGTATTATAATCCATTCTGGCCCTTGATTGTAATTTTGGCGCCAAAAGTTGTTTTCAACAAGCTAAGTGGAACTGGTTAGCATTTAATGAAGAGAGGGGGGGGGGTTGGTTTGGTTGCTGAAGGGGTATTAATTGTGGGTGGCTTGGTTGGTGAAAAGGTGGAGGGGGGGAGACAGGTTGCAGGTTTTGGGGGGAAGTGGGGAAGGAGATGGGGTTTGACCGGCCATTTGACCCGTGTTGACCGTTTGACCGGGGTTTATATTAAAGGGGTGTGGGCCGGTTTGTGGTGATGGGCCAAAAAGAAGGGTGGACTTGGGTTTGGTTTGGTATTAATAATAAGAAAGGGTCCGTTTGGTTTTGGTTTTTGTTTTATCACAAGGACCAACTTTGCACTTTTCTGAAACTTTGAGGGCTGATGTTGTCATATTCCCAAAGTACTCACAAGGACTAATGATGCCAAGCTTACTATTCCAAGGACCAAAATTAACTTTTTCCATTCTTTAAAATTCCCAAGGACCTTTTCTGTCAAACTTTGAATTTGAGGGACCAAACATGTAATTTTGGAAAACTTATGACCCAAGTATAATATTTTGTGATGATGTTTGACTTTCAAAAGCTTGGGTTGACTTTTCCTTTCAAAACAAATGCATAGGGACTATTTTTTACAAGTTTTGAAACTCGGGGGACTAAAACTACCAATATTGCAAACTTTGTACGTTTTTTCATTTGTTTTTGCTCATTTTGCATTTAAAACACATAAAACACAATCCCTGGGATAATTTAAGTATTTTGATAACTTTTTGATTGTTTTTGTATGTTTTGGCAGTTTAAATACGACAAAAATGATGAGTGTTTGAGCATTCATCAGGGCTCTTATGGAACAGGGCAGGGTAAAACTGCCTGGATCTTCAACCTTCTTAGGTAAGCCTTTTTGGATAATAATGGAACAATCTTCCCCCAGATTCACCAAACTTTCAAGCTTCTTCCTATTAGAAAGGAGTCTTTTGAAATATGTGTTATATTTAGGCATATGATAACATGCATCGAGGAGTGGGATCGTGTAGGGATGAGCACGGTATCGGTACCATACCGGTACCGTACCGAATTAGTGGTACCAATTTTGTCCCGAGCATAAATTAGGGTATCGGTACCGTACCGAACGGGATTCGGGTATCGGTACCGGTACCGGTACCGGGAAATCGGGATTTTCCTGTTTTTTTTCGGGAATTTCCCGATTTGGTACCGGTACCGTACTGAATTAGTGGTACCAAATTTTTTTCCTCCTTATTTCGTAGTACCGGTACCGTATCGTATATCGGGATCGGTACCATTTCGGTACGGTACCGGTACTGTTCCGGTTCGGTTCGAAATGCTCATCCCTAGGATCGTGACCACGGTATCCTTAAAGTATGAAAACAATCTTTTGTTATTGTTCTCAGCCTTTAGGTTTTTTTAAACGAGAGGGGTATAGTACTATTATGGGTGTGGATAATTGAGTAAGTAGGGTGGATGGTGAGTGAACTGCATGAGAGATTGGTCCAGGTGTCACCTCTTCCTTGTCTGATTCCCCCTCGTTAGAGGTTTTGAGTTCATCGGTGACAAGAGACTGGTCTATATATGGTGGATCTTTAGTGGTTGTCCCAAAACGAGTTGTAATGGTGAACGTTGGATTTCGTTGGTCCTGTTGGGTCTTATTGCATTCATCAAGAGTAACACAGAGTTCTGAGAACTGAGTTTCCAGCTCTCTTTGTTGTTCAGTAATGAATCCACCGATCCCTTTCAGCAACAAGCCCTTCTCCATAGTGAAATGTTCGAGATCATCCTCGAAGGTACTACGGGTTGTGAACTCAGGCCCTTCTTCTTCGTCGCCTTTCTTTTGAGGTTACCCCATGGGGTATAATCATTGTTTTATAGAACACTAGTAGTGACAGATCATCGTATATATCGTCACCCGAAAGGCAAACTTGCTTAATGACTGGTTCAACCCCACATTCTTCTGCTTCATGTGGGCCTCCACAATCGTCATAAATCAGGATTCACTATTCTCTTAGTCTCTTGTGACCTTTTGAGGTATGACAGTTTCTCTTGGAATCTTTTCAAATGACTTTCCTGAGTGGGTGGTCTTGGTTGCAAGATTTCAGAAGCACTCATGACCGAAATGGGCTCATCCCAAGTGTTGTCTTGGTCTTGAATGTATTCTTCTATCCTGTTCCATCCTTCTTCTGCATTTTGGTTAGCGATTCTCCCTCTTATTCAATAATCAATTCCCTTTTGGTCATTATGAGAGATGCTATCATAGAAGATTTGAACAAGGAGCCAAAGCTCAATGCCATGGTGAGGAGCTTGACATATGCGGTCTTTGAAATGAATCCAAGAATTATAGACGGATTCTGTTTTTCCTAGGTGGAAACGGAGGATTTTGTCCCTAATTTTCGTGGTCCTACCAGGTGGGAAGAATTTGTCGTAGAATTTTGAAATGAGTTGTTCCCACGTAAAAATTGACCTTGAGGGAAATTTTTCGAGCCATTCTTTTGCCTTACCATGAAGAGAAAATGGAAAGAATCTTAGTCGGGATGTGTGTCGAGTGGCCCCGTCCGCACAGATGGTGTGAACAATTTTCAGGAAATCCTTAATATGTTGGATTGGGTCTTTAGTGTTTAACCCATGAAACTTGCACACATTTTGGACAAGCCAAATGTCATTAGTATGTAAGACTTCATTAGTATGTTCACTTGGGCACACGATAGCATTAGAGAAACCAAATGATGTAGGAGAGGAGTGATCTTTAAGGCATTTTGGGATGTGATTCTCCACATTTTGCTTATTTTGTTCGGGTGTAAAGACCTGCAGTTTGAAATTTGGTGCGGCCTCTTCTCTAGAAAGGACTTCATCAAAATTAATAGCGGTATCTTGTGTTTCAGATGTGTAAAGAGCTTTCCTTCTCTTATGCATTGCTTTTTTTGGTACCTCATATAGTTGAACAAGTGTTTTGATGGAACTACAGGTTCTATGCTGCCTATGGTTATTGTGGTCTTGGTGGGGTTGGTCTTGGTGTGGTTGGTTGATGGGGTCAAAGATACCTTCTTTCACCATGGTGGCAAATGAAGAGGATAACAAAACAAATGGCACAAAGAAAAGATAGACTACAAGTAAGCTAAAAAAAGATAATAAAAATCTCACTTGATATGAATCTAGTGAGTAGACCTAAACGACATAGAAATTCAACCTAAACAATAACTATTTCCCGACAGCGGCGCCAAAAACTTGAGTTGTAGACCTCACAAGGAAGTACGGGTGTACATGGTTCGGTTTGGGTCGGTTTTTGGCTAAAACCAAAACCGAACCGAAATGTTCGATTTTTATAGAACCCAAAACCGAACCGTTCGGCTTTTGACAGTTCGGTTTTTTCGGTTTTTTATCGGTTTCTGTTCAGTTTTTCGGTTTCTAACCGTTTATATTTGGGCATGGAAAATTTATAACAACAAACTTATATTACATAAAAAATTAGTTATTCTTATTTTTACTTTTTTTTTTGTCAATCTAAGCATAATAATGTTTATACATAATTTTATAATTACACACATATAGTCATATAGATGAGACACACACATGCTTGTGAACATACACATAGTATGATCATCGTCATATATTTATTGATATATTCTCAAGTAAAAACACGACACGACAAATACGCATATAAATATAAACGTTAAGATAAATATATTATAAATCTACCCACAAAATGAATATGAATTTACAAATTTGATTTATTTAGCTATTTATTTATATTATATTAATTATATATTATTATATAATAAAATCGGTTCGGTTCGGTTTTTACGGTTCGGTTTTTGGACAAAAACTGAAACCGAACCATATTTTTCGGTTTTTGAAAAATTCAAAACCAAACCATCGGTTTTTAGTTTTGGTCGGTTTTTTCGGTTCGGTTTTGTTTGCTCACCCCTACAAGGAAGTTTTACAATCCACCAGGCAGTGTACCTAATCGCTGTAGTGTAATATAGCCAAATCCGGGAGATTGATCGTTCTCAAGGGGAATAGTATCACTAGGTCAAGATGTATGACGAGGTAGGTCTAGAGGTGAGGGATTATTCTTTTTGTATTTTTATTATTTTATGAAACTCGGGTTTTAGAAGAGTGGGTGGAATTCATTGCTAATCAACTAACCTAAAACTAATGATTCAATTAAAAATAAACTAATTAAAAAGAGAGAAAAAACTGTTGGTGACTTTTAATAATAGGGAAAAGTGTGTTTACTTAGATTTCATTACTCCTTAGTTATCTTCTATCGATCTGTCGTCACACCCTTGTTTTAGTTGAAGCACTATATTCCTTAATATTGCTCGTGGGGAGGTGCTGAAGTCCTCAACTCTATGAATCTTAGTCTCCCCTAAAAACCTTAAAGTCTATTAAGTTTCCTAGGATCTACAAGCCGCAATTCATGCAATAAATACAACGAGAAAAACCAATAGTGCACTCTGTGGTTGCGTTTCTAAGATGTTCAAACCAGTTACATATAAGAGATCGGCCAGTTTTCTTAGCCTAACGTGAAGCAATCAACTAAACAATAGACGAAAAATCAATATTTAACAACTAGGTTTCACTAGATCTAAGTAACAAAGAAACTTAAGCTAGCATGATAAAGTAAAGAGAAGATAAACACATAATCAATTGATATATAGACATAACAAATGATTAAAGGGATAACTTATCTTTATTCAAACATGAAGTTCAAGGGTTGAAAAACCCCTTACAAAGCTGCTAAAATTTGTCCAAAACCCTAGCTAAGATGTTACCCAAAGATGTCATACTTTACAATGAAAAACAAAGGAAAATATATATAGGAAATCGTCTCTGACAACATCAGCTTATGGATCTTGACATCGTCAGTTCACCTTAATTAGGGTTGCATCTTATGCAAGTTGTCGTTCTGACATCGTCTCATTGTAGGTCCTGACATCGTCACTTTGTAAAAGTGTCTGAGAGTTCTTTTTTCAAATTAACACGTGACTCCCTTCTTCAGTTAACACCTGACACCATCAGGTTATGCTTCTCCAAAATTTGATTGAGGCGTCTCTTGTTAAACTTGAGCCAAAATCCCACCATACTTAACAAGTGACGGCGTCACTTTGTAGCTTGTGATGCCATCAAATCTTCAGGTCTGATAGGTTTTTCACAAATTCGTCGTTTTCTGCACTTTTTCGTCCAAATTCGTCCAAAAAGTGTTGATTTCCAGATTTCTCATCCCAAGTACCTCAAATGCAAAAAGAAACGATTTGAGGCAATATTTGATCATATAAATACGATTTTGGGCTTAAATGACCTCTTAAAAAGGTACCAAATAAATCCTTATCACCAGTCAGCATCAGTATACGCAACGAGCTAAGCAGTAAAAGAAACATGTATCAAAAGGCCAATGGAAAATGCGCTTAAAAGCAGTAAAATGAGGCTCACGAGGGTCATGCATGTATAGACACACCTTCTAAACTGCATAAGATAAGTCAGGTCTCATAAATGTAAGGTACAAAAGAGCACTAGATAAACTGTGATACAGGGTAGCATCAGAAACGGGGTCCCATCAGGACTAAGTTTATATTCCGTGTCCACAAGAGTCCGACACAAGTTACAATGTTGCAAGCGAGTCGGCTTAAGAATCTCCTCAGCATATGTAGCCTGAGATAAAAATAAACCTGTAGATGAAAGAACATCCGAAATGCAAAGAAAATAATTAAAGGATCCCATATCAGTCATGGCAAATTCTTCATGAAGTGAAGAGATAACCTGGTACAGAAAAGCTGTAGAAGAAGTAGCAAGTATGGCGTCATAAACATATGGCAACAAATATGCAATATCAGTCCCCTGATGATATACGAATAAGGAAGACTGATAACATCAAATTGTCCTACTACCTCCGTCCCATAATTATTGTCCACATTTGACTTTTGAAGTCTTTATTTTGCAACCTTGACCTTAAATATTTTTATTTGTATTATATAATACTTGATGAAAATTATACCAATGAAAAATACATTTTAAACCCAATCCGTTTATATATTTTACATCAAGTAATATATAACACAAAGAAAATTATTTACGGTCAAATTTGAAAATTAAGACTACAAAAGTCAAATGTGGACAATAATTATGGGACGGAGGGAGTATTATTTTAGTGTCAGTTTCCCCTAATATGCTCATCATTTGTATCACTTTACTTGAATATATAATCTTATTCATTAATATTTCATTTTCAGGTTACTAATGAGCATAGGAACAAAAAGATGCGGATTTGGAAGGTTATTAATACAAATACACAAGAGTATGCTGACTAGACAAGTGTTACGGCGTAAATCCCTACTCTACATACGCCCATAACTAGGATTTACACTAGAATAACAAAAGTCAACGAAGTTCAAGGTTACGGCGTAACTCCAACATAAGGTACGCCGTATATATTTCCTAACTTAGAAGAATTTCATGGTCCAATTAGTTACGCCATAACCATTTGTAAGTTTACGGTGTAAAATTTTTAACAGGATTTCTACGATTGTAACTTGTCCCTAAGTTACATCGTAACATTTACTATGGATAAGATCGTCTGAGATAGGAGTTACGCCGTAACCTAGTCGAGCCTATAAATACAAGCCATAATTCTGCATTTTCACATATCCTCTCATCACACAAAAACCAGATTACGGCTCAGGGCTTCAAGGAGGACGATATTCAGCAGCATACAAGTCATTTCAAAGGGAGAATTCACGCCATACACTATATAAGTTTTAGTGTTTCCTATTACATTCTTGTATTTGATTCAATGTCTTTCAATATGATCTTAAACATTGAATTTTTTTGCATGTATTAATATGATTGGCTAAACACCTTTGGTGTTAGCCTAGTTATAAAATTGTTACTGCAATGAGTTAGTTTTATCGCTTTATGTGTATGCTTTATTTGCTTATTCTGGGATACCCTTGTGTTTATTAGCATGGATAGTTGGTTTTATCTAGGAAACTAGGAGAATTGATCATAGGACCCTAGTGAAATAGGTTGCGAGTAGTAGTAAGAATTGACCATAGGACTACTACTATCTTGCGTGAGAATTGATTATATGATCACCTTCCAAAAGGAAATGCTTAAAAAGTTAGGGGGAACCTAAGTTCCAAAAGGCCGGGTTTCGTTGAATAAGTCTTAGATCGTAGTGGTGCTTAATGACTCTTCCGTAGGGTAAATCCACGAACTCTCGTAATCATTTGGTTACGGAATAGGACGCTATGGAAAATTGGCTAGACAAATTTACCCAAGGAGTCTAGTGACTTTAACCCCCATGTGGAGCGATAGTTAACACTAATTAGAAAATGTAATCATAGCATAACAAGATTAGTAACTAGGCTAGCACATTTCTCCTTATTGATTATCTCTTTTAATTTTATTTGCTTTCGTTTTTATTTCTTTTCTTTTGTTTATAATTAATTATTTTTTTTTTGGTAAAAGGGTTAATTCACCCCGGTAAAATTCATTACACCAAAAAACATTGAAGTACATAGGATGAGGGTGATATCCCTCACCTGAGTCCCTTAGGACACTTACATACTCGAATATAAGAATGACACACCATTCCTATAACTTACAATAAAATGAACCTACAAATAATGACACAAGTATATAAAACATGATTATTTCTCAAGAAAACACTTGAGCCTTCTACATCACTTTGGCAGTCCACCTTAACTTCCATGAAGAATCCATGAATAAACATCCAAGCGATCTTCAACGAATAATTTGATGATACAAAGGGTTTTGAATAAGACCCTTCTAACTTAACTTCCACATAGAGTACCAATCAACCCATTAAATAAGAATGTTGCCCGGATACAAGGGATTAAATAAGAATATTTATAATTAATTAATTTAAACCCCCTTTAAAACTAGTGACACTAGAACTTAAATTAGATCCACACGCATAGCTTTTGGGACGACCTCGGCTTTACCCATTACTACACTACACATGACCGGGTACATTGCCCGTTAGTGGATTAGGTAGACCTTACGTAGACGAGAATTATACATATTAAAACTTGGTTAGAAATCCTGCATCAAAGACTCGGTTAAGCGGTGCTTAAAACCAACTCTAGTAGCATAGGTAGTAATGCAATGAAACGAGGCACTAGGGGTGTAAAGCATATCAAGATTCATAGATAAATACGATGATATAGGGAGAGAAGTAATCGATATCCATAATATTATTTAGAGAAAGAAAGTAGAGAGATGAAGGAAGTGAAAGAAAAGTTTTGTTAGAAGAAAATGAATAACACACAACCACACCCCTCATGGAGAGTCATGAGGGGTTTATCAAGGCACCTTACACGTTACCTTTTTCCATATTACAATATAAGTCCTTGCGTATACGCTACTCTAGATAACTAGTCCAATTTACATAATTGTCGTTACTTTTAAGGCTAACAATATATGCGCTTGTTTAAGCCTATAAAGTGACCGATGCAAATGACAAACATGGTCACGATGACATGGGTCATCAAAACCTAGTAGCTTTAGACAGATATCCATGCAGAAATACATTCTTCACATCCAGCTGATGAATTGGCCAATGTCGAGAGACGGAAAGGCTCAAAACAGTACATATGGTGGCCGGTTTGACAACGGGATTAAACATCTCTTCACAATCAATACCTAACTGTTGATTACATCCATTAGCGACAAGACGGGCCTTATACCTGTTAAGTGATCCATCCGCATTAAACTTATGCCTGAAAAGCACATAGAACGTACAACAGTTACATTAGCTAGACGAGGCATAAGAACCCACCTTCCCTTAGTAATTAAAGCATTATACTCATCTAACATATCTTTTTTCTAGTGAGGGTCACAAAGGGCATGAATATGAGACTTGGTATAGAGGACGTAGTGGTGGTATGAAGGGACATACCATCAAGATGTTTATGAACATCAGCTTTTGCATAAGGGTGGGGGGAGTGCTCCACTCACCCCATTCCCTTCACTCACTCACAACCAATCCTATCCCGCCACATCATCTCCTACTTTTTCCTTCACTCACTCTTCACTCACTTCATTTTTGGGGGCGGCACCTTCACTCACCCTTCACTCACTTTTTTTTTTTTTTTTTTTTTTTTTTTTTTTTTTTAATTCTATTAAAATTTATTTTAAAACTAAAATTTCATTAAAATAAATAAACATTACATAATAATATTAAAAACCATAAAATAACATTACATAATACTAAAAAACTAAACTTCATCGGCTTCATCGTCCACCTCGAGGTATGGTAATTGTTGAGCGTTAATATGCTCCATAAGATCAAATCGGAGACGAAAATGTGTGTTCTCATTTCGTATCTCGTCTAAGGCTTCATCGTCAAACACCGGTTCGATCGGAGGATCCCGAATATGAACGGGGGATATTGCGTTACCAGATTCATGTAGAATCATGTTGTGCAATATCACACATGTATAAACCAGTTTACTAATTCTGGCTACTGTGTACGGTCGTAAGGGTCGTCTCAATACACCCCATCTTTGCTTGAGAACACCAAATGCCCGTTCAACATCCTTTCGAGCCGACTCTTGTAGTTTTTTGAACTTTCTCTCTTGCGGGTCGGTAGGAAATTTGAACGCTTTAACAAAAGTAGACCATGAAGGATATATGCCATCACAAAGATAGTAGCCACGCTTGTATGTATGGCCATTCACAACAAATGGGCACTTAGGTGCCGTACCGTTACGCTCGGTGAGGAATAGCGGAGATTGCATCACAACATTAATATCATTGTTTGAACCCGGCGGACCAAAGAACGCGTGCCATATCCACAAATCTTGAGACGCCACTGCCTCCATCATAATTGTGGGGTATCGATGATCACCCCTTTTATATTGACCCCTCAATTCGATTGGACAATTCCTCCAATCGAAATGTGTGCAATCTAGGCTACCGATCATACCCGGAATGTGATGTCGAGCTTCGTGTGCTTCATACAAACATGCAATATCATGGCTTGTTGGCCTACGTAGGTAATCTCGACTGTATATCTGAATAATAGCATCACAAAAAAATTGAAGGCTTTCACGTGACGTTCTTTTAGCCATTTGTAAATATTCGTCAAACTCATCTGGAGGATTACCGGTTGCGAGTTGCTTAACGGCAGACGCACATTTTTGTATAGCTGTAAAACTTTTTTTGTGTCTAGCATCATAACCTTCCTGAAAATACTCGAATCTAGCCTCAATAGCATGTGTGATTTTCAAAAATAAACTTTTAGGCATACGATACCTATCTTCAAACACTTGCTCGTTGTATCTTGGTTCTTCACAAAAATAATCACGATGCAATCTTTCTGCAGCGCTGACCCGATCACGTTTCACTGACGTACGTGTCGACCTTGCCGTATCTTCCTCTTCATCTGCGTCAATCGCGTTTGCAAAAAACTCGAGACTACTATCGTTAGACCACTCAAACGGCTCGTCTAACAATAGCGTCGACCCAATTCTTCTAGGCTCCATTTTTTTTTTTTTTTTTTGTATCCGTGAGTTTTTTTTTTTTTTTTTTTTATACGGGTGTGTGTGTTTTTTTTTTTTTTTGCTTGTTCTTCCTCTTGCTTCTCTCACGTATTTAAATCAAACAAAAAAGAGCCGTTGGCCTATGCACGCTCCTCTCCAACGTTCACATTTCTTCTCCCCGCATGCGTGGTATTTCCACTCAAAAGCCCTCCCCGTGCGGGGTTCCCCGCGAGGCGGCGGTGTTCCCGTGCGGGGGTTCACCTTCCCCGCTCCTTCCCCGCACCCACTCCCTCTCCTCTAAGTGACCATTGGGTGAGTAGTAGACACCATTTTAGGGGTATGGTTCGGTGGAGGTAATTGTTGGGTCGGCTATTATGCTCTTATTATAAGAAGTCCTCATGGCGAAGAACTTCGGATGTGCCAAGAAACATCTTGGGAACAGTTGCTAAAAATGAAAACATGCAAGAATATACAAGGAAAAAAGCATGCTGACAACCTTTTTTATGTGTTGATATTGTAATATTTATTTTTTGAATCTAATTACGAATTAGAAGTTTAAAAGTGTTATCGTATGTTTTTATCTAATGTAAACGGTCTATATGCCGAGGAATGGGATTACTGTGTTTAGAATTAGAAAACTAGACCCAGGAAAATATTTTTATTTTGAATCTGATTTTGATATAATATAGTATCTAAAAACCATATTCTAGTATTGCTATTTTAAATATGATATTGATATAATATTGAAGCTGGAAAACCATAAAGTAGTATCATTACAGAAAGTGTAGAATTATCAATTAAAAAACTTTATATGACAATTTTTGTTACTTGATATAAGGGTAGTGTACATTTATTATAATCGAGCAAAAAAAAAAAAAAAAAAATAAGGTCCTAAGTGGCACAATTTTTTAGCTTTGAGTTGAGCAAAATTATTCAAAAATATAAGATGTAGTGTATACGTTGTATTAGCTGAGCAAAAAAATAAAAGTGGCCTTAAGTCGCAGAAATTTTTAGCCTTAAGTTGAGCAAATTATTCAAAATTATAAAAGGCGGTATACACTTTATATTAGTCTAGCAAAATAAAAAATGAAAGTCACCCTGAGTCACCTAAATTTTTAGCCTTTGTTCGAGCAAAATTATTCAAAATTATAAGGGGTAGTGTACATATTATTTTAGTCGACCAAAAAACATGAAAGTGGCGTTAAGTCGCTCAAATTTTTAGGCTTCAGCCGAGGAAAAGTATTTAAAATTATTTGGAGTGAAGTTTTCTAGATTATTTTTTGTATGCTATCCACAAACTTTATCTTTTCTTTAGTTTTATCGTTGGCTTCGTAAGTTACTAACGTATTTAGGATTTCATGTATTCGTGATAATCCATTTCGTCCGATGTCTATTTATAGCCATGTGTTTAAAATCCAACGAGCACATTAATATAGCAATATATTTTAAGCATATATGATACACTAAAGCTCTCTTATGATCAAAAGGGAAAAAATATTTTGTTGACTAATTTGTTTCTGCATAGGCATGTTGATCCAAACAGTTTCTCGATGTTCTGTGCAAAGTTTTATGAGAGGTTAAGGATTCATATGGATAATTTGAATCGCTCGAGGCAAGTGAATGCAGCAGTTGAACATAGTTTAGGACGATAAATGGAAGGAGATAGTCATGAAAGAAAAGGCACGACACAAAGCTCTATGTGAATCATAAAGTTGTCCCATTGTTCCTAGTATGATAACAAGTTAGACACAATCAATATATATGAAGAGTGTGTGTGCTTATTTGGTATCCGAAAATACAAAGGCTTATTAGCCGAAATCATAATATTAAGTTTGTAAAAGGAGTTTATTTGAAAACCTTATGTTTTTGGTTTTTAGCTGAAAATTTTGGTACTTGAAAGCCTATTGAAGTCATTCATAAATGTTTTCTCACTTTAATTGACGATCTTGAGGACAAGATCATTTTAAGAGAGGTGGACTGTTATTGGTCAAAACACAAAGGGTTTGTAGAAGTTTTATCATTGGGGTTGCACGCAACTTGTTTCATGAATTGCTTGGTTGTTTTCGGTCTCTCATTGTTCCTAGTATGGTAACAACAAATTAGACACAATCAACATATATGATGAGTGTGCTTGTGCTTATTTGTTATCCGAAAATACAAAGGCTTATTTGCCAAAAACATAATATTTTGTTGGTTTGAAAGCTTTGTTTTTGGTTTTTAGCTGAAAATTTTGGTACTCGGAAGCCTATTGAAGTCATTCAGAAATGTTTTCCTCACTTTAATTGACGATTGTTAGGACTAGATCATTTTAAGAGAGGTGAATTGTTATGGGTCATAATAGAAGTCAACAACCCACATGGAACGGCAAAAACAATTATCAACCCAACAACTTTACCTGCCCAAATTCACATTTAAATACCCGTTATGTTTTCACTTTCATTTTTAGCTAATCATTTGTAATTTTCTCTCTTTCAAGTGGTAACAAACTTTGTACAAAAATCCGTTTTAATAATTCTTGAGCTCAATTCTCTTATTTGTGTTCTTGATTAGTTTTTCGGTTCTTACTCGAATTGTTTAATTCCTGTAAGTTCATATCATTATAAAATAATATTGATATTAATTTGGTGTTTTATTTAGTTTCTAATAACCGCTTAGATAAAGAAGCATGCAGCGGCATATGTCGACTTATAAAATGTCGTCGATTATAATAAAGAAGCATGCTGCCGCATTACAAGAATCTTGTAATTAAGCAAATAATTAAACTTTTTAGGAAAGATCTATCGCTAATATCAAGAATCTTTGCCACCAATCAAATTTGATAAATTCTATTTCGGTCGATATATATAAGACAAAAGTGAATACAAAGCAAGAAATGATATAAAGAGCAAAGAACAGTATGCATGTTTTAATATTTCAAACAAAATCCATGGATCAAATAAAGTTTTCACTAAAAGAAATTACCAAATTTCACCATAAATGGATGGTTGTTGCTCTTGTTCTTGTGTTAGTAGCAGCAAATGGTTCTCACGCCGCAGAAATCCCCAACGAACCACCAACAGTATCACCTCCAAAAAAAACCGGGCCAAAGTTAAATCAGCACATATTGATTGTGTTGGGCTGTGTATTAATTCCCCTGTTGTTAATTTTCTTTTTCTTCTTCTACATTCACCGTTGCGCTGAAAAACAGCTGGCTCTAGCGGCCAACACTGGATACCATAGTCAAAGGAGTTCCATGAAGATCGCGGTAGCACGTGGGCTTGATCCAGCCGTGATTGCAACGTTTACAAGTTTTATGTACTCAACTGTAAAAGAGATCAACCTTAGTGATCAGCATTTGTTAGAATGTGCCGTGTGCTTAAATGAGTTTAGTGATCATGAGGCCCTACGCTTGTTACCGGAATGTAGCCACGTGTTTCACCGAGATTGTATCGACGAGTGGTTGGGATTACATGTCACCTGCCCTGTTTGTCGAGCAAGCCTTGTTCCTAAACCTAACAACGAGTCTAAGTCATGTTGTGGCCCAAATGGGCCACTAAATAGCCATGTTTCGGTTAAAGTGACTGATTTGAAACATGACAAGTTACCTAGAAGAAAATTCTCTCGTTCTTATTCAATGGGACATTTGGTAGTGAGACAACCTGTTGGAAATGTCGGGAGGTACACTTTAATGTTACTAAAAGAGACTCAATACTTTCTAAACAACTCGACGGCTAATCCGTCAACGAGCCTTGATGTGATGTTTCCAATGGAAAATGGATTAAAACACTGTCTTAAGAGTGCAAGTGCAAATTTCGCTAGAGGGTCGGAATATTTTGACTATGAGAGCCTAAAGACAATTGTATGAACGGATCGGGTAACTTGGGAGCACAACATTTTTTAACATCTATCAAATCTCGAACAAGAAGACTTGATATCTCAGAAAGATCAACCAGTGAGTTACCATTAGCTAGAAGATAAAGTTCTGACATATTTGGGTGTTTAACACTTTAAACATATACATTTGTTTAGTTTTTTTATTTTTTTGTTTAAATTATGTGCTGAAACTCACAAAAATTGTCCTTAGCAAACAGAAAAATTTCGTGATACGCACATCTGGCCACATTTGGGCCTTTACTTTCAATTATCAAATCTTATGGTCCATGTGTAAAAATTTGCTTTCATTTTCGTCCATCCAAGTCTAACTTATTCGTGTTCAAAAAGTCTAACTTATCCACAATTGGGATTGTATTATTTGTATAAACAAAAATGGACATTGCAAGGTAAAAACACACATGGAATCGAAACATGTTTCCTTAGTTTGATTCTAAGAGCAAAAACACAATAACACAAGGTAATAAGTTACACACGTGGAACTAAAGATGTAAATGGAATATAGATCGGGTGGAGGTATGTCCATATAACCATATTCATATCAATTTATTTTTCTATGAAAAATAAGTAAATTTCAAGAAATGACAAAGACCGGCACTACAAAGATTGGGGAAAAGCAAAAGGGAGAGAGAAAAGAAAAGTGGCCCAGATCATGTGCACTTGGATGTAGGAAGCTCACAAAACCCTTAATCTATACTTATGTGGTTTGTAATAAAATAGATATATACTTATGTACCGATAGATATATGCCGAAATATTTATATATATTGAATTATAAGCGAGCTATGCTAGGGCCGTTTAATTTAATTATGCATGAGCTCGTTCTCAATGTTAGGTTTTCAACAAAATAGCAAATAACATAAAAGTTGGGTTTCGCGACAACAAAATTTGTATTTTACTTAAACGCTTTTATTTAAACGTCATAAAAAACTTCTAAGGGCATCCACTATAGTGGGTTTATGAAAAAGGTCTAAGAAAGATGAAAATGTTTATAATTATTTTAACCATAGTGTACACTCATTTCATTTTTATGTGGCATGAATAGATCCTAAATATTGAACCTGTTTTTGAACTCAATTCATTTAATGCATTTGTTAAAAAAGACGTTTTATGAACTTGCAAAGGTTTATACTATATTGAATGTATGTTTATAAAATCAAAAGGGAGCGTGGATCTAGTAAGAAGAAGTATTGAAATGAGAAGAGTGAGAAGAAATTCTAGCCAAATATTTTAAATAAGGAAAGAGAAATAATAGGAGATGCATCTATTTTTTGTGGATGCATCTAATATTTGTAGTTATGGTTTCTTCTCATTCTTATTATCTTAATTATATTTCTCATTTGATCCTAAGTCAATCAAAAGGTCTAAAACTAATTGATGTATTAATATATAAATCTTTATAAAAGGTTTATCATAGTTGATACTCTAACTTTCATATCATTTCACACTTTATAAGTAGTGATCAATAAATACAGGAATTGGTTATAAAGACCTTCCAAAAATACAAATGGTACCCTTTCTCCCATTACAATTTTTTTTTCTTTTTAATATTATAAAACTATATACCTGGGAACAAAATATATAAAGTTTAACCAGTCAAAATATTAAACTGACAAAAAATACAAAATAGAAACTGATAAAAAACTGTATTGTACTGTACATTGATAAGACAAAAGGAATCTTTGTACTTTCACCCCATTTTCAGGTGGCCCAAGAAATACGTATAACATAACCAATAAATATATTAAAGCTTACGAGAATGAACTTTATAGAGACTGATTTTACGGGAACGAACCTTTTTAAGATTCTTTACTAAAATGACCAAAATATGTCACAATCAACCTTTTTTCCTTTTGTTATTCGCCTATATCATTCGTCCTTCCATTCGCCCACATCACCCCAAAATCAATAAGTTGCTTTCCCAAAAATAAAATAAAATAAAATAAAATAAACACGAATGATATCTTAGAACTTGCGTGAAACACGTTATATCAAGTATCAACCACTTTGTTGTCATTTGAAATGAGAATTATTGAACAGGACCACATGTGCATGATCCTCTCGCTCAAGATCCTCGCCCAAGACAATTTTGACTCGCCCGGCACTCGCCTAAGTCTCGCCCTAAACCCTCACCTCGCCCAGCACTTGCCTAAGCCTCGCCCTAAACCCTCACCTTGACCAGAACTCGCCTAGGACATCTTTGCCTATAATTTTGAATCACTGATAGGGCTCGCTCACGACTCGCGTAGCACTCTTTTTATACACGTGTATGCTTAGAAACAAATATATTAATATATCTAAACGATAATATTGAAAAGTTCAGTTTGGATAATTTTGTGTGCGAGATTTATATCCTTAAAAGTTGTTGTATAAGCGGTTCAGAAATTCTCCCAATATATTAACCACACGTTAATGAACCACAACAATACTCAATGCCGTTGACTCCGTTGAGCGGGACATGAGAAATGTTAATGTAAAAAGTTTATACCCATCTTAGAAAATAAACCCGACACACTTTGATGGACCAAAACAATTACTGCTGGGCTTTGAAATAAAGCTACATGGGCTTCCGTGCCCATAATGTTGGGCTTATCTACTCACCTAACATTCTAACAACTCCAGTTCAGTAGTCTTGTTCTTCTAGTTGTTTCTACGGATCAAACTAGGGTTTTCACCATCAAATTAAGGTAACAATTTTTTAATCTCATTTTAAATTTGCACAATTTTTCGTTTCTGTCAATCTGCTTCTTGTTTTGATACTTAAATTGCAAAAATAATTCTGTTGGTTGACATAAATTAGGATCAGGTAGATTGATCTGTTGGACGTTAGTTTAGTCAGTTACTACTATACTTGGTTTTTGCACTAGTCAAATTAGACGTTTATAAGGCGTTAGGTTGTATGATTGAAAATGAAATGTTGGGCCAAAAAGTCGGAAACCAAGTTTGAGTCTCAAGCCCCGTCGGTTAGTCGGTCAAAAGGTCGGAAGCTATTACTAGCTTTTTGTTGACTTTAACTTATAACTTAGAAGTTAAGGCTATTTAGTTTGGTTATGAACGAATAATAGATTGTACGTAGTAATATCTTGTTGAGCTTTGATTTCGGCTTATTTGTGTTTCAGCTTATATTTCATAAGCCTCAATTTTTCGGCTTATTTTGAGACTTGTGGGCTTATAAAAGTTTATTATGATATGATAAACTTACATTAGCCCATAAGTCTCAAAATAAGCTGGAAAATTGATGCGTATGGAATATAAGCCGAAATCAAATAAACTTATAAGCCCACATATAAGCTTAAACAAACACACCCTACCAAAGACATAGGAAGGTAAATTTTGTATGAGATAGGTTACATGACGGATATTGTTAGATTTAGGCCAGCATCATTAGCAAGGTCATGTGTGAAATTTGGGGGAAACAAATGATAAACTGTTAACAAATAATGATTGGGTCTTTCATGATTTGGAACTGTGAGTATAGATTTAATGTATTGGATGAATAGTTTTTGTTTCATAACGTTTAGGCTCCTGTGGTAGAAGCTTGGGATAAAATGTAGATTTATTACTTTTATTGGTTTGTTCATGAGATTGCATATGGACAATATTAGCGCCTATGCAATGCTGCCTAGTTGAGTAAGTGACGAGTTAAAGCTCTCATATGATTAACCTAGCACTACTGCGACCAATAATGAGATGAGCTTAGAGATTTGTTAGAAGCCTATCTACAATAACTTAGAAGATGATAATACTTAATCTATGCGTGTTTTATACCAACAATCTTATGAGCTGTAGGTAATTTATAAAGCGCATTGGATTTCTTTCAGCTCAACTTTTTCAAAGACTAAACTCCGACTGTTCGGGAGAAAATATGGCTGTCGTTTATCAAGAAACTAGTGTAACAATGTGGATTTTGTGGTGATTAAAGCATGTGCACTTAAGCAATGGTGATTCATTAGAATAAATATTTGTAATCTAATTATGTTATTGAATTCTGATCACACAGCTAGTTATTATTAAGAATGAGATTACAGGTTCTGTTATTATCAATGTGTTGTTTTCAAGTTATTTTATATCTAGTAAACGATCATATGTGAAAATTTGATTCTCTTATCTGCCTTCTTTCTACCTTTTCTTGTTCTCAAGGCTTCATCATTATGGTCAGCACAGGAGAGCTTTTAGCAATTTCTCAGTCTTCCGTTTTACTTCCGCAGTATCGTTCCCGAGCTTTGGTTCTAGGACAGAATTGTTTTCCGTGCTATAAAGTGTGTACCACAGCTTCAGTTAGGACCACACCAAATCTCTCGCTATACCGTCCAGTTAACATCAAACAGCACTCCAAAAACCGGTTTTCAAGTGTCTTAAGAGGAAGTGTAGTCCCTGAAAAAGCACCAACCTCTTTTTCTGCTGATATCATAGAAGGAACTGAAGTCCAAGTCGATAATAGTGGTGGTGGTGGTAACATTGGCGGCGGTGAAGGAAACAACTGGGGTGGTAACGGCGGTGGAGGTAGTGGAGACGGTGAAGGACCATCAGACGACAGTGAAAAAGAACCTATAAAGACCGGCATGTCGATGTCTCAGAAGCTAACCCTCGGTTATGCAGCTTTAGTTGGTTTGGGTGGATTGATGGGCTATTTGAAGAGTGGCAGCCAGAAATCTTTAATTTCTGGTGGTATATCTGCAGGGTTACTGCTCTTTGTTTACTCACAGCTTCCTGTGAATCCAGTGTTTGCATCATGTATTGGAACTGGTTTGTCTGCTGCTCTTCTAGTAGTTATGGGCACACGGTTCAAGAATTCGGGCAAAGTTTTCCCAGCTGGCGTGGTGTCTCTTGTGTCGTTTATTATGACTGGAGGGTACATACATGGTATCATGCGCGCTTTCCATTGAATGTTCCCAAATGTACTCAAGATTTTAGTATCCTTCCACTTTTGACTTTGATTATGTGCCTTGAATAAATAGTTATATAATGTGGAGAGTTTTATCGAGATCTTGTTGTGAATGTGAAAGCAGTTTTGTTGTTTATCATGGATTATATTCATCTACTATGCTGGTTGACAGAAATAGCAAAAGTTATCATTACGAATGTGTTATATATGACAAATAGGTAATATGCAAAAGAATTCTTTTTGCAGAAGTAAATGTACTTTTTGGGAAACAAAAAATTAGGGTAAAGTTTTCTTGAGATAGAGTAAATGTTCACTTATCTCATTATTTAGCATTTGGATTAGAAATCCTCCTCAGGACTCGGCGATAGTTACTTTGGTAGTTTGGTATGATGGATTGGATTTTGGATAATTGGGATCATGATTGGGGGTTTTAAAGTTCTGTCCTTGAACCTTAGTTACCCGGGGTTTTGACTTGATCCCAACTTTGTATTGTCATGTTTATGCAAATCCATGTTTAAAGTTGTTATGTTGCAATTCAAAATGCAGACAATTAGTTCAATAATGTTTGACATAGTAAGTTAATAGTCTCTTTGATCTCGCGCAAGGGGTTGTAAATGTTTATAGATGAGGTAGGCGAGGCCAGCTACTATGGTGCTTGTTTATATGTTTCTCGAGTTTTATATTATAACATTTGTTAAGTTAGGTTTTGTATGATCACGCCTAGCATGAACTCATACAAACTCCCAACGATACTTATATGGAATAAGAGCTGCACCATAGTTGTCAAAAGCGAATGCGATTGCAAGGCGCAAAGACCCAAAATATTGCCTAGGCGAGAGGCGTATAAAAAGCGCGGTCCCAAAAAAAACGCAGGGTTGCAATAAACTTTGATTTTGAATCATTTTGTGTTTCTGGTTAGATTCTATGGCTGTAATAAGATTCACACTACATTCTAACACTATCCCACTAACTTAATTGGATTAAAACACACTAAATCAAAAGATCCCAAATCGTACCATGAAACCTAATTTCCAAAATCAAACCAAACGTGTTTCTGGGTATGATTGGATCCTTGTATCATGTTTATAACATGATTCCGACCAAAACCCACCCATTCAATCACACTCCTAGGCCCAAATCGTCGCTTTAAATGTCTGTGAGCCTGAGGTTAGGGTTTTGGGCGCTGTGGGTCCGCCTCGCCGTCGCCTGTCGCCTAGGCGCGCAAGGCGCTCGCCTTTGAGAACACTCAGCTGCACAAGGCGAGCTCCTGTTCGTTAGACAGCCGGTCTTAAAACGAAAAGTGAAGTGTAGTTACTGAAGGGTCGGTCATGAATCGATAAAGTGAACACAGCATTAGTTATTGAAGTCTGAAGAGTTACAATGACTCATTTACATGAGAGTGATGCATGAATCATGAAATCCAGTAATACCTTGATGAAATATTTGACTTAAGGGATAAGCTGTGATTGCTAGTAGTCTTTATAGTTATGCTACAAATTTTGTTTATAAAACATTTGACACAAGGAATAAGCTGTGTTTAGCTGGTAGTCTTTATAGTTATGCTACAATTTTGTTTATGAAACTTTTGATATAAGTTAAGATTAGCTTGTAGTCTTTATAGTTAAGCTAGAAATTTGAAAGCTTGTTTAGAGTTCGGGTTTCTGAGATAAAGATTATAATAGTCTTGGTTGAATTAAGATTGACTATAATGACTAGGTAACATTTGGTTGTGGCCAAAGAAATGGTCGGAAATGGTTACGAGATGCCTAATTAGGCCGCGTACATTTTAGTTAAAGACTCGTCTTCCCCGAGTATCCTGAACATGGAAAACTTTATTTATAGCTATGACTAAAGAGCACTACTGAAAACATTTGATTGAAGGAAAGAGGATGAAGAGCAAGTTTTCTTTTACAGTGCAAAAGGTGAATTATATTAATATCATCAACAAATTGCACTTTTTTACATTCAACCCATCCAGTTATATTACTTCAACATACATTTTTATCTGATATTAGATGACTATCAAACATAACACTAATAACATGTATACATTGTGATGAAGAGCCAAGTTCAACACTACTAGAAACCTAATATCGGTATTTGTGGTGATCAAGATTAATTGACGCATTTTATTGTAAAATTGATTGTCTACTGAAAAAGTTGGTATGTGATTGTAGTCATTTTTTGTACTGGTGTTAGAATTAGTATATGCAACTTCATATGACTTAACTTATTTACTACCATAACCGATAACCTCTTTGTAAGAGTTAAAAGATCGTTGTCTTAGGAGAAAACTACTGAGTTTGCAAAATTAAATGATACAAAAATGCCGTAAATTTCTATAGCGTACTTTTACACCATTCTACTTTATCTACATCACAAAGAATTACTTATTTGAATTATTCGATCGCATTTTTTGCTAATTGAAATTCGACTCAACCTAGTTAAGATATCGATTGTATCAAAATTTTTTTCCAAAACATAAATTGAAAGAATAAACCTACTTCGCTCAGCAGAAGAGCCTGACTTTCTATTAGAGGCCTCAATGCAGTTATCTTATGGCATGTCACAGGGTTTTTTTTGGCACCCGTGGCACTGCAAACCAAACCCCCCCCCCCCCCCCCCCCCCCCCCCCCCTCCCCCCAAGCCGGCCATATGCATGTTATCCACCCGCATAGCCATCTCCATCACATTCCGTTATACTTTTTTTATTGAGGTATATTTTATGGTGTGTTATATAATTTTTATTAAAAGTGTTTATGTTATAGAAGTGTTATAAAGTAACGTGATAACACATTTAAAATATATAGGTGCCCACTCACCCACTACTCTTATTAGTCAAGCGCTAGCGTTGATGCTCTGTTCAAGCGCTAACAAAAAAATATGAAAATTCAAAAGTATCCCACCTAATAATGTAAAAAATTGAAGGTTGGCATGAAGAGGTAGGATATTTATATAGAATATTCGTAAAAGATCGATGTCGCGATTTAATTTGCATGTTTGGTCTAAAGGGATAAAGATACGATAAGGATTAGTACAAAAAGTCAAAAATGAATATTCAAGCTTAGGTATGATGCTGCATGACTGATTATATTTAGATTTACGAGTCATTTTATTTTGCATACTTTAATTTTGGTGCATACTAAATGACAAATTTTCACTATCCATTTAAATTGACCAGGAATTAACCTAAGATTTAATATGAAAACCTAAGTCCAAGTTTTTTCCTCCCTTTATCATTATCTTTTTGTCTTTTTAATTATTCTTTTTTTATTTTATTTTATTTTATTTTATTTTCTTTTTTTATCTATTTTTCCTATTTAACGTATTTTTTTCTTTTTTTTTTCTTTTTGTAATTCACTTTTTTCAACGTTTTTTCTTTTCTTTTCTTTTTCTTTTCTAATTCAATTTTTTTTAATAATTCACTTTTTCTTCACTTTTATTTTTTATTTTTTTTCGCTTTCATACGTTTTCGCCTGTTTTCTTACCTATTTGTCCGTTTTCATACGTTTTTGTCTGTTTTCATACGTTTTCTTCCGTTTTCTTATGTTTTGTCCGTTTACGCATGTTTTCTTACGTTTTCGCCCGTTTTCGTCCGTTTTCGTCTATTTTCTTACGTTTTCGTCTGTTTCATACGTCTTCGTCCCTTTTCGTACGTTTTCATCAATTTTCTTTCGTTTTCGTCCATTTTTCATAAGTTTTCGTCTGTTTTCATACGTGCTTTTACGGTTTCATACGTTTTTGTCTGTTTTCATACATATTTATCCGTTTTCTTGCGTTTTCATCCGTTTTCATCCTTTTTCTTACGTTTTCATACGATTTCTTCCTTTTTCGTCCATTTTTCATACATTTTCGTCCTTTTTCATATGTGTTTTTACGCTTTCATACGTTTTCATCCGTTTTCATTTATTTTTGTCCGTTTTTAAATGCTTTTAGCCATTTTCAGACATTTTCATATGTTTCTGAATATCATAAAAAATATTCTGTGATTTTCAGAATATCACAAGTGATATTTCGTGATATTCTGAATATCACAAGTGATTTTTGGAATATCACATGTGATATTCTTTGATTTTTTGAATATTTCAAATGATATTCTGAGTACCACAAATGATATTCTGTGATATTCAGAATATCACAAGTGATTTTCTTAATATCACAAGTGATTTTCAACTAATGTTTTGTAACATGAAAGTCACAAGTGATATTCAGAAATCCACAAGTAATAGATATTCAGAAAATCACAAGTGATATTAAGAATATCACAAGTGATACTCTGAATATCAATTGTGATATTAGAAACGCAAAAAAATGGATGAAAACAAAAGAAAATCACAAGTGATATTCGTCCGTTTTCTTGCGTTTTAATACATTTTCGTCCGTTTTCAGACGTGGTTTTACGCTTTTATACGTTTTTGTCCGCTTTCATACATATTCGTCCATTTTCTTGCGTTTTCATCAGTTTTATTACGCTTTCGTTCGTTTTCGTCCGTTTTCTTACGTTTTCGTTCGTTTTCTTACATTTTGTTCGTTTTCATACGTTTTTTTTTTCTGTTTTCATCCGTTTTCTTTCATTTTCGTCCATTTTTCATACATTTTCGTCCTTTTCCATATGTGTTTTTACACTTTTATACGTTTTCATTCATTTCGTCCGTTTTTAAATGCTTTTGGCCGTATTTAGACATTTTCATACGTTTCTGAATATCATAGGCGATATTATGTGATATTCAAAATATCACAAGTGATATTCCATGATATTCTGAATATCACAAGTAATTTTTTGAACATCACATGTGATATTCTTTGCTTTTTGAATATCACAAGTGATATTCTGAGTACCACAAATGATATTCTGAATATCATAAGTGATATTCTGTGATATTCAGAATATCACAAGTGATATTCTGAATATCACAAGTGATTTCTGAATATCATTTGTGGTACTCAGAATATCACTTGTGATATTCAAAAAATCAAAGAATATCACATGTGATGTTCAAAAAATCACTTGTGATATTCAGAATATCACGGAATATCACTTGTGATATTCTGAATATCATTTGTGGTACTCAGAATATCACTTGTGATATTCAAAAAAAATCAAAGAATATCACATGTGATGTTCAAAAAATCACTTGTGATATTCAGAATATCACGAAATATCACTTGTGATATTCTGAATATCACATAATATCTCTTATGATATTCAGAAATGTATGAAAATGTCTAAATACAGCCAAAAGCATTTAAAACGGACGAAAATGAATGAAAACGTATGAAAGTGTAAAAACACATATGTAAAAGGACGAAAATGTATGAAAAATGGACGAAAATAAAAGAAAACTGATGATGTTAGGAATACTAATATTCCTGTAAAAGACTCGGTCACCTAAATATTGTAATAGCATTAAGTTAGCTCGTAGTTAGTTTAGTTATTAGTTAGAATTAGTTTAAGTAACATCGTGGAAGAAGGACGGGTCTTTACATCTTTTTTGTAAGACACTATATATAGCCCTCTCCACATGTGGAGAAGGTTGGACCTTCTCATTTCTCCAATCTAATATTACATCTTTTTCTTTCAAGGTTACAAACTTTCCTTTCTTTTATTCCTCTTTCTAATTCATACGCCACCATCTCCACCATGCACCTCATGTTTGTGACTTGATTAGTATTCTACAATTGGTATCAAGAGCCAAGGTTTCATCTTAGGGCCTTGGTGAATCTTATTTGGTGTGGTTTTGTGAGTTAGTAGTGTTTTTCTTGAAAACATCTTGGTTTGATCTATCTAGTGTTTGTTGACATGTTAGAGGTGTACTTTTATGATCATTTGTGCTAGTACTACATCATTTCTCTGTTCGTTTAGCCATATCACACGTATCTTTGCGGTTTGGATTGGGTTTTGGTCGTTATTCTTGTCTGCGGTTTGCTCCACTTGCCTATTTCCTGACTGCGTTTTGCTACTAGATTTCTATGGTTAGTTTGACTGCGATTACTATTTTGGGTAAACAGACAAAACGCAAGGAAAGTGACAGTTTTGGACCATTGTGGACTGCGACTTACTCTTGCGGTTTGGTGGTCTGTGATTAAGTATTTGTGGTTTGCTCTTGTGGTTTGCATTTTCTGCGGTTACCACACTTGCGTTTTGATCATCTTGCGGTTTACTCCTTGCTGCGGTTTGTGCCTAGCGTTTTACTCACCTAGAGGTTAACTCACCTTGTGGTTTGTTTATTCTGCGGTTAGTGACTCTCTGCGGTTATCTCTCCTGCGGTTAGCTCTTCCTGCGATTTGCTCATCTAGTTGTTGTTTGCTCCTACTTTGCGGTTTGTTCTATTAGGTTGCGACTTTCTCAACTTTGTTGGCAATTTACTAAGTGATGAGATTCGTGTGATAGGTTAATCATTTTGCAATTCGTGAATTGTTGTAACTTTAGTCGTTTCAATTAATCTAATTGTGATATGACGTTGTGAGTTAATCCTTACGACTTGACTAATCTCAATTGGATATATTGTAACTTGACTTGTCACAACTTAACACTTGATGCAAACTGTGACTTATCTGGTATCTCTCTGTTAGTTTAACCTGCTGAGTATATCTTCCGGTTTCTTTTGTTGACTTTAGTAAATCCCTAGAAAGAATCATTTCTCGGTTTAAGTCACAAAAGCTGTAAAATCCCGTTTGAAGATTTTGAGATGTCGACAGTTTCAGATGACATTCAAGCTGCTGGGTCCGACACCCGACCTCCGATGCTAGATAGGACAGATTATGAATCATGGGCACAAAGAATCAGATTGTATTGCTTGGGTAAAGAAAATGGTGAGAACATTCTGCGATCTATCGATTAAGGTCCTATGCAGATGGGTACAACCATAGATGCTATCTCCGCGGCTGAGGATGGTTCTGTCACCCATGGAATTGATAGACCACACACTTACAATGATCTCAATGATGTTGAAAAGAAGCGCTATGATGCTGACATTCGAGCTTCCAACATTGTGATACAAGGGTTACCCGAAGATGTGTACAAGCTAATCAACTTCAACACTGAAGCCAAAGCTGTTTGGGACAATGTCAAAATGCTTCTGTCTGGATCGGAGCTGACCAAAGAAGATCGTGAATCTCAATTGTATGATGAGTTTGAGTATTTCAAAATGAATCCTGGTGAAAACATTACCGACTACTATGTCAGATTTCACAAGCTGGTTAATGACATGAGAATGATCAGAATGACAATGCCCAACATTCAACTCAACTCTAAGTTTGTGAACAACATGTCACCTGAGTGGGATCGCTTTGTTACAGCAGTTAAGCTCAACAAAGGATTGAGAAATACGAACTATGAACAATTGTTTGCATATCTACAACAACATGAGAAGCATGCAGCATATGATCGTCAATTAAGAGAGAAGCTCAATCCAACTGTCACCAATGACTCACTTGCTTTTATGACTAGTATGTTGCCAACCACTCAACCTGTGTCATCAGTGGATCACTCATCTCTACAGTCATCGGCTGCCATGAATACCCATCTCGACTCAGGGTACTCTCATACTGACAAGATGATTGACAATCTTTCTAATCAAGTGTCTCTACTGGTTCAACATTTCAGGGTTGCACTCCCACCTACCAACAATCAACTCAGAACTTCCTCCAATCCACGTAATCAGGCTATTGTGGAAGATGGTAAAATAATGGTGCAGAACGTTCAGGGCAGACAGAATGTGAATCAAAGGAATGATGTACGGGGTAACGTTCAGAACAGAGTTGGAAATGTGAATCAGGGACAAGGAAGGCAACCAAAATGTTACAACTGTGGGGGTTTTGGTCACATCGCCAGAAACTGTACTCAGCCAAAACGTCCTCAAAACTCAGACTACTTCAAGGACAAAATGTTGCTCATGCAAGCTCAAGAGAATGGAGTTGTGCTAAATGAGGAAGAATTGGCGTTTATTGTTGGGGATGATGGAAAGACATTTGATGATGATGTGGATGAACAACCAGTGCAGGACTTAGCTCTTAATGATCCAAACATCTTCCATGCAGAGGACTGTGATGCTTTCGACTCAGATGTTGATGACGAACCCACTGCTCAGACAATCTTCATGGCTAATCTATCATCTGTTGTCTCACCCACACGACAATCTGGTCCCTCCAAATCATCCATCATATCTGAGGTACTGAAATTATATGATAAATGTGCAGTCAATGATGAACAAAAGACCTTCAACGATATACGATAAAATAATGTTGGTGAATCAAATGAGGCTGAATTGGAAACCATTAACGTTTTCCCAACTGAGCAACATTCGGATCACAACAGTAATTCTGACGTATCTTGTGGAATGTCTTCTGTTGCATGTGATAATAATGTGATGCATGAACAAACGATATATAACGAAGTACAACAAACAAACGTTGTTGAATTAGATATTGCTAACATGGGAAATAGCAATATTGTCCCATATGAACAATATGTAGAGCACAACATCGAGTCTATTGTATCAAGTAATATATCCTCTGTTGATGACAATGAGTGTGAATTTGATGAGTACACTGCTGTTGCACCTGATGACACTCTGACCACTAGGATTAATATTCTTAAGGATCAAGTTAGGTGTTATGAACAACGTGCAAAATTTGAGCTAACAGAGCATGAACAAAAAATGGAATGGCAAATGCATGCTTACATTACTAAACAAAACTTAAAGGAAATGGCCTTTAAACAAGAGATTAAATCTTTTCAAAATCAACTTGATCGTGCTTTTAAGGAAAAACAAGAAATTCAGGATAGTTTAAATCTCCTAAAAAATGAATTTCAAGAAAAGGAAAATAAACTGTTAAACGAATTTTCCAACCTTAAGTAGTTGAAAAACAAGCTTGAAAACAAGTTGTACGTTCAAAGCCAAACCTGCCAAACAACTCAAATGATGGAAAGGCATATTAAACTGCAGGATAAGCATAGTGATAAGGATTTAGGGTTGCCTAAAAAAAACTTCCTTAAGAGCGTTAGAGCCTCTCAACTTGCCCTCTATGATGCTAAGGTTATGCTTACACCCAATCATGATCCCCCAAATAGTTGGTCTGATAAAGAATTGGATGAACTTGATTCTGCCGATAGAGAGAGATTTGATAAAAAAAAAATGAAGGATCCAAAGTGCATTAAACACCGAGTCATTGTTAAGCCCCATGATTATTATGAACAAAACCGAGTGACTGTTTTTGCACCTCTAACTAAGTTAACACCAGAACAGGTATTTTGGCCTTTAGACATTGAGAAAATGAAAGCTGAGGAAATTAAGGCTAAGACACCTCAAAAGTTAGTTGCCCCAACGGTGTATCCCCCCAATACACCAATGCACTTAGTTCAGTTGTCACTTCCCACACAATGCAAAACTCTTATTAGCATATATGTCCTTTGTCAAATGTTCATTGATTTTGATAAAACATGCAAAAAGAGAATCACACCAACGGGAATCACTGAGGGTGAACGGGGATTTGAGCTAACCGAAGAGTGTTACTTAACTGAAGTCATCCCATTTTTTAAACTAATCAAAGAACACTTTGAGGGTTTACGACAATCCCTTGATGTTGAGCTAAAGGAAATGAAAGAAGTGTTTAAAAATGTGGAAAATTAGTGTAAACAAAATGCAATAGATCTTCAGCATAGTGAAATTGCCAGGAAAAATATTCTCATCATGAATGACAACTTGATTACTAAATGTATTACACAAGATGTGTTCTATACTGCTACAGATTCTTCACTTAATGCTTGTCAGTTTCATGAAATGTCTATTGCTTTGAATAACCTTCACAATCGTGTTGTTGAGCTTGAGGGGGAGAATTTGAAATTGCATGAAAAAATTCAAAATGATGATCATGACAACATGGTCAAGCATCTTTCTAAACTAGAAGTTGATAATCTTAACTTAAAATTAAAATATCAACATTTAGAAGAAAAAATGAAAATATCAAAGGCCAAGACATCTTCTGATGCTCCGGAATTTGATGCATATTTTGAATTAGCAAAAAGGGATGAAAAAATTCAAGCTCACACAAACACGATCCGGTTATTGAGGGCTCAAATTGCCCAATTGAAGTCTCCCATGAATGCTGTGGTCAACACCCATAAACCAATGTCTGCAGATTCTCATAACTTTCAACTTCAAAACACAATCAACTTACTTAGACATGAAAATGATTGTTTTCAAGCTGAAAATTCTAAAGTTAAACAACATTACAAAGAGTTATATGACTTTATTAAGATCACTCTTGATAAAACCAATGAAAAGATAACTTCTTTGCTTAATGAAATTGAGAATCTAAAGACAAAGGTGAAAAGGAAAATGCCGGTTATTGAAAGTGACAATATCAATTCTGTGGTTTGTAAATGTAAAAAATATGCATGTGAGGCTGTTTTTATTCCTCTTCCCCTTAAGAACAATGAGCTAGTCCATAGTGATTACCTTAGACATCTTAAGAACTGCCTTGACATGACCCGTGAAACCATTGAAGAAGAAAGAATGGTGAGACCATCTGATAACTCCCTATCGGATGTCTGCTTTCTCACCAAACGGTCACAAGAGTTGTTAGAATATGCCATAGGTACATGTCCCAAGATTCCCAACATGCGTGATAGAAATGGCACATCCATATCTAGGAATTTGAAGAAGCATGTTACATTTGATATACCTTTGGCTAGTTCTGATCATAGCACATCACCACCTAGAACCAAACAATTGTGCAACAATCTAATGTACCCATCGTCAGTTCTACAGGAGTAATCAATATCACTAAATCTAGCGGGTCAAAGCCTAATGGCAATACAAGGAATGATAGGACTTCGCCTGCTAAGAGTGATCAAGGGAAGAAAGTAGAAGACCACCTTAGGAACAATAAGATTGATTTGAATGAAAAGAATCGAGTTGATTCTAGTATTTGCGTTAAGCGTACTATAATTAATTCGAATTCTAATGCTACTTGTAAGACTTGTAATGGTTGTTTAATTTCTGGTAATCATGATGAATGTGTTGTGTCCTTTTTGAAATCTTCTTATAAATCCTCAGTTAAAATTGCTAAGACACACAAACTGGAAAACAATACGTGGAAAGCAACAGGAAAAGTTTTTAACAATGTAGGATATCAGTGGAAACCTACTGGAAGAAAATTCACTCTAGGAAACCAGTGCCCATTGACATACATGCCCGACCCTAAGTCTTTAGAGGTTAAGAAATGGAAGGCAACTGGTAGAAAATTCCCTTTAGTGACCCAATGCCTTGACATTAAGTAAGCTGCTTCCACTGGTATCGGTTCATATATGAGAACCAATGAAAATACTGATCCTACATCTCTTAAGTATGTGTGTGCTAACCTATTGTGTTGACATAAATAATGCCTAAAAACATTATTAACATATTATCAATACCTCTATGTTTTGATAATTACAAAACATAAACTCATTGAACTAAAATTTATGACGTAAACAAGTATTTAGTGATTAATATTCTCTTTACATCCAAATCACTTAAGGTATGTACAAACAAAGTGTTTATTGCAATCTATGATCAAAGGAAAATTTTTCTAAGTCATTAGAACTTTTATAAAATGTCATAAACATTTTATATCTTTTATAAAACATTTTTGGAATTAAAAAAATATGTTTAAATCACTATAAATATATGATTTCAAATTTCCAACCAAAAATGGAAAATTTTATCCAGAAAAACCTTCCCCACAAGAGGACAAACTACTCCAACGTTCTGGAGGGGGCGGCCGCCTTAATTATTAAGGGGACCGGCCATGCTCCAGAAGAGTAGTTTGTTCCCCTATAAATACTAGTTCATTTCACAGATTTTTCTTACCTTTTGCACTCCTAAACTTTCTGTTCTAGATCTCCATTTCTATTCTCTTAATCCTTTGATCATACATACATTAATCTTTGTTTTAAAGTGATCCAAACATCATCCTCTCAAGTGCAAGAGAAGAGTACTTCTATCCTTCAAGACAAGAAGTATTACAACTTGTTGTGACCTCCACATCCAAGTTGTTAGACCATCATAAATAGTATATATCTCTTTGTAAAAGTTGTTGTGAATATTTGATAGTAGATAGTTTAGCTAGCTATATAGATAGTGTGATTGGTTAGTAGTTTGTTGTGAAGGAGAAGAGTTAGGAAGTAGCTTGTAGTGAAGGAGATTGGTGTGAAGTAGATAGGTGTGAAGTAGAAAGTTGTGAAGTAGATTGGTGTGAAGAGGTTGTGTAGAAGTTGTGATTAAGTTGTGGTGTGTACATTGGTGTGTAAGGTTTTCTCCGCCATAAGGGAGCTTGTTGACATAGTGAAGAAAACTCTTGAGTTAGGTGCTCGGGGAGTAGAGTAGGGCAAGGAAGGTGTCCTTGTAGCCGAACCACTATAAATCTCTTGTCTCGCGGTTCGATCTTTCCATCTCTCATTTATTTCTTTACTTACATTATTATTGCTATATCGTACATATTTATTGTTGTTTATATTGTGATAGACTTGAGATCATATATTATCGAATCTAAATTTTTGATAACACTCAAACAATCTTTTGTAACAAATTAAAAAGACGTAAAACGATTCAACCCTCCCCCCTTCTAGTTTTCCACAATTGCTATCAAGAGCCACGTCTAGCAAGATTTTTAAAATATATTGTATTTTAAAACTTGTAACGATCTATGGATTCTGAAAAATATTTAGAAGGACAATCTATGCAAAGACCACCACTATTTGAAAGTGATGGATTTTTATATTGGAAAAATAGATTCGAAACTTATGTGAAATCAAAAGATCTTGATCTTTGGCATGTTATTACCTTTGGTGATTTTCCTCCCACTCAACAAAATCCGAAAACTAAAAAGGTTGAAATTGTACCTTTTGAAAAACAAAATGATGACTTGAAAAAGAAACTAGCTAAAAATAATGAAGCTAAAATGGTAATTTATAATGTGTTACCACGTAAAGAATATGAAAGAATTTTTATGTGTAAAACCACCAAAGAAATTTGGGAATCACTACTTATTACTCACCAAGGTAATAGTCAAGTCAAAGATAATAAAATAGATCTTCTTGTACAACAATATGAACAATTCACGATTCAGAAAGAGGAGTTAATTGATAATGTTTTTGCTAAATTTAACACTATTATCACAAGTTTAAAAGCGCTTGATGAGACATTTTCTAGTAAAAATTGTGTTAGGAAATTTCTTAGGGCAATGCATCCAAAATGGCGAGCTAAGGTCACGACAATTGAAGAATCAAAGAATTTGATGACGTTATCACTTGACGAACTTATTGGCAACTTGAAGGTCCATGAAGAAATTATAAGAAGAGATTCGAAAACGGTCAAAGTCAAGAAAGAACAAACCAAATCCATTGCTCTAAAAGCCATAAAGGAACCTAGTGACGATGATGACTCAAGTGACGAGAGTGAAGACGAAGAATATGCAATGGCCGTAAGAGAATTCAAGAAATTCTTCAAAAGATGAGGAAGATTCACTAGATCACCACGAGATGAAAGAAAACCGTTCCAAAGAAATAGAAGTGATAACTACGGGAAAAGAAAGTGCTTTAGATGTGGAAGTCCAAATCATCTCATTGGTGAATGTCTAAAGCCGCCGGGTTATGAAAATCAAGGCGCCTTTGTTAGTGGAACATGGAGTGATAGTGACAAAGAAGAAGTGGAAAAATCAAGAGACGAAAAGTGTTTTGTGGCAAAAGCAACCGACGAAATATGTTTAGGAATTGACTTGGAGCTTGACGAATGGATCAAGGATAGCGGATGTTCGAGGCACATGACGGGGAACCGCAAGCTATTTTCTACGTATAAGGCATACAATGGAGGTAACGTTATTTTCGGTAGTGACTTGCGTGGAAAAATCATTGGCAAAGGTACGATTTCTCAAGACTCACTTACTATTGAAAATGTTGAGCATGTAGATAATTTAACATATAACTTGGTTAGTATAGGCCAAATATGTGATAATAAATGTAGAGTTACCTTTACCGAAGAGGATAACGAAATAGTTAAGAATGGAAAGATTATAGGTAGAGGAATTAGGAAAGGAGGCATATATGTTATGAAACTAGGAAACAAACCTGAAGATAGGATATGTCTAACGACCCTAGACGAAAATTCCACATTGTGGCATAGGAGATTAGGACATGCAGACATGCAACAAATACAATCTTTGGCCTCTAAAGAACTAGTTAGAAACTTGCCTAACCTAAAATATGACAAGCATTTTTGTGATGCATGTAAAATTGGAAAATAAGTTCATGCTAGTCACAAAGCTAAGAATATAGTATCCACTACTAGGTGCCTAGAATTATTACATATGGATCTTTTTGGTCCATCCGTTGTGCGGAGCTATGGAGGAAACAAGTATACCTTAGTAATAGTTGATGACTATTCACGATACACGAGGACTAGGTTTTTAAGTGACAAAACTCAAGCCTTTGAAAAATTCGAAATATTTAGTAAAATGATTCAAAATAAATTAGGATGCACAATAGTAGCCATTAGGACGGACCATGGTAGGGAATTTGACAACGAAGTACAATTCGGAAAATATTGTGATTTAAATGGAATATCTCACAATAAGAAATGAGTATAACAATGTTAAATGAACAATCCATCCCACAAAAATTTTGGTGTCACGCTGTAGATACATCAACATATATTATTAATAGGGTATCAATTAGGAGAATTCTAGGAAAAACTCCTTATGAGTTACTAAGAGGTAGAAAACCAAACTTGAGCTACTTTAGGGTATTTGGAAGTAAATGTTATATTTTAAACACTAAGGATTACCTCACTAAGTTTGATCCAAAATCATATGAAGGAATATTTTTAGGGTACTCACAAAATAGTAAAGCATATATAATACTTAACAAACACTCTATGAAAGTAGAAGAATCACTAAATGTAACATTTGATGAAACACCACCACCTCCTAAAACATTACCTTTAGAAGATGATGACTTAGTCGAAGATGAAGCTATTGAGGTTAGTAAAACAAAACCCATAGGAAATGATAATGAAGACATTGACTTAGGAAATAACGAAATTGTAAATATTAAAGAATCTAGATCACATCCATTAGATAATATAATAGGACATCTTAACCAAAGAACCCTTAGGTCACAAGCCCAAGATAAAAATAACTTCTTTTGTTTCCTCTCAGCAATAGAACCTAAGAATATTAATGAGGCATTAAAAGATGAAAGTTAGGTTTTAGCTATGTAAGAAGAATTAAATCAATTTAAGGCAAATGATGTTTGGGAATTAGTCCCAAATCCAATGAATATGACCATCATAGGAACTAAATGGGTATATAGGAATAAGTTAGATGAAAATGGAATAGTAACTAGGAATAAAGCTAGGTTAGTTACCCAAGGTTACAATCAACAAGAAGGAATTGATTATGACGAAATTTATGCCCCCCGTAGCTAGACTAGAATCTATTAGGATATTACTTGCCTATGCATGCGCCCTAGACTTTAAGTTATTCCAAATGGACGTGAAAAGTGCATTCCTTAACGGTTTTATCAATGAGGAGGTTTATGTGGCACAACCTCTAGGATTCATTGACTTCGCAAAACCTGATTATGTTTATAAGTTAAAGAAAGCCTTGTATGGACTCAAACAAGCTCCCAAAGCCTGGTATGATCGATTAAAATCTTTCCTTATTAAACTTAATTATTCCATGGGAATGGTAGATAACACTCTTTTCACTAAAAAGAAAGACCCAAATCTCATCATTGTTCAAATATATGTTGACGACATTATATTTGGATCAACTTGTCATGAAATGTGTGATGAATTTGCCAAAATCATGCATGATGAGTTTGAGATGAGTATGATGGGTGAACTAAACTTCTTCCTAGGATTACAAATAAAACAATTAGATGATGGAATATTCTTTAACCAATCTAAGTACATTAAGGAAATGCTTAAGAAATTTGGCCTAGAAGACTCTAAACCCATGAAAACCCCTATGTCTACGGAAGTAAAGCTCACAAAAGATGATGAAGGTGAGTCCGTGGATAATACTAAGTATAGAGGAATGATAGGTAGTTTACTATACTTAACGGCAAGTAGACCCGATATCATGTTTAGTGTTTGCCTTTGTGCCCGCTTTCAAGAGGATCCCAAAACCTCTCACCTAGAAGCGGTTAAGCGTATCTTCTGATACATTAAAGGCACTATACACTTAGGATTATGGTATCCTAAGGGATCCGGCATAGAAACCATCGTCTATGCGGATTCGGATCATGCGGGAGACTACGTAGATAGAAAAAGCACTAGCGGTATTTGCACGTTTATGGGATGTTGTCTAACATCTTGGTTTTCGAAAAAGCAAACCGCTCTTGCTATTTCTACCACCGAAGCCGAATATGTAAGCGCTGAAAAGGCATGTCAACAAGCACTATGGATGAAACAATCTCTCACAGACTACGACATTAGGTTAGAAAATGTTCCCATTATGTGCGATAACAAAGCTGCAATAGATTTAAGTAAAAATCCGGTGCAACACTCTAGGACTAAACATATAGAAATACGCCACCACTTCCTTAGGGATAATGTACAAAAAGGAAACATATCTATAGAAAAGGTTGCATCGGAAGATAACATTGCGGATATATTCTCTAAACCCCTTAAGCGTGAATTATTCAATCACTTGTGTTTAGGATTAGGAATGATGGAACAAGTTGATTAAATTCTATTGTATTTAAACAATTTTTTTTCTTGCATAAAATTTACTTCTCTTCCACTTCTCCATTTCTGAGTCTAGGAATCTATTTCGCACAAAATTAAAGATTGGGAAACCTCATTTTCATTGTATATACTCTCTTGTAAAACCCAATCAAAGTTTCTTGAAAAATATTCTCACATCTAGGAATTATATGAAAATCATTTTCCTTGTATTGTTGACAAATGCTAATTTTTTTTTCCCTAAATCATGCATAAACTCTCACATAAATTGTCAAAATATATAACCTAGTATATATCATTGACATTCATGAATCGAGCAAAAATCGAATCAAGGAGATTTTGGATTGTTTCTTAGGAAACTTATTTTTCTTTGCATTTAAGAGTCGAAACAATCACAACTCCACATTTGTTGCATATAGGCACGCACTATGACAAAATCACTCATAATGTTGTCATCTTGTTTCATCACTAGTTTTTGACTCACTAGTTACCTTTGCCTTTGATATAAGATAGTTGCCCTAGGAAGATTGAGTGCCCTTGCCTTTGTTTGTCTCCTCTAGCTTATTATTAATTGCTTATTTGATCTTTTACTTAAGTGTTTTTGCATGCATGCTATATTATAATTAAATTAGATGCTATATTGCCACAAGGAGTTGAACTTGCTTGAATTCAAATCCAAAAACACAACCTTTCTGTAAATTTTCTACCAAAAACCCAATTCTGGCAATCTGGAAATCACTAGATGGACGGCCCCCTTAATTATATAAGGCGGCCCCCTTAATCATTAAGGGGACCTCCCCCTAATTAAGGGGACCGGCCATCTGATGGTCGGGTTTACAAAATCTTTCCTGCTTTTTAGCCCATTTCAACCTACATTTCCAAATTTTCACCAACATATTTTGTCCTAATCTCCCAAACAAACTTTATCCATCCATAAACACACAAATCTTACACTATAAATATCCCCAATCTTCAAAACTCTCCATTCATCCCGTCATGACCTATCCAAACAAACGAAAACCAAAAGCCTCAAGGCTAGCAAGGATGACGGGAAAACCCATTTGGCGAAGAAAAAGCCCTCGAAACAAATCCATCATAACCAATGAAGTTGGAAATCACTCAACACCTCCAACTACTTACTTCCCAAACTTTACACCAAACCCACAAGGACATTCATTTGATCCTCTTTACCAACCATACAACATTGGCCAAACATCTTCTTTCATGCCAAACTACACATCTCAACCTCTAACCACTTATAATGATCCATACAAGTTTGATCAACCATCAAACTACAATTCTAACTACACAAACCCAATTCATCCATATCAACACAATGATTCTCTCCACATTGCCACGGAAAAGCAAAAGTTCCGTGATGAAATAAACCAAATCCATGATCTTAGTTATCTCCTTGCTATGCATCTTGCACAACGCAACAAAGGGCAACCTCCATCATCACCCTATGCAAATTGCCTTCCCCACTCTCTCAACTTGGATAAGTTACAAACCATACTCACTTTTGCCCTTGTTTCATCTTCCTTCAAAAACAAATCCTCTACTTGAGTGAAGATATTTCTTGGATTGAGTATCTTCTCACTCGTCCTCACCCAATACCACCCTTAACTCGATACAACATAGTGAGATCCACCTCTTCCGCACCATACCCCACTCTATATCCCTCTCCATCAAACAACTAAGCTCTATTCTTATGTTCCCCTCAAGCAAATAAAACACTCAACCATGGGTTGCAAGCAAGTCCAAGTGTTCTCTTCGGCAATATAGGACTATGTTGTTTCTTTTGTTTTATTGTAATCAATATGCTTCAAGCATATTGAATGTTGTAATGATGATCATTTCTATGATTGTCTCATATATGCTTGAATGAATCTATTTTTATTTGCATAATTGTTGCTTTGCATATATATGTCTTGTTCTCCTTACATATTTTTTGTAGCCAAGCTTTCCATAGCTCGTTTCCTTGATGCTCTCAAATGAGGGGGAGCATACATCAAGGGGGAGCTTTGATGAGGCGAAAAATGATCCGTTTTTAGGGGGTCATTTAAGCCCGAATCCGAATTTATTTGATCAAATATTGCCCTAAATCGTTCCTTTTGTGATTTTAGGTGTTTGAAGAGTGAATTCTGGAAAAGAGGCTATTTTGGACGTTTTTGGAGCATAAAGTGAAGAAAACAACAAAGTACCAAATCCAAGCTGGAATTACAAGGTGACGGCGTCAAGGATTTACTCTTGACGGCGTCAGAAAGGATGAATATTTTACCGAAGGTTGTGAAGGCGTCAGATGAAGAGATGACGGCGTCAAAATGACCAAGATTAATTTACCGAGGGTGGTGACGGCGTCACATAGGCCGTCACGATTGGATCTAGGGCGTCCGAGGAAGTATATGGCGGCGAGTTGACGGCGTCAGATTTTACTCTTGACGCCGTCAGGACGATTTTCCTATATATAGTTTTCTAGTTTTTTCATTAAAAGAGAGAAGTTTTGGTGAAACCCTAAAGACGATTTTGGTGCCTCTTTTACAGGTTTTTCAAGGGTTCCAAACCCTTGAGACCTTGCATTGTAATTGAGATAAGTATACTCTTAATTCAATCAATATGTCTATGTGTTGGTTGTCTATCTTTTGTTCTTATCTTAATTCTACTATGCTAGGCTAAATTTCCTTTGTGTTTGCTTAGATCTAATGAAACCTAGATGTTGATTATGTGTTGATTACTTGTCTATTCTTGTTTTGAATGAATGATATTATATGTTAGGCTTAAGAAAACTGGCAGATCTCCAAATGGTAACATGCTTGAACGTCTTAAGAAACATGAACCGAGGCGTACTAGGTCTTTATTGGTTGTATTTAATGCATGAGCCACTGTTTACAATCCCTATAGTTGTGCTGGGTCATGGTGTAGGAGGAGATAAGAGCTCATAGAGTTGGGGAGTTATGTATGCCACTCCACGAATGGTATTAAGGAATACAACCCGTCATTCATACAAGTGTAACAAGTAATTAACATGTAAAAGATATCTAGGGAGTAATGAAGTCTAAGTAAACACAATTTCTCCAACCACTGCTCACAACCTTAGTTTAATATTAGTTTAATTTCATTTTCATTAGTTAATTAGTTATAAAGTAGTTTTTGGGTTAGTTGATTAGCAACTAATTCCGCCCACTCCTTCAAAACCCGAGATTTTACTTGCTTTCATAAAATATAAAAACACAAAAATAATCATCTTCCATCTCTAGAACTATTAATTAGGCTTTCTAATCCTAGCGACACTATTCCTAAGCTGAACGATCAATCCCCCGGTACTTGTCACTATACTATACTACAACGATCAGGTACACTGCCTGGTGGGGGTTGTAAGCCTCGCGAGATCCCTCGAGAGGTAAAGCAAGGTGCGATTCCCACGCATCAAGTTTTTGGCGCCGCAGCCCGGGGAATAGTTATTGTCTAGGTTAGGATTTCTTTTTATTAGGTCTACTTGCTAGATTCCTTTCTAGTAAGATTTTATTTTTATTTTTAGGTCTTCTTTAGTCTATCTTATTTCTTCGTGCTTTTGTTCGTAACTCTTTACCATCCGACATCATGGAAGGTGGTAACATCTTTGAACCCATCATCCCACCACAACAAAACCCACCATTAGAACCCCTTAGGCCCCGAACCTTAGGAGAGTATTCCCGACCTAGCCACCAAGGCTACCGAAACACCATTGAGCTCACCGGAGCCAATGTGACCCCCTTGCGATCCGACACCATCCGGTTGGTGCAAAGCGGATGTGCATTCCATGGACTTCGTTCCGAAGATCCAAACCAACACCTTAAGGACTTCCTCAAAATCGTAGATTCCATAGACCTAGGTGTTGAAACTAGAGAGACTACCCGTTTACGCCTATTCCAATTCTCTCTACGGGATCAAGCTAGTCAATGGCTTGAGCGTTTACCCGCGGGATCCATCACCACATGGGATGATCTCACCACTCGTTTCCTTGCTCAATTTTTCCCACCGGGGAGAACTACTAAACTTAGGAATGACATCTTGATGTTCCAACAACGTCAAAATGAATCTCTTTATGAAGCATGGACTCGTTTCAAGGACTTACTCCAAAAAGTCCCTCATCATGGCATAGATTTGTGGCTCCAAGTCCAAATTTTTTATGACCATATCGATATCCCCACGAGGCGAACCATTGACCAATCGGCCGGTGGTAAGCTACGTGATCTTAGTGCGGAACAATCATGGGAACTCATAGAAGATCTTGCTCTCTATGACAACGAAAGTTGGAATGATCCCCGTGATTTGAACAAAACGGTCAAGGCAATATCTTTGCCTTCGAATAATTCAAGCACTCCCGACCGTAGGATCATGGAACTTGAGGACCAAGTCAAGTTTCTCATGAAATCTTACGAAGCTCCGAAGCATTCAAGCCAAGTGAACAAAATCACTTCTTCATGCGAATTATGTAGTGGTCCCCATGACACTCGTGATTGTGTGGAACTCCCCGGAACAGCTTTTGCGGACTACGCATCCACGCGTACCGACGAAGCGGGAGATAAGTGGTACACTTTCAAGCCCGAGCCAAACACATACGGTGATTCATATAACCCCTCATGGAAAAATCACCCAAACCTTAGGTGGAAACAAAATCAACCAAATTCATCCAACCCACCTAATCGTTACCAATCAAACGGTCCACCATCCAACCGTACCTTCAACAACAATCCTTCTAACAACTATGGTAGTACCAACAATCTTGAAGGATTGATGTCGAAATTTATGGCATCTCAAGAAGCTCGCATAGCTAGGTTTGAAACCGAATTCAACCAACAACAAACGGAGATGACCAACAAAATCGACAACTTGTTGAAAGCCCTCAACAACCAAACATTAGCCACACCTAGGAAGGACACTAGGGACACCAATAGTGGAATCCAAGCTAAGGACCCCTCATCATCCAAACATGTCCACTTTGTCAATGTTGTCACTATTAAGCCGATAGATAGGGAAATAGAGGAGAGTGACAAAGATGAAGTTAGAGTAGAAGCCAATAGTGAGGATGAGAGTAGGGAAGTTGAGGTTAATAAGGATGAGGAATTAGAGGAGGTAGAACCTATAGAGGAATATTTTGATAAGTTGCCAACCAAGGAAGAACGGGAATACCATAAGTATTTATTCGATAGTCCCGAAACAACATATATCTTTGGCGATCCCCTGATCAAAATGGGAGACCCCTCTAACATTAACATCCCATGCAATATCGGGCACATGCATGTATGGAAAGCTTACATAGACCTTAGATCCCCCGTGAACATCATGTCTAGGACTTATTACAATTGGGTGATGAAGAAGCAACTCAATTTTAGGATAATGCCCGATAAAAGTTGGATAAGTAATTTTGCGGGAAGAGTGAAGGGATTGCATGTCATTATAGGGAATCTCACCTATGAGATTGATTTTATGATAGTTGAAGACATTCGTCCGGTGATAGATGCTTGCCTAAGTCAAGTAGTATTCGGGAAGCCATTTGTTGAGGCCACTAGGATGAGTTATGATCCGACGTTAGGGATAGTTAGATTCAAGGAAGAGAATGATGAGGTTGCTTATCAAATGCCCTACAAGATTGAGCAATACCGCCTTCTCTCTAATTTCGAAAAGGAACGTAAGCAAGCGGCTTATTATAGGAATGAGGAGGATAGACGTAGAGGAGTAGAGTATGTTAGAAATAGGATGCTTGGTTTCTACAAAGAGTGCTTACAACTAGGTCCAGAATACAAAACTGGTTTAGAAGATGACCTAGAGAATGGAACCAATGATGAAATCACGTAGTAACCCACAACTTTGAGTCTAGCTACAAGACTCGTAAATAAAGAAAAGCGCTTCTTGGGAGGCAACCCATGTTTTGTGTGATTTTAATTGTTTGATTGTTATTTGCTTCCGTATGCATGCTTTATTTTTATTGTTGGTTGATCATGTTTCTCAATTAAAATGTGGAAATACTTTATTATGTTGTTTAGCCTAGTCTTAACTTCAACCTAAAGGTATTTTTGCAAAAGATAAGTGTAAGGGGAAACCCCAAATATGTTTTTTAAGAAACAAACCGATCATGATTCTCCACAATATTTAATGAACATGTGTATTCGTATTGTTAGAGTCAAATGCTTGTATTGAGTCATGATGTAGTTTTGCAGGATTTTCCAGGAAGTAGGACAAAGTTTTTCCAGAAATTTTCCGGAAACTTAACATAAAGATTTCTGCAGGTTCATTCTGACGGCGTCAGGCAATTGCTCTTGACGGCGTCAGGAGTCAAAAATCTGGAAATTTTACCGATTTTGTTTTTCTAACGGAGTCTTATAAGTTTTTGTGAATTATTAAGTTTTATAATCTCCAGGAAATCTGCAAACTTCATTCCACAAGCATTATATCTTATTTTGTTTTCTAGGATTTAGTAACTTATATAGGATGCCGCCGATTTTACGCGAGGTTGCCTTGTCTACTTTTGTCAGAATTTACAGGTTATTTGAGACAAGAAGATGATTTATATTCTGGAAGGGAAGCTTTGATTGTTCGTTTTCTTGGAGGAAGATTTAACCTGGCCAACCTAAAATCCATACCGAGCGAATCAGGGGAGTATTTGAATTCATTCTCTTTACTTTTAACTTTTACATTCTTTACTTGAACATTGGGGACAATGTTCATCTTAAGTGTAAGGGGAGGGTAAAAAGATGATACCTTACATATGCACTTTCGCTTGAGTTTGTTTTGTTTGATAGTAGATGAGTAATAAAACTATGAGAAATACTTGTTAGTGTAATTTTAGCGCCAAATTTAAAATTTTTTACAACATTTAGGAGTGAAACTTTAGCCATAGCAAGCGTCTCATGGATAGGAGGTTGTATGACTAGCACATAACCGTATATTCAGAAAAATTTTCCACCCAAAAATGTGAGGTTCGCCTTTAGTTTTGATAGGAAAAGCATTCATTATTGGTGCTTATGAGTGTACCGGTAGCATTTAGATTCTAGAACTTGCGTTAGTGATGCATCCCGAGACCGCTAGTGAGACTACATTCGTGTAGTAGGATTTACTACATGATAAGAGGCATTAGGATCACCCTTGTGTTAAACCCGTATTACGATTACTTGACCATTTAAGTCATATTACTTGGCTAGTTAAGTCAACTAATTTTTCCCACACCCTTAGCGTTGTACTCATTTTTAGTACACGATACCCCTAGTACACCCCTCCGAGCCTATCTTTTCGTTTCTAACTTTAAGCATTTTACTTAAAGGAAGAATTTGTTACACCCCACTTAAATGTACACCCAAATCGCCTTAGCCTTCCGTGTATGCGCTCATTTTTAGTGCATTATTGTTATTTGTTAAACCCTAAGTTAACTTTCTAATTGATTACATGGTTGCTAAGTCGAGTCATATCCTTGTACATATTGTTTTGGGACGATTGGGACTCATGGGTAAGTACTTATTTTATGGAGTAATGGGGAAGAACAACACTTATTACCCCCATATGTACGTTAATCTTAAAAGTGCTCCAAGTGTTTTGATTTTCTTAATTCGAGTCATTAGAATAGTTTAATGTAAAGTACGTAAAGATTCAAGTGTAAGGGGAATGCTCAAACTCCTATGATGTATTATTTTGGATGGTAGGGTAAGAGTGTATGAAAAAAAAAAAAAAAAAAAAAAAAAAAAAAAAATCGAAAAAATCAAGAAAAAGAAAAAAAAAATAGAAAAGAAAGAGAGAAAAAACATACGGACTACCATCCCGTTTTCATTCTATGTTCATTTTATGTTTTTAGTTATTTTTCATTTATTAGCTTAAGTCGAGTCTAGTCTTGGCTTAGCAACGCCATCTTGTACATGTAATTAACTAAGATTGTTAACTCGCCACCAGTAAAATCCCCTTTATCCAACAAAACCGTGTAATTCATATCCCTACACCTAACGTTATAACCCTTTAAAAAGACCTCTTTGATAGTTTATCCTAGGTGCTTACGCCATGTGGTGGAGGTTTGATCCTTTCCCAAGCCTATGGTAATCTATTTTGCTATGACAGGTAGTGAGAGATATCTTCCATTTCCATAATGTTATATTACTTTATTACACCCGAGAGATGTGAGTATCTAAACACTATTTGTGAGGTGCTTGTGTATGACCTCCGTGCTTGTCTATTGGTCTTTAGTGGAACGATTATTTGTTGTAATTACTTTTATATTAGTGTTAAATGACCCCTAACTTGTCTTTTGAGTAGAATAAAAGCTCATTTGCTTGAGGACAAGCAAATCTCAAGTGTAAGGGTATATGATGAGGCGAAAAATGATCCGTTTTTAGGGGGTCATTTAAGCCCGAATCCGAATTTATTTGATCAAATATTGCCCTAAATCGTTCCTTTTATGATTTTAGGTGTTTGAAGAGTGAATTCTGGAAAAGAGGCTATTTTGGACGTTTTTGGAGCATAAAGTGAAGAAAACAACAAAGTACCAAATCCAAGCTGGAATTACAAGGTGACGGCGTCAAGGATTTACTCTTGACGGCGTCAGAAAGGATGAATATTTTACCGAAGGTTGTGAAGGCGTCAGATGAAGAGATGACGGCGTCAAAATGACCAAGATTAATTTACCGAGGGTGGTGACGGCGTCACATAGGCCGTCACGATTGGATCTAGGGCGTCCGAGGAAGTATATGGCGGCGAGTTGACGGCGTCAGATTTTACTCTTGACGCCGTCAGGACGATTTTCCTATATATAGTTTTCTAGTTTTTTCATTAAAAGAGAGAAGTTTTGGTGAAACCCTAAAGACGATTTTGGTGCCTCTTTTACAGGTTTTTCAAGGGTTCCAAACCCTTGAGACCTTGCATTGTAATTGAGATAAGTATACTCTTAATTCAATCAATATGTCTATGTGTTGGTTGTCTATCTTTTGTTCTTATCTTAATTCTACTATGCTAGGCTAAATTTCCTTTGTGTTTGCTTAGATCTAATGAAACCTAGATGTTGATTATGTGTTGATTACTTGTCTATTCTTGTTTTGAATGAATGATATTATATGTTAGGCTTAAGAAAACTGGCAGATCTCCAAATGGTAACATGCTTGAACGTCTTAAGAAACATGAACCGAGGCGTACTAGGTCTTTATTGGTTGTATTTAATGCATGAGCCACTGTTTACAATCCCTATAGTTGTGCTGGGTCATGGTGTAGGAGGAGATAAGAGCTCATAGAGTTGGGGAGTTATGTATGCCACTCCACGAATGGTATTAAGGAATACAACCCGTCATTCATACAAGTGTAACAAGTAATTAACATGTAAAAGATATCTAGGGAGTAATGAAGTCTAAGTAAACACAATTTCTCCAACCACTGCTCACAACCTTAGTTTAATATTAGTTTAATTTCATTTTCATTAGTTAATTAGTTATAAAGTAGTTTTTGGGTTAGTTGATTAGCAACTAATTCCGCCCACTCCTTCAAAACCCGAGATTTTACTTGCTTTCATAAAATATAAAAACACAAAAATAATCATCTTCCATCTCTAGAACTATTAATTAGGCTTTCTAATCCTAGCGACACTATTCCTAAGCTGAACGATCAATCCCCCGGTACTTGTCACTATACTATACTACAACGATCAGGTACACTGCCTGGTGGGGGTTGTAAGCCTCGCGAGATCCCTCGAGAGGTAAAGCAAGGTGCGATTCCCACGCATCAAGTTTTCTATCCGTTTAACTTCTTTTATGAAGCTTACTCGGTTTAACCTTTTTGATTTTACAAAAAGGGGGAGAAGAGAATATTAAACTCTAAATTACTTGTCTAAATATAAATTTTTAGACCTAATGAGTTTAAGGTTTTGTAATCATCAAAAAGGGGGAGATTGTTGACATAAATAATGCCTAAAAACATTATTAACATATTATCAATACCTCTATGTTTTGATAATTACAAAACATAAACTCATTGAACTAAAATTTATGACGTAAACAAGTATTTAGTGATTAATATTCTCTTTACATCCAAATCACTTAAGGTATGTACAAACAAAGTGTTTATTGCAATCTATGATCAAAGGAAAATTTTTCTAAGTCATTAGAACTTTTATAAAATGTCATAAACATTTTATATCTTTTATAAAACATTTTTGGAATTAAAAAAATATGTTTAAATCACTATAAATATATGATTTCAAATTTCCAACCAAAAATGGAAAATTTTATCCAGAAAAACCTTCCCCACAAGAGGACAAACTACTCCAACGTTCTGGAGGGGGCGGCCGCCTTAATTATTAAGGGGACCGGCCATGCTCCAGAACAGTAGTTTGTTCCCCTATAAATACTAGTTCATTTCACAGATTTTTCTTACCTTTTGCACTCCTAAACTTTCTGTTCTAGATCTCCATTTCTATTCTCTTAATCCTTTGATCATACATACATTAATCTTTGTTTCAAATTGATCCAAACATCATCCTCTCAAGTGCAAGAGAAGAATACTTCTATCCTTCAAGACAAGAAGTATTACAACTTATTGTGACCTCCACATCCAAGTTGTTAGAGCATCATAAATAGTATATATCTCTTTGTAAAATTTGTTGTGAATATTTGATAGTAGATAGTTTAGCTAGCTATATAGATAGTGTGATTGGTTAGTAGTTTGTTGTGAAGGAGAAGAGTTAGGAAGTAGCTTGTAGTGAAGGAGATTGGTGTGAAGTAGATAGGTGTGAAGTAGAAAGTTGTGAAGTAGATTGGTGTGAAGAGGTTGTGTAGAAATTGTGATTAAGTTGTGGTGTGTACATTGGTGTGTAAGGTTTTCTCCGCCATAAGGGAGCTTGTTGACATAGTGAAGAAAACTCTCGAGTTAGGTGCTCGGGGAGTGGAGTAGGGCAAGGAAGGTGTCCTTGTAGCCGAACCACTATAAATCTCTTGTCTCGCGGTTCGATCTTTCCATCTCTCATTTATTTCTTTACTTACATTATTATTGCTATATCGTACATATTTATTGTTGTTTATATTGTGCAAGACTTGAGATCACATATTATCGAATCTAAATTTTTGAAAACACTCAAACAATCGTTTGTAACAAATTAAAAAGTCGTAAAACTATTCAACCCCCATTCTAGTTTTCCACATATTGGATCCCAATTACACTTGGGGATCTATGTTTTTCAGTTATCCATATCAGTCTGGTTTCAAATGCAGGTCGTACAAATCGTCATGTGGTATTTGGACTCAGGCTGCTCAAAACATATGACTGGGGATCGCTCTCAGCTCAGAAATTTCGTGAAAAAGTTTATCGGGACAGTTAGATTCAGAAACGACCACTTTGGAGCTTTTATGGGGTATGGTGATTATGTGTTTGGTGATAGCGTGATTTCTAGAGTTTACCATGTGGAAAGACTTAGGCACAACTTATTCTCTGTTGGACGATTTTGTGATTCTGATCTCGAAGTGGCCTTCAGAAAACACACATGTTTCGTTAGAGAATTGGATGGAGTTGATCTTCTTAAGGGAAGTCGTGGTACAAATTTATATACTATCTCTACTGAAGACATGATGCGGTCCTCTCCCATTTGCTGCTCTCTAAGGCCTCAAAGAGTAAATCATGGTTATGGCACCGTCGTTTGAACCACTTGAATTTCGACACCATTAATGAACTTTCTCGCAAAGATCTTGTTCGAGGCATGCCTAGATTGATGAATTAAAAAGATCATCTCTGCTCATCATGTCAATTGGGTAAAAGCAAGAAGCAAACTCATAAACCAAAACCCACCAACTCCAACACTGAAGTACTCCATACCCTTCACATGGATCTGTGCAGACCCATGAGAGTGTAAAGCTTCAATGGGAAAAGATATATTCTTGTTATTGTGGATGACTATTCACGATTCACATAGGTGAAATTTTTAAGATCCAAGGATGAAACTCCCTATATCATTATCAAAATCATCAAGCAGTTGCAAGTAAGGCTCAACAAAACTGTTAGAATCATTCGCACTAACAATGGAACTGAGTTTGTTAACCAACAACTCACACAATTCTATGAAAGTATCGGCATCAGTCATCAGAAGAGTATTCCTTGAACTCCTCAACAAAATGGAGTCGTTGAAAGACGGAATCGCACACTAGTTGAAGCTGCTCGTACTATGCTGATATTCTCAAAGACACCAATGTTTCTATGGGCTGAAGCTATTGCTACTGCATGTTACACTCAGAATCGATCATTGATACATCCTCTTCATAACAAGACACCTTATGAGCTGGTGCATCTCAAAAAGCCTGATCTCTCTTTTCTTCGAGTGTTTGGTGCTCTGTGCTACCCAACTAACGATAGTGAAGACTTAGGGAAGCTTAAAGCTAAGGCTGATATTGGGGTATTCGTCGGATATGCACCAGATCGAAAAGGGTACCGAATCTACAACAAAAGAACCCGACAAATCATGGAAACAATCCATGTCACGTTTGATGAGCTGACAGAGCATACGGCTTCAGGACATACCAGTTCTGGACCCTCGCATAATCTCTTATCTCCTGACCAATAAGTTTGGGACTTGTACAGAACTCCAACCATGCCACTCCTTATGTTCCTCCCACGAGTGAAGAATTGAAAACGTTATTTGATCCTATGTTTGATGAGTACTTCGAGTCACAACCACCTCATGAACCGGTACAGCCGGCTGCTGAACCCAATATTATGGCTGTGAATGCACCACATGATACAAATGGTCCATCTACCTCCATCTCTCTTGATCTGGATGCACCAGAATGTAGCAACACTCAAAATGAATCAAATATACAATCGTCTTTTGAACATCAAGGAGTGACATCTGATAACTCATGGGAAGTCAATCCTTTTGCACCACCTGAGGAAGAACCATTTGAAAATGTTTGTGCACCTGAATCCTCCAATGAAGCATCTTCGTCAGAAGAGTCAAACAATGCTATATCAGTTCACTATCCTCAACCTCATGAACATCTCAGAAAATGGACAAATGATCATCCCATTGACAACATCATAGGAAATCCCTCACGACCTGTGTCCACCAGAAAACAACTTGCCACTGATGCCTTGTGGTGCTTCTTCAACTTCGTCTTATTCAAAATCGAACCCAAAGACTTCGAGGATGCTCTTACAAAAGTATCTTGGTTCACCGCAATGCAAGAAAAAATCTATGAGTTTGATCGTCTTGATGTATGGGAATTAGTACCACCACCTGAATGCGCAATGATCATTGCTCTCAATTGGATTTTCAAGGTTAAGCTTGATGAGCATGGAGATGTGTTGAAAAACAAGGCTTGATTAGTTGCGAAAGGATACAATCAACAAGAGGGTATTGACTTTGAAGAATCGTTTGCACCTGTCGCTCGTATCGAGGCCATTAGAATCTTTCTTGCCAATGCTGCCAGCAATAACATGATCGTTTATCAAATGGATGTTAAGACTGCCTTCCTGAATGGGGACTTAAAAGAGGTGGTTTAGGTTACTCAACCTGAAGGTTTCGTGGACCCAGAAAGACCAAATCATGTATATCGCTTAAAGAAGGCACCCTATGGTCTTAAACAGGCTCCTAGAGCTTGGTACGACACACTATCCAAGTTTCTCCTTGCAAATCGATTTACCAAGGGTGTAGTTGATCCTACCTTATTCACTAGGAAGACTGGAAACAACTTACTTCACGTTCAAATCTATGTTGATGATATCATCTTTGCATCGTCTGACTCCAATGAATGTGATCGCTTTGCTAAGGAAATGAGTTCCAAGTTTCAAATGTCTATGATGGACAAATGTCTTTCTTCTAGGGGTTACAGATCTCACAAAATCCAAGCGACATCTTTATTAATAAGGCCAAGTATGCTTGTGACATCCTCAAGAAGTTTGGCTTTGATTCAAGTGACACGGTTGATACACCCATGGTTGAAGGATCCAAACTTGATGACGACTCAGCTAGAGTAACCGTTGATCTGACCAAATACAGAAGTATGATTGGATCTCTCATGTACCTCACAGCAAGTAGGCCAGACCTTATTTTCGCCGTATGCATGTGTGCCAGATATCAATCCAAGCCCACCAAAAAGCACTTGGAAGCAGTCAAGAGAATCTTCAGATATCTCCAAGGGACAATTCACATGGGTCTTTGGTACCCTAAAGACAATGCAATGGCTCTTACGGCCTACTCATATGCTGATCATGCGGGGTGTCAAGATACTCGCAGAAGTACTTCCGGAGGTGCTCAATTCTTGGGTGAGAAACTTGTCAACTGGTCATCCAAAAACCAGATGTGCACTTCGATATCATCCACAGAAGCTGAATATATAGCCATGTCCTCGTGTTGTGCTCAAATTGTATGGATGAGATCACAGCTATCAGATTATGGGTATAACTTCAACAAAATCCCAATGTATTGTGATAACAAAAGTGCCATTGCCCTGTGTTGCAACAATGTCCAGCACTCCAGAGCCAAGCATATTGACATTCGTCATCACTTCATCAGAGAACAAGTGGAGAAAGGAATAGTAGAACTCTACTTTGTGAGGACAGAGTTTCAGTTGGCTGATATATTCACTAAGGCTCTTTCTCGAGAAAGATTTTAGTTCATTCTTCCACGACTTGGAATGAAGAGCCTCACTCCAGAAACTCTTAAGTCACTCCAGGAAGAGAATGATGATTGAAGGATGGGCTTCATATATCCTTTGTACAAAACTTAAAAAAAAAATAGAAAAATATAAAACCTATAAAAACCATAAAAATCTAATAATTAAAATCCAAAAATATTCTTCTCACGACATGTCTCTTGTGTAATCAATATTATGTATGTCTCTAGAAATGTCATTCAATAATGACACGGAATCATACATATGCTTGAGCAAGAGTTTTTCGGTTTTAAATAAAGTTTTTCTAAAACATGTCGTATCTCAAAAACATTCTTCAAAACTATGGCTTGCAGTCACTTCAGGCTGTAACCCGGACTTCAAAATTAAGGCTTGCTATTACTTCAGATAGCAACCCGTTTTTCAAAATGGGGAAAACACGTCGCCAAAAAGACGGTTGTTCCTTTTACCGGGTGAAGTTCACCTGGGCATGGATTACTTTATATCCATGTTTTCTCGATCTAATGGACGCTTCAGTGCATTATTTCTTGATAAAGAAGAGAAATCTTCTTTTTATCGCCAATACTTTCCCTTCTATGATTTTTCTGGAAAGTATTTGTGCAAAACTTGGTGGTACCATGAGATTTTGATTGAAAATCAAACTGAATCCAAATTTTGATAAAATTTTCACTCAATCAATGACTTCAAAATTTTATGATCAAATTTCAGTTTTAACATCCGTCATTGATTGAGGGGGAGAGTGATTTCTTAAAATTTTATGTATCGTCAAAACTCTTCACACGTTGTACATAAACCTTGCAATAATACACTTTGTGATGGTTATGTGTCAGAATGAGAAATTTTCAACGAGTTTTCGTTAAACCTTCAAATCTTTTACAAACTCATCAAATCTGACACATAACATCCTTCCTCACAGATTGAGGGGGAACAGAAAAAGTTCCTTTTATCAGAAAATATTAAAACTGGCCGCATTTCTCTCCCAAAAGCTTTCTAACTTATTTAAATCAATTGAGATCCAAAATCTCGAAAGATTTGAAATTTTTGATCGGGGGAGAGAATGTGATTTAAATATGAAATCTGATAATCAAAAGTGATCTTTTGGACTCAAAAAAATAGGCTCCCACATATGTGGAAAACTCTTTCGAATATCGATGCACATATTGAGGGGGAGCAAAAGGCGTTTGTGGAAGTAATACCAAAGACCGACCATTTATCTTTATGCATGGAGTTATAAGGATGGTTAAGGTTAGGTATAAGTTCCCATGATCCACCAGAACCGGAAGGATCTTCCCAGGGACAATCCATAGATAGATTAGAAGTCCTTAGGAATGATTGAAAAAAGAAGAAAAGTGAGAAAAGGAAGTGTGCGGACTGAGATAGAGCTAGGACTGGAATAAACCCAATAAGGTTCTAGTGGTGAAGTCTCGGTAAGCACTGAAGGGGTTGAAGAATGAAAAAGAAATGAAATAAGAAAGGGTGAAAAGAAATTGCCCTCCATATATTCAACCTTAGGGCAGAAACCGGGTTCAACTCATAATCTACTGGCGGTTACTAAGGTAACACCGGTATTGAAGACAAGACTTCATGGACCCAGTGACGCACTGCACCAAACTTCCCAACCACTCAAGTTCTCTTAAAAGAGATTGTTTTATTCTCACGGGGAACCCTGTGAAATGTATCGACCGCTCATTGCGAGCTATGTTGATACCTAAACTGGAGACGCCTCCCAGTCTCCAGGAGTAGATCAAAACGCACTATTGAGTCTAGAGTCGTGAGATCATCCATAAATCTCACTAGGACACATTCCTAATATGCTTATTGTTTCACACATTGTGGAAAATAAGATAAAATACTTAGAGTCCTACGCATTATCCTTGTGGTATTGCTAGAACATCCGAGTGATATGAAAATATTCACAATGAAGATGGAAATCCTTCTAGAGCGAACATCACTCAAGCTCTTGGTGGGTGACATGTGAGATCCATCTTGGATCAATGATCAAGTGACAACTGGAAAGCAACAATGGTGCGATTCAACATTGAATCAAACTTGTTCCAGGATATGTATTGACGGATACTTTTGTAAAAACCCTTCAATGTGCTCATCAACTAATTTTCGAGCACATTGATTGTGTATAATCTTTCAAACAAAAGTATTTTTGATGGAAATGTGATTCAAAGCTTAAAACTCTCATCATGTCTTAAAAATGTTTATCATATGACACACGAGTGATTTCTATAAATCAATTTCTCATCAATCAGTGAATATAAATTCACCGATTCACTCTATCGTGCTGTTTGCTTTGAGACGTTCCGGTATGAGATCATGCTTAGTATGAAGATTCCGAAGTGGATTCTTTGGAAAATTCGTCACTGCAAGCTGGAAATTCCTGTCAAGGAGAGTCTCCTTTAAAAGAGACTCTACCTGATCACAGGTCAGTTTTCACAAAATCGAGGGTAGTCTGTCCTCGCAGAATGAATGACAAAGCCATATTCGTTCTCTGTCTTTATTGCTAACTGTTTTATTTCACGGACACATATAAAGATGGCGTTGATGGCTCCTAGTTCCTGCTGAATCAGGTCAATCCATACCTCATGCTCACACATCCTCCTCACTATCAATGATGATCATGAAGGATGAGAGACTCCCTACACTTAATGTTGAGAGACTACCAACAACGCTTCTGAAACTCTAATGAAAAGTCTCCTAATAAAGAAGGGTGTGAGCATGACGGTCCAAAAGTCACAACATCACATGAAGGCAATACGACTAAGGATGAGCTTGGAGATTTACTGTGGCTAATGATCTCAAAGAAGCTCAAAGATCACATAACTCAAAGGAACTCAAATCACAAGTTCATTGCTTGAAGTACAAAGTGTGCTGAAGAGTGAAGAATCAGAACCTACGAGCTACAAAGAATAAAGAATGCTTGGAGATCAAAGTGCTTAATTTCCAGGGTGACCTCGCTTAGGGGGAGATTGTTAAGAATACTAATATTCCTGTAAAAGACTCGGTAACCTAAATACTGTAATAGCATTAAGTTAGCTCGTAGTTAGTTTAGTTATTAGTTAGAATTAGTTTAAGTAACATCGTGGAAGAAGGACAGGTCTTTACCCACTGTATGCCTGATCCACAGCCCGGGTGTGGGCGTTTTTATCTTTTTTTGTAAGACACTATATATACCCCTCTCCACATGTTGAGAGGGTTGGACCTTCTCATTTCTCCAATATAATATTACATCTTTTTCTTTCAAGGTTCCAAACTCTCCTTTCTTTTCTTCCTCTTTCTAATTCATACGCCACCATCACCACCATGCACCTCATGTTTGTGACTTGATTAGTATTCTACAGATGAAAACAGAAAAAAACGTATGAAAACGAACAAAACGTAAGAAAACGAACGAAAACGAACGAAAGCGTAAGAAAATGGATGAAAACGCAAGAAAAAGGACGAATATGTATGAAAGCGGACAAAAACGTATAAAAGCGTAAAACCACGTATGAAAATGGACGAAAACGTATTAAAACGAACAAAAACAGACGAAAACCTATGAAAACGTAATAAAACGGACGAATATCACTTGTGATTTTCTTATGTTTTCATCCATTTTTTGCGTTTTTTAATATCACAATTGATATATAGAGTATCACTTTTGATATTCAGAGTATCATTTGTGATATTCTTAATATCACTTGTGATTTTCTGAATATATATTACTTGTGGATTTCTGAATATCACTTGTGACTTTCATGTTACAAAACATTAGTCGAAAATCAGTTGTGATATTCAGAAAATCACTTGTGATATTCGGAATGTCACAGAATATCACTTATGATATTCATAATATCATTTGTGATACTCAGAATATAACTTGTGATATTCAAAAAATCAAAGAATATCACATGTGATATTCAAAAAATCACTTGTGATATTCAGAATATCACGAAATATCACTTGTGATATTCTGAATATCACAGAATATCTTTTATGATATTCAGAAACATATGAAAATGTCTGAAAACGGCTAAAAACATTTAAAAACGGATGAAAATGAATGAAAATGGATGAAAGCGTAAAAACACATATGAAAAAGGATGAAAATGTATGAAAATAGGCGAAAACGTAAGAAAACAGACGAAAACGTATGAAATCATAAAAAAACATCTAAAAACGGACGAAAACGTATGAAAAATAGATGAAAACGGATGAAAATGGACGAAAACGTATTAAAATGTATGAAAACTAACGAAAACATAAGAAAATAGGGGAAACGTGTGAAAAGGGACGTAGACGGGCAAAAACGTAAGAACGGAAAAAAAACGTATGAAAACGGACGAAAACGTATGAAAACAAACAAAAAAGTCAAAAAAATGATGAAACGTAAAAACGGACGAAAACATATGCAAACGGATGAAAACGTCAGAAAACAGTCGAAAACCTATGAAAACGGACGAAAACGTATATAAATGAACGAAAACGGATGAAAACGTATAAAACGGGCGAAAACAGACGAAAACATTGGAAAGAGATGAAAACATAAAAAAACAGGCGAAAATGATTGAAAACAGACGAAAACGGACAAAAATGTATATAAACGTATGAAAACGGACAAAAACGTATGAACACGAACGAAAATGTATAAAAACAAACGAAAATGTTTGAAAACGGATGAAAACGTGTAAAAAAGGACGAAAACGTTTGAAAGTAGACGAAAGCGTAAAAAAACGAAGGAAAATGTTTGAAAACAAACGAAAACGTATGAAATCGGAAAGAAAAAACGTTAATTATTAAAAAAATGAATTCGAAAAAAAATGACAAAAAAAAGACGTTAATTTGTAAAAAAAAAAAAAAAAAAAAAAAAAAAAAAAAAAAAAAAAAAAAAAAGGGGAGGAAAACATGGACTTAGGTTACATATTTAATCCTAGGTTAATCCCCACCATTAGATCAAACTAGATGGATGGTGGGAATTTATCCCTTAGTATGCATCAAAATAAGGGTATGCAATCAAATTTTCCTCTAGATTTAGCTATATATTGATAGTGAAAGTTATTTATTTATTTATTTTTTTTTTGAGTATTAAATCTAGAGGTGTTAATTTGTGCTTAAATCAAATAATAAGTTAATTTAGGCAAAATTTTAAAGATTTGATTACATTTAGCTATATTATTATTATTTTTTAATTTAATTAACGGACACATATTTTCTTTTAATTATAGAACATTACAATTGTTTTTAAAGATAAACTTATAGATATAATATATTTAGTTTTTTAAATATAACTGAGGTGTTACATTTGAGAAATTTATTTTGTTGTTTTAGGTCTTTTTTCTAAAACGATTCATATGACATGAGCTCGTTTGGCCCGTGCCCGTTCAGGCCCGTGCCTATTTTGACCATGACCTGTGCCCGCCTAGCCTACCCGTTTTGCCACCTCTAATTAAATCTTTTATCTGAATAACATTTTTAAGGTTGTATTACGCAACTTGATCAAGTTGTTTTGTGAGAATAATGTTTTTATTACTCTCCCGTTTTAAAATTATTATCATTATTATTTTTTTATTTTAAAAATAGAAGTTGAAATTGTTTAAGTTTCTCGTATTACCTCTAATCAAAATTTTGTTTACAAAATTAAATGAAATCATTAACAAGTTATCAAAAGGTAAAACTATCTTTTGGTTGTTTTTCAGAAATAAAAGCAATAATATTTTGCTTAAACGGCTTATTTTTGTCGGTGAACAAAATTTTTGAGACAGGAAGGATTATTAAATACTAATTTGTTGGATTGGTACAAGTTCATAAATTGCAATCAGAATTACAATTTTATATTTGCGAATCTACCTCATTTTTAAACCTCAAAGTTTAGACCATAAAAAGGCAACTCAATAATAACTAAAAAGGAAGTGATACTTACACCATTTTTTTTTATGCACACACCACAATGTAACATCATTAATGCACATGTTACTATATACTCATACACTTATGCTGATGAACGGTTAGTTTGATTCAGTTCCAAAGATGGTTGAGAAGTTTGTTTGTCGTTCTTCAACTTTTTCGCGACCTTAAATTCCCCATAGAAGTAAGAAGTAAATCCCCAGAGAGACAAAACGAGTGCAACACCTTTTTCGGCTTGAAACTTCTCTTTGTAAAAGACAACAGCTAATACTTCTGTTACTGGAAGGAGAGCAGCGATTATGACCCCTGATAACAATGAGGATGCGCAAAAGATCACTCCTATGGCTCCTAGAAAGAAGCATTGCCAAAGTAAAGCGCTAGCACACAATATTGCGTAATATTTTGCTTTCCCTAGTTCAAAATCGTTTGCTTCCCTTGGGATCACCTACCAAAAACATGTGTACAATTCAATAAAGGCCATAGTTTGAACAAAATCTAGGCTTTTACACGTACTACAAAATATATAGGTAACCCACTTATTGCTTGGACTAATATTATGTAAAAGAGCTCTATGTAAAATCTTTGACGAGTACTTGCAAGTGGTTTCAATGAAAATATTTGCCGTTCGAAGTTAAACTAATATTTAACAGCATAAGTTTGAATACAATTTTCTCGCTTTACTTCACAACCTATACGTACTTGTAGGAATTTCTCTTTTATTAAATAACAAACTTTATAAAAGGAAACTATCAAATCATCTTAGATGATTTGATAAGAACGTACACTACTTAACTACCCACTAAACCTTCTGATATATCCACTACATTTCCATGTTAATCATCTTTGAAATCTTGCCACTCTTTTAATGGTGGCCTAGTGGGGGCAGACAATTTTTGGAGAGATAAATTTCAGTTAAAAAGACAAAGTTGTGAGGTCAAATGAGAATCTAGAAGCCAATGTGAGTTTTGTCCAACCAATGTTGGACTGGACATAATGGATTCCTACAATTTTTGGAGAGATAAATTTCAGTTAAAAAGACAAAGTTGTGAGGTCGAATGAGAATCTAGAAGCCAATGTGAGTTTTGTCCAACCAATGTTGGACTGGACATAATGGATTCCTACGACCATTTGCTTTAGATCAGTAACTTTACTCCGTACTCCGTAGTATTTTTTTTTTTTTCTTTTCTTTTTCTATATAATTGCAATTCATAATACTTATAAAAACCGGAGGTGGCAAATTAAAGTAACGCAACGTCAAAAACAAGTAGCAATCATATTACACCATTTTACACAACATCTTGGAGGAAGTTAATAATTACTCTTGGTCGTCCTTAGTAAAGGATCGGTTGACACTTAAAGAGTTTTCTCGCCGATCTAAACTTTTTGAGTACTTATTCATTCAATTATCAAACGCAATTTAGTAAAGTTAAGCTTTAATTATTTGTTTTGACTTACTATCCAATATGATATATATCACAACTACAAGTCTACAACATAGTGTTTGCAAACGAGTTGTACCTTGAAGTCGCCATTTGCAATCATACCAATCACACAAAATATGGTAGCAAACAAACACATGACCAGTTGAATCTCCACAACCAAAGTATACGTAATCTCCTGTTTCGCCTTATTATAAGTTAACTCAATCAATGGCAAAACAAATCCATACAATAACCCCGCGGCAACTGTCATAACAAACCCCAACGTATACTCCTTCTTGCTCTCACCTTTCGGCCTATCATTATTCGTGTGCAAAGCCAGCACACCAGCCCCAACTGTCAATAACACGACCGCATTAACTGAATAGGGTGTAAACTTTTGTTTCACAAGAATATAAGCAAAGAATGCCAAGAAAGCGAGATGTGGGGCTAGGATTAAGGCAGATGTGGAAATTGGGAGGCGAGCCACCCCATAAGCGTAAAGATAGTCATCAAGACCCGTTATGACACCTATAAATGCCACAGCAAAGAATAACCTAGGACGCATGTAGACTAATGTTGTTGGTTTGTTTCTTTGGGTCGTACGGCGATGTAAGTATAGGATTATGAGGATAATGATTATAACTGGCCAGCCTGCGGTTTCAAGGGAGGATGATAACCAAACACGCTTGCCGCCGTGAATAAAGTAGAGCCGCGTGATCAATGGACCACCGCAGTTTCCGATAGCTAATAAGATACCACTAAGAATAAGAAGTGTCTTCTTAGCACCCGGGCTAACTTTAGCCGTTATAGGCGAATTCGTTGTTTCTTCATGGTTTTCCATTGTATCTAAAAGATTGAAACTAATTTGGCTGACTAAATTTAGAAATTAACCAGTGTTAGGACAAATAACAGATCATGTTATGATGTATGATATATTTTGGATTATTGGTAGATTTTTTCCACATTCCTACTACTATCACTATCAAGATGGAAAATATCACTTAGTTTATATTTAATTCGTCTTAATTCAGTGGGTGACAAACTAAACTGAAATAATATTGATAATGAATTACATAAGGGATACTATTAACATACAATCGTGTTGACGCTACACCATATATTGGATGAACAAGAAACTTCATATGTTTTAGGGTGTTTGGGCTTGGAGAAACAGCACTGTGCATGCTTTTTCGGACGAAGAGAGGTCCAATGTTTTACGTGAAGATATTTTTTTTTGTGGTTCAAAGGATGACACGCTTTTATGGACTTCGAACAGGGCCCAAAGAATTGTTTTTCATGAGTCAATTGGAATCTTTGCTCTATCAGTATATTGAGTTTTTAGTTCCTTAATAGTTCTTGTTTTGCTGAGTAGAAAAACTGAAAAATCCAAAAACCGAAACCGAATCGAACCGGAAATAACTGAATCGAACTAATAACCGAACCGAGTTTGTCAAAACCGAACCGAATTGAAATCTTAATTCGGTTCTCGGTTTGAATATGGTTTTGGTAATCAAAACCGAAAACTGAACCGAAAACCGAATTCATATATATATATATATATATATATATATATATATATATATATAAAGATCCTTATATAAATAATAATAAAATTTTATCCTAATATTAAAAAATATTTTTTATGTTTGAAATAGCTTTTTTGCCTAAATATATTTGTATATATATACTAGTATATATTTAAAATAAAGTGTGTAATTCGGATTAAACCGAACCGAACCGAACTAGAATTTAACCGAACCGAACCGAACCGAAAACCGAATTTGAATTTGGTTTAGTTTGATTCACGGTTTGACCTTAAAAAAACTTTTAACCAAAATAACCGAACCGAGTTAACCGAATAACCCGATAACCGAACCTAATAACACCCCTATGTTTTGGTGTTTTTATTATAGCTAGTTGGGTTCTCCTCTTTAGAGCCTCTTTTGTTGTTTGTGTTCTTTTCTTGGTGTGTGGCTTATAATATTTTTGTATTTCAAAATAAATAAATAAATAAAATAAAGAAACTTGATATGAAAGCAATATATATACCCATAAAACTCAATCTGCATTTTTTGAATTTGAGAATTTGAACAACTAAAGTGTGAGGATGCTTCATGGGATGATACATTCATTTGGTTCTCGCCTTCTCAGAAACCCTATGTTCTACAAGAAGTTAATCTAACTGTATGCTTTTACTATGTTCTACAATAAGTAGTTGGCCCAACCCAACTATACTGGCTCGGCTAAATTTTTTTTTGGAAGGCGACTTTCAATTTTTTGGTTTAGAGTCACACCCGCCACATCGGCATGCCCTCATCCACCACATACCCAGACTATGTTGTCTGAACCGGGTCCACGCTGGCGCAGTGGGGATTAAACGGCTCGGCTAAATGATCTAGCATTCAAGTCAGAGTATCTTTCAGATGAAATTATGTCAAAATGAAGCAAATATAATATTATTGGAATTAAACAGATCAGCTAGAGCGCAAAAGGATTATCAGAGCATGATAAAAATTGAAAAGTATCCCACAAAATGGAAGATTGAAGTGGATAGATATTGAAATTGGGCTTCAATTTCTTTTACTTTCTTGAAATTTCAGCTTTAAATTGTTGTACAATAATCAAACTTTACAACCAACTTCATATGATATACTCTAATATTTTGGCTTAAACAGAATTGAAATACAACCCCAAAATCAGAATGAAGCGTGTGACTTGTGCGATCATACTCGTGAGTAATCAGATAGAGGTAGCTCCATGGACTGTTTAGTAGACTCGACTATATCTTTTGGTTTTTTTGTGGACTTGTATTCTCCATAGAAGTAAGACGCAAATCCCCAAAGGGACAATACGAGGGCAACCCCTTTCTCGGCTTGAAACTTCTCCTTAAAAAATACAACGGCTAATGCTTCTGTTACTGGAAGTAGAACGGCAATTATAATACCTGATAGCAACGACGACGCACAAAAGATCACTCCTATGGCTCCCAAGAAGAAGCATTGCCAAATTAAAGCACTAGCACATAATATTGTATAATAATTGGTTTTTCCTAGTCCGAATTCTGTTGCTTCCCTCGGAATTACCTACAAAAAACATGATCAAAGTTCAATAAGTCCGTAACTTTAAACAAAATATTACATTTTTAGAAAAACGAAAGGTGGTTGCCAATTTTTTCCATAATGAGCGTGGCTCATAGACTAATGAAAGATTGAACATTAATAGACAGAGAGAACAAATAAGTGGAGTCTCAACTTAAACTTGTAGCGAGTCTTTCGTTTCATGAAGTTGAGCATTGTAGGATTTCTTTCCATTTTGCAAACAACGAAAAAATATGAGAAGATGTGATCGAAATTGAAAGTCCACAATAAAACTCACTCAAAACTTTTTTGATGCTTCAGCCACAACTTTTTTGATGTAAAAACACTCCATGTTAATAATAAAGCATCTTTGAAACTTTGGCATCCTCTTTACATGGTAGATATTGGTTAAGGTCCATGTTCTTTGAGAGATTGATTGCAATCGAGGGACAAAGTGTGGGGTCATATGCTAAGAAAACATTGAGGGTAATTTTTGTCCAACCAATGTTGACATAGTATATTCACGGAATCATTAGCTTTACTGCATAGACATTGTCTCGTATCATTAGCTTTATTGCATAGACATTGTCTCGTTATGGGTAAGGTTAAAATAGAAAGATAAATATTTGTGAGAATCTTAAAAAAGAATAATAAGTTGAAAGTTTTCGAATTATTTCACAACAAGATAGAGGATGTTGGTGAATAAAAAGATTATGAATGAAAATTTTCTAATAACCCGTTTGATACACAAGATTATTAGAAGATTATGTTTATTTATTTATTTTTTTTTAAATATGCTACTTAAAATATAAGTTTTGTTTGGCATACACAACTTAGTTTTCAAGGTTAGTGTTACTATGATTGGCCATTCTTTGGATGGTTATTTAAATGATCTACAGTTTGGTATCGGGATATCTGGAGGAGGAGAGGCTATTCTTCATGACGTGAATCGATTAATTGAAGATCGTGGAGATGATGTTGGTCTTTCATGTTGTTGGTAGATTTCAAAAACGCCTTCAACTTGGTGGATCGTGAGGTTATGCTACATGAGGTTCCCCTTCATTGTCCTTCTATTTCACGTTGGGTGGAATTTTGTTACTCCAGCCCAGCTAGATTATATTATCGGGAACACACATTATGGTCGCATCAAGGTGTGCAACAAGGTGATCCACTTGGATCTTTGTTTTTTTCTTTAGTGTTGCATCATTTGGTATGCAAGATTAGAGACTCCTTTAGCCTTTCCCTTCAAGCTTGGTATTTGGATGATGGCACTATTATTGGAGATACTTTGGTTGTAGGGAAAGTTTTAGAGCTAATTATGGTGGATAAACCTCGTTGTGGTTTGCACCTCAATGTTGATAAAACTGAGGTTCTTTGGCCTAAGGAAGATCCCAGAAGCAGGCTTGTGGGTGTTTTCTCACCTAATATTGTCCGACCTTTACACGGTCTTAAATTACTGGGTGGCTCCGTTAGTCTGGACTTTGATTTTAGTAGTGAGCTTGTTATTAAAAGGGTTGCCAAAACCATTGAGCTTATGGGTGCTGTTGCTAAGATTAATGATCCTCAGTGTGAGTTGTTGCTCTTTCGTGCTTGTGGTGGTATTTCTAAATTATATTTTGTTATGCGCGCTTGCTCTCCCCGGGTCTTTGAGCGTGCTCAGATTTCATTTGATGTTGCTATTCGTTCTACTTCAGAGCGTATTGTCATTGTTCTGGACCTGGTTTTGGTGATTGGCAATGGAGGCTTGCTACCTTACCATTTACATTCGTGGGGCTTGGTGTTTACTCTGCAGGTGACGTCGTGAACTATGCATTTCTTGCATCTAGACTTCAATCTGCTAGCTTACAGACTAAGTTGCTTCGACATTCTGGTATCGAAACTTCTGGGCCTTCCTTTGATGACGCCTTGTGTTCTTCTAATGTGAAAATAGAGATTGACCTTTTGAGTAATCCATGTGAGATCACTGCCCCCAAACTTATGAAGAAACTAGCAGATATATATTTCACACGTATTACCCAAACAGCCGAATCTACATTTTCTTTATATACTCGACAGGTGGCATTATGAAAATCGCAAATGAAGGATTACACTTCAGATTGGCTTAGAGTGGTTCCGATATCAGGGTTGGGACAGACTATAAATGCTAGGACCTACAAGTGTGTGTTATGTTATCGGCTAGGTGTTCCCCTATTCTCTGTTCAGATGTCGTGCTCAACTTTTTCTAGGGTCTTTATTGGGGATATTTATGGGGATCATGTTGTATCTTGCGCTGGTATTATTGGTATTAAACATCGGCATAACGTGGTACGAGATGTTCTTGTGGACATATGTTCTCGGTCGGGGATTTCGGCTCGTAAAGAGGTTGATATTGGGCTTTGTGGGGAAAGGGACAAACCTTTACGTCCTGCTGATATGTTGCTCTACTCGTGGGATAGAGGGCTTGACATATGTGTTGATTTGACTGGGTCATCGCCCTTGACGCAAACAAGTATGGTTGATTTTGTGCCGGGTCGTGTGGTGATTGAGGCTGCATAACGTAAACGCGTCAAGTATAAGGCTAAGTGCGCGAATATTGGATATGGGTTCCTCCCCTTCTTTTTCTCTTCTTTTGGGGAACTTGAAAATGATGTAGTATCCGAAAGTTCTCGATGACCCAAGACATTGGAGCACGTGCTGCTGTTCATATTTTTAGTATGATTAGTTTTTCTATGGTTAGAGGAGTTGGAGCCCAGTTAATTTTCTCGGCTTCCCACTAATTTCTTGTAAAATCCTATGAGTTTCTAATAAAATGATGGTTTATAATAATAATAATAATAATAATAATAATAATAATAATAATAGCTAGCGAGTTATACGACACCAAATATTATCAGCTAGCGAGTTATACGACAGATCAAGGACTATGCTACGAGAAAGACTGGTAATATGTGCTTCAGAGATTGTACCGAGAAAGAAGTTAAAAGATACACCCAAAGACTCACAGATTTGACAAAGGTGCTACGTACAACTTTTGGCACCTAGATTACAAGCCGAGGTACGTATTGTACAAAATTGTTTTCAATGGACAAGAAAAGGTTAAACAAGTTCAAAGCCATAAAAAAATTTCATATTCTTCGAGCAAAGTCATAAGTCATAACTTTTTGGAGTACTCTTTAACTTTTTAGTATGTTCCTAGTTAAGAATAAAAATCACGAATATTTAAAATCTAGATATTTTTGAAATGTCCTTTAGAAGAATAGAATGAAATTATAGTAATGATTAACAATGATTTGGATATTCCCAACATGATACACGTGATAAATAAATTTCTACCTAATGTTAAATTTGAAAAGTGTACAAATTAACTAGAGAATTACGCTAGCTCATGTCTTTTTCTGTTAAAACCAAATTATATAAATCATAATTGTTAATACCCCGATCATGATTTCATGATCTTAAGATTTTAAGATACTATAAAGTAAAATTGATTCAGATTTTACGTAGAATTTTAGCAAGCTTAATATCTTATAATATCCGATTATGACCATAGAATCTTAAAATATAATCCGGTTTGATCTTATTTTTTTTAACCGCAAATTAAAAACCTACAAATTAAGTTATGAATTATGATTTATAAAAATTAAAAAACAACATGTTAATCTTCTAAAACATTTTATATATATAATCTAGGAAAACATTTTTATAAAATATAAATATAACTTTGTATTTAAGATATATAATAATTTGTAAATTTAAAAATTATTACCAAAACTATTAAAAAAACAATATTATAGTAAATTTTAGTAGAACGATCTTACAACCTCGATCTTAAAAAAACAAAAACAATCATGAATAAGATCTCAATCTTACAAAACTTGATTATAAATTATCCAAAACTAGTTTTATATGCTTTAAAACTCAAAATCTTTATTTAAAACTCAAAAGTACTCTTCAATTATATGGTTTAAAAAATTCCAACAACATACACATTATTCATCCAATAAAAATGAAAAACAAGATAAATTCATTTATGGCAAACCTTATCAAGTTTGAAACCAAGCCGGCAGATTGTGTCTCATGTGGGAAAAAAAAAAAAAAAAAAAAAAAGGAAAAGATAACATGTTGTATAACACACATACCTTAAAGTCATTGTTAACGATCATTCCAACTGTACAGAATATAGTAGCAAACAAACACATAACCATCTGAATCTCCAACACCAACGTATACGTAATCGCCTGTTTCGCCTTATTATACGTTAACTCGATCAACGGTAAAATAAATCCATACAACAAAGCAGCCCCAATGGTCATAACAAACCCTAACATATATTCTTTCTTACTTTCACCTTTCGGCCTATCACTACTCGTATGCAAGGCCAAAACACCAGCCCCAACTGTCAACAACACGACTGCGTTAATAGAATACGGTGTAAACTTTTGTTTCACTAAAATATACGCGAAAAAAGCTGTGAAACCAAGCTGGGACGCGATGATTAGGGCTGACGTGGATACAGGAAGACGTGCAACTCCGTACGCGTAAAGATAGTCATCTAGACCAGTTATGATACCTATAAATGCCGTAGCAAAGAATAACCTAGGACGCATGTAGACTATGGCTGTTTTTGTGTTGGATTTTCGGCGAATGAAGAATAGGACTATTAAGACAAGTACGATGAATGGCCATCCTGCAGTCTCTAGGAAAGAGGATAGCCAGACACGATTGCCTCCGTGGACAAAGTAGAGACGCATGATTAATGGACCCCCGCAGTTTCCTATTGATAATAAGATGCAATTTAGGATTAGGAGTGCGTTTTTCGCGCCTGGGCTAACTTTAGCCGGCATAGGTGCGGTGTTCGTGGTGGTCGTGACGGATTTGTGGTTGTCCATTGTACGTAAGTTGATATTGTTTGAAGTTTGTTTGAAGTGATTATGGAAGGATACGAAGAAAGAATGCAACACAAAGTGTGTTTATGAGATGCAAGCTACTGTCGGGTAGATAAAGATTGGGTTATTTATATACATGGTTATGTACGTCTTGTTATCTATTTAATACCAGTAATTGGATAAATTTTATGTCATTGCGTAGTAAATATCTATTCACTAGTACATATCACACCTTTGCCGACGAATTTTTTGGGACTGTCCCGACGCCAGTTCGTCGGTATGGGTTGGATGCCGACGAAGTTTCGTCGGGCTATGATAGTTGGCAATGCCTCGTCGGGATTTACTGTCCCGACGATATTTCCCGACGCTAAAGTGGGGCCCACAGCCATTTACAGTCAACTGAAAACTTGTTTCGACAAATAAAATGCCGACGTCTAGTCGTCGGTATTTTAATTACAATTAACAAAAACCGTTAATTACTCGGTCAATAAGTCAACAAAGTCAAACGGTCAATGTTTCTGATACCGACGACATGGCGTCGGTAAACAAAAGTCAACAAAGTCAAACGTAATTTACTGGGTCAATAAGTCAACAAGTCAAATGGTCAATGTTTTATGATACCGACGACATGGCGTCGGTACACAAAAAAGTCAAAAGAGTCAAACGCAGAAAGTCAAAATTAGGCTATAAGATACCGACGACATGTTGTCGGTATTTTTAGTTTATGCAGGCTACACAGCAGCCTGTAATGTAGCCGTTTTCCAGATTTTTTCTGGAAAAAATCTACACAATCCAAACCTGTATACACAATCCAAACCTCTATACCAACATGCCAATATGCCAAAACAACTTGTAACGGCTAAAACTCTTATATATAATCGCTAAACACCCTAAATACATTAAAACGTTTCAAATTCTACAAAATGGGCGTTATCAAGCTGCCAATAGCACAAAAGCTGCTATATCCGCAATGTTTAAGTTGCCAAAATGCCAAAGTTTACAATAATAACATACGGATGAGTCAATAGCATACGGATGGACAAAGTCAAGGTGTTAAGTGTTAAAGTGTACATCATACGGATGAGGATCAAGCATAAGGATGGAGAAAATGTTAACGTTTACAAAATAACCCATACAAATATACCTCATTGTCCCTCGTCAACATCGCAATCACTGTATTCATCACCACTACCCAAGTCAGCCTCGTCACTCCCCGAGCCATTCTGACTGCCACTCCCACTCACACTCCTCGATCCTGCCGCACCCACGCCAGTCCCACTCCCCGATCCTGCCTCGGTTTGAGACGCCATCTGGCTCATCAACTGGGACCACAGATCGGGGTTTGTCTTCATTACTTTCATAACTGCCTTGAGTTGGCGCTTAGTTTCCTTAGATTCTTCTTCAACTTCCTTGATCTTTTTTTCTTTTTCGGCAAACATTTTGTCAATCTCGGGTGTGGTGTACGAATCGGAAGCTGGCGGCATGGGTAACCTTGTCTCGCCAATACCTGGTACCACCCTACCCTACCGCTATATACCCCCGTTGCTTGCCCTTTAAAACCTTTGCAAGTATCTCTTCCTCTGTGTAGGCTCTCCCAATAGGCGTGTTAGCTCCCAGATCTCGCAGTGCGCACATCTCTTCCTATGTAGTTGAAAAAAATGATAAAATTAATATAAAATAAAAATAAAATAAAAAAAACAAATAATATAAAGTAAAATAACAAAAACAAATAAAATAAAATAAAATAAAATAAAATAAAATAAAATAAATAAAAATAAAACGGTACTTACGTATTGAACACGAGCCTCGTCCTTCAACCATACACCTTTCTTGCAACGCTGGTCGTAAAAGCTCTGTATGAGGGAGGGGTACTGACGGTTCTCACTCCTCTCAAACTGTATATATATATATATATATATATATATATATATATATATATATATATATATATATATATATATATATATATATATATATATATATATATATATATATATATTTACACAAGCATATAAGGTGAAACAAATTAAAAACAACAAATCAAACAGCATATATAATGAGATATATGTAAAATAATCATAATGTGTCTTACGTATTGGTGGCGAGATGCGGCCAACGACCGAGATCCGTGGCGGCTAGTGTTCTTGTTCTTCTGCCTGTTTTCCTTGTTGATTTTGGACCTGTTGGCATGCTTTTCACTGAGGTAGAGCTCAATATGCTTATCCCACACATACGGCTCCATGTTAGGAGGAGGCTTGCTAACACATAATAACAAACGCAGAAAATTAACATATATCAATTGCTAACATATTAAAAAAAAATGACAAATATTAAAAAATTAACAAACCAAAAAATTTACCTTCGTATCTCATCCACCTTATCAGCCCCACCTGGTATAGTCCAGTAATCTCGCTTGACGTCGTACTTGTTGTCCCTGTAGCGACTTGCGAGATACTCGTTGATGCCGGCTTTGATGGTCTTCCACCGGGGTGTACGCTGGTGGGATTTCAGATCAAACATTTGCTGCAATCAAACATAACTAAAATAAATTTAAAAAAAAAAATTATTTTTGTTAATTTTTTGATATTTGTTAATTTTTTTAATATGTTAGGTAATATATACATTTGTTAACTAATATATATACATCTAAATAAATAAAAAATGTTGTTAACTAATTTTTTTTATTTAAATAAATATACACATTAAAATAT